>OX031066.1:43367626-44567626 GCA_943736015.1 Tridacna crocea | reverse complement strand
TTGACAGGCGCGTCCACCGAGGTCCAAATCAGCCTCCTAACGTCAATGAACAGCGTGTAGGCTTGCTTGATTAGTGGAATAATATCCCTCAAGTTGGTATCAACAAACTTCAGCAAATGTGACGCCATTATTTTGTAGTTATGAACCCAGCTGTAACAAATTAATGGGTCCATATTCGCCGACCATTTTAACATTATTCTTAGTCTTTGGAAGATCTCGAACTGTTTCTACAAAATAAACCTAACAGTGGTTTAACAATAAGGGATATCTGTATCATTATATTATTATTCGCAGACGATATGGTTCTTATTGGAAACTCTACAGAAGACTTACAGCATAGTTTGAATAGTTTGTACGAATACTGTGAAAGATGGGGGCTTGAAGTAAATATAAACAAGACAAAAATATTAGTTTTCAGGAAAAGGGGTAAAATGAAAACAACTGACAGATGGTATTTTAATAATATTGAAATCGAGGTAGTAGATAACTATGGGTGCCAAACATGGGGTTTTACCAAAGCAAAGGATTTAGAAAAGGTTCACTTAAAATTTTGTAAATTAATCCTTGGAGTAAAACAATCAACTTGTACTACAGCAGTTTATGGTGAATTAGGACGCTACCCACTTTATATACACAGACATTTTATGCTGATTAAATACTGGTTTAACTTATTGAACTCAATGAATATTGTACTAACATCTATCTATGATGTTATGATAAAAGATTTAATGGAGGGTAAAACGAATTGGCTGACCAAGATAAAATCCTTACTTCAAGAAAACGGATTTTTGTACGTTTGGGAACAACCCAACACTGTTAATCAGAAGCATTTTATAGTTTTATTTAAACAAAGGTTAGTTGATTCCTATATTCAAACATGGTTTAGAAATATTTCATACAGTACTGTTTTGTCCACTTTTTATTATTACCTAAAGGAAGATTTTACGATTGAGAACTCCTGAAAATGTCTTTACCAATAAATTTAAGAAAGCAGTTAACAAAAATACGCACATCATCACATAATTTACTTATTGAATCTGGGAGACATGGTAGAATAAGATTACCAGGACACGAACGAATATGTCGACACTGTAATCTAAATTCAATTGAAGACGAATTTCATTTTATCATAGAATGTCCTTTCTTTTCAGGTTTACGCAAAAAATTCATAGAAAATTACTATATAGTTAGACCTAGCGTGTACAAATTTATATGTTTAATGAAAAGTAATGATTATGATGTTTTGTTTAATCTTTGCAAGTTCATAAAACTAGCATTTGAAAAAAGGAATATACTAATTCATAACGTTTAATATATTATCTCACATTCCTCCGTAAAACCGATTGCGACGAATTGCTTATTTTCTATGTATGAATTGATACAAATATTTCTTCATATTTTTTCACGTATATTGTGTTATTGTTATGATGTTATAATCACAATGTACTTGTATGTGCAAGTGGGAAATAAAGATACTACTACTACTATGTACTACTTATTCTCCAGAATTTTCTAAGTTAGACAGTAACAACTTTTGATAGGTTATTTGTTTTGGTTTAGTCAATTAGAAATTGTGTCACATTCAAATAAAAAAAAAAGAAAAGAAACATACATTAACCAATTACCACACAATCCCTACATTTGACCACCCTAAGAAAAAAGCCTCTATAAAACATTGTGGGAAAAAGAGAAAATGTTGGTAACCAGCATTTTCTCCTTTTCCCACAATGTTTTCTACCTTTCACAAAACAAGTTTCAAAATTTCAGTTACTTTTATTTTGTTGTCTGCAAATGCTGTCAATTTGGACAAGCCTAAAATATTGTTGTTTGGTAAAGAGTTAAGACTAAAAAAGTTCGAGATCATGAATGGTTGGTAAATACAGACCCTGATTTCTACAGTTAGGCCTTCAACGTTATGAACATCAATGAAACAGTGAAAGTGATATTTTTTCAACAGTTTTTCACTTGCACTGTACTGACATCTTTGCAAGCCAAGGGTTACGATCCACTACGATACTCTACCCTTGACGGATTGAGCTTGATTTCGACATATCCCCGATACGCATTTTCATTGGATGCAGCTAACTCTAACTGCACAATCAAATCACCCGTAACATTTCATCTTTGATAAAAATCAACAAGGTCGCGACCTTTCGGATATAAATAGAAGGTACACATGAATACCTTCGTGGATGTATGCAGGATATGTAATGATTTATTACCGGAAAAAGCCTGGACGAACAATATTTACCGAAAGTTTCAGGGTGGCCAATCATTTATCAGAGGTTTTAGGTTATATCCCAGCACCTGACCATGGAATGTCGAAGTACGTTTGTGGTTATTGCTTCATATTAAACTAATGTATTCGTAAGCGGTTTGTAAAACGATATTTTTTTCATTGGCTATAAGAAATATGATGTAAAGGGAGATAATATGCAGCATCCAATAGGGTGCGTATCCCGGGAATCTGGAAATCGGGCTCGATCAGCCAAGGTAAGATCCACGTAATGATCGTAAATGGCTCGCGAAGAAGTTCTGACAATAGACGGCTACGCCAATTAACCTCGATACCGTAGTCTCGAAATTTAAATGTGAATATATAAATACTCGTACGATCAAAACGAAACGGAAGTTTCCCTCATGGTAGAGCATATATAATTGCTTGAAAAAAGAAATCATCAATAATAAATCATTAATAATGGATGCATTAAGATAGAAGATTGCAAAACCATTATATGGCAGACATTTATTGCGTAAATTGCCTCTAAAAGTCAGATATAAGATAAAGAATCAGATTCTAGTCGAGAAATAAGATACGTCTGGATTATGCGTTTTGATACTTGAAATTACTTATTCAACACTTTTTTTGGCATCTTGGTACATTTTATAACATTCCTCTTTGTGTCTGTCTTTCTGTCTATCTGCTGATTTGCGTTTATAACTCTCTCTCTCTCTCTCTCTCTCTCTCTCTCTCTCTCTCTCTCTCTGTGTCTTAAACACACACAGACAAGCCACGACCAAATACACGTGCAAGCGCATTCATTGTTTCGGAACACTGTGGCACCTTCTCTTCACACCACGTTTTGGAAAGATTGAATGGTTAATTGTATGGTATTTAACGCCCCTTTCGACATCATTTTAATTATATCAAGGCGGCCTGTGCACACCTATCCTTTCTTTCCTGGATTTTTTTCCCCACGAGTACTCCGCACAATATTGTTTTCAAACCACTAGCTGCTTTCCCATATAACCATCGTGGAAACAATGGATGGCGGTGTAGGAGGTGTGAATCCTGTCGCAATGACTATCAAAATCCTCGGAAAGAAAATGGCGGAGTCGTGGATCGAACTAGCGACCCATTGTTTTTAAGTCTTGTACGCTACCGATTGGCGTTCTGGATATAGGTCAGCTGCCAGATGACAGAGTTTGTCTGTATGTGGTATTGTTGTTAAAACTGAAGTAAATCAAGGTACTGATTTAAACCATTGCCAAACATTCCCTGGTTCTTACATTGCTGGGAAAGAAGGCTTTTGAAAACACTGTAGGAAAAAGAGAAAATGCTGGTAACCAGCATTTTCTACTTTTCCCACATTGTTTTCTACCTTTTCATTGACAAAACTCCTCATTTGCATTGAATTTGAATTGTCGTCTACAAACCCTTTCAAGTTGGTCTAGTCTAATATTTTTTGTTTAGGAAAGGGTTAAGCACAGGTGAAACCTTGGTCCGTATCCATCAACCAGTCTTAAGAACATTTTGTTTTGTTTTACCCTTCAAGATTCTGTATACTTGAAAGTAACACAACTTTCGATTGGCTAAACCAAAATGGTTTAGCCAATCAGAGGTTGTGCTATTTTCAAAATTAGAAAATTGTTGGGAATATGACTGACAACGTTCTTAGTGAACGTTCCTGGTAAAAAATGAATCCTGCTCAGTGATTTACATAGTCCGAAATACTATGGCATGCTATCGTCCAATTCAGTAATCTAGTTCTTTGGTATGAATTAATCATACACGAATCAGGCATACAATTATTCCGTTTTACTAATGGAGTATTTTATGTGCTGTATGCGCTGTTATGTGGTCGTTATGTAACTTCCGCTGTAACAACTGAGCGTATGAATACAGAATAAAGGGATAAACAAAGTAATTTCGTAGCGTAATCTTGGCTTCTTATCTGGCAAGTTACGTAAGAGGGTTTATCAGCCAAAATATTTCAGTTTAGCCTAGTTTTTGGATTTCATACCTTTTATCGTTTTAACCCATTACCACACAATCCCTACTTTTGACGACCCTGAAAACGAGGCCTGTAGAAAACATTGTGGGAAAAGGAGAAAGTGCTGGTAACCATCATTTTCTCCCTTTCCCACAATGTTTTCTACCCGTCACATAGCAAATTCTAATTTTCAGTCACTTTTATTTTGTCGTCTGCAAATGCTTTTGATTTGGACAAGCCTAAAATTTTGTCGTTTGGTAATGAGTTTACCCTTTACAACATAATCTCTTCTTTTAACGATTCGGGAAATACGCTTTATAAAAACCTTGTGGGAAAAGGAACAAATGCTGCAATAACTTATTTTATTTTCCTTTTCCCACTATGTTGTCTCTTTTCACACACACACAAAAAAAATCCTACACTTGAACGACATTCCACTTGTCGTATGCAAATTGTTTCAAATAGGACATATCTAAAATTTTGTCGTCTGGTTAAGAGTTAAATGAAAAACAAAAACACCTGGCAGACGACTTTAACCCTTTTCCACACTAACCCGAATTTTAATGATTCCTAGAAGGAAACTTGGAAAATATTGTTGGAAAAGGGAGAAAAAAATGGTAACCAGCATTAAGACAAATTATTTGGGCCATATTGAAATATTCGTCTGCAAATGCTTGGAATTTGGACACAATTCTAAAGTTTTTGTTGGGTAGTAAAGGTTTAAACTTCCTTTGAAAATATCGATAATTAAAATTAGATTCATACGTGAAAGTAAAATATTACATGTCGAAAGAATAAAGCGCTCGTTAAGTGCCCCTTATTCGTTTGCCTACAGTCTTCGAATTTGTTTTGGTTCAGTACTGAAACAGTACAGTAGTCTGCATGGTTTGATAAGTCAAACAGGGCCCGTATTCACCAACCATTCTTAGTCAAATATTCTCCAAAGTTTTCCAAATTTGTAAGTAACACAACTTTTGATTGGCTAAACCGAATGGTTTAGCCATTTAAAAGCTGTGTTACTTACAAATGTAGAAAAATCTGGAGAATAAAACAAAGAATGTTCTTAGACGGGTTGGTGAATACGGGCCCAGATCTTAGTGTGTGGGGACTTGTATATAAGTGTTTCTCGAATGCTCGGATGGAAATTTCAAAATATAATAAGATAGAAATCTTTGGACGCGACTTTATAACTGTCATTGTTAATAATGCTAAATAACACTGATTTACACTGTGGATTTCCTCCTTTGACAGCATGATAGGACAAGCCAGATGTTTATATCTAGGTAAAAACGGAAAAAATGTAACACGCCCATAGCTAATAATACTAATTTACATGCCTGTATTTGCTTCCTGTTTCGAAAACAAGATGGGAAAAGAGCAGCTGTCTTGTTACCGGATAAAAATAGCCTGTGTTAAGGTAAGACCTGTGTAATGCACTTCCGGTGAACATTTGGCAAAAATTTTAAGTAGTTGTTAAACAATGATAAATAAGGATTTATGCAGAAATAATATTTTTGCACATTTCTAACGGATCAGAAATTCCATTTATGTCTATCTTTAAACTATAGAGTTGTCGTTCGTTACTCTCACATACATCTCTGCGATGGGCTAAATGACAAGAATCTTGTCAAACCGAGGAAAAGATGTTTTGTTACTGTTTAACTGTTTCGTGTGTAAATTATAAGGTAGACAAAGGAAATATGATTCTGGATACATTATAGGTGCTTTCAAACTGATGAATTTACCTGTATAAAATGGAACTATTTTTTTCGAGCCTCTTCACTGATCAGAATCTTACGCCAAGTTAAACAAAAATGGCTGAGCCCTTGAATGATGACAACAGTTTTGACACACCGATAAATCTTAGGTTATAAGATTAAAAAACAAGTTATGATCCTTTAAAAGACATTTAAGCTTTTCAGAAAATCCGTCTTGTTCACATTGCCTACCACTTAGTCTGATTGGCCGTATGCTGTTTCAACAGCACACAAAGTAATCGACACTGGTCTTTCTTTCACCGGCGTTTGTGTCGTCATTTTGAGTTTTGGTCATGTGACGAAAGTATCATGTAATGACGGACTACTTTCTGAGCCCACTACAGAGGTGAATGTAATGATCCGGAGTGCAACAGAGTGCGTCAGAATACCCAGTATTTTACGTGGTCTGGTTACACAGCAATGATGTCATAGATTAGAATGGCAATGGCAGAAAACGCCATGAGGTTTTAACTTTCAAAATATTACCATTTCTTGGCACTTACTCAAACAATATTAAGATTTCGTACCCCATGTTTGTCTCATAAGACCTACTGATTATTTAACTCTATATACGTAGATAGTAAAGTTAAATAGAGTAATCTGTTTCATAACATTGTGTTGATTTTGATCATCGTTATTGACGCAACTCTTCAATTTGAATAGGAAGCACTTGGAGGTTTTACCGATAAGTTTATTTGCTGCAGTTTGTCTTTTTTTATTGAAAATAAAAAAGAGAACAAACGGATTTCCAATTCCCATATGAAGCCTCGTAAATGTTGTCAGATTCAATAAATTTTGACCATTTTCAAATCCATCCACCTATTCTTTTTTTAAATGCAGCCATACTTTTTAGCTTTTATCAGCCCAAACGAAGTGGTGTCAATTTTCATGATTTCAAGCATTTGGTAGGCAAAGCTCAGGTGATGTGTTGATCATGTAGTTACAGCATCGGTCGACTTGTTAAGAGTGGATTACAAAGTCCCGTAACTGGTGCAAAGTGAACAGACTTTGTTGTCGAACTGATGATTATAGTTAGTTTAAAACAGATTTGATACAGATCGATGGAGAAACAAGTTCTTCACTACTAATCTCTATCGATTCTGCTTCCTGACCAAATGTATGTGTCAGTAAAAACTCAAAAAGTTGACACCTGCTTCCTGGTCTTGAACTCGAGACCTTTTTGGTAACGATGCCGACGCTCTACCCTACAACTACAGAAACCACACCACGATAATTGTAGTTGATACGGCTTTATTCGGATGGAAAAACTGTTCGAACTGCTTTTATCGACTGTTCGTTGGCATATATCGAAAGAGTAGTGCACGCACAAGACTTACGAGCATACGTTACGAACAACGTACTTTGAAAACCAGCTTGTATAGAAGAGCTAACAGACTTCAGCATATGCCAGCGTTTTCTTGTGAATGCCAAAATATCTTTGTACTTTGGCATACTCTTGGCCATTTCGTTATACGTACTGTAAACTAGGCTTCAATCCTTCACTAGCGTTACAAGTAAAACGAAACTTTCATGCCCCAAAAGGTGTTATTCTAAAGGTATTTTTTGTGCAGGATATCTCCTAATGGGTCACTATAGATCCAAGATTATACTGCACGTTCTGTGCAGTCTGATCTTGGATATGCAATGTCCGCAAATGATCAATGAGTTGCGATCAGCAGCCTAAGGTTTTACACTTTACACTTAAGAGTTCTTAAAATTGAAAGCAAATACACAAGACTAAAATTTAATGGATTTAAATGCGCGAAAAAAGGCATTCGGACATTTGCGTAAAGTGTCGTCTCGAATCAGCCTGCGCAGTCCGCACAGGCTAATCCGAAACAGCTCTTTCCGTTCTATTAAATTTTCTGTTTTGCACAAGTCTGCTTTTGAACTAACAAAACTTAATGTAGTCGTAAAGTGCCGTCTCGGATAAGCCTGCGCGGGCTGCGCAGGCTGATCCGAGACGACACTTTACGCAAATGTTCGAATGCCCATTTGCACGTGTTGGAGGCCACATAGAGGTTACCCTCCAAAATATAGAATATGTCTTTGAAAGGGTAGAAAACATTGTGGGAAAAGAAGAAAATGCCGGTAACCGGTATTTCCTTCTTTTCCCAAAGTGTTTTCTAATGCTTTCTTTTTCAGGATCGTTAAAATTCGGGATTGTGTGGTAAAGGATTAATTGTGCTTCTAAAATAAGCCGGTGTGGTAATGGCTTATAAACGTCAAGTTGATTGAAACGGCGCGCTCATAACAGTATCACTTTCAAAAGATCGGGCTGATAAGCGAAATAGGCTTTTGATTTTCCATCTCATTTCGGGTGCTTCGCGTTATATAGATTTATCCCGATTAATGAACACTAATGGTATTTGCTCGTCTTCAGTTAATGAGAGGTAACTACTTGCTGTGTGTGTACTTTTGACTTGGTTTGTATTCCAGTTTAGCGCTGTTGTGACCCCCCCCCCCCCCTTGCTATACAAAGCGCGACTCGCCAACCTTCTGCGGACTGTGTAGATCAAGATCAGACTGCAGTCTGATCTTTGATCTACACTGTCCGATGATTATATATATATAGTATTCCCAAAAGCGTGACTTTGAAACAGCAATATTTGGGTTGGTGTGTCCTTGGTTGTGAGGTAGAGCGTCGGCCTCGTAACCGTAAGGTCCTGAGTTCGATACCTGGGAGTGGGTGTCAACTTTGGGATCTTTTATTGGCCCACACATTCAGCGCGAGTACTGGTGTAGTTCCTAAGAAGCAGAATCGAGAGAGATTAGTATAAGTTGTATGAACTTGTGTTCTCAATCGATGTAAAATAAATATGTGAAAACTAAATATTTGGATTAATAATATCAAATTGAAAATTTAATTTAGGTATTTAGCAGAGTAAGAGTTAATAGGTTAGTTCATATCGTGGTGGTCAGTGAACCTACCCATGTGTTTCCAGGTTTTCTTACACCAGTATTGACACAACTTTCTTTCAAAGTCACTGACGACTTTTCTCCTATGCATCAGAGGTTAGAAAAATCGCCGGAGAGAAAGGAGAAAGTTCTCCTGGGGGGGGGGGGGTGCTGGGGGGGCTGGGGGGTATCGAAAGTGCAATCACCATGGCAGAGTCAAATACTTTAACCGCTGAAGTACCAGGCCTTCCGCGTGTATTGTTTTCGATCATCCCATACTATTTAAATCATTACCAAACGACAACATTTTAGGTTTGTCCAAATCGAAAGCATTCGCAGATAAATAATAAAAGTGACTGAAACTTTGAAATTTGTTTTGTGAAGGGTAAAAAACATTGTGGGAAAAGGAGAAAATGATTACCAGCATTTTCTCCTTTTATCACAATGTTTTCTAAAGGCTTTTTTCTCAGGGTCGTCAAAAGAAGGGACTGTGTGGTAATGGGTTAAATTGTTTGAATACTTCCAGTGCACAATTTCAAAAGCTTTTATATTCCTTATTTGTCACGGAGGTCAGTGCTACTATTAATGCTTTCCTGATAACAGGTGGTATGCTCTTTGCAGGCAACTTCACTCTTTTTTCAAAGGTTCATAAATTAGCAGTTAAATCTGTATGGCTCGTCTATCTCTTAAAAAATTCCACAGAATAACTGCAACTTTAGTAATAAATGTATCAGTTTAGATTTAAATGTTTCTCTATCACTGACATCTCGATACTTTATTCTGATAGCAATCGTATTCATGATCTGAAATGTTTAACTTCCTATCAAACTGTTATCTTTGGTTTACTGTTCAGGTTTGCAACCGGCATGACCCCCATCGACCAAGCACTTTAACTCAAAGGCTGCTAGTACTCACTGACCTTTCGCGGACAGCATACATCAAGATCAGACTGCACAGAATGTGCAGTCTTATCTTGGATCCACACTGTCCGATAAGAAGATACCTTTCCTCCAAAATCACATTAGTGTTCAACCTCCTATCATATTTTAATCTTTGGTTGACTGTTAAACTTTTACTATCAGCATGACCCGATCGACCTAGCACTTTAACCCTTTCCCAAACGACAAACTTTTGGACTAGACCAAATTGAAAGCATTTGCAGAGGACAATTAATCTCCTGCTGAAAAGATGATTTCTGTCTATGATAGGGTAGAAAACATTGTGGGACAAGGAGAAAATGCTGGTTACCAGCATTTTCTCCTTTTCCCACAATGTTTTCAAAAGGGCTACTATTCTAGACCAGTAAAACCATGGATTGTTTGGGAAAGGGTTAAGCCTAATCCTTCTAAAAGCGGCTCATTGACCTTTTGTGGACAGCTTAGATAAAAATCAGACTGCAGAGAACGTTAACTCTGATCTTGAATCTCCATTGTCCTATAGAGTTATAAATATATCTTCCCCCTAAAAATCCCTTTGAAATAAGACAATTTGGGTTTATACTATCGGGCTTAAAAGTTTTATGTTGCTTATTCAGTAGGATAAGCATAAAAAGGCCAACATCGCCTGGTACAAGCAATTACAAGACGAAAAGACAAAACAAAAAGAGCTGTTTCTTCTTTAGATCCGCTGGGCGAAGGCCAACAGGCTTATGTCATGGCCCGGCGTACGTCTTGCGTGCGTGCGTGCGTTAACTTTTATTTAAAACATCTTCTCTGAAACTACCCATCCAAATTTGATGAAACTTCACAGAAATGATCCTACCCTGGTAGGATCCTATCCTTTGACAGGGTAGGAAACATTGTAGGAAAGGGAGAAATGCTGGTGACCAGCATTTTCTCGTTTTCCCACAATTTTTTAAAAAGCTTTCTCTCTCAGGGGTTATTACACGTCGGTATTGTGTGGTAAAGGGTTAAAGCACTAGCAGGCGACAAATTAGACGTGACTCAAATGATGGAATTAGTTTCATAAACGATTGAAAACAGTGAGGGAAAATGAAAAAGTGCAGGTTACCAGCATGTTATATAGCTTTTGCACAGTGTATTCTAAAGACCTCTTTCTCATGATCGTTAAAGCTCATTATTGTGTGGTTCAGGATTAAACCGTTTATGAAGGCCATTTTGCACTTTTCATTGCAGCTAGAATCTACTCGCCTGATGGCGTGCATGAAACGATAGTTCCGGTTAGAACTTCTAACTTCAGTTAGATCACTATGAGTGGACGAAGAACCCGCCAAGAGTACAACATTGTGTTACTTGGCGCTCTCGGTGTCGGAAAGTCGGGTAAGTAATAAAGTAAAATCTTTATTTTTGGCTCACCTGAGCAAAAAGTGTTCAAGGTGAGCTTATCGTGCATTGTCCGTCCTCCTGGCGTCAACAACAACTTTCTGTGCACTTTCGAGACAACATTTTCAGTCCAATACTTTTCAAACTTGGCCAGACTGTTCGTCTTGACATGTATGGCTTTTGAAATTGGATCACTTTGGGTCAAAAAGTAGGTCACTGGAACTCTAAGAAAAATCATGAGTGCACTCCAAAAAACACATTTTTTTTTTTTCTGTCTAATACTGTTTAAAACTTGGTCAGAATGTTTGTCTTGATAATACCTCGGAAACATTTAGTTTTGGTGACCTTTGAGAAAAGATAGGAAGCCCATGTGTGCACTCTTGAGGTCACATGTTTAGCCTGATACTCATGAAACTTAGTCCAACTGTTTGTGTTGATGGTATCTTTGCGCAGGCTGAAATGAGTCAATACTTTTCGCAAATATATTAAACCTTCTTTCACAGAGTACGGCTCATTTATTAACCTTTTCTACGGCTTGAACCTGTCATACACAGACCGGATAGTGGTTGAAATCTACAAATGTTTTTCAAGGAATCTGTTCTAAGTTAACCCTTTACCCCATAAGGCATTTCTATGGCATCTCTAATTGACCCTAAATAACAGCAAAGATGAAGTCGTTTCTTATGTGTATATGATACCTTTTGATAGCATAGAAAACATTGTGACAAAAGGTGAAATTGCTCGTCACGAGCAATTTCACCTTTTGTCACAATGTTTTCCAAAGGCTTCTTCAAGCAATGTGTAGAAATGAGTATCTATGGGGTAAAAGGTTAAGGGCTTAAGCACAAGCGTGGCGGCCTACAAATTCGTTTGCCGATATATTTTTAAATTATCTCGGCGTGTTTTGTAAATGCTGTTTGTAAATAAAGTCGAGTGCAGAGCACATTTTCAGCCTTTGATGTATCTCTGTAGTTTACATTTTTCAAGGTTTTGCTGTCAGTTACAGTAATAAAACAAATTGCCTGCGAATTTTATTGTTAACAAATCGAAGAAAACCCGCATAACGTCTTTTCGTTTGTTTACAAATTACCTTTGGTATTGAATTATACAAATTTATTATCAGTTCTTCAAGTTTAGAACCCACGCGCCACGTGTTCTTTAGACAGGTGCCCGGTTTACGATGTGTAACGCACTTAAAAGTTCCTATAGACATTAAAACCAGCTTGGGTGGGTGTGTTCTATATTTTCCTACGATTTTCTCTAATAAAACCCAAATATCTTACTATCAATATGCATTGTTGCGTTATAGTGAGCATAGTCTTTTTCCGCGATATAATTATCCTCTTAACTAAATCTAACCAAGGATCATACATAACATGCTATATAGAATCCTTGTTCTGACCATTTACCACAAAATCCCGCATTTTAACGACCCTGGGAAATATAACTGTTGAAAACATACGGTAGCAGTACACGGTTGTCGGCCAAACTCGTCTCGGTCCGCCATACGCCGAAATGAACTTCCTCAAACAAAGGTCTATATAGTCAGCCTGAATTATAAGGAGCACTTAAATGCAACAGCACAATCCTAATTCTTTAGATTTTATCAATAAATCATGTTCAACTTGTGAAATAGTGATATCAATGATCAATATAGGCAAGTGACATGGTCGGAAAAAAACTGAAAAAAATTGCCATTTCAGCCTATATTCCAAAATTCATAAAATCCAAACCCAGGAAGCTAGCCTGAAAATGCCAAGCTGAATTGAAACTCCAAACAACACATAATCTGGGGATAAAATCCAAAATAGCACATTACCATGTCGTTTTTTCGCAATCTTTCGTGCTCTGACCCTACCCTTGTCAGTGTTCTCCGCTAAAAACAGCCGCTTGCTCCGTGACCCCTCACTTTCGCATTTGGAGTCAAAACTGTAGAACAAAGAAGGAAAGGTCATGACCCCCTGTTTCACATGTATACAAATCAAATGCTTTTTTTCCTTAAAATAACGCAATTCATGGGTGTAATAGCTACTCTGCTTATTAAAATTGCATTAAAAACCTACCTTACTCACTTATTTCTAACTTTGACCTGGCCAATTCTGAGCAAACTGTTTACTTGTGCCTAATGGGGAGAAAATGCTGGTAAGCAGAGACGACGCTTTACATAAATGTCCGAATGCCCCTTTTTACCTGTTGAACGCCATATATCTTGCATTATGCCAAGTACATAGAGATAGATCGGTTTTCAAAATGTGCTTATCGATGAAATGTACTGTATGCTCGTGAGAGATAACCCTTTTCCAAACAATCCCTAGTTTTTACGACCCAGAGATAGAAGCCTTTTGAAAACATTGTGGGAAAAGGAGAAAATGCTGGAAACCAGCATTTTCTCCTTTTCCCACAGTGTTTTCTACCCTACTCAAAACAAATTTCAATTTTTGAGTTACCTTTATTTTGTTGTCTGTAAGTGTTTTCAATTTGGACAAGTCTAAAATTTTGTCGTTTGGTAAACGGTTAAATCCGCTGCTCAAGAAACGAGAGCGCACGTATTAAGTACACCAGGTACCATATCATGTACCTATAGATACGAGCCCTGGCTGCACTCCCCACTGCTCTATGATCTGTAAAACTTTTATTTCCTCCATAGATTTTGGAATTCATGAAAACAAGAGGGGCTTCTCTCTCAATGTTCTCCACAGTTAAGTTCTATCAGATAACATGATTAAAAATCCTTCGGAGGAAAAATGAGGGAAATAAAGCCAGTTATCTAAAATAGGTAGGTAAACAAACCAATAAAACTGATTACTTTTCAAACACAATTTCCTCTTTCCGTAACTATAAATATCGTTAACCCATAAACAAGACAAAAGTGAAGTACCCCATAATTCCCCTGTCTGTCTCTTAACCGCAAAATAGATTTCTGACATGTGTTTAGTTAAGGTTTTGCGGGCGTCTTGAATTTGGCTTGAACGATGGCATTTCTCTTGAAAGGGTAAAAAGAAAATGAGGAATAGGGAAAATCTAGGTTACCAGCAGTTTCTTCTTTTCCCATAAAGTTTTCAGCTGTTTACCTCTACCGCTCGTAAAAACAGAATTATTTGATATTGGAGGGATATACACATGTTAATCTTAACCCTTATCCTAATGAATAACTACAATTTAATTTTATATTCGATATAAAGAAACAACTAGATATTGCTAGTTCAAAGTTATGTTTTAGGGAAAAATATCTCCTATCTGACAGCGAAGATCAAAGACCAGACTACACGTTCTGCAGTCCGATCTTGATCTACACTTTCCGCAATAGGTCAGCGAGTCGCGCTTAGCAGCCTAAGGGTAAAATATTCTGCTTAATTAAATAAACAACACCTTCATTCGATAATAAAACTTCAAAGGTTGTTCTTTCAAAATTATTCTGTTGGGGGGGGGGGGGAGAAATATGTCCTTATCGGACAGTGTAGATCAAGATCAGACTGCACGTTCTGTGCAGTCTGATCTTGATCTACACTATCCGCAAAAGGCCAGTGATCCGCGCTAAGCAACGTAAGGGTTATCTTCTGGGAGTCTGCCAGTGCGGCTTATTTATAGGTTTTGTTTGATTCCAGGGATAATCTGTTCTTCCAATGAGCTGTGTAAAATAAGAGACTATTAAAAGGGGGTTTACTGCACATGCAAAATTGAAAGTATCGATTCAGATCAGACTGCGCAGCCCTCGCAGGCTGAGGCCTATGTCAAAACTATTTTGATTTTGGTTAATTTTCTGCATGTCGAAGGACCAACTGACCCCAGGATTCAGTCGTTTGTGAGGTAAAATGAATTTTATGGATCAATTACGATGTGATGACTTGCTCGGTATCATTCATCACTGTGATGCACTGGACCCCCTTTAGCTAGAGCATGGCTCGTATTCTTAACCCTTTACCACACAGCACAATTTTAGACTCATCCAAAATGAAAGCATTTGCAGATGACAATTTCAAAGTGGCTGAAATGGCACAAATTTGCTTTGATAGGGAAGAAAACTTTGTGAGAAAAGGAGTAAATGCTGGTTACCAGCATTTTCTACTTTTCCCGCAACGTTTTCGAAAGACTTAGAACTATATCAGGGGCGTTTAAAGTCGTCATTGTGTGGTAAAGGGTTAAATGACGCATCACTCCTCCGCCTGTGTTGGGGGAATTGTACTAATACGCGCTAATAAAGTCGCAATGGAGAAAATTGGTATTACAAATATGTCTGAGGATAAATCAGGCCTGTTTTAGCTTCAGATTTCTCTAAACTGTAATAATTTACAGGCAAAAATTATTTGAAAATAATACGATCGATTACTGCAAATCTTTGTTAACAGTATCTAAAAATAGATCAACACGGAACATCGAGTACATGTACATTACCCAAAGCCTGTTGGGCTTGTTTTATTAAATGGCCGTTGCATAGGTTACATGCCAGCTGATCATAGCTGAATGAATCGCACTAGGTAGCGTTTTGTTTAGTAAACGTTTATTTTAGTTTGAAAAGTAGTCCGGTTCTGTACCCAGAATGCCCAAAATTGAAAGGCGAGATTTTCATTCTCGCCTTCATATGTCAGCGGTCAGCGGTTTGCTGCAAATGCCTCTGAACAGCATTATCAAAACGCCTTTCAAATAGTTCGATACTTCTCGAGTACATGAGAACAAAATAATGTTGAGACCATTGTAAATTTAATCAGAACAGCAAGAAACTTCAAATTTCTAGAAGGAATGAAGTCGAATTCTCAAAAAGCATCATTTTGGACAAATACAAAATACTTTGGATCAATTTATTGTTACAATGGTGATGCTACAGCAACAAATAAACTTTACTGTGCATAATAAGCCAATCGAAACCTACTAAAATGACATCATTCGGACCTATACTTCCACTTCACAATGCATAAACAACTAACCACAGGGATCGTATATGTAAATTTAAGATCCCTGAAATAACCCAGTCGCATAGCATTTTTGAATGACGTATCGCTGACAGACCTCTTTTCTCTGTTGACAACATTATTCTGTCTTTATTAGAAGTAAAATTTCAATGAAATTTATAAATTCCTTTGAATCATCAAGTGTTTATCTGAGATAATTATTTACCAGCGATATACTGTCTAAGTAAGATCCCATTGTTTTTGCTTAATTACATTATGTTGAACATGCCCTGTGAAAGATAGAAATAGCACATTATTTACTATGCCAAATTGAATTATGTCAGGAACTTTTGTGCTATGAATATTTAACCTAGCGCTAAACACGAGACTTTAACTCTTCCCATACTATAGATGACACTAGAAGCTTTTAAGGACAATGTAGATCAACATCAAACTGCACAGAACGTGCAGTCTGATCTCTTATACATGTTCTGCGCAATGTAAGAATCGGGACAATTCCGAAAGGGTAGTGCAAAATGAGAATAGTCTAGATATATTGCAAAGGTTTCAGATTCTGGTAATCTTATTTTTCATATCCTGTTGGCCAACATTTACTGACTGATTGTACGGTTTCTAACGCCCTTCGTAACATCATTTCAGTGATATCACGGCAGCCAGTGCACCTATCCATCCTTTTCTGGGTATCTTTACCATTACACCGCACAATATCATTTCCAAGTCACAGGCTGCTTTCCCACATAACCATCGTCGACACAATGATCAGCGGTAAGAAAGGAATGAATCCTGTCGCAATGACTATCACCAGTCCTCGGAAAGTAATTGGCCGAGCCGGGAATCGAATCACCAATTTCCTGTTCTCAAGTCCTGCACGTTACCGACTGAGCTTTTGGGCTCGGCACCAAAACTCAAAATTACGATGCTAGGCACATGGTTTATTATTAACGTAGCTATTCCAGCTTTCGCATGTTATGGTGCCTTTCAACGGTATTTCAGTTAGAACTTACTTTAAAATATCATCAATATTAAACGCTGTCAACCAATAGTCTCTCTGTACTAATGGACTAACATCAATAATACCGTTAAGAAAATGATGAAAATGAAACTAACTTTGTCTGCTATTCCTACTTCGCACAGGGAAACAATAGATTCTCAAATAGCCCAAAAGCTCAGTCGGTATGGGTCCAATCGAACTAGAATGACTGGAGTTATTTGCCCTTGAATTACAAAAATTGCTATTTTGCACTTTGTTTACTCTGTAGCATCTACAATTTTTTAACCAATCTGCTGTAAACTTGGCCAAAATATATATAACTATAAGATCTTGGATGACTTCAGTTTTGGGTTTAATCGTACCAGAATGACTGGAGTTATTTGCCCTTGAATCAGAAAAATTGCTAAATTTGACTTTGTTTACACTCTGGCATCTACAATTATTAACCAATTAGCACCAAACTTGGTCAAAATATAGATGACCATAAGATCTCGGATAAATTTTGATTATGGGTGTAATCGGGCCGAAACAACTGGAGTTATTTGCCCTTGAATTAGAAAATTATTATATTTGATTTTTTTACACTCTAGCATCTACAAATGTCAACCAATAAGTACCAAATTTAGTCAAAATATAAATGACCATAAGATCTCGGATGAGTTCAATTATGGTAATCGGATGCGAAAAACTGGAGTGATTTGCCCTTGAATTAGAAAGTTCTTTATAAAAGTTCTTAATACATAGCATAACTTTGTCATTTCCAGCCTGATTGACTTGAAACTTGGCATTTGTGTTTGTTGCAATAATGCAAAGTGCAGTGTGAAAGATCCATAACTCTACCTTATACTGTTGTAAGTTATTTCCCTTTGATTGTCATTTTTACGGCATTTTCTGCTCGTCTGGAATATAACTTTGTCATCTATAGCCTGAACATCTTCAAATTTGATATGCATGATCGTTGTAAATTTATGGAGTGCAGTGCACAAGAACCATAATTCTTCCCAGCTTGAAATTAGAGTTATTTCCTTTTTGAACTTCACTTTTATAGCATTTCTTGTTTGTCCAGAGCAAAATTTTGGCATCTTAAGTAGGAATGACTTGAAATTTGGTATGCTTATTTGTTGCAATACTTGGAAGTGCAGTGCAGACGAATTGTAACTCTGCCTCGTGCTGTCTTTGAGTTATTTCCCTTTGAATGTCATTTTTACAGCATTTAGTGCCTGTCTGAAATATGACTTTGTCATCTCAAGTCAGAACGACTTCAAACTTAGTTTTTTGCAATATTACGGAGTACAGTGCACAAGAACAATAACTCTACCTAGCGCGAATTTTGTGTAATTCCACTTTGATCTTCATTCTTACAGTACATATATTTCTTGCTTGTCTAGAACGGAACTTCGAAGTCTCAAGTCAAATTGTGACAATTTGCTGCTCTTGTTTCATTATCATTTGGCCTTGAACCTTGATATTTGGTATTTATCTTTATTGCAGACCTTTGCTGCTTGGTACTCAGGTCAGCCATATAGGACCACCATGGTCCTCTTGTTTTGAATTGCCGCTTTTAACATATCTATGTAAACCATAAGAATTGAGATAATTCAATTTATAGAATCGTATTTTGTCTTTATTTAAAAAAAAATACGAAATTTTGTCCTTGTCTGGCTATTGAAACAGTGTAATTTATTCTAGATAGTTTGCTACACAACCGTCTGCATAACTGAAAAAACACGGCGGCGGCTCCGTTGACAATCCCACTTCAAAGTGATTTGATTGAATTCTTCATAAATCTGCCCATTATTTAAGACAGCGGCTGAATATCTTCAAACGAAGATGTTCCTAAACGTAAATCAAGTTCGTAAATTTTTTTTAAGAGATTGGATTTGCTACATAGAACTAAGACCTGTTTGGAAGTTTCATGCAAAACTGAGAAAATTAATTGTAAAATGTTTGATAGATAAATGTTGAACGGTAAATGAGTATACATGCTGTAGTCTAAACTGGAATCTAGGCAGATCCGGAATCTGCTTAGACAAAATTGGAGTTCTGTCTAGACCAAATTTGGATTCCAGTTTGGCTAGGAAGCTCCACAATCTGCTAGGAAGCTCCACAATCTGCTTGGACCAGATTGGAATATTTTCTCGTTGAATATAGTCCCACTACCTATCAGCCATCTCATTTAATTTAAACCCCAAAATAAAAGAAGTCGATTAGAAATTCAGAGTAAGAATAAACTTTGAATGTTTTACATTTTAACGAAAAGAAATGTGGAAAACGCAGAAACTGGGGAAAAATAGAAAATTGCTTCAATTAAAAAAAAGTCCAAGTTGTAAACGTATGTGGATTAATATGATAAAAAAAGAAAAACATCTATTTGGTCTAGAAAATATTATAATTCTAATTTGGTCTAGGCAGATTCCGGATCTGCCTGGGCAGATTTCGGATCTGCCTAGATTTCAATCTGGCGTACGACATATAATCTAAATATTTGGATAATAATTCTTTCCAAGAGGTAACCACCGCTGGCTGGCACCTGCTTAAATCTGACGAAAAAGAGCTTCAAAATTTTACTTTTACCAGTTTTGTATCTTTCAAAGCAAAAAGAAAGAAATTCAAAAGATAGATATAGCCAAAAGCATTTTTACTTGGCATTTTCTTGCCAGAAAATGGTACTTATGTATAGGATTCCTGCAGGTATATTAGATTCGTTAGTAAGATAAAAGGAAAGAACCTTGGGTCAAATTTTAATAGTAGCTTTGAATTCTTCACTGTATGATAAGCATGCATTTACATTTTAAGTTTTAACCTTGCGTGTGCCACATGAACAAGTCACGTGAAAGTCAGTCTCTTTTTCTTTCTTCTCCTTCTTTCACTTAAAATTGAAAATAATTATCTGTATTTGAAATAAGTGATTATTGGACACGAAAGCAATAGATGCATCTAAATTCTAGATTTGTCGTGAAATTCTGAAAATATTACAGTCTAAATGTGCGCTCAAAATCTGTGCGAAGATTTGAAACATTCTTTTTTCGATCGTCTCCGTACTCGGATGCGATACGTCAAAAAAATAAAGTCGCCTTTGGGAATATTTATCTGTAGTACAGAAAATTGAGGGTTTGTGGTTTCAAGTATTTTTGCCTTTTCCTACACGGTTTTCAATCGAACATCTTCCGTTTCCTTGTCAAAAACAGGATAGTTTGGCAAAGGGTACACTAATATTTATTGCAATCATCTGTTTGCGCTCTCTGGCGTTGAAGTTATTCGGTTTCCCCATGTTCTATTGACTAATAATAAGAAATAACTTCCTTTTAATACTTAACCTGTTACCACACAACCAAAAGTTTCAACGACCCCCAGGGAAGATAATTTTCGAAAACGTTGTTGTGAAAAGGAGAAAATGCTGATAATCAAAGACAGATTTTCTGGTTGTGTCACATTCAATTTCTTTTGCACATGCTTTGAATTTGGACCAGTCTAAAATTATGTCCTGTGATATAGAGTTAAACTGTTAATGAAGGTCTATGGTTTTAATCAAGCACAGTTTTAAGTCGGTGAAAAGTCCCGAGAATATGCACTTGTAAATCATACACATTATTTTCACATTATGAAGTCTGATATTAGATCTACTTTTACTTTTGCATGAAAAGCCTCGAAATCACGTGTTAGTCTTTGAATAGATCTATCAGTATTAATTTAGGCCTTCTGAGAAACAAAAACGCTATTTATTCCCCTAAAACTTTGAAAAACACATTTTTTCTTTCTTTATAGTTTTTTCATATTAGTGAATGTAACATTTTTGGTGGGTCCTAAACATTGCATGCATACAATCAGATTTTGCCTAAAGTTTTTCATAAAAAAATGACAAGAACAACATATAGTAATTGCGTGAATTACCGATTAGTAACTGTTACTAGCCTATGCTTTTTATGGCTAATGTATGCAATAAGCACCTTGAACTTGACTGGTGAAATCAGGAAAAGGGATTGTCTTCCACAACGAAGTAGTTCATTAACTTTTGTTATTTGGCATTTTTCAATTGTAGGCCTATACAGACCTATATATATATATCTGATTTTTGTATTCTGGGTACAGAACCGGGCTGCTTCTCAAAACAATAAATGTTTACTCAATAAAACGCTAACTGGTAAGATTTGTTCATCTTTGGTCAGCAAGCAAGTAATTTATGCACCAATCATTAAGATAACTTACAGGCTTGACAATTCTTGCTGATAAGGCAGTGGAAAAACCCTGTACTGCATGGTTTCCCATTAGGTAGTGGACCTGTAATAGAAGACAGTTATTATATATTATTTTGCAAAATTTGCTGTGATTAAAAATGAGTATTGTACTACATTAGCCTTTTTTTTCCTCCTTAGAATTATCATGTATAAATCTAAAACCATTACATTCAAATTAAATAGGGAGATGATAATTACCTCCCTTTTCTGGAAACTAACAAAAGTATCAACAAATATCAAAATAGATATCAGAGAAATTTCTGGTCGGTTAGAAATGTGCAAAAGTATTGTATCTATACCCATATTTATCAACTATTATCCGTTTAAAAATTTTTTTTTAGAAATTTTGGGACAAAACAGGCTAGATCACAGGGGCTCGAAACATACTTTAGTATGCATAAATATACTGGATTATTGACATTTCTGAAAAAAATCAGAATCTCTGATTGTTGATAGCCCTTTTCTACATTGCCACATTATTTAAGTGGCCTGTCTTTGTTTACAAAGTGCGGATTAGTATTTATCTTGTACAGGATAGTGATGCATCTTAGCAGACAATCTTCGAACAAGACAAACGCGCACTATTTAGTACTTAGATCTATCTACAAGTGTAAAATTTGTCTGTGCTAAATCAGGTGAGCATTGTAAAACCATATTATAGTCTTTTTGTTTTAGTTTACATTGTTGATTAAGCTATCAAAGTTTTTTTTTTTTTAATTTCAGCTCTTACAGTCAAATATATTACAAAAAGATTCATCATAGAGTATGATCCATATATTGGTAAGTAATGTTCAACCTACTCCGTTCTTTTGTCTCTTCTGATATTTCTCTCTACTCCTCACATTTTCACACTTTGTATATATGTATTTGCAATCGCAAGATTCTTTGATGTTGTTTCTCTTTTCACTGATTCTTTTAAGCTTACCTGAGCCCGAGGTGCTCGAGAGAAGTTCTTGCTAAATTATGCATTATGTCCATCGTCCCTAGTGCCCTGTCCGTCGTCAACTTTTACCTTATCCCATGGACGCTGTAGATAGAGGCTACATTTCAGTCTAATACTCATAAAAGTTGGTCAGGATGTTTGTCTTCTTGATTTCTGAGGAATAAGTTGTATACACTGAAGTTGCAACATTTTCAGACCAATACTCATAAAATTGTTTGATAATTAATTAGTGTATGAATCTGGGCTTGTCTTTATTCAAAGCATTAGCAGACTAGTGTGAAATTGCCTAAATGGTGAAAATTATCATTGAAAGAGTCTCACAAGTGTTTCTTTATATATAGGGGAGTATTCTTTTTTTATATTTTATCATATGTTTTTATTATAGAATGTCAAATTCCTGTGGGTAAATTTAGGAAGCAATTTCCGAAAAGGAAAAAAAAGCTGCTTTGCATCATTTTTCCCATTTCCTAAAAAGTTTTCTAAAGCTTCTTCCTGGTGGTCTTTATAACTCAGGATTTTGCTGGAAAATTTTGAAACATTTTCATATTTATTTTGTTGTTTTTAACAGAGGACATCTATACGAAACAGGAAAGTTTAGATGGTCAAGATTTTATTGTAAATGTAATGGACACATACGAAAAGGTGGGTTTTATATACAATGTATACATTTAAGTTTAGGCTTGCTAACAGTGATCAGGTGCTTTGGTGGTCAACATAGAATAAGATCAACATTTGATAGTAATACAGCCTCGAAAGATTGAACTGCTTAACCATTACCCCACAATCCCTTCTTTTGACAACCCTGAGAAAGAAGCCTTTAGAAAACGTTATTGGAAAAGAAGAAAATGCTGGTAACCAGCATTTTCTCTTTTTCCCACAATGTTTTCTACCCATCACAAAACAAATTTTGTCATCCGCAAATGCTTTCAATTTGGACAGACCTAAAATATTGTTGTTTTGTAATAAGTTAACCCAATAGCAATTTTTATAATCGTTGCCATCCAAAGTACAGCTTGACAACAGTGGGAGGGTTGAAGGCTGTATTGAGTAAAGGGCATTCCTGTGTATGAAAATCTCCCTCATGCATGCAGAGTAACTGTGGTCATCTATTCTTTGTAGAGCAAGAACGTCAACCGTTTTAGGCCTTATTTCATATTTGGGTTTTATTTCAATGATTCATTACCCAAGACTTGCATGCATCTGTTTGATTTATTTTCTGTGTCCAGTGATAAATGTTTTCCTGAAACCTAGCCAAACTTTGGCTCACATCATGTGGGATAGCATAAAAGAATAAAATGAAGAAAGGTGAATTGTATAAACTAGTTATGTACCATAAACAAGTTGCATAGTATTGTTTTAGATGAACTTTTTCATTTAACGGGCACTCTTTCTTTAGGATTACCACCCAATGATTGTGACCAAAAAAAAATAGCTAACCCTTGGCAAACTGAAAAAATTATAGCAAAAATACAAACAATGAAAGACTTTTGAGTCAAAGCGTCAGGTGGTTTTGAACAAGTATCTCATCAGAAGTGGTATAAAACATGAAGCCATGCCAAATATACAATGGAGACCAAATTTTGAAGAACTGACACCATATTGTAAGACAAATCCTTTTTGACTTGGAAGATTTGTATGAAAGTGACAAAAGCAATATTTAAGGTAAAGTATAAAACTGTATTATTTGTTTGAAAAAAAAAAAAAAAACAGTTCCAGGGCCTCATATTCAACTGGTGAGGTACTGATAGTACGTGGCGTATGTACTTCCCCAGTCTTTATGTTTACTGTTCTGGTCATTGTGTAAAACCACCAGAGAAAGTAAAGCTTCAGAATAAGGGTTTAAAGCTACTGGAATGGGAAGAAAAATTCTAATTTTGCCAGAGTTGGTTGGGTCAATGCCTTTGAAAAGTTTCCTAAAAATTGACATGGGATTATCAAGACATTTCAAAATTATTGGCATCCCTATGAATTACCCATACTAGTTAGTTCTATGTGATGTTATGTGCGGAAAGACAAGTATGAATTTTGAAATCTCTCCCCTATAAATCTTTAGGACCATTAAATCATTGCTTATTTCACGGAGTTGCTCCTTGTGTCTCAATGGTTTTCCTGTAATTTACTTTTTTGGAGCACAATGCCAATTTTTAACTACCCTGAGAAAGAAGACTTTTCAAATCATTGGTGTTAACCAGCATTTTCTACTTTTCCCGCAATGTTTTCTACCCTGTCAAACAAAAATTGCTCAATTTAACCCTTTGCCAAATAAACTGGTCTAAATATAATGCACTTGCAGACAACAAAATGAAAATTGAAATTATTTTTTGTTTCCAGCAGACTAGAAAACCGTATCAGGACAATTCCCCCCCAGACAACTGTCCCCTGGACAACTCCCCCCTGCCAATTCACCCCGGGACAATTGCCTCCCAAGAGAATAACCCCCTGAGACAATTATCCCCTGGACAATTACCCCCAAAGGCAAATTGCCCCCCAGACAATAGGCCCCCAGGACTATTACCCCTGGACAATTCCCCCCCCCCAACAATTGCCCCCGGACAATTCCCCCCATCTTAATCACAATTTCTTCAGCTTTTATCTTTGGATGAGGTTATTGTCGGCTTTCAGCGTCAGATCCTGAGTTCACTTCTAAGGCCGTCAGGTCAACTGAAACTAGACTAGATTACTAGATTTTTATATGATGGTATGAACATCCTGGTGGGGGCAATTGTCCAGAGGGTAGTTGTCTGAGGGGAAGTTGTTCGGGGGCAATTGTGTTGGAGCAATTGTCCTAGGAGGGTAATTTCCTGGGGGTAATTGTCTGGGGGGGCAATCATCCGGGGTGTAGTTATCCAGGGGCAGTTGTCCAGGGGGTAATAGTCTTGGGGGGCTATTGTCTTTGGGGGAGGGGGGGCAATTGTCAGGGGGGGCATTTGTCTGGGAGGGAATTGTCCTAGACTCCTAGAAAACATTTTGGGAAAAGTAGAAAATGCTGGTTACCAGTATTGTCTCCTTTTCCCACAATGTTTTCAAAAGGCTTCTATCTCAGGGTCATAAAAACTAGGGATTGTTTGGTAAAGGGTAGAACCACATTAAAATTGTTGCCTACAAATGCTCTGAATTTTGAAGAAGGCTAAAATTTTGTTATATTATATGGGGTTAAAAAACAAATCAAGGGTTTTTTCATTGTTTGTCTAGTATCAATCACAACTTTGTAACTTTTACCTCACAATACCGATTCCTAACAGCTTTGATGATCAAAGAAGGCTTTGGAAAACAGAGTGGGAAAAGAAGCAAGTTCTGGTTACCTGCATTTTTCAACAGTGTTTTTATTTTTTCAGTATGCAAATTTCAGCCTATGTTTAATTTGTTGACTTTAAATGCTTTCAATCTAGGTCTGTCTAAAATTTTATTGTTTGGAAAGAGATAATTAAGTAATAGAAAAGGAGATGTTAGACTTGTACAAATTGAATGCATTTCCAGATGTCAAGTTATACATTGTTCAAATGATGGGATCATTTGGGAAAGAAAAATAAACAATGTAGGTAAAGGATAAAAGGCTGATTTTGTTTTTAATGAAGGTGTCAAAACTGCCCTGCATGATTGATGGAAAGGGTAACACACCTGTAGGTAATTATCAGAATATATTGTTTCTGCCAAGAACTTTACGGCAAAATAGCTTGTACAGTGAAATACCTTGAAATCATCCAAATCAAAATGATTTAGGGTGTATATTTACTGGTATAAGCTAAGATTTTGACTGGGCCAGATTCAAAGCATTTGCAGACGACAATGTAAATGTGGCTAAAATGATGGAATTCGTTTTCATTTGAATTAAAAACAAAATGGAAATAGGTACGAATGCTGGTTACCATTTTTGAAAAGCATTGTTTATAGGGGTTGTTAATTTTGCGGGAAAGAACAAATGCATTGGCATGTTGCTTGCAACATGCTAAAAAGGGGAATTTGGACATTTGTGTAAAGTGTTGTCTCGGATTAGCCTGCGCAATCCACACAGGCTAATCCGAGACACCACTTTACAATTACATTAGATTTTGTGCAACTGTAGACTTGCACAGAAAATTACTTTCAAATTGAAACTATCATTTTGGATCAGCCTGCACAGACGGGCAGGCTGATCTGAAAGGATACTTTACGCAAATGTTGGATTGTCCTTTTTCACATTTTGTAAGCTACATGTATATAAGGAAAACTGTGCAGTGCCTGATAGTGCAGTCTGTTGCACTTAGGACTTAAAACTAAGGGATAACTGGGTAGAATTCCCAGCTGTGTAGTTATCTATCTAGGGGGCAAAACCCCTCTAGGACAAAAGCCCACTAGGACAAAAGCCCACTGGGAAAAAAGCCCGCTTTTAGTTATAATAATGTATCTAATTTTAAAAAAATTATATACATGTATGTGATGTGACTTGTCTTTAGAAGAGTAAAAAACATTATGTTAAAAGCAGAAAATGCTTTCTTACAAAAGTGATAAAAAAATGACTTTGTAGCACACTTTTGTAAACAATGGGCTTTTGTCCTCCCTGCCAAAATTAGCAGTGGGCTTTTGTCCAGTGGGCTTTTGTCCCAGTGGGCTTTTGTCCGTTCCCCTACCTAGGTATTGATAATAGTGATTGAATCAGGACTCATTACCCTCTCTCTGCAGATCATTGTTTTGACAATGGTTAAGTTAGAAAGCAGCCAGTAGTTTGGGAAGAATTACTGGCAAAAGGAATTCCAGGAAAGAATGGACAAGTACACTGAGTGCAGCAATATAATTGAAAAATTAATTATGTTGATAATGGCATTAAACACCACACTTACAAACAAGCAGACAAACAAACAAACAAGTCCTTATGATCAGTTTCTGGCTTTTCTCAGTTTATTTAAGAAGGTGGAATGCCACATGATGAAAAATGTTGTCTGCCAGAGCTAATTTGAAATTATCAGTTTTTAAGGCTGGTTGTTGCTTTTATCTTTTGTAAATCTTTCGTTCTGAACTAAACAAAGTTTCATTACACGTAGACTTGAAGTTTAACCCTTTACCACACAATCCAGAGTTTTAACAACCCTGAGGAAAAAGCCTTTTGAAACCGTGTGGGAAAAGGAGGAAATGCTAGTAACCAGCATTTTCTCTTTTCTGAGGAAATAGCTTTTTGAAACCATGTGGGAAAAGCTGGTTACCAGCATTTTCTCCTTTTCTGAGGAAATAGCTTTTTGAAATTGTGTGGGAAAAGGAGGAAATGATAGAAACCAGCATTCTCTCCTTTTCTCAAAAGGTTTTCTACCCTTCAAGAGACATTTAACAGCTAAATTTAATATGTCATCTGCAAAATTAATGCTTTAGTCTTGAATTTTGTTGTTTGTTAATGATTAAATGACAGTTGTAGTTCTGATAATTTTAGGATGACAGTAACAGTAACCGCTATCTGAAGTGGGCCGACGGTTTTATGATTGTTTACAGTATCACAGATAGGAATAGTTTTGAGAGGGCCAGGGATTATTTCATAAAAGTTTCCGATTTCCTCAGGACTTCCAGTAAAGACTGCCCAATAGCTCTCATAGGAAACAAAAATGACTTAGAAAGATATCGGTAGGTAATACCTAAGTTATGTTCTACAAGTTTAGGTAAGATGATATTTACAGAGCTCCAGATAGAGGGAGTGATTTTGATTTCAAAATTGAAAATATTAATTATTCTTGACTAAACCCCATGTTGTGGGTGCTCATTAGAATCGTCGCATCAAGACGATTCTAATGAGTACCCACAACATGGGGTTTAGTTGAAAAATAATTGATTTAGAATACCATAGCTTCCTCTTATCTGGTGCCCTGTGGTAAATTAACCCTTTCCCAAACGACAAACTTTTGGACTAGACCAGATTGAAAGCATTTGCAGACGACTATTCAACTCTTGCTGAAAAGATGATTTCTGTCTATGATAGGGTAGAAGACATTGTGGGAAAGGGAGAAAATGCTGGTTACCAGCATTTTCTCCTTTTCCCACAATGTTTTCAGAAGGCTACTGTTCCACACCGGTAAAAACCAGGGATTGTTTTGGAAAGGGTTAAGATCTAAAACTCGTCACCAAATGACAAATTTGCATTCTTTCAAATTAAAGCCAAGCTTGGTAGCCTAGTGGTTAGTTTTCTGAGTCATGGCCCCGCTGATGTGGGTTCAACATATGTTTGAGGAATATTTTCTTTGGGCTTCTTGACAGCTCTCACCTGTCATGCATGTGAGCCAAGAAAGTAGTCAGTGACTTTGGAAAACAGTATTGTTGATACTGGTGTGAAAAAGCTAGGAAACAAATGCATAAGTGCACTGATTACTGTGATTTGACCTTGGCGTCAAACTCCCATTACTAACAAATTCAAATTGAAAGCATCTGCAGATGTCAAAGTTGAAAGTGATAGAAATAGACCAGGGTTGTTTGATTGGGTAGAAAATATTGATTGGGTTGCAGAAGCAGGAAATCCTGATAACCTTTTCCAACTATGTTTTGAAAAAAAAATCCCCCATTTTCAAAGTCATCTTCAGTAACTGTTGTTTATGTGTTATTGTGTCATAGACTGTATAACTTTTGTTAAAAAAAAAAAAAAGGAGGTTAAACATACATCTTCACTCGTTTTCATCCAGTTCTTTCTAGCTCACCTGAGCACAACGTGCTCAAGGGGAGCTTTTAGGATCACCCGGTGTCCGTCGTGCGTCAGTGCGTCATCAACAATTCTTTTAACATCAACTCCTCCTACATCTTCGCCAGCCAAGTTTACGATCACTACTTGGATCTTACCTTGGCGGATTGAGCTTGATTTTTACAACCCCCTGAAACGCCTTTTCATTGGATGCAGCCAGCTCTAGCTGCATTGAATAAAATCGGTTGTAGCATTTCATCTTTGATAAAAATAGAAGACGGTCTCTACGTTTCGAATAATAGGTAAAACATGGAAATCCACGTGAATGTCTGCTTATCGCTTCATGTGTATTCGTAAGCAGTTTGTAAAACGATATTTCATTTGCTTTTAGAAACATGACGTAAAGGGGAGTAATAACCAGCATCCAATAGAGGGCGCATCGCAGGAATCTCGAAATCGGGCTCAATCAGTCAAGGTTAGATCCACGTAGTGATCATAAACTTGGCTCGCGAAGATGCTCCTCCTAAACCGCTGGGTGGATTTGGACCAAACTTGGCTGGAATGTTCCTTGGGAGGTCCTCTTTAAAAAGTGTTCACAGAATTTGATTCCATCAAAAACTCTGGTTGCCATGGCAACCAAATGGAATTTTCTAGGGAATTCTTTAAAAATCTTCTCCTCTGAAACCGCTGGTCAGATTTTGAAATCAAAAATTGTTCATAAAATTTTGATCCATCAAAAATTGTGGCTCTGGTGAATGGGGGTTTCTTGCACGATACAGAAATAAAGGAATTCTTAAAAATTCTTTTTCTCTGAAACTGCAGGTCAGATTTTGAAATAATTTCACAGGATTGTTCCTTGGGTGACCTTTTTCAAAAAATTATTCGTAAAATTTTGATCCATCAAAAAATGTGGCTCTGGTGAATGGGGGCTACTTGCATTATATGGAAATTAAGAAATTCTTAAAAATTCTTCTTCTCTGAAACAGCTGGTCAGAATTTGAAATAATTTCACAGGGATGCTCCTTGAATGACCCTTTCCAAAGAGTGTTCGTGAAATTTTGATCTGTCAAGAAACACAGCTCTAATGAATGGGGGCTACTTGCACTTTAGGGAAATGAAGAAATTCTTAAAAATTCTTCTTCTCTAAAATTTCTTGTTAGATTTTGAAATAATTTCACAGAAATGTTTCTTGGATGACCCTTTTTAAAAACTGTTTGTGAAATTTTGATCCATCAAGAAACATGGCTCTGGTGAATGGGGGCTTCTTGCACTATATGGCCATGAAGAAATTCTTTAAATTCTTCTTCTCTGAAACGGCTGATCAGATTTTGAAATAATCTCACAGAAATGTTCCTTTGGTAACCCTTTTGTTTGCAAAATGCTGATTTGTCTAGAAACTTGGCTCTGGTGAATGGGGGCTACTTGCACTATTTGGCCATGAAGAAATTCTTTTTCTTTGAAACCGCTGATCTCACAAATGTTTCTTAGCCAACCCTTTTCAAAAATTGCTCTAGAAATTTTGATCCATCAAGAAACATGGCTCTGATGACTGTGGGCTATTTACACTATACGACAAGAAGAAATTCTTAAAAATTCTTCTCTGAAAGGGCTGATTACATTTTGAAAGAAATGGCTGTGGTTCTCTCAGAAATTCAAGTGAGCGATCAGGGCCATCTTTGCCCTCTTGTTACCTTTTTTTTTGTTTTTATTTTATGAAACTATAATCTGGTAATGAGGACCCAGAGATAAATGGTGTTTTGGCAGATGCGATTCAACATAAATCTGGGTTCATGTTGTTGCACTGATCTGTCCATGGACACTCTAGATTGACACAAACTTTGGCATGCTGATTTGAAGAGAATACGTACTGTTTGTGTATCTTCAGGTATCTTCATACCAAATGTTGCCCCTGATTGTTGCAAGGTTGCACAGGTTACGGAATGTATTAAATTCTGTTGTGGAGAGCCATAGACATCACATCCAGTTTCCAGGTTAACCCTTTCCCAAACAACCCCTAGTTTTTACAGGTCTGGAATAGTAGCCTTTTCAAAACATTGTGGGAAAAGGAGAAAATGCTGGTAACCAGCATTTTCTTCTTTTCCCACAATGTTCTCTACCCTGTCATAGACAGAAATCATCTTTTCAGCAAGAATTGAACTGTCGTCTGCAAATGCTTTCAATTTGGTCTAGTCCAAAAGTTTGTCATTTGGGAAAGGGTTAAATCAAAGACACATCCCTACAGTTCCCCATACACTTTTTATTGTGTTTTTACTAGAATCGTCAGATTTTGACACCTTTGGTTTATTCTCTGGGTTTAAACATGTCCCTTTAATATGAGCCATACTCTGTGAAAAGGGGGCTTAATGCATCTGCAAAAAGTATCAACCCAGGTTGACATAGGCCAAAACTTTTTGCCATTGATCAATTATTTGTATGTCAAGGACCAATCTACCTCAATTGTTAGAAAAAAGGTGATATAATGGGTTCATGGGTATGTCACGGCTAGCTAAGTACCATGGATTTCGGAGATGCATTAAGTCTTTACCACACATGAAAATTTTAGACTGTTCCAAACTGAAAATGTCTGCAGACGACAAAATAAAGGTGACCGAGAAATTAAAATTTGGTTTGGGAAGGGTAGAAAACACTGTGGGAAAAGGAGAAAATGCTGGTTACCAGCATTTTCTCCTTTTCCCACAGTGTTTTCAAAAGGCTTCCTTCTCAGGGTCCTTAAAAGTCGGGATTGTGTGGTAAAGAGTTAAGCCCCTTTTTGTCAGAGCATAGCTCTTTTTTTTCTGTATATCTAAAGCATTTCTTTGCAAAATATTTTGAAATATGGTAGTGCCTTGAGTAACTTTTTGAAAGGAGTTAATAGTTAATTTGAACATGATCAGAGACCAAATGTTATGGTTGTAAAGAAATACCACCACATTCTAGTTACTTATTACATAATCATATATTATACTGTGTAAAAATGGGGTTTAATGCATTTTTGTGTGTACATTATCTGTGTACCCTTTTACTATTTACCACATGACAAATTTTTAGACCTGTCCAAATTAAAAGCATTTGCGGTCAACATTTTAAATGTGGCTAAAATGATCGCATTTCTCTTTGATACTGTTGAAGACATTGTGGGAAAAGAAAAAAATGTTGCCAGCATTTTCTCATTTTCCCAAAGTGTTTTCAAAAATGCAAAATTTTTAAGGTCGCAACAAATGGGGGATTGTGTGGTAAACCCTTACTTCAAATATCTTTGTCCAATTTTGACAGAACTTCACAGAAATAATCCTGTCATGGCTCTCTTCAGAAAGAACTTGGAAGGATTTGATTCCATTATTTATTGTCTGTGTTACAAATGGTGGTAACAAGCTGCAGTAATGCTTATGATATTAAAGGGAATTAACTTGTTTTTTTTTTTCTGGTGACAGTCTGTTACCATTTATCTTGTTTTTTGTCAAACAACACTGTTACATGGTTAGTAGTGTTTGCTTGATTAACATGTATATATACAGTGTCCAGTTTTCGCCCATGATTTATTAGGATGTTAATGATCCTATTCTGATATGTTGAATATTTGAATGATGCAAGGTTTGCAACAGTTTATTTTATTCCAAAAACTCTACCATTCATACATGATACGGTAGAAACAATGCTTTGGTGCTTCTAAATTTCTGAAAATCTACCTGTCAAAAAAAATATGTGTCAAAGTTCAACAATAGTTGGTGTGAATATGTGTAGTACATGTACTTGATAAAATATCTTTGAATTCACTGACATCATCTTTGCATTTGGAAAATAGAAGGGCAATGAAGGGATAGTCTATTTTCTGTATGAAATTTTATGTCAGTAAATGCTTCATACAGTTAAATATCTCTGTCAAAGATCAAATAATTCTATTATGGTAATAAAAGTTAACCACTTTTTTTACCTTGTCATATTTTTAATTACCATACAACACAATTGTCGACTTTTCCAAATTTAAAATTTTTGCTGATGACAAAGGAAATATGATAAAAAAACTGAAATCACTTCTTGAAGAAAAGGAAACATTATAAGAAAAGGAGGAAATGCTTGTCACTAGCATTTTCTCCTTTCCACCAATCTTTTCAAAGTCTTGTTTCTTAACTCTTTACCACACAATCCTAACTTTTATCAACCCTGAGAAAGAAAGCCTTTGAAAATATTTTGGGAAAAGGAGAAAATGCTTTTCTCACAATGTTTTCTACCCTTTCCAATCAAATTTCAATTTTTGATTCACATGTCTGCAAATACCTTCAATTTGGACTAGTCCTAAATTTTGTCATTTGGAAATCTCTCTCTCTCTCTCGGGAGGGAGGGAAGGAAGGAGAGGGAAGAGGGAGAAGAGAGAGAGGAGGGAGAAGGAGGGAAGGGGGAGGGAGGTAGGTAGGTAGGTAGGTAGGTAGAGGGGGGGAGGGGAGGGGGGAGGGAGGGGAGGGGGGGAGGGGGGGGAGGGAGGGAGGGGAGAGGGGGGGAGGGAGGGAGGGGAGGAGGGGGGAGGGGGGGGAGGGAGGGGAGGAGGGGGGGAGGGGGGGGGGAGGGAGGGAGGGGAGGGGGGGAGGGAGGGAGGGGAGGGGGCCATTTTTGACAAAGTGAAAGGAACACCACCTTTTGTGGAGCTCAACTTTATGCCAAGTATAAGGCTTAAAGGTATGCAAAATATGCAAGTTTTATTCACAATTTATAAGACGAACCTACGGTTTGTTCATTTTTAAAATGAAACAGAGGTTTGTGGACACCTCAACACTTATTCAAGAATGATAAATGTTTTAATTTATTTCAGCTTGTCTTTATCTACTCTACTAAACTAATTGAATTAAACGATTACACAGAGAGAAGTTATATACGCCCGTTTGTCTTTGATACCAAACAAATACTGAAATTCTGTTTTAAAATTATTACAAAAAAATTCACCCAACAACTATATATAGAATCAAAACACTAAGCCCTGGAAACCCGTAATGGCGTGTTGATAGACGTAGCCCGGGGGTACTAACTGTTGAAACTAACAGAACAAAAGAAGTGAACATTACCCGATATCGATGAAAAAAAAAAATGTTTGAAGTTGCTCCCGTTTTCTTCGTATTTCTTCTTGTGAAAAATGAACACTTAATTAACAAGAATTGTCATGCAATAATACTGACTTTGACAGACAAGCGGTCATTGTTGAGAAAGGAAAAAATGTTTGTAGGATAAAGGCTTTTGAAACGTAAGGAATAAGGGTTATCACGATGTTTGCAAACTCCATGTATTAAAGGCCCTGGTTGTGCCCCTGTCCCAAGCTCTGGCTCCCTTTGTTTTTCTTTCATATCTCCTCTCTCTCTCTCTCTCTTATTTTCTTTGTTTCTTTCTCTGTCTCTCTCTTTATTTTCTTTCTTTCTCTCTTTCTCTCACATTTTCCCCCTCGCTCCTTCTCTCTTCATCAGTCTTTCATGTCAAACCTTTACCACACAGTTTTTCATGCCCTTTAGAAAAAAAAAAAGAAAAATCTTGTGGGAAAAAGGCAAAATGCTATTAACTAGGCTCTAAATTCACCAATCATTCTTAAAAACATTCTTGGTCTTATTCTCCGGAATTTTCTAAATTTGAAAGTAAGACAAATTCTGATTGGCTAAACCAAATGGTGCTGGTGTACTGGTGTAAGAAATTCCAGGAAAGCACTCTTTGCAGTTCTTCCCTACATCTCATTTTGCATTCCGATATTTTTCAGTCTCTTTAGATTTTTTTTCTGTATTTATGACAGTCCGGATTTGGGTCTCTTTTGCTGACAATCCGTCATTTGGTATGCCCTAAAACAGTTTGTCATTTGGTCAGGCTTTCAGACAGTTTGTCCTTGAGTCTGTCTTTTTGTCCCTTTTTATGACAAAACTAAAGGAATAAATAACATAGGGAGAAAGAAAGAAATTGAAAAGCGGGGCTTTCTTTTGAGTAGCAATTTGTCTCGGAGATCTCAAGTGGACATTTCCAAGAAATAACACGAAACTTTGGTCACTATCGTTTCCGTCCTCGTCTACAATGCCCACTACTTGTCCGCTAGAGTGTCTTTTCGTCCATCTATCTGTTTGACTTCTAGTTCGGTTGTCTGTCTGTATGTATGTCTACGAAAATGTATTTGAAAAAAGAAATATCTTTAACCCTTTACCAAACGACAAAATTTTATACTGGTTCAAATTGAAAGCACTTGCAGACAACAAAATAAAGGTAACTAAAAAATTGAAATTCGTTTCCAGCAGGCTAACAAACATTTTGGGAAAGGGAAAAATGCTGGTAGTCCAGTGGCCGTTTTTGTTCGTATGGCGTTTAACGTCATTTTCAACATTATCTCAGCTATATTGTGACAGCCAGTGCACCAATATATCGTTTTCTTGAGTTTCTATTACTATAGTGCTCGGCTCAAGTCTTTACAAGCTACTGGCTGCTTTTGCATGTAATCCTCTTTGGTCAACAACGATTTGCGGCGAGAAAGGAATGAATCCTGTCGCAATGATTATCATCAATTCCCGGAAAGGAAAAAGCGGAGCTGCAATTTTGAAGAGCTCCTAACCATTTACCGCACAATCCTTACGTTTATCGCACCCCAAGAAAATGCCTGGTAACCAGCATTTTCTTCTTTTTCCAGATTGCTTTCTTGCCTCCCCAAACAAAATTTCAACCAAGCAGTCACTTTTATTTCGTCGCCAGCAAATGATTTCAATTTGGACTAGTCTAAAAAAAAAATTCGTATGGTAAATATACTATTATATCTTCCGGAAGAAATGAGCTGGAACACTTACATTTGTTTGTTTATATTGGAGTTTAACGTTGCTTTAACAGCTTAAGTCATATCAAAGTGTCGAATGCACACATTCATTGTGTTTCCTGGCTTTCTCATACAGGTAACGAGAGAGAAAGAGACAGAGAGAGAGAGAGAGGGGCAGAGAGGGACAGAGAGAGAGAGAGAGAGAGAGAGAGAGAGAGAGAGAGAGAGAGAGAGGGGGGACAGAGAGAGAGACGGATAGAGAATGAGAGAGAGACGGACAGAGAGAGACAGACAGAGAATGAGAGAGAGACGGACAGAGAATGTGAGAACAGAGACAGAGAGAGAAAGGGAAAGAGAATGAGAGAGAGACGGACACAGAGAGAGACGAACAGAGAATGAGAGAGAGAGAGAGATAATGAAAGAAAGAGAAATCTAGAACCACAGCTAGGGGCAGGGGCAGGGCTTTTAAAAAATATCGTTTTAAAACATCGTGTAAAAAAGAAAAAAATACTACTTTCTTACTTTTCAATTGCCTTTTTTTCTAAAGACATTTTCCTTTTCCCACAATGATTGTTTGTTTTTTAAAGAAAGTACTATTACATGACAATTTTTGTTAATGAAGTGTTCTTTTACAAGAAGAAATACGAAGAAAGGAGCTACTGAAAGAAGTTTTTTTTTTCATCGATATCGGGTATGCACAGAGTTCACTTTTTTTTTTAAACCTTAACCAGACGACAAATTTTTAGCCCTTTTCAAATTGAAAGCATCTGCAGACGACAATTTTCATTCGGCTCACAAGGTGCAACTGTTTATAGATAGGATAGCGACCATGGGAAAAGGAGAAAATGCTAGTTACCAGCATTTTCTCCTTTTCCCACAATGCTGTCAAAAAGCTTGGATCTAAGGGTCGTCAAAAGTCGTCATTGTGTGGCAAAGGTTTAAACAGTTAGTACTCCCGGGCTACGTCTATCAACATACCAATACAGGTTTCCAGGGCTTAGCGTTTTAATGCTACACATGTATATAGTTGTTGGGTGAATTACCTTTTCGTTTTGATTTTGAAACACAATTTAAGTATTTGTTTGCTTTCAAGGACAGGCAGGCGTATTTAACTTCTTTCTATATAATCGTTTAATTCAATCAATTTACTAGAGTAGATAAAGAAAAGCTGATGTACAGTAAAACATTTATCATTCTTGAATAACTGTTGAGGTATCGACAAAGCCCTGTTTCATTTTCAAAATGAACAAAGCGTAGTGTCGTCTTGTAAATTGAGAATAAAACCTGTACATTTTGCATACTTTAAGCCTAACACTTGGCATAAAGTGGAGCTCCACCCCGCCCCGCCCCTCCCCTTCCTTTACAATGCCCGAGAGGGAAAGACAGAGAGAGAGAGAGAGCAGAAATCCTGAATCTGATGGTTAAAAAAAATGTTGCAGTCAATTTCTTTGAAGTTTTTCTTTCCAATCTAATTTTATGAGCACATCTTCCGCTATTGGTAATCGATAATCTGCTTTATCAAATACAGGTTTAAACATAATTTTGAAATGTCCTTAAATTCTAACTGTATTTAGTCCAAACTGGAATCTAGGCAGATATGGAATCTGCCTAGACCAAACTGCAATTCTGCCTAGACCAATATAAGATTCCAGTTTGACTAGGCAACACCACAATCTGCCTAGACCAAACTGCAATTCTGCCTAGACCAATATAAGATTCCAGTTTGACTAGGCAGCTCCACTCCACAATCTGCCTAGACCAAACTGGAATATTTTCTCGTTTAGTATGGTGCAACTATATATAAACCATCTTATTTAACTTGAACACCAACATAAAAGTTTAAACAGAAATTCTGAGTAAGATTTTTCTTTTCTTAATTTTTTGCACTTTAGAAAAGAAAAAGCAATGTGGAAAACAGAGAATCTTAGTTGTAACCACATATTAATTAATATGGTTAAAAAAATTGGAAAAGTATCTATTTTGGTCTACACAAAATTATAATGCTAATTTGGTCTAGGCAGATTTCAGGTCTGCATAGGCAGTTTCCAGATCTGCCTGTATTCTAATCTGGCCGACGACATACATGTACATGTGTCAAAAAATGAATTACTGATTATGTTTGCAAATTCAAAGCACTTATATTTTGTTGGTGTATTTTTGGTAAAACATGCATACATGAAATTTTGCAAAATAACAGAAATTTCCACACCACAATAATTTCCACTTATACAGTATCAGTAATGACCCATATATTGTGAACTTGTCACATATTTGTGCGACTGCTCATTGAATTATACATTTTAGTGTACATGACACATGTCAATTTCCATAAAGTTTTGTTTCTAATCTAACTTTATGAATATGTCTTCCGTTGTTGGTAACGGATAATCTTCTGTATCAAATACAGGGTTAAACATGATTTTGAAATGCCCTTAAATTCTAACTGTATTGTCAGGTCTGAATACTCAGGCCTTTGCCAACTCTCAGAATTTGAGGAGAAGCCACTTCCCTCTCGCCTGAGAATTGGAGGAGTTCTTCAAAATGGAGAAAAGTGGTCAGACTTTGACAGACATTAGAAACAGTATATGAGCTGAGTAACACAAGGAAATAATATTTTAACAGTTTAACAATTTAGTTAAATAGAAAACCATGTCAATACATGAAATTATATAAAACGTTCTATCAGTTCGATCAATATCCTTATTAATATTCCTATAAAAAAAAACTATGTAAATCTTTGCAGCACAGCAAAGTTTTAGACCAGTCCAAATTGAAAGCATTTGCAGATGACAAATAAAATTGGGTGCAAATGACACTATCTGTCTAACCCTTTCCCACACAAACATTTTAGACCATTCCAAATTGATAGCATCTGCAGGCAACAAACCTGACAGAGACACAGATGAAGTGTACTTTTATTACAGAGTAGAAAACATGTTGGGAAACGGAGAAAATGCTGGTAACCATCATTTCATCCTTTTAAACAACGTTTCAAAAGGCCTCTTCTTCAGTGTCGTGAAAACAAGAGACTGTTTCGTAAAGGGTTAACTCTTTAGACTGGTCCAAATTTAAAGCACTTGCTGACAACAAATTAAAGCAACGCAAAAATTGTTAATTGTTTCTAGCAGGGTAAAAAAATAAACTTGTGGGAAAAGGAGAAAATGCTGGTGACCAGCATTTTCTCCTTTTCCGGCCTTGTTTTAAGCTTCTCAAGGTCATAAAAACCAGGGATTGTTTGGTGAAAATGATTGTTTCGGTGTGGCTCATATCAAATGATTCTTCTTTGATAGGGTGGAAAACATTGTGGGAAGGAGAAAATGCTGGTAAGCATTTCGCATGCAGTTTTAAATGTTAGATTTTTTTTATGTGTAATGGCATAGTTTTGGTTAATTTTCGAGTGTTTTGGGGTGTTATAGGGTATTTTTCAGTGGTTTTGGGTATTTTAGAGTGTTTCATCTGAGACGTACTTTACAAACTAGGTCAGGTCAAAGCTGCGGAACGAGGCAAATTTTTAAATTTAGAGCGAGTTCTAGAACGAGATTTAACTCTGAAATTCATTGTTTGTGTGAATGGCATACATTGATTTTTAATCCGGATATTATTTGTTCATATCAAATGACAGAGAGGCGGCTGTTCATTGATCTTTGAGGACCTATTTTTTCCGAAACTGGGGTGTAATGCGTGCTCGTGTGGAAAACCCCTGTCGGATGGCATAAGAAGGTGGTGCTGAGTCATCACTTTCCAAAAAAATACTTATGATATGACAAAAAAGCCATAAATATGATGTATTTATGTTGAAAAACATTATGTAGAATGTTCAATGCTCAGTTGTTATTAGTTTTTAGCAAGTAAGAGAAAGGAAAATTGTTTGTTTTGATGTCAGATCAAGAGTTTATTTAATGAAATGTTATTTTGATCTTACAACAATACAATCAGTTATCCCCTATTTAAAGTTGCATTTCACGTAAATTATTTATAGTTTGTTAGGTGTATATTTGTTATCACATTTGGACATTACCCGATAAATCATTACAAAAAATAATGCTTGTTCAGTTTTGTAAATGAAGTGATAATGGCCTTCAACAAAGTTGCAATCACATTTTTATGTAAAGTCGTTCCGGATCATGCTGCACATTCTGCGGAGACTAACTCAAGGCGACAATTTCCATTTTTATTTAAATAATTTTCTATTCTATGCAAGTCTGATATAGCCGTAAAGTGCACTCTTGGATTAGCTTTAACCCATTACCACACAATCCCTACTTTTGACGCCCCTGAGAAAGAAGCCTTTTCGTAAACATTGTGGGAAAAAGAGAAAATGCTGGTAACCAGCATTTTCTCCTTTGTCCACAACGTTTTCTACCCTTCACAAAACAAATTTCAAATTTTCAGTCACTTTTATTTTGTCGTCTGCAAATGCTTTCAATTTCAACCAGTCTAAAATATTGTCGTTTGGTAGTGGGTTAACAGACTAGCAGGCTGATGGGAGACAACACTTTATACAAATGTCCAAATGCCCTTTGTTGTATATTTCTGGCTGTAACTATGAGGAATTTTAATCCACAAACATAAAAACCCTGTCAAAACTGTTCGCAACTAAGGTAAGTGGTGCAGACACAATGAATTAGAGTCAGACCATACAGAATGCAGAGTTTGAATCTATGTTTTGGAGTTCTTGTCTTGGTCTTGCTAGACACAATTTCAACCAGCATGATTGGATTCTTGGTGGATGGCAAATAAAATCACATACTATATGACTTGCAACACGCGAAAAGGGGCATTCGGACATTTGCGTAAAGTGTCGTCTTGGATCAGCTTGCGCAGTCCGCGCAGGCTAATCCGAGTCGGCACTTTACGACTGCATTACATTTTGTGCTACAGTAGACATGCTCAAAACAGAAAATTGCATTAAAACGGAAAGGTTTGTCTTGGATTAGCCTGCATGGAGTGTGCAAGCTGATCCGAGACGACACTTTTCGCACATGTCCGAATGCCCCTTTTCGTGTGTTACAGGCCATATTGGATTTGTAAAAAAAGTATATAGAAAAACATGTATATTTGGTCACATTTTAAATACATGTAACATCGACCAGATACATGCACCAGACCATCAACATGACCTGTCTTCTATTTGTATGCAAGTTTTGATATTGTCATATAATGGAAAATTGTTGTTGTCTCGGATTTCTTCAGACAAATGAAAATAGAAGGATAGTGAATTATTAATACAATATCTCATCGGTTTATTTTCATGCCAGGACCATTTCACTCATTCATTTAAGTTCTACTTTGTACAAATGTTTGAATCAAAGAGCATGAGTCCTAAATAAAGAAGTATTGTTGGATGATGCCCAGTTTATCCAACAATGGACAGCGCCAGTTGGGTGACAGTAGATAGCATTAAACCCGGTCTATGTTTGCTCCTGCAACTTAAAACCAGCCCACATAGCTCAGTTCGTTATACACCCTTAAAATACCTGGGAGAGGGTGGGTTGTTCCTATGGGCAACCAGAAGGGACGATAGATAAATGCAAATTCAAACAATCGATTTAAACTGTGGAAACATTGTGGCAGAAGCAAACCTTTCACCCAAGGGTTAACAATTGCATTATGCTATTTGATTACGGTATTTTCTTTATATAAGGGATATTACATGTAAATTAATGTTTTATCATTTTCATCATGATTAAATTGTATGACACGAACCTTCGTGTGCATCATTTTAGTCATCGAAATTGATAATCAAAGCGTTGAGAACGCTGAAGTGGTATTTGTCAAGGAAACCCGTTGTGTGGAATTAATAGTTTGAAAAAAAAAAAAACAGAGACATATTGTCCCAACATTAGCTTAAAAGTCAACCCACTAACCAAATGAATACCTTTTTGGTTGGAGGGAGAGTACTCATGACAAAGTTTGGTTTATTTTTGTATAAGTGGTCTCCCTTTGATCATTAAGAGGAAGCAGGAGTAACGCTCTTTGACAGTAAGATGCATGACGAATACAGAGAAAAATCCTGTTGATATATCGAACAAAATTAAGTTTGTTATTGAAAACTATAATTTTGAAATATCTCTAGCCTTTTACATTTAATTTCCAACATTGCAATCAATTTCCTCGATCTATAAATATTTATGAGCATTCAAATGGAATAGCGCCCAATCATAGGACGAACAAGCCATGGAACGAATTGGTTTTGGAACGAAAAAGCCCAAGGTCAGTAGACACATTTGTATCATTGCGGCAATAAATGGCTATGAGCGAGAGAAGCTGTTTTCAATCAAAAGTTAGTATCTCAACGATCGATGGCGATCGATGGCCTAGCCCAATGTATTTCAATATACCATTTTGAATTACATATCTGAGGGCCACCGCAAAACTCATTCGCCTGAGAAAAAATTAGTTTAACCGGATTTATTTCCTTCGGCTTTGCACAAAATAAGATACATGGTTATCAAAATTCAATCTTGAACTCATAGTGGTATTGTCTTCGACATATACCACAAAAATGATAACACTTTTGTGGGATTCTGTTTATCACTTAAAGCGAATAAAAGACGAAAGTATTCTCCATCACCATCTGAAACCTATAGGCTTACCGTTAACAGGTCCATGTTTGCAGATGTAGTTTGGTTTGAAATGTGTACATGCACGAGATGATAAGTCTGTGACATGTACATGGAAAGTAGAATGAAACAGTTTAAAATAGGGGTTAATCAAACTATTTTCACAGCTTGACTGACTTTAAATGACGTACAGAGCATTTTTGTTTTATTGTACCTTATAATTGTATTATTTTTGCACACGTACGTGCACTACATCTTAGCAAAAATGACGTCATTTTTTCTGCGAAATGGCACAGTAGTACAAAGTCTATCACATATCGTTGTTTACGAAGTGAAATGACACATGGGTCATTTTATAGGGAGGGCCATTTCTTTGCATTACACATGTATTACGCTCTCATAACTACATATATAAGCAACCAAAATCGGGACCTAAAACATCAGTGCATTATCGAAAGTAAGTCACGGTTTAACACAGTGCCATGGGTGGTTTATTGTGGAAAAATACGTTACCCTTTTAGTAGGACTTCGCATGATTACATGAAATTTCAAGATGGTGAAGCTATTTTGAAAAATTGCACTTTGGGGTGGCATGAAAATACAACAATTGATGACCTAATTCCTTATAAACCATGACAGTTGTAGTCATCAACAAGCTCTTGTTATACTTTTGTCAGCATTATGACTAATATGGCCTAAGGGAAAGGTCTGTTTGGATGGTTACTGTTTGGATCAAATCATGCCTTCAGAGGAAAAATTTCTAGGCCCATACAACATGCTCATGGTTGAGTTTATGAAGATTTCACGTGGAAAGGTGAGACTGTCATTTTCTGATCTACGGGTATACGGCTCTGACAGCCTACCTATTGCAGTTTTGTTCATTTTTTTCAATACCTTTATTAGTGGGGCAGGTAAGTGAAAAAGATGCTCACATCCGGAAGAAAGCACTAAACTTTCTAAACAAATAGATGTAGATCCGTTCATTTTGAACACTTTACAAACCGTTTGTCTATATAAATGTGGCGCAAGTTAATGGAACTTGTCCATGGAAAAGAAAGTATTAAACGCTTGAAAAACTTAAATGCTGGTTACTGCTTGTCTACTATATAGATCTGGAACCGTCATCTCTATAATGACCTTAAAGGTGGGTATTTAGATTTTTCACATCAAATCAAATATTTATATTACTGAAATTTATATGAAAAAACAATACAACTCATAAATATTTAAGAATCATAAAATACAACTCATAAATATTTAAGAATCATAAAATTACAAAAAAAAAAAAAAAATGTTTTTTGATGGTATTCCCTTAAAAGGCTACATAGCCTCTTAAGCTATTTTTAGATTTTGCGCCCCCAAAAAAAAAGCATTCTGGGAATGTTAAGTGACTGGCACGTGACTAATGATGCTAAAGTTCCATAAAATAACAAGAAGTAATTTGTAAAGATGTAATCATTTCCCATAATGTCTTCTTCGGACACTATGTTTGAAGCTTTGTCTGTGTAGTTCCAGTGTGTAAATGAGCGAGTTGCTCATGTAGAAATAGACCGCACATGTTTCCCGTCGGTGTCATTGAGAGAGAAAGAGTATTCCGCAGATAAAAAGCATTCGGGGATGAGGAGTCATTTTTGTATTGATAACAATACTCGAGTGTCGTACCATGTATCTTCAAATATTCCATTGTCACCAAGGCTAGTGTCGAAACGCATAGGGCGATACATACCTATAGGAAAGAAATTAAATAACAAATCATTTATACATACATGTATATGTACATATGGATTTTCAATAAATATTGTAATGTAAGGCCGCTAGTCTAGGCAAGAGGCGATGCGGAGACATTGTGTGTTAAAGTTTTGAATCATTAATTCAGTTTCTGTTCTGTTCAAAATACGACTTTAAGTGAGGCAAAAACAAAGCATAAGTAAGTTTGTTCAAAGTACTTGCATGTTAAAAATAAAAGTTTACTTTGGAGGGCACATATAGCGATTACATTCCAATAAGATCGAAACGGTGGTGTGGGACGAACAAGCCCGGACGAACGAGCCCGGGTGAATAAGCCCAGGGACGAACAAGCCCAGGGACGAACTGGTTTTCGGACGAACAAGCCCGGAACCGTGAAAAACGTGGGAGACGAATTGATCTTTCACTGTACTCTAGTGGTTAGTAGTAATCGCTTACCGCAATGCCGGTCTGTCAAAACTTGTCAGCACAAACGTGATTCATTCGTTGAAATAGAACATTCTAGCACTGACATCAGGATAGGTAAGAAGCTCAGAGAGGTATCATCGAAATTTCTAGCTTCAAGACCTTTAGGGTAGACATGTTAAAAGATCCATTTTTTTTTTATCATAGATGTTTAATAGGGAATTCTGGAGAAATCGGCCCCTGGAGAAATCGGCCCCAAAATGCTTGGGACGATTTCTCCGGAGAAATCGTCCCCAATGTCAAATTTTATATACAGTAAATCCTCGATAATTCAAAGTCCCAGGGGGACAAGCAAAATGCTCGAGTTTTGGCATTGCTCAAATCATCCAAAATGACTTTGGAAAAAAATTGCTCTGCATTCGAGATCTGTAATCAAAGTCTTCTTCCCGAGTTGTATCTGTTCCAATTTGATCAATTCATTTGCATTTGAACAATGTACTATCAAAAGAGTTATTTTCTGTGATTCTTTTCTGTTTTGGTCATATGAGTATGGATTATTAATAAAATGTTCTAAATAAGCTGGCCTTTCTTTCAATAGTTATTTGAAAAGTAGTTTTCTGTAATTTTAACAAATTCGTAAAATCTGCCCTTTTAAATGTTGAGAAAGACGACAAAATTTTGAATCACAGAGGGCACCATGTGATTACGGCCCTGCTGAAGCAGTCATAATTACTGAACTTAGAGTGCTGAGCTAATGGGAGATAAAAACAGAGAATTACGACTTTTCTTATTACCAATGTCTTCGACACGAAAACAGACCAGAATATGTACACAATCCATGAAAATCACATTTACCTGTGTCAAAGGTAAATTTATTCGACATTAACAGGTATCCGTGATATTCACATGAGGCGGAATTCTGATTCTGATACGGTGGACACAAACCCGAAGTACAACATGAGCATAACAAACGGGTTATAATTTGTTATCAAACAAATGTATTCACCAGCTTGCTATCATTTTCCCATGATGTTATAACACTCCCTCACATCCAGGATAACTGTGATCATCAGATGAAGCGTTAATATATGCCAGAACAATAATTCTTTTAACTGACTCTTTAGCAGATGGCCAAATTTTAGACTTTAGTCTGAACTGAAAACATTTTCTGCTTTTGCCACAATGGTTTTTGTTACATACTATTCCTTTATCTTGTCCAGATGGCCAAACAAGTGACACAGGATACTTTTGATGATGTTGTCAAAGAAAATGTTCAAGAGTTTGAAATGTCTGTGCAGGAGGCAATTAGTGATGCTGTGCAGCAGTTTGAATCTCAGGTAAGCGTTGTACAGGGTGTCCGGAATGTAAGGTAGCACTTTGGTATATTTATAGCATGGCTTTTAATTTCAGATAAAAATTTATATACACGTTTATCAAATGTATAATTTTTCTCTGTGATTGTATTCAATTTCAGTACAATACACATTTTTATAAATACAGATTTCAAATTAGAAGTACCTTTTTGCCAATGGCATCATTTTAGTTATTAATGACATTTTCAGTGTGATAGCCTGTTTTGGTCATTCCACGCCAAATAAACATGATGCAATTTTCAGGCTTCTTGATTGAATGTAGAGCTTGATTTCAAATAACCCTAAAGGTAGCAATTTGAAAAACAAGTTTGTTCCTTTGCTTAACCCATTACAACACAATCCCTACTTTTGATGCCCCTGAGAAAGAAGCCTTTAGAAAACATTGTGGGAAAAGGAGAAAATGCCGGTAACCAGCATTTTCTCCTTTACAAAACAAATTTCAACCCTTTACAAAACAAATTTCAACTTTTCAGTCACTTTTATTTTATCGTCTGCAAATGTTTTCTATTTGGACAAGCCTAAAATCTTGTCGTTTGGTAATGAGTTAAAAATAAGTCCCCTTCTCTGCAAAGCACATGGTTTATGCAGAAGGGTACCATGGCACACTCATCAAATAACCTGATGGACTTTTTATACTATGGTTATGATCTGTGATAAAGTAATATCGGGACAATTTTCGGGGATAAAATATTGCAGGATAATGTTGCCTGTGCGCAGTCAATTGATGTAATATCTTCCTGTTGGGATATTTGAAGTCAAAGATCTACAATCCTGAGCTAGACAGCACAGCCATGTTGTTAAAGAGCTTGAAATGTGAAATCAAGAAGATTGATATCAGAATGTGCTAAAGTGATTGATGGCTTCATCAGGAGTATTGTAATTGACATGGAAAAAGGATAAAAAGCCATTACTACAAAAAATGACTACAAAAATGATGTCATTGACCAAAAGTTACTTCTGATTGAAATTTGTATAAAAGTGTGTAATGTAATAAAAACTGAATGAAAATATCACACAAATAAACTTACTGTATTTTTCATAATAAAAGCTCCCGGAGCTTTGCAAAACATAGATAGGGAGCTGTCATTTTGCCCCCAATTTGCAAAGCAAAATGTCTGTTCAATTTTGTATTTCTTTGTGTTTTGGTGATTGTTAACCCTTTACTCCATAGATACTCATATCTGCGCATTGCTTGTAGGAGCTTTTGGAAAACATTGTGACCAGAAATTTCACGTTTTGCCACAATGTTTTCTACACTATCAAAAGGTGTCATATACACATAAGAAATGACTTCATCCTTGCTGTTATTTAGGGTCAATAGAGATTCATTAAACTCTTTTTGCAAGAGTGTGGCTAATTTGATAGTATTTTGTAAATTTTGCTTTATTTTTTTTTCAGGGAGTTAACCTTGGTATGATTGTACAGGACCCAAACCTCTATGATACTCATGGTGAAAAAGTAGTTCATCCTGTGATTAAAGCTTTAGAAAATTTCAGTATTTCACTTCAGCACTCTGATGCTGAATCACAAGTTGAAGAAAATTTAGAAGTAATAAGAAAAGAATGTGACATAGATCTAACTCGGCGTTGTTTTGTAGGCAAGAACAAGGGATATGATGTTTTATTGAGGTCCTTAAAAGTGTATCTTGACAATGAAGAAATACTTACTAAATGTTTGGAAACAATGTGTTCACTCTGCAATGGACAGCCAGACCTATTTGATGAAGATGGGGGAGCGCATGTTATGAAAATTATGAAAGAAAAACAGGACAATAAAACTGTAATACCACTTGTTGTTAGACTGATTAGGCTAAATTGTATCAAACATGAAACAAATAGAAGATTCCTGGTCAAAAATGGACTCATAAAACAACTTGTACGAGTTCTTGTGGTAAACAGAGAAGATCCAGAGATTGTGAAGGAAGTGTCGTATGGCCTACGGGTGTTGACTCTTGATGATGATGTCAGGGTACCATTTGGTTCAGCTCATGAAAATGCAAAACAGATTGTGATTGAAGGAGATGCTCTGAAGTGGTTGTTAGAAATCTGTAAAGGTATTGAAATAATCCTGTCTTAAATGACAAAATTTCAGTCTTAACCCTATACAACACAATGCTGAACTTTAATGACGTGTAGGAGAAAGACCTTTGAAAATATTGTGGGAAAAGGAGAAAATGCTGGTAACAAACATTTTCTCCTTTTTAGCTCCACTGGCCGAAGGCCAGCGGGCTTATGTCATGGCCCGTTGTCCGTCGTGCGTCCGTCTGTCCCTCCGTCCGTGTGTTAACTTTTTCTTTAAACATCTTCTTCTCTGAAACTACCCATCCAATTTTGATGAAACTTCACAGAAATGATCCTGCCATGGTCCTCTTCAGAATTTCTTGAAAGAATTTAATTCCTTCAAAAACTCTGGTTGCCATGGCAACAAAACTGAAAAATTTTGAAAATCTTTACAAATCTTCTTGTCTGAAACCATAAGGCCTAGGGCTACCAAATTTGGCCTGTACTTTTATCTAGTGGACCTCTACCAAGTTTTTTCAAATTATAGCCCTGGGGTCAAAATTGGCCCCACCCGGGGGTCACAAGTTTTACATGGGCTTATTTAGGGAGAACTTTAAAACTCCTCTTCTACCTAGGCATAGGGCCTAGGGCTACCAAATTTGGGATGTTGTTTTATCTAGTGGACCTCTACCAAGAGTGTCTAAATTATAGCCCGGGGGTCAAAATTGGCCCCGCCCCGGGGGTACCAAGTTTTACATGGGCTTATATAGGGAAAACTTTAAAATTCTTCTTCCACCTAGCCATAGGGCCTAGGGCTACCAAATTTGGCATGTAGCTTTATCTAGTGGACCTCTACCAAGGGTGTCCAACTTATAGCCCAAGGGTCAAATTTGGCCCCACCCCGGGGGGTAACAAATTTTACATAGACTTATATAGGGAATACTTTAAAAATCTTCTCGCACCTAGCTATAAGGGCTGTCAAATTTTGCATGTAGCTTTATCTAGGGGGTCTCTTCCAAGGGTGCCCAAATTATAGCCCCGGGGTCAAATTTAGCCCAGTCACAGGGGGTCACAAGTTTTACATGGGCTTATATAGGGAAACTTTAATAATCTACTTGTACATAGCCATAAGGCCTAGGGCTACCAAATTTTGCATGTAGCTTTATCTAATAGGCCTCTACCAAGAGGGCCCAAATTTTAACTTTGGGGATCAAGTTTGACCCCACCCCAGGGGTCGCAAATTTTACATTGGCTTTATAAACCTGTCTCATGGGTCACATGTTTTACAGGGCAAACTTGTTTTACAGGGCTTTTTATTGGGCAAGATTAAAAAATGTTCATGTTTATAACCACACATTCTAGTTCCATATTGTAGGTCTGGGGTCAAAATTGGCTCCATCCAAGGATCACAAGTTTAACATGGGCTTCAAAATATAATCACTTCAATTTAAACATTAATCAAGGGAAATAACTCTTTTTATGAAAGATAAAGTCTGGTACTATTTACCTCCCTTGATTATCAAACTATATTGATACATGATTGGTGCTAGACATTAAGTTTTTTGATAGAAAATATTCTGTTTTCAAGTGTGATTTATTTTGATGCTAATAGTTATGCTCACATGAGGTGAATAATAAATTCAGAGTAAGGTTTTTATCACTCAGCTTATTTTTCCAAGGATTTTACCTTTCATGCTAATGAATTAACCTGCTTGTACTGCCTGACAGTGTTCATTGTTTTTTAAGGCCCTCTTTTTCATGGTCATGAACACTTGAATTTGTGTGGTAAAGGGTTAAAAAGCCAGTGGAGCGATACAGGGCCATCATGGCCCTCTTGTTCCACATTGTTTTCTATCTCTCTAATGAACATTTCACTCTCTGAGACATGTTTGATTTGTTGTCTGCAAATGCTGTCAGTTTCAAAGAGTTGAGAATTTTTGCTTTTGTTAGGAGATAATTGAAACATATAGTTAAAAACAAATGAAATATAGAATGATGAGATGATGAAGTTCGTTTTTGAAGGAAAATTTGGTCATAAAATGTTCTCTTTTTACAAGCGACAAGGTATTTGTTATGAGTTTACTATCAGGAGCACTTTTGTTTTTCCAACATGTGGGTAACATACAATAAACCTATTACCATACAGGCTGTTTTTACAGATTAATGGACCATGCTCTGTGAAAAGGGGGCTTAGAGAATCTCTGTGATTTGGAAGATATAAGATACGTATGGGTCAATGATGCCACCTTTTTCAACAATCAAATTGATTCTCAAGTAAACTGGTCCTTAGACATACAGAATGTTGGCCAATAGCAAAAAGTTTCAGCCCAGGCCAGCTTGCATTGATTGATACTTTTTGCAGATGCATTAAGCTCCCTTTTTACAGAGCATGGCTCATACAGATCTACATCATTTCCTAGTTCAAATTTCACAAAGGTCAAATATTTGAAAGACAGAAGGTTTAGAGTTAATTTCACCATATCAAAGATTTTGTTGTAAAAAGAATGATAAGGATCCATACATTTTCATTTTATTGAAAAACCAACTGAGTTATGAGGTGCATTGGTCCTTTGACTTGCAGAAAACTTACAAAAAGCAAACGTATCAGCCAAGGTCAGCCAATGCACACTGCACAGGCTAACCTGGGGAGGTACTATTTGCAGACAAATTAGGCCTCTTTTAGCTCACCTGAGTACAACCTGCTCAAGGGGAGCTTTTAGGATCACCAGGTGCCCGTAGTGCGTCTTTCGTCAGTGTGTTGTGCGTTATTACGGAAATAAAGGAATTCTTCAAAATTCTTCTTTTCTGAAACTGTTGGTCAGAATTTGAAATAATTTCACAGAAATGTTCCTTTGACATTTTGATTCGTCAGGAAATACGGCTCTGGTGAATGGGACTATAAGGAAATGAAGAAATTCTTTAAAATTCTTCTTCTCTGAAACGGCTGATCAGATTTTGAAATAATCTCACAGAAATGTTCCTTTGGTAACCCTTTTCAATTTTTTTTTTTGCAAAATGCTGATTTGTCTAGAAATAAGGCTCTGGTGACTGGGGGCTACTTGCACTATTTTGTCTTTAACTCATTACCAAACGACAATATTTCAGACTGGTCCAAATTGAAAGCATTTGCAGACAACAAAACAAAAGTGACCGAAAATTTGAAATTTGTTTTGTGAAGGGTAGAAGACATTGTGGGAAATGGAGAAAATGCTGGTTACCAGCATTTTCTCCTTTTCCCACAATGTTTTCTAAAGACTTCTTTCTTAGGGGCGTCAAAAGTAGGGATTGAGTGGTAATGGGTTAAAGTTCTTTTTCTCTGAACAGCTGATCAGATTTTGAAATAATTTCACAGAAATGTTTCTTGGATGACCCTTTTCAAAAATTGCTCGAGAAATTTTAATCTATCAAGAAACATGGTTCTAATGACTGTGGGCTATTTACATTATACAGACATGAAGAAATTTTTGAAAATTCTTCTTGTCTAAAATGGCTGATAAGATTTTGAAAAAAATGGCTATGGTTTTCTCAGAAATTCAGGTGAGCGATCCAGGGCCATTTTGGCCCTCTTGTTTCAAGGTTCTGCCCAGTTGCCACTTCATGACGGCTTCGGTATGTATAGACGTAGAAAAATGGACAGTGTAGATCACAATCAGACCATATTTATGCAGTCTGATCTTGTTCTACACTGGCTTCAAAGGAACCTGTTGTCATGAAAGGCACTTTAACTCTTTACCTACTTTTAACTACCCTGAGAAAGAAACCTTTCGAAAACATGGTGGAAAAAGGAGAAAATGCTGGTAACCAGCATTTTCTCTGTTGACCACAATGTTTTCTACCCTTCCCAAACCCAGTTTCTATTTTTCAGTCACAATTATTTTATAGTGTGCAAATGCTTTCAATTTGGACCATTCTATAATTTTGTCGTTTGGTAAAGTGTTAACCCATTACCACACAATCCCTACTTTTGATGCCCCTGAGAAAGGAGCCTTTGGAAAATGTTGTGGGAAAAGGAGAAAATGCTGGTAACCAACATTTTCTCCTTTTCCCACAATGTTTTCTACCCTTCACAAAACAAATGTCAAATTTTCAGTGACTTTTATTTTGTCGTCTGCAAATGCTTTCGATTTGGACAAGCCAAAAATATTGTCATTTGGTAATGAGTTAAGTACTTGTATTACCTCTATATGAACAGACTATACCAATGACCTTGGAGTTCAAGGTGAGTTGTTTACCACACTCAGCAAGTTGGTCGTGAGAAATGAGTTCTGTAAAGAAGTGAAGGATTTAGGAGGGCTGGAATTGATTTTGAACTCATTTCAGGAAAATATTGCTAACAAGGTAAGAGTCTCTAGCTTGGTTCTATGACATATCATTGAATGGCAAGTCAATGGAATTCAAAGATCATAAATAATCTAAACTTGTCAAACATATAATTGAATCAAATAGGTGTTTGGATGAAAGTTAATTTTTGAACCTCATCAACATTCTGTATATTTACTATGACCTTTTCCATCAGAAAACATTCAATTCTTTTGAAGCATTTTTGAAACTCATCAGAGTTTTGTCAAACATTTTATATATATTTCCTGTGGCCTTTTCTATCAGAAAATATTGGATTCTATTGAAGCAGTCTGATTCTTCTTTACTTCTTATGAGAGAAAGACATTGATAAAACAGAAAGCGTTTGCATACAACAATTCAATTGGACAGCAAACATTGCGAGAAAAGGGGAAAATAGTGGTTCCTGGCGTTTTCTCCTTTACCCACAGTGTTTACAAAGGTCTAAGAATTCTTCTTCTCCAGGGTGGTTAAAACTTAGGACTGTGTGATAAAGATTGAAAAACGAAAAAGCAACAACTGACTACATGTGTCATTCAGTCAAAGTATTTGTACAAAATATTACATTCAACCAACTTTATTTTCGATGAAAAATATTCAATTATGGTAAATTTCCATTCAGCCTTATTAGTTTCTACCATTCATAAAAATTTCAAAAATTATTAAAAAATTGCATGAATAACTATTTTTCTCTTTACCAAACACTAAAAGTTTGCAGTCAGTAGTAGTTTACATTTTGCTGATATAATTTTCTCTCGCTTTTTTATTTTCTCCATCATAGAGTATAGTGAAACAAGCACTGGGACTGCTGAAGGCGTTGGGTGGAAATGATGATATCAAGGTTGACATTGTGAAGGCTAATGGTATTCCTCTCATACTCTCTGCTATGACACAACATCAAGGTATATTGGACCAATTTAATACCTGATATTTCTTTTTGAGTATGTTAAGACAATAAGCTGTATTCAATAAACATTTTAAACTGAGCTGTAACAGGTCTGATAAATAACCTTCTTAACTTTTTACCACACAATCCCGACTTTTGACGACCCTGATGAAGAAAGCCTTTGAAAAATTGTGGGAAAAGGAGAAAATGCTGGTAACCAGCATTTTCTCCTTTTCCTACAATTCCAAATCAAATTTCAATTTTTGATTCACATTTATTTTGTTATCTGCAAATACTTTCAATATAGACTAGTCCAAAATTTTGTTGTTTGGTAAGAGTTGAGGCAGACCTTGAACCCAGGATCTCAAAGTACTGAGAATATGATCTACCAATTGGCTTCAAAAGGTACAGTGTAGGTCTATAGCTAGGCAGTATAAGTGTCCCCTTATACAAACACAAGTCATACATCTATATCTATCTGTGGTATAGACCAGTATACTACCCTGTATTTTGTAGCCTGGCTGTTTTGAAGACAACATGGAGTTATATGTCAAAGCCCTGTCATCCTCTGCAATTTCATCATGCAAAAGCTTTCACATTTTTTTTATTTCACTCTTTTTTTATAATTGAAGATGTTTTCTTCAAACTGGGATTAGTTGTTAAGTATCAAAAGGGAAACCCATAGTGCAAAGGCAGGTAACCAACATGTATTTTTAATATAGTAACCCCTTTATTTCAACTTCGAATTTTCAATGAAAATCATGCAACTGCAGCCAAGCACTGACCACTATCTGCAGCGCTCCTTACTTTTTTTAGGGCCAGCTTTCTGATTGGCTGAGGCACTCTTAATTTTAGGACCAGCTCTTCAGCCCTATCAGAGAGCTTGAGCTAGTTTGTACCAATTCTGAATTAATCATCTGCAGATGTTTTGAAGCAGTCAAAATTTTGTTGTATGGGGAAGAGGTTCAAATAATTGAATCCATCTTGAATAGGGTACAAAACCTTTTTTTTTTTTAAAAACTATAAAATGGTGGATAAGATTATTCTCTCCATTTACAAATATGTTTTCAAAAGGCCTCTCTTTGTTACTTTTGAAAGTTGGGATGGATTAATTTCTTTTTCTACAATCTTTTCAGAAGGTTCTTTTTTCTAGTTTGGAAAAGGGTTGATTCAATTACTGTTGCACCACACAACTAGCAAACACCCTTATTCTTATTGCAATTTCAAGACTTTTTTGGTTAGAATGCCAAAGCTGTTATTGCAGTATATGAATAGGAAAAAAACCAAAGGACAAATTTACAATTTTGCTCATACTACAGGTTTTAGTATCCTAAACAGCTTTTCTATGAAAGAAAAAGGAAAATTAAAAAAAAAAAATTCTGCCCCCTCCCCCCACCCCCAAAAGGTTAATGAAATTATATTTATTTATGCAGGAAATCCCCAGATTGCTTCAGCTGGTTGTCTAACTTTGGCCACCCTTGTCTTGAGGCAACCTGAGCACTGTGGCCAGGTTATTACTAATAATGGTCACCAAGTGATTTTGCAAGCCATGAAAATTCACAAGGAAGATGAATCTGTGCAGGTAGGAATAGTTTTCACTGGAATAAGTGAGATACATGTATCTTCACGGGCTAGTATACAGTCAGTGGCATTATACATTTCATCAAAGTTCAAATATCCATTGACTTATAATGTATTTCCAACATGCCTTCTTAATTTATTGTGGCTAAAAAAAAAAGCTGAAGCTACAGTTATAAAACTTGTATGAAAATAAAGCAAGATAAACAGTGAAATATAATATTTAAGACCTGGTAGAATGTACTATTATACAGGGTGGTTCAATAAAATGTAAACAGTTTTGTCGGCTTGTCATTTCAAGAAAACTCACATTCCTTTCTGAATTTCAGGTAAGTTGTAGCCGAGACATTAGATTTTTGTTTCCTAGCAACATGGATCCAGCAACTCGATATTCAGTGCAGGAGAGGATCAAGATCATGGAGGCCTAATTTGCGACTAAGTCACTCATCCAAACACAGAGACAATTTCGTAGAGATTTCCCTGGCAGAAATGCTCCAGCCAGAACCACTATTCTGCGCCACTTAATTAAATTTAGGGAAACTGGAAGTGTTCAAGATAAAAATAAAGGTCACAGTGGACGACTGAGGTCTGCTAGGACTGACCCCAACATCGACAATAATGGCTCTGGTTAGAGGATTTCCGCCAGGGAAATCTCTACGAAATTGTCTCTGTGTTTGGATGAGTGACTTAGTCGCAGAATAAGCCTCGATGGTCTTGATCCTCTCCTGCACTGAATATCGAGTTGCTGGATCCATTAGTGCTTGGAAACAAAAATCTACTGTCTCGGCTACAATTCACCTAAAATTCAGAAAGGAATGTGAATTTTCTTGGAAGCGACAAGCCTACAAAACTGTTTACATTTTATTGGACCACCCTGTAAAATTCGGCTGTTTAAAAAGTGATCAGTAATACGGAAAACTGTTTTTAACGTTGATTTCATTGTCGATGTTGCTAAAACTGAGCAAAAAAATAACACTGCTATATTTTGGAGAGCTATAACTGTGATGTCAGGTGACAAACACTAATAGCATATTATTGTGAATAACCCCAGTAACCTTGGATTCTTTCAGTGAAGTTTTCATTACGATCCAATGACCACAATCAGTATTTTTTATTTTTTTACACATAAATTCATGGGAACTTTGGAATTCGATGAAGTATTTATTGCCTCTTGCTGTAAATTGTCATTAAATATTGTTGAAATTAATCTTTTTTAAGGCTTAAAAACTGCTACTTAGTAGGCTTATAGCGGGGTTTTCCCTCGATTTAAAAGTTCGGGGTCATTGTGACAGCTTGCCTCATTAGTTTAGGGTCATTTCTTTAACCTAGGGGCTCAAAATAAATTGGTCTCTTCATCATGAAGTAAGGATTGCGATGCATTTCACCTTTAACTTATAGAAAGTAAAGTCTATTAGTCATTTCTGATGGAAAGCATGATGTCAATTTTTGACAGACAAAACATTCTGTCCGAATTGCTGCTTGACATGGCTTGATCAGCAGCTATGGGAAGCAGATGATAAAAAAGAATGCTAGAGTTTACTTTGCCATGACATTATTTTATGCCAACAGAACACATTGGTAGTATCTACTTTTATCTACTGGAAGTCATGTAAAATACATGAGATACAGATAACCCAGCCAAGACTGACTGAGCCCATATTTATGACATGATGTACTTTACTGCAATAATGCTTTAGCCAGTAGTGTTCTGTAAATGAATTACAGGAAAATCACTTTAATCTAAAATAACCTTGTAGTTAGAAAAGACAATGGTGTTTGTCTGCTATTGAAACAAGAACAGACTTTGATTTATGTCACTGTATTCAATTTCCTAGACAATTCAGATTTTGGGGACTTGCGTCACTGATGATAACACTGTTATTATACCCCCGCAAAACAAATGTGTTTGAGGGTATACTGGAATCAGCCTGTCTGTCTGTGTATCTGTCTGTCCATTTGTTCTTCTTTGTGTCCATCTGTGTGTCGGTCTGTGTACAAAAGACATTTTTTATCTATTTATAAAGAAAATAATCAACTTTCTACATAATTTATGTTTTTATATGAAAAAAAAAAATGCCCGTGTAAAGCATCAGGACTAAATCCCATTCCTTGTCTTTTTAACAGAAGCATGGTTGCATGGCTGTGAGAAATCTTGTCGCTAGAACAAGAGAATATTGTGATCCACTGTTGGAATTTGGAGCTGAAGAAATCATTAATCAAGCACGGAAAGTACAGAATTGTGAGGATGAGGCAAAAGCAGCCCTTCGTGACCTTGGCTGTCAAGTGGAGTTGAAGGAGAGATGGACTGGGGAGAAGGGCAGTTTACATTAACTCTTTACCACACAATCCTGACTTTTAAAGAGCCTGAGGAAGAAGCCTATAGAAATTATTGTGAGAAAAGGAGAAAATGCTTGTAACCAGCATTTTCTCCTTTTCTATCAATGTTTTCCAACCTATCAGAGTCAGAAATCATCATATTACCAAGATTTAATTTGTTGTCTTGAGAAGCTTTGAAATTGTTCTAGTCCAGAATTTGTCATTTGGTCAAGAGTTAACCCTTTACCCCATTAGGCATTTCTATGGTCTCTCTAATTAACCCTAAATAACAGCAAGGATGAAGCTGTTTCTTATGTGTATATGATACCTTTTGAAAGCATAGAAAACATTGTGGCAAAAGGTGAAATTGCTCATCATGAGCAATTTCATCTTTTGCCACAATGTTTTCCAAAGGCTCCTACAAGGAATGCGTAGAAATGAGTATCTTTGGAGTAAAGGGTTAACCCTTTACCACATGACAAAAATGTAGATTTTTTCCAAATTCAAAGCTTTTGCAGAAAACGATACAGATGTGGCTCAGAGGATGGGATTTGTCTGTATGATAGAAAACTTTGTGGGAAAAAGAGCAAATGCTTGTAACTAGCATTTGCTTCTTTCTCAGGGCTGTTTATACTGCGGCTTCAGTGGTAAAGGCTTAAAGTGATAGCAGCTGGGAACTTGGACCCTTAAGATGATCTGCTGTTTAACCTATGGCACACAATCCCTACTTTTGAAGACCCTGAGAAAGACGGCCTTCTGAAAACATTGTGGGAAAAGGAGAATATGCTGGTAACCAGCATTTTCTCCTTTTCCCACAATGTTTTCTACCCTTCACAAAATGAATTTCAAATTTTCTGTTGCTTTTTACTTTGTTGTGTGCAAATGCTTTCGATTTGGACAAACCTAAAATTTTGTTGTCTGGTAAAGGGTTAATAAGCCAGAAAAAAATTCCTTTTGACAACAATGTTGAAGACCAAATTGAAAGATTATGCAGATGACAAAATGCGTGTGGCTAAAATGAAGTTTTCTGTTTTGATAGGGTCGAAAACATTATGTGGAAAAGGAGAAACGCAAGATTGTGTGGTAAAGAGATCAGCACAATTAAGTACAATGTAAATTGTGTTTGTGCACTTCACATTGCAGCCTATCGGATAAAAATGGAGCCATGCTCAAGGGGCTTAGTGCATTTCGGTGAAGCATGATACTCAGCAAATTATTGCATTTATATATTTTAGTAGTGATCCATAAAATACAGTTTATATACAACTACCTAATTATGACATATGCTGGTCCTTGGGAGGTTCAGAAAATCAACCGGCGTCAGTACTTTTTGCAGATGTATTAGCTCTTTACCAAATGACAAAATTTCCTACTAGTCCAAATTGACAGCATTTGCAATGACAAAATAAATGTGAATAAAAAATTAGAATTTGATTTGGAGAGGGTACTAAACATTGTGGGAAAAGGAGAAAATGCTGGTTACCAGCATTTTCTCCTTTTCCCACAATGTTTTCAAAGGGTTTCCATCTCAGGGTCATTAACAGTTGTGATTGTGTGGTAAAGAGTTAAGCCCTCTTTTCACAGGGCATGGCTGAATAATGTTTTCTTTTTGAATTTGGTCAAACTAGTTTACAAGTTAAATAGTTTACTGTTGCTGTCACATAAAATGTTTTACTTATCTTATTTATTAATTAAATTACAAGATTTTGTGATCTGCATTCAGCCTTTGTGTTGTTTTGCTCACTTGAGCTCAAAGCACTCATGTGAGCACTTTTTATCATGCTGTGTCCGTTGTGTGTTTTCTGTCCTCCTTCTTGCAGTGGATAATTGCGTTAACTCTGGAGGCCGCATACTCGAAAAAGTTTGTCAGAATGTATGTCTTGATGGCATTTTGTACAAGTTTGAAATTTAGTTACATCGGGTCAAAAATTAGGTCACTGGAACAAATTGTAGAGAAACCTTATGTGCCCTCTAGAGGCCACATTATTGCCTGGATACTTATAAAATATGGTCTGAAAGCTTATCTTGATAATCTTAGACAACTTTGAAAAAACAGGGTAAAACGGTATATCACTAGGACCAATCCTAGAAAAACCATTTTCATTTTCATTCGGATGCTCATGAAACTTGGTCAGAATGTTTGTCTTGATTATATGTTGGACAGCTTTGAGACTGGGTCACATTAGACAAAAAACGTTTGGAGTGAAAGAAAACATTTTGGGAAAAGAAGAAAATGCTGGTTACCTTTTCCCACAATGTTTTCAAAAGCTGTCCTCTTCAGGGTTTTAATAGTGGGGATTGCTTGGTGAAGAATTGACAGTACATGTATCATTGAAAAAGCTCCATGATTTCTTGTTTTGTGGGCTTTCAGCACACCAGTGTCTTACTCAAGGGTATTCTGAAACAATCAGTATCACATGTCGGGACTGATTCCAGAACATCTGGGTCTGTATTCACTAATCATTCTTAACTCTTTACCAAACGACAAAATTTTAGACTGGTCCAAATTGAAAGCATTTGCAGATGACAAAATTAATGGGACTAAAAAATTGAAATTTATTCTGGGAGGATCGAAAAGATGGTGGGAACAGGGGAAAATACTGGTTACGATGTTTTCAAAACTTTTCTTTTTCAAGGTCATGAAAACCAGAGATTGTTTGGGAAAGGGTCAAAAACATTCTTAGTCTTTTTCTCAAGAATTTTTTTCAATTTGAAAGTAACCTGACTTCTGATTGGCTAAACTAAATAGTTTAGCCAACTAGAAGTTGTGTTACTTCCAAATTTAGAAAATCTTGAGGATTAAAACTGACAGAGTTTCTAAGAACAGTTCGTGAACATGGACCCTGCAGTACAAATGCAACGCCTCAACTACTAGACGGCAGGTGTTCTTCTTACTTGACTAGAGAATTGCAGCACAATACTGATGGAAAGAATATGAAACATTCTCCTGATGAAACTTGAATGAACCTTTATTAATTTTAACGAAACAGATTTATAATCTTACAAAGCAATATTTTTTAAATTCACATTATTATACAACAACTTATTTACAATTACAGTATCAAAATTATTACAATTCAACCATATCAAAATTATTACAATTCAACCAACAGACTATCCATTCATATAAGATACGCTGAAACAAAATTAATTTGCTCACTAAAAATCAAACACACACATACTACTGTCACTTTTATTTGGAATTACTTTTTATGCCCCTGAGAAAGTTTTTGATCATCTGTCTGTCAGCCAGTGAAGTTTTCATGTCTGGCTGATACCTTTCTTTCCCCATGATTTATTTATAAAAACAACTTAGCACAAATGCTGACCACAGGGAAACAAAGTCACAAGAAGGAATCATGTCGGTAGGTCAAAGGTCAAGGCCACAGCAAGGTCAAACTTGGCAGAATTGTCAACCGTATACCTATAGAACCATATCTGAAGGTCTATGCTACAGCAAGGTCAAAGGCGGGGATTTAGGGTTTGTGTCCAGCATACAACTTCTTTTTTGCTTATGAATAAATTCATAATTTGTAATTTGATAAGCATATTATGTTACACTTGTGATCCCCACGTAGGGCCAATTTTGACCCAAGCTATTATATAAATATTATTGATAAAGGCCTTATACTTGAAAATCTACACAAAATATAATGGCTCTCTCGCAGAAAAAAGCAGATTTTCAAAACTTAAACAGACACAGGGAGATGGCATAAGCTTGCTGGTCTTTAGTGAGAAGAGCTTGAATGAGCACAAGCTATATTGAAAAAAATCTCTCTATCCCCCTCTCTTCCTCTGCAAATTTGCAGCATATAATCTTGAGAAAGAATCACTGCGCTCGATAAATATGCATTAAATTCAACTTTGAAGTAGAAATAGCCTGTTTCACTCAATTTCTCTTTTTTCCACTATGCTATCTGCCACAAGGGAAAAATGTTGCCCACTAATGAGATATCACGAAGTTTACATCTACAGTACTGTGATGAAACCAGTATGATATCGTAGAGTTTACATGTACAAGAATATGACAGTACTAATCTGATATCAATGTTTATAACTTAAATAAAATGACAAAAGCAATGTGATATCACAGAGTTTATCTACAATCATGTGACAAAAGCAGCATGATATCACTGTTTATATCTACAATCATGTGAAAAATGCAATGTGATATCAGTGTTTAGATCACAACAATGTGACAAAAGCAATGTTAAATCACCAATGTTATATCTACAATCATGTGACAAAACAATTGCTACATTACAGTTAATATCTGAAATCATGTGACAAAACCAATTTGATATCACAGCATTAAAAGATACAATCATGAGTATTACAATCAGAAAACAACAAATATCTACATGCATGTAAATCCACACTATGCAAAAACACATGTTCCCCTTTGAACATAACCCATGCAATATGCAAGCATTTGTAGGTAAGTAAATGATGGGCAAGATGTAAAAATGAACATTTTTTGCAATTTAAAGATTTGGAAATCCAGAGGCACTTATTAACAAGCCATTCAAATTTTGAATTATCAGCAATTTTACTCCTCTTCTCATGATGTCTCTTAAAATCCAAGGGTCTTTTAGCTATGCTTAAACTTAAAAATGTGTGCGGTTTTAAAATGTTAGGGTGGACACAAATGTAATATACACATATAGGGTCTAACATAAGTTTGTATTCACAATGATGCTCTCAATTACCCTTTCCCAAACGACAAACTTTTGGACTAGACCAAATTGAAAGCATTTGCAGACGACAATTCAACTCTTGCTGAAAAGATGATTTCTGTATATGATAGGGTAGACGACATTGCGGGAAAGCAGCATTTTCTCCTTTTCCCACAATGTTTTCAAAGGCTACTACAGGGTGTCCGGAAAGTAAGGTAACACTTTCGTACTTTTATATTTTGGCTTAAAATATAAGATAACAAGATGAAAAATATATATACACGTAAATAAAATTTGTAAGTTTTTTTGTGTGATAATCTAATTGAATTTTCATAACACTTTGCGCTTTTATACAGATTTCACTTCAAAAGTCCTTTTTCGGTCATTGGCGTCATTTTAGTAACTAATGACGTTTTCACGTCAATGTGACGACCTTTTACACTCTTTCCTTTCCGAAAACACACCTTTGAAATGCATTCAAACATCAATCATACTGATTTCACAAGAAGGATTTTTTTTAACGACAGTTCTGGGTTGTTTAGGTTGGGATCCTAGACCTTTGACTTTAACACACTGCAAAGGAGGAAGTCATGCAGGTTAAGGTTGAGTTTTGGACTGTGTGCAGGCCACGATATTCAACCATGTCTTACCTCCGGATATCGTTTCGACATTACCCTATATCACCGAACATAATTATTATATACAAAAGTCTGCCACAGATTTAGATGTGTGTGGCGTAACACTTTCCTGCATAAACCAATTGTTTTGCAATGAGGGCGACTTTATTCTGATTTCAACATGAGCGACTTCTTTCTGTTAGTTTAAGAGGTCAAAGGTTGACAGCCTCAACCAAGACACCACAGCCATATTGTTAAAGACCACTAACAGTGAAATAAAGAAGATTGATATTGAAATGTGCGCTGAAGTGATTCACAATATCATCGGGCATGATTGGCATGGAAAGAGCATTATCTGCCGTCTCACTGAAAACGTCATTAATTGTAAAATGACGCCAATGACAGAAAAAGGACTTTTGAATTGAAATCTGCATAAAAAAACCAAGTGTAAAGAAAATTGAATTAAAATTATCACACAAAAAAACTTACACGTTTTATTCACATGTATGTATATTTTTCATCTCGTTATCTTGTATTTTAAGCCAAAATATAAATGTACGAAAGTGTTACCTTACTTTCCGGACACCCTGTATTCCAGACCCGTAAAAACCAGGGATTGTTTGGGAAAGGGTTAAGAATGAGACTGTATGCTTACAGACCTTGTTTGACACGTTTTATCACATTAACTTTATTTATCAAACGATTGGTAAAAATATCCATGAATTCAAATGTAAAAATCTTCAAAATATTTCTTAATCACCAAGAACAAAAATCAAATACACGTATTTTTCAGGCTGTTAACCCTTTACCATACATTCCTAACCTTTAACGACTTTAGGAAAGAAAGATTTTGGAAAAATTATTGGAAAAGGAGAAAATGCTGGTGACCAGTATTTCCTCTTGTTTCCCACAATCTTATCTATCTTTCCAAATAAGTCATGGGAGTCGCATTCACTTTGTCATCTTAAAATGCTTTCACTTTAAATAAGTCTGAATTTTATCATTTAGTAAAGAGGTAATCACTCAATCAAACCCGCATAATCATCAGTTAGCACTGATTCTCTGATAACCGTTCGACATACTCTTCTCCGACTTGGTACTTTTCTTCTTATAGCATACAAACAGTCCTCCAAATAGTATCAAAACTACAGGTATACCCAGACCAGAGGAAATGATGATTATGACTATTGTAGAAACAGCGTCCTTGGGAGGAATTCCGTATCCAAGAGTGGCAGTCCTGGGGAGAGAAAAGAAATCATTTTCTACTTCATGTTACCCTACCATAATTCAACTTTTTGAGCACTGAATAAATAAAATCTACCAAATGACAAAATTTTAGACTAGTCCAAATTGGAAGCATTTGCAGACAACAAAATTAATGTGACTTAAAATTCGGAATTTGTTCTAGGATGCATGAAAAATATTATAGGAAAAGGAGAAAATGCTGGTTACCAGCATTTTCTCCATTCCCCACAAGGTTTTCAGAAGGTTTTTCTCTCATGGTTGTGAAACCCAGAATTGTTAGTAAAGGATTAAACAAATATTTCCAGTCTATTGCAAAACCGAAAAATTATAGTTTCAATAAAGTTGATTAAAAAAACTGCAAAAATATGGTACCAGTCTAGTATTTTTTCATTTGGTAAAGCATTAACCAGCATGTTCTCCTTTCCCTAATATGCTTTCTTTGATAAATCCTTCCTTACCAGCCACTTTCAATTCATTTTTGTAGCCACTTTAATTTATCGCTTGCAAATACTTTCAATTTGAAAGACTGTCATATTTGTCATCTAGTGCAGAGACAAAGACGTTTTAACTGAACTTACCAAGTGAGAATTTGTGTTTTATTGTAACCACCATCCTGTGAGAGTCCAAAGGAAATATTTGCCGCTGCTTGTGCCATATGATCCATACTTTCTCCATTTAGAGCATACAACAAAGATGACTGTAATACAGTCATTATGTCATCATTTACAGCCTGAACTTTGTAGTGTTTGACGGAGGTAGCAACATTTCTTGCTCTCTTTAAATCTTTATAACACACTGGCTTCCATTGTAGAAATCCTCCCGTGTCCTGGTCTGGTTTTGTGAGAAGGTTGTTAATCTGGGAAAAAAGCAAAAGTAAAACCTGAAAGACATGATTTGAAATACAATGCCCTTTAACCGTTTACCAAACAATCCCTGGTTTTTACGAACCTGAGATGGAAGCCTTTTGAAAACATTGTGGGAAAAGGAGAAAATACTGGTATCCAGCATTTTCTCTTTTTCCCACAATGTTTTCTACCCTGCTGGAAACAAATTTTAATTTTTGAGTTACCTTTATTTTGTCATCTGCAAATCCTTTTAATTTGGACCTGTCTAAAATTTTGTTGTTTGGTAAAGAGTTAACGTAAAAAATATATCTTGCGAAAATGATGTAATGTTGAGCAAGCATTTAGAAGCTTAATGCCTTTGCTCACCAAGGCAAAGTGCTCGAAGTTACGTAGTTATGTGTACATGCATGGCAATTGTTTTTTGTCAGTTATTCTGTCCATATGTCATAACTATGTATGTCTGCAAAACAAATGCGACATTTGTTTATCATCACTGTAAGAAAATGGCTAAATAATAATGCCGAATGAAAACAGCAACATCACAATTAAAACCGTAAGCAAAAAATTCTGAAAAATTAATGCAAAAGTATTGAAGTTAGATAAAAGTATGGAGCAGAGTTCTATCATAAAATTCTGTATCAAGGCAGGATGGGGCCCAACAAACAATGTACAGAGCAAGTTAGGGTTCTGTTCATTTAAGGACAGTATGTTTTCTTTGTAGCAAAATAAGATGAAGATCACATAGAATTTACTGATTATAAAAGATCCAAGAGGCCACTGAACAAGCATAAAAACGTTAAAAAGGTGATTGACATCATTTATTCCAAACAGCCTAAATCCATTGACAACATAGCAGATAATATTTGAGTTAGCCATGGAACTGTTAACTGCATTTGGATGGATGTGTCTACTCTCGACAGAAGAGAAAGCAACCTGCGATCTACCGATCCGGTACTAAAAAATCCACAACTTAAAATTCCAACAAGACAAAAGACCATCTCATCGAGTTTAAGGGCCATTGGCAACCAATGACATTTTGGTTTACAAAAGACTCATCTAGGGCATGCTGATCCTGTGTCATTTCTACAAATTCGAAATTTCGGCAAGAGATCCCAAAAGGCCGCAAAAAGGTGAGAATCATTTTTCGGAAATGCCATTGAACAGAAATTATTTTCTTTCACTTATCTTTCTCTTTAATGAGAAAGTAAATTTGACATGATGTAACCAGTTTTTCAACTTTTTTCACCATGTTTCCCACCCTATCAAGACCACTACCCATTAGAAGAGTCACATTTTATTTGTCATCTGTCTTTTAATTTGGGCAAGCGAAAAATTTTGTTGCACAGAAAAGAGTCAAGTAACATGAATCAAATGGAAGCTGCATAACAGTTTACAGCCAAATTATATGGTAAAGACACATAAACTCTGTACTAGTAAACAAAATTGTTACTTACATAAAATACACCAGGTGTGTATTCATCATCTATAGACCTACTTTCATCTATTTTCAATGGTGTGGCATCTCCAGCCACCATCATCAGCTCAACAGCGAGCCTTGACTTGGAAAAATTTGTCCACACATGGTCGATCGTGAGATCTAGTTGCGTAATGTTCTCGCTGTATTGTAAATGTGGTAACTGTGACCCTCTTCCAGATGATTGGAATGGTGTGAGCTGTAAGCAAAACAGGATAAACAGTAGAACTTATCTTATTACATGTATATAGCAATCCACTGTTTCAGGGACCACTGTTTGCAGCCTACATACCCTCTTAACCCTTTACTAAACAACAAAATTTTAGCATTGTCCTAATTGAAAGCATTTGCAGACGACAATTTCAGTGTGGCTCAAATGGTGCAATGTTTCTTTGACAGGGTTGAAAACATAGTGGGAAAAGGAGAAAATGTTACCAGCATTTTCTCTTTTTTCCACAATGTTTTCAAAAGCCTTCTTTTCCAGGGACATCAAAAGTCGGCATTGCTTGGTAAACTTGCCTCTATAGACCACTACACTGTGTGTGAACTTTTTTCGGATTTTTTTTTTTTTGGTGAAATCCTGACTATGGAAACAAGTGATGAAACAAAACTTGTTGGCTAAAGTCACAATTGTAGCCAAAAATAAACGATGCAGGCATTTAAATGCATCTGAATTATAAACATACCCTTTTAAAAGTTTAGAAATTGTTGTATAGATGATAGTCTGTTATCGTAAGGCCAGTCAAAGTGTTAGACACTGGAAGAAAAATAAATTTCAAAAAGAGGGTCATGATGACACTGTATTGCTCCTCTGCCTTTCTAACTATATATACGAGGTGCTTAACTCTTTACCACACAAGAAAATTTCAGTCTGCTCCAAATTGAAAGCATTTGTAGATGACAAAATAAAGGTGTCCGAAAAATTAAAATTTGGTTTGGGAAGGGTAGAAAACACTGTGAGAAAAAGAGAAAATGCTGGTTACCAGCATTTTCTCCTTTTCCCACAGTGTTTTCAAAAGACTTCTTTCTCAGGGTCGTTAAAAGTCGGAATTGTGTGGTAAAGGGTTAATTGGCACTGACAGAGACGATGAACCATTAGAAGGCTGTATGGTAATAAACTTCATACAAATAGTATAACCTAGCACCCAGAAAAAGCCTTATCTTTTTCAAATGCAATAATCATGTCAAAGAGTACAAACAGGTCTAATCAAGTACATGTATCACTTATACCAAATATCAATGAACTCTACAAAAGGGTGTTTTGACAAGTTTTCTTGATCTTAGAGATGCAGAAAACAATTTCTAAATGGCATGACAGGTAAAGTTCTTGGACGAGCAGATGAAAGATAGAAATATGCTTTATACTAATATTTAACTCATTTAAGCACAACTATAAACATCAAAATAAATAACTCTCAAAAGTTTTTGTTAGCAAAAAAACTGAATACCAGACACCAATCATACAATGGTGAATTTTATTAATCAAGGGAGGTATACGGGAACAAACCATATATTTAATATGTCAGGACTTATTTCTCTTGATCAATTAACAGAAGTTTAAGTCATAAAGACTGCATATACTACAAGAGGATTTTTTAAGTTTTCACTAATTAAGCCTTTGTAAAAAGTATTAACCACCCCCCCACCCCCCACGGGCAATATTTTTAACAATCTTGCAACAGGTCTACCAGATGAAGCTATATAATATAGTATATTCAAAATATGGTAAGGCTTAAAGCTTAGACCTTATGGTTAGGAACCCAACAATTCATTTAGCTATCAGCTTATAACAAAGCTCTAGAGAAGACGGAGTGATGCCATTCTAAATCCATTATTTCTCTTCCAAAACCTATATTGTGGGTACTCATTACAATTGCCTCCAGACAATTCTAATGAGTATCCATAACAAAAGGTTTAGTGGAGAATAACTAAGACTTTCAATTATGAAATCAAAATCATTCCCTCTGTCTGAAGCTCTGGCTTATAAGCCTATGTAAAACTTAATACCCCCTGATGAGGCCAGTTTTGACCCCAGTGCTATAAATGGGATACTATGGAATTCTACTGTATGAAGCAGCATATCATATTTAGTAGCCCTAAGCCTTACAGTTAGGATAAGAAATATTTTCGAAGTTTTCACTATAACAGCCCATGTAAAACTCGTGACCTCTGGGGTGGGGCCAATTTTGACCCTAGGGCAATAATGTTAGCAGTTTTAGTACAGGTCTGGTCAGGGAAGCTTAAAACAAATAGAACTTGAACCCATACTGTAATGGTAAATCTTCCATCATATTGCCATAATTCAGAAACACTCTCATTTGTTGCTCTAAACTCCACAGTATTTGTATCTCCTTCTGAGGTCTGGTCTGAAAAACTTTCCCACGACAACTCATCTAAGTTGTAAATATTCCAGTTTGTGGTGTCCGGTGTATATTTCGTGAGATCAGCATAATCTTTTGTGTCATTATAATCTATTAACTGAAATGAATGAGAAAAAGGTTGCTTTATTAATTATGAAATTAAAAGCAATAAGACACAGTTCTAAAATCACAATAACATTTATTCTCTAACTTAAGCCTTTACCACACAATGCCGACTTTTAGCGCCCCTGGGAAAGAAAGCATTTGAAAACGTTGTGGAAAAAGGAGAAAATGCTGGTCACCAGCATTTTCTCCTTTTCCCACAGTGTTTTCTACCCTTTGATAGACAGATTTCCTGTTTCCAGAAACATTTAAAATGCTGTCTGCAAATGCTTTCAATCTGGACAAGGCTAAAATTCTGCTGTGTGGTAAAGAGTTAAAGTCACAATAGCAATGGTAAATAATTTAGGTGCTAAAATGTGTCTATAAACTGGTGTTACAATGCTTTCAAGCTAAAAACATACAGGTTTTAAGATGCATCTAAGTTAAAATCACATCATTTAACTCATTACCAAACGTTAATATTTCAGGCTTGTCCAAATCAAAAGCATTTGCAGATGACAAAATAAGAGTGACTGAAAATTTTAAATTTGTTCTGTGAAGAAAATGTTTTCTAAAGGCTTCTTTCTCAGGATTGTCAAAAGTAGGGATTGAATGATGATGGGTTAAAAATATGGAAATTATTGTGAAGATAACAATCTGTTATTGTATGATCATTCCAAGTGATAGTTGCAGGCAGGAAAACACATTTTAAAATCAGGCAAAAAGTAAACAAAAGACAGAATGAGCTGGTTACTCTTTACCAGGTTTTAAAATACATTTTTCTGCTAGCAACTAAAAATATAACTGACCATACGATAACAGATTGTCATCTTCAAAACAATTTCTTCTACTACACAATCCTAACTTTTACCGACCCTAGGAAAGCTTTTGAAAACATTGTGGGAAAAGGAGAAAATGCTGGTAACCAGCATTTTCTCCCTTTCCCACAATGTTTTCTACCCTGCTGGAAAAAAAACTTCATATTTTGATTTATGTTAATTTTGTCGTCTGCAAGTACTTTGAATTTGGACAAGTCTGAATTTTTGTCGTGTGGTAAGGAGTTACGTCACCTTTACTTTGTCCTCTGCAAATGCTTTCAATTTGGACAAGTCTAACATTTTGTTGTCTTGTGAATCATCAACTTGAATTACCTTGGTAAAAAATAAAGAATATGAATAGAGGACATTTCCAGGTATAAACTGTATAGACTCTCCTCTTTGTGTTTCATTGATGAAATCCTCCCAGTTCACCACAACCTTGGTATTTGGCTTTGTATAGGCAACATATATAGTGGGGAAACCTGAAAGACAAGTGACTCTTTGACTGAATGGTGTTCTACACAAATATCAACATTATTTCAGTCCTATGACAGTGACAGTTCAACATATTCATGTAAGTTCCAGGTTTTACCCTTTACCACACAATCCCTGCTTTTGATAACCCTGAGAAAGAAGCCTTTAGAAACATTGTGGGAAAAGGAGAAAATGCTGGTAACCAGCTTTTTGTCCTATTCCCACAATGTTATCTACCCTTCACAAAACAAATTTCAAGTTTAAAGTCACTTTTGCTATCTGCAAATGCTTTCGATTTGGACAAATTCAGAAAATCTCTGAGAATAAGACATTTAACCCTTTACAAAATAATCCCGGGGTTTTACAACTCTGGGAAAGAACTTTGCTGAAAACAGTATGGGAAAAGGAGAAAATGCTGGTAACCAGCATTTTCTCCTTTTCCCACAATATTTTCTACCCTTTTCAACACTAACTATAATTTCACATTAATTTTGTCATCTGTACAGTCATCAAATTCGGACTAGTTTTTAAAAAAAATGTCATTTGGTAAAGACTTTATAAATGTCTTTAACCCTTTCCCAAACAATCTGTGGTTTTTACGACCCTGAGATGGAAGTCTTTTGAAAACATCAGCATTTTCTCCTTTTCTCACAATGTTTTCAACCCTGCTGGAAACAGATTTCAATTTTTGAGTCACGCTTATTTTGTTGTCTGCAAGTGCTTTTGATTTGGACCTGTCAAGATTTTGTCGTTTGGTAGAGGGTTAACTCTTTACCAGACGACAAAATTTTAGCTTTGTCCAAATCAAAAGCATTTGCAGATGACAAAATAAATGTGACTGAAAATTTGAAGTTCGTTTTGTAAAGGGTAGAAAACATTGTGGGAACCAGCATTTTCTCCTTTTCCCACAATATTATCCAAAGGTTTCTTTCTCAGGGTCGTCAAAAGTAGGTATTGTGTGGTATTGGGATAAGAATGGCTGGTGAATATGGGCTCTTGGCTTTTACAAATACGACCGGATATTAAATAGGCTAGGGCTCTGCAGTGTCTGACCCAAGAACACCTGCATGAGATAAAAGTCACACGGGGTAATGAAAATTTCAAATTTAACAGTTTACCATTGAGCCACAGATTTACATCTATTAATGCTTTAACCCATTACCACACGAGAAATATTTAGACTGGTCCAAACTGAAAGCATTTGCATACGACAAAATAAAGGTGACGGAAAAATTGAAATTTGTTCTGGGAAGGGTAGAAAACACTGTGGGAAAAGGAGAAAATGCTGGTTACCAGCATTTTCTCCTTTTCCCACAGTGTTTTCAAAAGGCTTCTTTCTCAGGGTTATCAAAAGTAGGGATTGTGTGGTAATGGGTTAACCCATTTCCACACAATTCCTACTTTGACGACCATGAGTAAGAAGCCTACAGAAAACACTGGAAAAAGAAGAAAATGCTGGAAAGCAGTATTTTCTCCTTTTCCCATAATGTTTTTTTCTACCCTTCACAAAACAAATTTCAAATTTTCAGTCACTTTAATTTTGTCGTGTGCAAATACTTTCAATTTGGACAAACCTAATGAGTTAAACTTTTTTCACACAAATCCTGACACTAAATGACCCCGAGACCAAAAGCTTTTGAAATCACTGTGGGAAAAAGGAAGCCAGCATTTTCTCTTTCATCCACAATGTTTTCTTCTCTTCTCAAAACATACTGGAATTTTTGAGTCCCATCTATTTCATTGTCTGCAAATGCTTTCAGTTTTGACAAATCTAAAGTTTTGTCTTAAAAATCCACTAAATATTCCTGAGAAAACGAATTAGAGACAATTACGAAATGCTTAGGCCAAGATATTGAAAACATGGTGACAAATTTAAAAAGTATAAAATTTAATCCTTTGGTAAAGTGTAACAAGAGGGCCATGGTGGCCCTGTATCGCTCCACTGGCTAATTCGTAAAAACACTACAAGCCAAACATTATATTATTTGGCCAACTGGTTTCAAACTTGAGGGCATACAATTTTTTTCCATAAAAACCTACAAAAAAGTTGTGACCCCTGGGCAAATCCAATTTTGACTACAAAGCTATAATTACTTGAATCCTGGTGGAGGTCTACAAGATAAAGCCCCATACTAAATAATACAGGTCTAGAATGTGTGGTTATAAACGAGAAGATTTTCAGTTTTCTCAATAAAAGGCCCTGTAAAACATAAAATCCATTAGACAAGGCTAAATTTAGTGGTCCAAGTCTTTATTATGGTTAACAACTAGATGACTTAGAAAGTTTTCGCCACAAAAGTCCATGTAAAACTTGTGACCCCGGGTCTGGGGACAAACTTGACCCTAAGGCTATAATTTGGGCCCTCCTGGTAGAGGCCCACTAGATAAAGCTACATGCAAAATTTGGTAGCCCTAGGCCTTATGGCTGGGTACAAAAAGATTTTTAAAGTTTTCACTATATGAGCCCATATAAAACCTGTGACCCCCGGGGCCGGGCCAAATTTGACCTCTGGGCTATCATTTGGGCACTCTAGGTAGAGGTCTACTAGATAAAGCTACATGCCAAATTTGGTAGCCCTAGGCCCTATGGCTAGGTACCAGAAGGATTTTAAAGTTTTCCCTATATAAGCCCATATAAAACTTGTGACCCCCGTGGTGGAGCCAATTTTGACCCCAGGGCTATTATTTGAAGGAACTTGGTAGAGGTCCACTAGATAAAGCAACATCCAAATTTGGTAGCCCTAGGCCTTATGGTTTCAGAGAAGAAGATTTTTAAAAATTTTCAATATTTTTCAGTTATTTTGCCATGGCAACCAGAGTTTTTAAAGGAATAAAATTCTTTCAAGGAATTCTGAAGAGGACAGGCAGGATCATTTCTGTGAAGTTTCATCAAAATTGGATGGGTAGTTTCAGAGAAGAAGATGTTTGAAATAAAAGTTAACGCACGGACGGACGCACGCACGGACGGACGCACGCACGACGGACACCGGGCCATGACATAAGCCCGCTGGCCTTCGGCCAGTGGAGCTAAAAATAGTCCACAGTGGACTATGTGTTAATCCTTTCCCAAGCAATAAATTTTAGACTGTTATAAATTCAAAACATCTTCAGACAGTTTGAAATAGATAAAAATGAGCTCTCATAGGATAGAAAACATTGTGGGGGAAAGGAGAAAATGCAGGTAACCAGCACTTTTTCCTTTTCCCACAATATATTCAAAAGCCTGCTGGTTCTTGAAAAATAGGGATTGTTTGGTAAAGGGTTAACCAACGTTTTCATTCAATATATTAGACCAACATGTACTTTTAACCCCTGACTCTATAATGCATTTCTATGGTATCTCTAATTGATCCTAAATAACACCATGGAATACATATGGGTATATGACACTTTTTGATAGCATAGAGAACATTGTGACAAAAGGTGAAATTGCTCGTCACATGCAATTTTACCTTTTGCCACAATGTTTTCCAAAGGCTCCTACAAGCAATGCGTAGAAATGAGTATAAATGGAGTAAAGGGTTAAGAGTGAGCGAGAGTTTGTTTATATATCACATCTTTTTGTTTTCTGTCATCAAGAATAAATAATTGCTAATGCATGTAGCTTGCAAACTTCTTTATGGTAAAATGATTTATTACCTAATGTTGAAATTAAATAGTGGAGTTCATCACTAGGTCCTGCTGCTGTGATATGAGCAATAGTAAATTGTGCCTCTGTCTCATTTGTTCCCTGAAGTATCTCTTTTGTAATCTAGTGAAGACAAAAGTTTATCGATTATTCCTTCAACACAGTCATAATCTTAATTTTAGGGCCCTTGGTGAAAAAGCATTTGAAAACATTGTTGGAAAAGGAGAAAATTCTGGTCACCAGCATTTTTTCCATTTTGTAAAAGTCTTTACCTACCTTTCACTGACAAATTTCACCATCTAAGTCAAACAGACTTTCAAATATGAAAAAACTATTAAGTTTGATATGTCTTATGATTCTCATTTCTACATGCAATAAAATACTTTATGCCTTGCACCTGATCACTTCTGAAAGATTGATTTAGCAAAAGGATAAATTGTTCACAATTTATCCCTTTGCCACAATATTGTCACATGCATTAACTCTTTACCAAACAACAAAATTTTAGACTGACAAATTAAAAGCATTACATGTATATTCGGTTCCATAAATAAGTGTGCACGTAATTTTCTTTTATTTCTTGTCAGATGTTTCACTGAAGACTAACAAATTTGGTACCATACTTAAGTTCAGAGTCTGTAGAAATTGCCAGGCTAATCAGATGCTGCTAACAGAAACTTTAAGTTAGATTTTTGCAGTTTAAATGAAGGTGGTACTAAAATCAAAGTTGCAAGAGTACTCAAAGACTAAGGTAACATTAAGTAATATACCTGATGCAATGATTTTACATTATATAAGGTCTGTGCAACATCAAATATTTGCCTGTATCGACAGCAGAGGTGGCCATACAAGATATTGACTGAAAAATTACAAGAACTTTAAAAAAATTGAATTACATGTATATGAGTAATTCAAATTCCCTCTACAACAGGCCTTCTTCTTTACATTATATAAAATCCCTCCACAAAACTGGAGTACCACTTTTCAGTGTTGGGTTTTGATAACTCTTTTTTTCTTTTTAGATATTTCTGTACAGGGTTGGTGAGTTAGTTCACATGAATTTGACATTCTATGACCAAAATAAATGATCAAATATGAAAAAAAAAATCTCCCCTATATAATATAAACACAAGGAATGTAACTTCTCAATTGCTGGCGCTAGCACAAGACAGCCTTTCCCACCCAAAATCACCCACGAAATAAATATTGATCATAATTTCCTTTAAGCCTAGCGATAGACAATAGAAAAATGTACCTGTGACATTCGGCTATTCCTCAGTAGACACCTTTTAACCGGAGATATCCGTCATGTTTCACAATTCTTTTGAAAATTTTTCTCCATCGAGGAGACCATTCGTTGATGTCATAGGTAGAGCCACGAAGGGCAAGGAAGTGTATTTTCAGATTACGTATAGAGTCAAATATCTTTTCTTTAAAAGAGAATACGGTCAAATACTTTTGTTAGTTACTTCTACAAAAATCGTACGTATCATGTGATGTCCATAAATATATCTAAAAACAAAATAAATACTAGTAATATGTAATCCGAAAATATGCTTCCTGGCTCTTCCTGTGATGTAAGTGAATGGTCTTCTCGATGGAGAGAAATTTTCAAAAAATTGTAGAACGTGACGGATATCTCCAGTTAAAAGGTGTCTACTGAGGAATCGCCGAATGTCGCAGGTACATTTTTCTGTTGTCTATCGCTAGGCTAAAGGAAATTATGATCAATGTTTGTTTCGTGGATGATTTTGAGTCGGAAAGGCTGTCTTGTGCTAGCGCCTGCAATCAAGACGTTGCATTCCCTGTGTTTATATTATATAGGGGAGATTTTTTTTTTCATATTTGATCAATTATTTTGGTTATAGAATGTCAAATTCCTGTGGTTAGTTAATGTTGGTCTTAGATATTATGTGCTTAATGTAGTAATGGGTTAAACCATCACAGTAAAAAGCATCCCTTGTTTTCGCCATAGCAGTCCAGGTTATTGAACTTCACCACACAAGCATAAAACAGACTTGTCTAAATTGAATGCATCCGTAGAAGACAATTTAAATGTACCTCAAAAGATTTAATCTATGATATGGTAGAGAACATTGTGGGAAAAAAGGAAGAAACGCTGGTTACCAGGAGTTTCTCCTCTTTCCACGATATTTTCAAAATACTTTATTATTGGGGTTGTTAAAACCTGTCATTGTATGGTAAAAAATTAAAATCCAGTGAGGCTTTACCTGAGAGTTGGCCTTTTCAGCCCAAGCAAAACTACTCAGTAGAGCTAGAGGTCTGATCAATGAAATACATTTCTATAGCGTAAATTTCACTGTATTTTTTTTTTTCTTTTTTTTTTAGAAAATTTAGCCCTGAAAATTTCGAGGAAGAAAAAGTAGTATCACCCTTCTCTCAGCGCCACAGTATTGGAAAATACTCAAGAATGCAGCGATTCCAAGCAGACAACTGACTGTCGCCATTTTGTGTGTCATGTGATTCACGTGATGTGTTCAGCAGTTTATTACACGGATCTGATGTTAGGCTAAAACACTTTACCGCATAATTCCGAGTTTTACTTAGTTTTTAAACGTATTTATTTTACATCGACTGAGAAACAAGTTCTAACAACTTATACTAATCTCACTAGATTCTTGTTAAATTTCGAGTTTTGACGCCCCAAACCCGCAGGCAAGAGGACTTTTGGAAATATTGTTTAAAAAATGAGAAAATGCTGGTAACTAGCATTTTGCATACTTCTTTTCCTAAGATATTTTCTACCCTTGTAAAGAAAAAAATCTCAGAATAGTAACATCTAGCCTGCAAATACTTTCAATTTGGACCAGCAAAAGAATTTGTCGTTTCTTAAATAATGAGTTAAAAAATTGCCGGTCCGTTGTATCCAATATATAAGTGTCTGCTTTTTGATCCAACGATGCCCATTAACAGGCTGTAAAGCTGAAGAACATTGCAGCCACGTTTATTTAATGCACGCGAAGAGTTCGTTGGTTCTCTAATCGCCTCTTCAACTACAGTGGCTCAAAGTGGACGCAAAGATTTATCAAATTCCGAAATCCCATTTTCCTATATATTTTTCAGTGTGTGAGAAAATTAAAGTTCTATGCGTCTTCTGATTAACTAAAACTAAATCGGTAGAAAGCGAGGTTACTGGAGCTATATAAATAATTTTATCAGCTAATTTTTGGGGCAGTCACCATTGTTAAAACCGTGTCTCAAGACAATTGATAATCTTTTAAACAGATATATTTGTATAACTTTTCTTACTTACATATATATACGTTTCATCAAGTTCTAGTTTCAGTTTTTAACCTCCAAAAAATTTTGTACAAAGTTTTTCTATGCCCAGCTCCAAATGGTGGTCATCTTGCTTAGCAACGCCAGTCACTTTATAAACAGAAAACAGTTTCGGGATTTTTTGTGATGAATGTGCAGAGCAATTTTGGTACAGGCTTACCTAAGGAGTTTTCCATTGAGATTAGTATATGTCACGGCGGGGAATCACGTCACACAACAACAACAAAAATGACCCGACATTTGAAAAAATTCTCCAACTTGAGGTAAGAAAATCTTCAATAATTCCTTTAATACATGACCGATTGGAATTTGGTTTGAAGCAGAGAAGGCGGAAGGACTCCAGGGACTTGCTTGATGTGTTAGATTTTTTAAACAACACCCGATAAAAACGTTATTGACGAGCAAACAAATTTTTTACCCTGGATAATTTGTTTGCTCGTCAATAACTTTTTTATCAGGTCTTGTTTAAAAAGTCTCACACATCAAGCAAATCCCCGGAGTCCTTCCGCCTTCTCTGCTTCAAACCAAATTCCAATCGGTCATGTATTAACGGAATTATTGAAGATTTTCTTACCTGAAGTGGGGGAATTTCTTCAAATGTCGGTCATTCTTTTTGTTGTTGTGTCACGTGATTCCCCGCCGTGATATGTATTCCCTCCAGTGTTTTGAAGAAATCATTTCAAATATTTTGCACTTCTAACTTGGGAGCCAGGTTGCTCAGTGGAGCATGATAGTTTAAGCAATTTTGGTGCAGATTCAAACAACGACCGTAGCAGAAATACGTGCCATGAGAAACATCTTTTGGTTATTTTTCTGTATTCCTCTCTAGTACAACATTGGTCCTGATATGGGGATTACTTGGTTTTTATCCTTTTCTTCCACTACTCAGGTGTTTTTGACCAATATATCTCAACTATAACTAGTCAGATTATTCAATTCGACATACAGCATAATACGCTTTCCTCTGATGATCGAGAATGGAATTTGCTTTAAAATCACATGGGGACCTTCCATATAATCACAAATCAAGTTACATTTATCGAAACATCCCTAGGGGAATCAAGGATAAAAAGTAAGGAATAATGATAAAAGGTCTAATCTGTTATTTGATTACCTTTAGTCTTTGTTTGGAATAGATTATCCGACTTACACAGGAATGGCCACAAAATTTATACCTGCGTGTGGTACGGAGAAGCGTTCACTTTGTTGTTGTCAGAGTGTTGTGAAGCCCCACAAGGATACCTGGTTCAGCAGAGCATCGGTTTGGGCAGCTTTCGTGCAATGTCACGCAATGAAAATTTCGGTGAAAACAATAGTTCTACGACTGGTTAAGGTAGTGATTGTTTGAAACTTTTACAAATTTTGTTTCAGAGCTTGGTCGACATAAACCAATGATTGTAAGTAAATTCCATTCTATTATTCTAGATTAAGACGGCAAATGAAATTCGGAGTGGCTAAACCACTTGTTTCAGCCATTTTGAGCTTGTGCTATTTTCAAATTTAGATTTGAATGTTCATCAATTCATTCAAATATGACCAAAATAACCATTATTTTGTGATTGCTTTTGTCTTCAGCGAAGAGGACAGAGTAAATCAAAGATCAGGCTGCACGTTTTGTGAAGCCTGATCTTGATCTAAATTGGCCGCAAAGACAACCATTATCGTGAAAGTCTCTTTAACAGTCGAGATCTGGTTGCCATGCAGGACCTGTGGAGCAACGTCCAAGCAAGTTTGATACATGATAATCCAAGGAACAATCCCAAAAAATTTCAATATCAGTTTGCACTAATGAGGAACAAGGCATTCAAACGCACAAATATATGATGTACACACAGACAGCAAACAAGGACCAATTTACCACCGACACATTTTTCACACAAAAGAAAAGGGGCGTCGGGAGAAATCCCAAGTTATCTTTAGTTTTCTTTGCAAATTTGTGCATTACAGCTCAACTCGTGTCGACTTTCCCTTCATCCACCTGTTTTCAAAGTTTAGTGGTGGATGTTGGTCTCTGTTATCAATGTAGTATTTTGTAGCAAATCCAGACATCTAATAAATCGATTATCAGATGAATTAATTTAACTCTTCTAACCTTACTGAATATGAAATACGCTCTGTTAACTCTTTACCAAAAGACAAAATCTTTGGTCCAAATTGAAAGCACTTGCAGACAACAAAATAAATGTAACTAAACAATTGAAATTTATTTCCAGCAGGTTAGAAAACATTGTGGGAAAAGGAGAAAATGCTGGTTACCAGCATTTTCTCCTTTCCCAACAATGTTTTCAAAATGCTTCTAGTTCAGGGTTGTAAAAAAAACCAGGGATTGTTTGGTAAAGAGTTAATTAAAAGACGGTTTACTGCGTGTGCAAAAAGTAACGCAGGTCAGCCTACCAAGTCTGCACAGGTTGAGCAGCGTCCAATCTTACTTATTTTGCTCACTTTTCTGCGTGTCTGAGGACTGTTCTACCTTAGAAGCTGGTTGTTAGGCAAAATGATTTTATGGATCCATAACTAAATCTTGATTTGCTTGGTTTAACTCATTACCAAACGACTGTTTTAGGCTTGTCCAAATCGAAAGCATTTGTAGAAGACAAAATAAAAGTGACTGAAAAATTAAAATTTGTTTCGTGAAGAGCAGAAAACATTGTGGGAAAAGGAGAAAATGCTGGTTACCAGCATTTTCTCCTTTTCCCACAATATTTTCTAAGGGCTTCTTTCACAGGGTCGTAGAAAGTAGGGATTGTGTTTTAAAGGGTTAATGTGTCAAGCAGATGCTCCTGTTTTTTTAATAAAATAAGAAACAACCAATTCTCTTCAGAAGTTTAATCAACTTGTTCCAAGTCACCGCCCTTCAAAACTTGTAACCCTGATTCAATATTCAGGTAATAATTACACATAAATATAAAATTAATAGAAGCACTTAAACCGTATAAGTAGCACTGGATTTTTTTTTTCTTACGTCACTAGATGCGTGTCTCAATTTATCAATTGGCCATCCTCAAATTCAAATGCAAAGGAATCTGATTGACTGAGATAACGATGTCTTTGTCAACTTGTTGGGTTGTCTTGAAATTCAAAATTGGCATCAATTTACGAGTATGTACTTTTAGTCCATTGACTTGTATAACTTGTCTTTGTGCCCATAATTTGTCCACATGATGTCAAATTATGCTCAAATATCATCCAACATGCTTTAGATTTAAACACTGTAAAAATTTACTTCTATGTGGAATTTTGCCATAGTAAACATTTAAACAGATTCAATTAATAGGTGTCTAGTTGTCCTAAAGCTTTGTATCATCAGTGGAACAGTTTTCAGGGTTTTGTGTGGTCACAAGTTTACTTCTTCGCTTTCTTAGCCTCTTTCTTAGCTCTTTTTGCTGCAGCCTTCTTTTCCTGAAGCTTAGCTAACTTCTCCGCTTGCGCCTTCTCGTAGGCAGCAATGCGCTTCTTAGCTTCCTTCTTGGGTGGAAGGCCTTTAAGTTTAGTCTTCAGTGGTGGAGTCTGTAGAAAAAAACAACAACAGGATCTAAATGTTCGAAATATTGTTGCACCGTGTCATCCTTAACTCGTTACCAAAAGGACAAAAATTTAGACTTGTCCAAATTGAGAGCAGTTAAAAAACAAAATAAATGTGGCTCAAAAATTGAGATTTGTTTTTGGTAAAAAACATAGTGGGAAAAGGAGAAAATGCTGGTTACCAGCATTTTCTCCTTTTCCTACAATGTTTTCAAAGGCCTTCTTTATCAGGGTCGTTAAAAGTCGGGATAATGTGGTAAAGAGTTATGCTGCTAAATAAAGGAACTGACACTATATCACAAACAATAGTTTTGCAATTTCAAAGTTTATGCTTTGGAGGGAAAACATCTCATCAGAAAGTATAGATCCAAGATTGGATTGCACAAAAACACTGCTAAGGGGTAGGAAAATTGGCGTATCAAGAGCAGTTTATACTTTTCTTGTAAGCACATCTAGTTTTGTGGTGAAGAGTAAACCATACATACAAAATGTTGTGTCATAAAACCTTTACCAGAAGAAAAATTTTTTGACTGGTCAAAATTGAAAGCACTTGCAGACAACAAAACCAACACGACTCAAAATTTGAATTGTATTTCCAGCATGGTAGAAAACATAGTGAGAAATGGACAAAATGTCCTTACCAGTACTTCTCCTTTTCCAACAATGTTTTCAACAGGCTTCTACCTCAGGGTCATGAAAACTAGGGATTGTATGGTAAAGGGTTAAAACCTTTACCAAATATCCCTTGTTTTAACAATCTCAGCTCTTTACCACACAATCCTGACTTAACGACCCTGAAGAAGAAGCCTTTTGAAAACATTGTGGGTAACCAGCATTTTCTCCTTTTCCCAAAATGTTTTCTACCCCACCCTTACAAAATTACAACTTTTCAGTCACATTTATTTTGTCATCAGCAAATGCCTTTGATTTGGACCTGTCTAAAATTTGGTCATGTGGTAAAGAGTTAACTTTGGACCCTACATAATTGAAAGCATTTTCAAACAACAAATTAAATGTTACTCAAATTTTTGGATTTGTCTTTGGCAGGGCAAAAAAAGGTTGTGGGAAAACAGGCAAATGCTGGTTAGCAGCATTTACTTTATTTCCCACAATCTTTTCAAAAAGTTGCTTCTCATTAAAACCCAACATTATCTGGTAAAAGGTTAATGGAGAAGTATTTTGAAAACATTGGTAGGAAAGAGAAAATACTCGTAACTAGCATTTTCTCCTCTTCCTAAAACGTTTTCTACCCATTGAAAGAACCTCTTATTCTAAAACGTTTTTTTTCTGCATTTGCTCTTAATTTGAAACAGTCAAGAATGTGTCATTTTGTAACTGTATATTTACTTGAAAATCCTGTTTTAATGACCCTAAGAAAGACTGATTTTTAGCCAGACAAGGATACAGTTGTGGTAATCAGAAACAAGTATTGTCTCCCTTACCCAGTATCCACAATGTTTTCCATTACTTCAATGATAAATACAATCATTACAGCCACATTTGTCGTCTGCAAATACTTTGATTACAGACAAGTCAATACTTGGGCTCCTAGGCATATATTCACCAACCATTTATGATAATATTCTTGGCCTTATTCTCGAGAATTTACTGATTTTAAAGTAACATTACTTTGATTCATGGCTAAAACAGTTGAGCAACACTCTGGCAAAAAGGGGGCTTAATTCATCTCTGTGATTTATCATACCAAGCAAGCCATCCCATAGTAATGGATCCATAATAGCAACTTTCTATAACAACCGACTTAGTTGTATGGTAAATTGGTCCTTTGACATAAAGAAAAATGACCAATAAAGAAAAGTTTCGACCAAGGTTCAGCTATTCAGAGGGCTTTTATTTTCAAGTTTAGGAAATCTTGAGGAATAAAACAATTGATTGATTGTATGGTGTTTAACTCTGTTTTCAACATTATTTCAGTTATATCGTGGCTGCCAGTGCACCTATCCATGTTTTCCTGGAATTTCTGTTACCAGTACTCCCAGGGTTTTCATTTTGAAATGAAACAACAGATCGATTGACCAAAACAACAGGCAGGGGCTCAAGGGGGCCGCCTAGGCCCCCTTGTGGATCCAGGGCAACGCCCTGGTAGGGGGACAAGGGGGGCGAAGCCCCCCGGCCGAAAACGATTCTGAGCTTTTTTAAACCTATTTTGTGAGGTCTCCTTGATGGTAAATCTGTTTTTTTTTTCTCATCATTATGTCATGAGTTTGCTCTTAAAACATTATTTGGATCTCACTTGTACATATACAGTATGTAAGTGAGGTCCAAATACTGTTTTGAGAAAATATATATATATGAAAACAAATGTTAACGTGTCTTACTTCACAGCCAATTAAGAGTAAGACATACACATACCTATTTGATTTTTTACAAAGAGCAAAGGAGATAGGACATTTCATTTTTATTATTTAAATTTACTTTCTAAATCTTAAATTTAACCCAATTCACCTTAAAACATTTAACAAATTAAATAATCTTTCATATATCTCAGATCAATGCATTCGCTTTTATGGTAAATATCCGAAGACAAAAATAATATGAAACAAAGTATGTATTGTCGATGTACAATAGTTCGACGACAACTCGCTTCTCGGGATTAAAATTGCAAAACGGTCTGTAAAAAACTGAGTCACGCACTTTAAACTTTATTGTTAATTTTATGTCAACTTTACTAACCGGCGTCATCGTCTAATTCAGCGTTTTTAAAACCAAAATCAAATAAACAGCAATTTGCGGACTTCTTTTTCTTTGCTTTGGCGTCCATGATTACCAAATGGAGATTGGAGCAACGTATCGAGGCCTACGATTGGATAATTGTATGCAAGCATCCAATGAATGACCGCGTAACATTCATAAACCAACTATTTCTGGTTTCGCGGTAAAATTGAACCGGTGTCGCAGTACAGTTACCAACGCGTGAAATATTTTCGGTATAAACAGAGCGATCGATTTTTCAAAGATCCAGCAAAAACAACCGATTAAAAGCCGATTTCAACCGATGTTTTTGATCGGCAATCGGCTTTAAATGAAAACCCTGTACTCCACACACTTTTTTTCCCAAGCCACTGGCTGCTTTCCCACAATCAGCGGTGAGAGAGGAATGAATCCTGTCGCAATGACTATCATCAATCCTGGGAAAGAAATTGGCCGAGTAGGGGATCTAAATCGCAACCACCTGTTCTCAAGTCCTGTATGCTACCGACTGAGCTACCTTGGCTAGACGAATAAAACAAAGAAAAGTCTTTAGAATGGTTGTTGAATATGATGCCTAGAAAGAAGTTAAATATCTTTAAGTTTCACTATACATACATTTTTCTCTCCCTTCCTCTTGGCTTCCAAAATGGCCTCCTTCCTCTTCTTTCTCTGTTTCTCCAGATCCTTGGCAGCCTTGATCATGACTTTATGGTAAGGATTGAGACGACACATTACACGATAGTTCTTAAGGGGATTCTTTTTAAGGCCTTTTCTTTCTATCTTTTTGCTGAAAACAATCAAACAGTTTTAAATTAGTTTATACCTTTTCTATTGTTTGGTTTGAACTGGAGTTTACAACCATTTTCATAGGTAATATCATGGCCGCCAGTGCATCTGCAAACATTTCCTGCTTTTCTCACACCAGTAGTGACACAACTTTCTTTTCAAGCCAATGATTTCTTATCTCCCATGTACATGTAAAAGGTGAGAAGTCAAACTTAACCCTTTCCCAAAAGACAAACTTTTGGACTAGACCGAATTGAAAGCACTTGCAGACGACAATTCAACTCTTGCTGAAAAGATATTTCTGTCTATGATAGGGTAGAAAACATTGTGGGAAAAGGAGAAAATGCTGGTTACCAGCATTTTCTCCTTTTTCCACAATGTTTTCTGAAGGCTACTATTCTAGACCCGTAAAAACCAGGGATTGTTTGGGAAAGGGTTAATGGGCAGAAAGTCTACCGCAATCAGCTATCAGACCCATCCATCAATCCCAACTCAGACACCCTAACAACTGAGCTATTTCACTGGTTTTTTTTTTTCTATTTAGGTCCTTATACAATTGCAACAGTCATCAAAAAAAAACCTTTTTCTTGGGCGAAATGACATTCTGACTAACAAATGAGAGCAACTGGAGCACACCATTAATCTAGAAAGGTTAATAAACTTTCAGAAAACACTACACCTCTAATATTGAAAATTTTAGGCAGCATTGACAGTAGAAAGATAATGTTCTCTGTATAATTGAAAATTTCTCTTCTTTTCAAGCAAAACTTCTTTGAAACTAAAACAGCCTATTAAGCACTGAGTTAACCATGCAATGTAATTGTGACCCGTCACATTAAAAAGGATTATCTGGGAATTCCGTACATCAGATGTAAACAGATCAAACATAGTACAGGTCAATTTAAGTTGATCGTACAGGTCAATTTAAGTTGATAGTTCAAAAATGATCGCACATTAAGGTAGAATCACACTTTTCATACAGAAAATATCACAGAGGTGAAAAGCGTCAACCCTGGTCAGCCTGTGCATCTGCTCAGTCTGACCAGGGTTGACACTTTTTGCAGCTCCCAGGTCCCTTTTGCATGACTGGTCACAATTGTAAAGAAAGTGTAGTGTCATACTGTCAAAAGGGGGCTAAATACATTTCCATCATACATTACTCCAAGCAAATCATTACATAACTACAGATCCATATATTTATAATGTCAACAAACAAATGAATCATGCTGTAGTCTGATCCTCAGAAAATTGATTGATAACATAAGGTTTCAGCCCAGGTATACCCTGCATGTTCATATCTGTGCAGACATATCAAGCACACTTTTCACAGAGCACGGCACAGAGCATGGTTCAATCATAAAGTGTCATACTTACATTGGTTCCCGTAATGCTCCCTGTATCTCATCACTTTTTAATATACGCATTAAATCCAGGTTCGTCATTTTTTTACTTGGAAGACTGAAAGAAATATGGGCAATCATGAACAATCATAGGAGTAACTGTAGACAGACTAATGAAGAAAATCTGGTAAACAAACAGTGGCATTCAATGGTAAGTCTACTAATGAGAATTTTTGAAACTCAATATAACTTAAAACTTTTGGAAAAAAAAAAATAGTTAAGAATGAAATGCATGAAACCAATGTTTTCATTCATCCCGTTTGGAAGAGTATTGTCGTCTTTGGATATCACTGTGTACATGGTTTGGTTGAAATTATGTCATTTTACACACACCATTAACAACCAAACATTTCCCACCAAATGCAAGGAGTAAGTATAACCACAATGGTTTAACCTTTCATCAAATAATTCCTAGTATCAGAGGCATTCTGAAAACATTCTGGAAAAAGAAGAAAATGCTGATACCCATCATTTTCTTCTTTTCCCACCATGTTTTTGACCCTTACGAAGAACTTAAGTTCATTTACATAGGTCTCCTAATTGTTTTCTGCGAATGCTGAGTCTTCTATGTAACTGTTTAGGAAATAGTTACATCATAAGGCCAGAAAGAAAAATAGCTGTTTCAGGTGACCCTTGAAAAAAAAATTGGATCGGTCGGTAGGTAAAAAGTTTTTTTTCTACTTTTTTTTTCTAATTAAAACTTGTCTATAAAATCTCTTGTTTTAAAGAGCCTCTGAGAAAAGACCATAGAAAACATCCTGGTAATCAGTATTTTCTCATTTTCTATAAATTTATGTTTTCAATCATTCTGATACAAATTTACTGTCTGCTATTTGTACAATCAGGGTTTTAACGGACGCACGTTTTCTACCTCTCGCATGCAGAAATAGGGAAGCAGGACTTCCAAAACTTATGCTTCTGCGTTCCTGCGACGCAATTCTAATTTTGTTGTCATTGGGTATAGATTTAACAAATGGGAACCCTAGGAAGTACCTGATACCAAAAGATAAAATTTGTCGAGTGTGAACAATAGTACCCAAAACGTACCGCAGCTTTTCGGACCGTAAGTGCGGTATGGTGTAAAAACCCAGCATTCTCGACAAGCTGATCGAAAATAGGTAGGCTAAAACAGTTAAACAAAAAACAGGGTTCCCACAACTTTCTGCTTGCAAAATTCCAGACTTTTTCCAGGATTTTTTTCAAAATTCAAGGTTTTTTTGCAACAGAAAAACTGGAAATGCAAAACCTTTTGAAAGCTACTTTCTTTCATACATTCCTTGTTTTAATGAAAAATTAAGATTTAAAGAACATTCTAACTGCATGATAGTTATTTCATTTCTTTACTTGGCCAGTTACAAAACTTCAAATGACCGAATACAGATTCAGATCAGCCTATCCATACAGGCAGTTTAATAAGGATCCATAATGTTCTCTTACAGTTCCGAAGTTCCTACAAGTAATGAAGAATTTGAAGGCAAATAGTATAGATCCTTATAAGACTACATAACAAGGCAAATTGGGAATAATAGGACCATGATGGTCCTATATCATTCACCTGAGTACTAAGTAGTAAAGGTCTACAGTGGAGATAAATACCAAATATGAAAGTTCAAGGCCAAATAATTCTGACAGGGTATGTAACTGTGCAAAAAGCATTTTCTTCTTTTCCCAAAATGCTTTCACAACCCTTCTTCTTCAGGGTCATTGAAAGTCAGGATTGTATTGTATGGGACTGAATATGGGCATTATTAATGCCTCATTAAGAGGCATTTCCTGGTCAAAATGGTGGTCGAAAGACAGATTAAAAAACATCATTCACTCATTGTTAAGACACAAATGAGACTTGTCTCAATAACTTTTTATCAAATTTCAAAGGATGTTGACTGAGACAGTAATCAAGCCAAACTGGGAACCCTAGATTAACAGCTCACAACATTACTGACTAATTTATTGGAGCTCGATAAGTCCAGTATGTGAAAGGTAACCCCTTTGTCCATGACCTATCTTACAGAAGAAAATTGTATCACAAGGCTATCCTAAGGAAGACATGTATGAAGTTTCATAAGTGCCAAGGACTTTAGAAGATAACCGTCAACGCGGATGGATGGGCCAACTGACTGTAATTGGTCCAGAATGAAATTATACATTTAGTCCCCAATTTGGATAACATGTCGTTTCATGAAATAAAATCAAATAACTATTGTCTGTGGCTTAACAAGATGAACATTAATTACATTTTGTCCTGTAATGAAAGAGACATTGGTCCACAGTGAAAATATACACCAAGCCCCCTTTTTCCATGATGTGACATTTAATGAAAAAAGGTAAAATATTGTTATTGGCAGACCATCATAAGGAATACATGTACATAAATTCCATCTTTGTTTCAGAGCAGAAGAATTTTAAAATTTTCCTATTTGTTCCCATGTTCAAACTTGTGACCACCAGGGCTGGGCCAGTTTGAACCCCAGGGGCATCATATGAACAAACTTGGTAAAGGTCCTCTAGAAGATGGTACATGTATACAAAATATGGAAGTTTGAACCCCGGGGAATCATATGAGCAATCTTGGTAGAGGTCCAATAGCAGATGCTGCATACCAAATATCTATATAATGAAAAAGATTTTTCAAAGTTTTCTTTTATTATTCCCATGTTCAAACTTGTGACCCCTGAGATGGGGTCAGTTTTGACCCCAGGGGCATTATATGGACATTTTTGTAGAAGTATACTAGGAGATGCTACATACCAATTATCAAAGCTCTATGCTTTCTAGTTTCAGAGAAGAAGATTTTAAAAGATTCTGCTCTTTTTTTCTTTGGTTGCCATGGCAACCAGAGTTACGGGTGGAATTTAATATTTTGAACAACTTTGGTAGAGATTTAAATAAGGAACATCCCTGCCAAGTTTCATCAAGATTGGCCCAGTGGTTTAGGAGGAGAAGATGTTAAGAAATTGTGGATGATGCACGACAGACATGGGGCGATCACAAAAGCTCACCTTGAGCACTTTGTGCTCAGGTGAGCTAAAAATGTGTTGTATTTTTCTAACATTGGGAATTATTTTCTTTATGATTTGAGACACAGAATCAAGTCCTTGCATATCATTTACTATCATAATGCACAACAGTTTTGCTGTAAGTTTCAAATAGAGGTTCTTTTCCCTCTTCAGTCATTGAAACTAAAGCCTAATCCAAAAGTACCATGTTTTACTTTCACTTTAATTGTTCAGTTTTCATGACCTGAAATACATGCATAAATAAACCGGTCTTTTCAAAGGGCAATATCCCTGCTTTTAATGTTTCTGAAAATACGAATAATCGTAACTTTCTTAGATTTAATACTTGAAGTGTTTTGATCCATGATTGCAGACAAGCGCTTACTTTCAGTTTCTTCTGACTCGACAACCTCATCCCGACGAGAATCATAACTTGGCTTCATAAAGATAAAGTCTGTTAACCTTTCAGACCCCTATGGATTTAAATTTTCAGTAATATTTACTGTTGTAGCTCATTTTCACGTTAATTCACTTCAGCTCGTCCCCGGGAAAATACAAAGCGCAGCTGCATTGTATTTTAGGATAAGTACCGAGTTCTCCGAAAAAAATACACTGGATCCCGGTTTAATTAAATATTACAATAACTATTCCGGGACCAGTGAACCTAAAAAAAGACCGTAATGTATTTGGGAAATTCACCCTCTTCGACCAATGACGGTCTAGGATATATATTGCAGAAAATATTGGACCTTTATCCGAAAAATGGAGGACGCAGACCGGAGATTATTATCGTCCTAAATTTTTGTTTCATACCCAAAACGTTTCGTACTTTTCCCGGGTTTTTCCCGATTTTTCATAGATATAACAAAAATCAAGACTTTTTCAAGACCGGGAACGGGTTTTACGAAATTCCCGACTTTTTCCCGTTTTCCCGACTGCGTGGGAACCCTGAAAAAATGTTCTTTACAGTATTTCTTTACAAAAATAAAGAAATATTGTTAGAAAAATAAACGTATAGTGTCCGCCGAAAATTATCATTAATTTTGACCTTCATAATCTTCATATAGTTTTAAGCCTCCCTGATCGGACGATGTCAGGCTGCTCATTGTAGTGTCATGGGTTTCCAGACAATTTTAGCGATCTATTTTTTCGTGACAATTCATTTTTGGAGAAGTATTACTACATGAGTTAACATCGGTTAGTCAGTTTAAATAGAAAGTAACTTAAAAATCTGTCACTTTACATTAGATAAGAGGAAAAAAACCTTGTTACTGTCATACACGACTCGCAAACTTCATTATCATCCGTGAGTCCTTCGCATTTTATACTTATCGTGTTTGGACCATATTTCTGCCAGATGCGCGCAAGCTAGGTGATATGAAGCTCTAGACGATAATTCCATGTGTCATAAAGACATTTAGGTAGATTTTTTTCATTGTCAAAGACAGGTCATTTCAAAATTCCAAGTGTCAAAACCCGGGCTCAGGGATCAAATAAGAAGCATGCCGAGTTGTCAAGTTGTGTAAAGACATCCATGGAAAATTATTTCTTTCTAATTTTTCCTACCAATGTTTGTTATCCACTAGTCTATGTTTAATCGAAGATTGTGATTAATCATAGTCACAAAACCAAGAATTCAAGTTTAGGAACCAAGCGAGTTCAAGAACTGACTACAGTCGATTCCGGGATTTCTCAATCGATTATCGGAATCGGAAGCCAAAACCAACTGATTTTCGACTATAGTCGATCATCGGCCCACTACTAGTTTGCAGACGCTATTTTTAATGCTGCTTCAGCACAAACAACCTTTAGGGGCTCGGTCTAAATCACGGATAAAGAGCCGGCCACTTTCATATATTATGAAGGTCAAAATGAATGATAATTTTCGGCGGACGCTATACGTTTATTTTTCTAACAATATTTCTTTATTTTTGTAAAGAAATACCGTAAAGAACATTTTTTGTTGAACTGTTCTAGTCTACCTATTTTCGATCAGCTTGTCGAGAATGCTGGGTTTTTACACCATACCGCACTTACGGTCCGAAAAGCTGCGGTACGTTTTGGATACTGTTGTTCACGCTCGACAAATTTTATCTTTTGGTATCAGTTACTTCTTAGGGTTCTCAAATGTCTAATCTATACCCAATGACAACAAATTTAGAATTGCGTCCCAGGGACGTAGTAGCATAAGTTTTGGGAGTCCTGCTTCCCTATTTCTGTGTGCGAGAGGCAGAAAATGTGCGTCCGTTAAAACCCTGCGTTCTGCTACCAAGATTGAAGCGAGTATGGTACTGATTTTAGGTCTGATTCTCACTCGAATGTATTCATTTGCACGCTTTTTGTTTCGAAAGATGAAGCTGTTACTTATTCCATATACTGATCTGACTCGAAATTTTCCAAATCTTGAACATCACACAAATATTGACAACGGCCGTCTTGGCATGCATAAACGGAGTAGGAAAATGCGAGAAACAAACGCACCGCTTTTGATCCGCTGTCAGGGAGCACCAATGTAATATCGTATATGTCTGTTTCTGGTAATAGCCAATTTACTGAAGAAATTCGGCCGAAAAGATTGAAAGTCAGATTGAATAATGAACTGTTGGGCAGAACTGTACAGAATAGAGGTCAGTTTGCATTTTGCGTATTATTGGCTACAAACCAATAAGAAAGTTTTTGGGTCGGCGGCAATTTGGTAGGGTCGGTCGGGTCACCTGAAACACAGCTATTTTTTTTTTCTGGCCTAATCATTTTCAAACCAATTCATGACAAATACATCCTTACAGCCAGACAGAGCTATTAAAACTTTCAAGTGTGTAGAATGGCTAAGAATTTAATCAGCTGTGTAAACATAAGTGAATCACTAACAAATATTATATGGTGTAAGAGATAGACGAAGGGATCTGTAAAGAAAAAAAACAATGCCAACAGAAACTTCTTTTATGGCCTCCAAAAGAGTATATGCATCTTTTATCCGTCATAATCCATACAATCTTGCAGCTGTCTGGGGCAACATTTATAGATCTTTACGTGATTTAAATAAATCGTGGTACTTACATAAAACTTGATTTTTGTGAAGATCCTTTTGTCCAGGTTCCATAAATAGTGTCCAATTTTCCAAAAGCAGACTGTGTCCAAATACAAAAACGTCCCAAGTGTCCTCCAGGCGCCATCTTCAAAAGGTTCAATTTGGAAACACATATCAGGGTAATACCTGCAAAACATTGACACTTTCTGAGATACAAATCCATTCCTACCTGACTTCATTTTGTCCTGAAAACTTAACCATACATCAAAATTTCAGCTTGGTCAGTGTTGAGGAAGTTTACAGAGGATAATCAGAATGTTTTTCACATGATGGTATTTGTTCTTTTACAAGTAAAAAGGCATAGAGGGAAAATGGAACTAGTAAGCTGCATTTTCTGTTTCCCACAATCATAGCAAAAGTGTTCTTTCTCTGGGTCATTACAAGCTTTCTGATATGGTAGAAAACAATGCAGGAAGAGAAAATGCTGCTAACCAATTTTTTCTCCTTTTCCCAAAAGGTTTTCATAAGCCTTCTTTCTCAAAACCTCAGGACTGTACAGTAAAAAGGAAATGAAGATGTTAACATCAGATTGGTCAGTTGTCTGATCATGTATCTCAGTAACACGGACCTAAGATCATCATTGTTATATCTAGCATCTGAAACAAGACAGAACAAACCATGCCTTTGCTGCACCAGAAGGTGACAGTATGACAAAAAAAAAAAAAAAAAAACGTAAATCTATTCACATAAAAATCTTTACCCCAACATGCATCAAAACCTGTTTGGAATTTTACACTACATAACAAAATTCTACAGCAGTCCAAGTTGAAAGCATTTAGAGACAACAAATAAGATTTTTGTTGTAATGACAGAATGTCTATGAAAGGGTACAAAAAATTATGGTATATGGACAGCTTGTGGGCTGCTAGCATTTTCCCCTTTTATGCACCTTTTCCTAGCTTTCATTCTCAAATTTGTATGATATTTATCATTAAAACCCTTTCTTTCAAAAACTATCCAGGATAACCATGATCAAAGTGACATTGCAAGTCCTGCATTGGATGCCAGGAGAAAAACTTGCTTTGCTTTGGAAAAAAAAAAAAAAGACTTGGAGAAGCGATTATTATAAGTATGTTGGTCAAAAAAATCTCTTCATTACTCAAGATTCAGTATAAAAGTTGTTCATCAGTGTTTCAGAAACACGGAATTCTTTCTTGATCATCATGTATCTTGAGTATGGCTATCCTTTTAGCAAACAATCTTGTGTACTGCTAACATTGACATAGAGAGTTAGACAAGAGTGAGAGTGAAAATTAACAATTGTAGCACTATCTCCTTATTCCAACAGGTTTCCCTCCATTTCAGAAGCGAATCATTTCAGCCATATTTGACAAGTTGTCTGTTATTGCTTTCCATTTGGACAAGTCTACATTTTTGCATAAAGGGGGACACCACGGGGTCAGAAACATTCATAAATCTCTAATACTTGTCACCAAAACCCACAACACAGGTCCTTACAAAGAACTGAAGAAACTAATAATGCATGTATGTTTTGGATTAGCCTTTTTATCTGCATGTGTGACCATCTGCTTTGTGTATATACATGTACCTAAATTGTGGCCACAGAAAGTCAGTATTTAAACTGATTCATTAACTTTTTATTTTGAAAAAGCTCCTTACTAATCAATCTATTGATCTACTTTTCAAAGCTTTAAACAATTTCTGATACTTTGCAGGATGATTAACCCTTTACCACACAATGCCAACTTTAGATGCTCCTGGAAAAGAAGCCTTTTGAAAACATTGTGGAAAGTGAAGAAAATGCTAGTCATCAGCATTTTCTTCTTTTCCCACAAAGTTTTCTACCCTATCAAAGAAAATTTGCACCATTTTAGCCACAATGTCATCTGCAAAATTAATGCTTTCAATTTGGACAAGGCTAAAATTTTGTCATCTGGTAAAGGGTTAAAGAAAGCAAGCTCGCTCAAACAAGTACTCAGACAAGCTAAATTGATTCATTAAAGTCACCATCAGTTGCAACTTAAGGCTTCTCAAGAGATCAGATCTGAGAGAATCATCAGTATTTCAGAAACACGGAATTCATTACTCATCATCATTCTATCTTGAGCGGCCATTGAATTTCATTCACCTGTAAACCACCTTCAACTCGATACTAAACACCCAAAACTTATGATTTATCAAAAATGAATGCAATCACAGGAAAAATATTGTGGTTCAAATAACATAGTTTGTGAAAGGTAGGGGAATGTGCGAAATTGAGAAAATGGTTATCACCAGCAGTTTCTACTTTTCTCGTTGTGTTTTCAAGAAGCTTCCTTCTCTGCGTTGTTGCAACATGAGATTGCTTTGTATAGGGTTATCTCTGTACCAAACTATTTAGTTTCAGACAAGTCCAAATTGGAGGCATCTGCAGATGACAATTATGGCAACTCAAAAATTGAAACTTGTTTTGGGAAGGGTAGAAAACATTGTGGGAAAAGGAGGAAATGCAGCATTTTCTCCTTTTCCCACTATGTTTTCTATAGGTTCCTTTATCAGGGTCGTTAAAAGTCGGAATTGTGTGGTAAAGAGTTAAGGGATAGAATAGCACTTTCATTCTATTCTCAGCCGTATGACTGTCATACAGACAGCTACAGTATCTATTTTCTGAGTTTCACAGGTAGCTGTATGCTGCCTATATGAGCATTACTGCCAACAGGCATCTTGTTCATTTATTTCACTTTGCTTTCCAAAATCTCTTCCTTAATTCAAAAGATACCGATCAGAAAGGTCAGTTGTCTGATCATAAACCATCAGGAACACGGACCTAGATTCATCATACAGTGGATTTTCTTCTTTTTCTGCGGGGCCGAATTTCGGCCCCATTTCCAATCGCAAAAAGTGTATTTTTTTCCCAATTCCATGAAAAAAAAATCTTAATAAGACGCTAAAAAAAGAAAATAGTCTGATTTATCAACAAGGATTTTCTCTGACACATAAATCTCATGAATTTGCGGGCACTGACTAGAGTTCAAGCAGGAAGTTGACAATCGTTGTACTATAGGTACAAACTTTTTCAGGGCGAATGAACTATAGACTGCGTCCATATATTTTCAATGATGCATTGATTCCATTATCTGGCTGTAAACCGTTCTTTACGTCGTAAAAATAGCATGTTAACTTCCAGGCATCCGCTTCGCTGCATATTATGCGAAGCGGAGTTTCGTAAAGCAAAAACAAAGAACCCAGCTCCTAAACTGACAGTCCTGAATCAGGAACAAGTTAGGAAAAATACAGACCTAATCTAGACTGCAAGTTTTTTTTTTTTCTTTCAAATTTAGAGCAGTTGTGCTTCATCTTTGCCTAAGCAAAGAATCGTCTGTATATTTGTGATAAGAGCTGGTCATCGGCCGAAATGTGTTTAGTTTCCTCATCACATTTAATTTCTAACAGGTTTTTTTGAAAACTATATTGTATCTGCCTCAGAAAATGACGATTTATCAATCTTTCTATATGTGTCAAAACATACAAAAAATCATTTTCAAAGATTAAGCGTCATGGGAAAAAACCACGAAAACACATGACAAAACAGTCAAAAAGACCTCAAATGACCAGAGGCTTTTCAATCTGTCTTATTTAGGCTTGCTAATGACTTTTATCAGCTGACTTGCATACACACAATATAGAAAATTGATCAGGAAATAATTCTCACGTCATTCACCTGAAAAACAGATTATCTTTGTAAGAGAATTAAAAATTCCATCACACATCCATCCAAAAAGAAAGAAGTTTGGGGGAAAAACAGTATTGATTCAGTAGTTTATTGTAAGGTTAAATATGTTAACAATTTTGTGATGTTTGTTCAATATTATTTTCCCAATTTGACATTTTGTTGATGATTTTTTTTCCCAATTTGGCCAGGGGCCTTTTCCCAAAATGCCTGGATAAAGCCCTGTCATAGATATATATAATTCTACGGAATCTTTCTAGTATTTATTTATTTTGCTATCCATACCACAAGACCAACTTTCACACCCAACCAAAAAGAAAGCTTTGCAGACAAAAAGGTCAAGGGACCTCAAATAATGATTTTGTATTTGACCCAAAATGTTTTCAAACGTCTTCCCAAGGGTTATTAAAACTATATAATTATTATGTGGTGAAAGGTTTATTATTAATATTCTCACAAACATTTCTCCTAGATCTTTAAGGTGCCTAATAAAATTGAAGAAATATTTATTAGTGGATACCGTGTTTTGGCGCGTATAACACGAACATTTTTTCAGCTCTGAATAATTTCAAACTAGGGACTGCGTGTTATACACTACAATAGGCAAAACCATGTTTTTCTCCTCCTTGAAAGTCGGTCGTATACCGTCGTATACCTGTTCAAAGTGGGTGGGTGGGGGACGGGGCGTAGGTACAAAACGGCAAAGTTCTCTCGCCACAGCCTTAACTTTCGTCATCAACTTTTACCGATTTAAAAAAAAACATTATGTTTTAATTTTGTTAAAATGTACTTGTACATTCTTAATTTATGGATTAGGATTCGTAATTTCCCGATTCTGTCAGCCATTTTGGCTATGGCAAATGTACCCCGAAATGATAAATATTGATTTACTTTTACCGTCTGATTCGTCTCATATTTTTTTTTTATTCTTTGTTAATAGCTAAAATTGAACAATTACACAAGTGTAAAATAATGATTCAGAAAGAAATGAATGATTTAAAAACATATATATTTATCGCTACTTTTTACAAAAACCGTGATTTACATCATACAGATCTATGTTTATTTCACACCTGTCACATTTGTCGATCGAGGTGAGAAAATAGGAGATTAACTACGATATGGTCGTCAGTTCAATGTGTGAATTTGCAACATGTCATAAGCTGGCATGTTTTTATAATCCCCGAGTACACATCGAATCATTACCATTTCCACTTTGATTAAAAATAGTTATTTCCCTTTGATAAAGTATCGTCATTTACAATTTTTCAAGATAGCGTCGTAAGCTTCAGATGGTACGATATTTTGGTCAATTTTTGATGCGTGTTGTACATCCGAACAACCTTTTTTCCTCGGATCTGATGCTGAAAAAGGCCTGCGTGTTATACATGCCTGCGTGGTATAAACAGCGGTTTACGGTAGATCAAATTCAAGCTGCACTGAATAGTGTGGATCCATATAATTTCGTTGGTATGAAATTTCGTGGATTTTTCAAATTCGGCATTTTCGTTGGACCGTAAATTCGTTGATTTTCCATTTCCAAACGAAAAAAAAAATTCTTTTTTGTAAAAAAAAAAAAATCTCAACTGTCCATTGATAAAGTGTGTGAAAGAAAAAAAATTATAACATAAGACGGGACTCGATCGATGACAAGTATACAGGTATCGAGTGTAAAGGGTGTAAAGTTTATGACACTTATCTGATAATCTAATCGCCGGTCTCGAGTCTATCAATTAAGACATGCTTAATTATTTACAATTTACACCGTTATTATTTAATCCTGTAGTCACAGTTTACAATCAAATTTTAAGCCGTAAAAGATACGACGACGTTTTCAGAATCGTCTGCTTTGAAACTGCTGACTTCCGAAGCTACCCTTCCCAAATGTCTTGGTCACTTAGGAAAACAAGACTACTTGTCGCATATTCGCCGATATCTTGTGACAGATGGAAAGAGATCTTTTGTTTAGAGCTTGATTCATTACTGAAATGATACGTTTTACCTGGTTGTCCAAAAGTGTGTCCGAAATAGTGTGAACTCTGACAAATTTGCATCTAGATCTATATTGAGAACAAGCGCGAAAGGTCAGAATTGTAGTAGACCCTAAGTTTTGGCTTCCATTCAATCTTGTGCGACTTCCAAAAGTTGCTTTCTTATACGAGCTTGTTCGACTGCATGAGATAAATCGACGATTAGACTGCAAGTTCTGTTTAGTCTGAAATCTGCCATCTTGTCATCACCAAATTCAGTATTCGAACGACCCAAATATAAAACAAGCCGTCAGTGAACATGATTTTATGCCTATCACAGGTACACACGCGTTTGCAGTAAAATTTTGATTTGGGGTAGATCTATGACGTAACGTGTAAGTCATTCGAAGCAAGAGGGTTGTAATACAGACGTTTGTTGTACATATTTACGACAGTTTTACCCTACGAAATCTATGGCCACATTGCGTTTAGAAATGGATGTTTCAAAAACACCTGGGCAGTCGTGTCACATGTTTTGTGTAGTCGGCAGAAATTTGCTTTGGCTGTTTGCAAAAAAAATCCTTGCAGCCGAAATGCAACAGTATTACTAAACAAGGATTACTTGACTCGATGCGTGTAGGTAATTTTTCAACAGTGTTTATGCCGTCGTGGCCGGGTTAACAACAACGACATAAAAAGAAATGAAGTTAAGCAATGGAGAAATCATTATTTTTACTCAGTAATTGTAAGTCTCAACAAAATCTTTATAGGAACAAATAATCTAAGGTGTCAATTACTTTCTGTTTGATAGGGAGTGTGTACATTTTTACGTTAGCGTCGTCATGCTCATTATTAATGAAGCCGAATCAAGGATCCATCTTTCATCAGGAACTTGAATTCGTGGACTTACCTACCCACGAAATCAACGAAAATTAGTACTCAACGAATATTAATGGTTTCACAGTATGTAATTTGATCTCAAGTCTACATAACCTAATGTAGAGAGAATCTCTCAGAGTGATTTTTGTCTTTGAGAATGAGAAATATGGTCTCAAAGTGATTTCAGGGAAATCTTACTGTCTCTTTTTCCTCCTACTTCTTCATTTTTATTTCATAGCTTCAGGGTTTTCAAAATTCACCTCTTTCTTTTTTTTCTTTCATAGATAGTTTATTCTATCAATTATTTCACATCTATATACAGGAGTCAATGACTTTTACTTTGAGCCACATCTCGCATTCCATTTGGTAAACAAATTACTGGGTTGGGAGACTTGGTAAGCCTACGTTCATGTCTTTGAAAATGTTCTGAGTTTTCTAAAGATGAAGAGCAAGGCAAGTTAGCATACTGCAGCACCAGAAAAATGCTCACAAAAAAAGAAGCAACATAGGAATCATTAACTTTCAAGAAACTAGGGCACTACTTTTACTGCAAGTGTACCCTAAACCTTAGTGCCAATCAGAAAGGTCGGTTGTCTGATCACAAACCATCAGTAACACGGACCTAGATTCATCACAATCGGAACACCTCGGCCAATCTTTCGATTCTGCCTCGGATGTATATATGTTAAAAACCCTGACATTCATCGATGGAAGCGGTTATTCGACAGATACTCCCCACTACATAGTTCCCTGGATGTTCCAAATGATGTCAACTAGTAACCGTTTAGAATGACAACAAATCCTGTAGAATGACGGTAAGTCTAACTATAGCAGCAGAAATGGATGAATTTAGGACTTGCATTGATTATACACTTGAAAAATTGGGCTGGATCGAAAGATTGGCCGAGATTTTCCAAATGTTTGAGCGATAATGACGTCATTGTATTTGTTGTTATTGGGGTGCTGTTGTTCCTTCCAGAAGTAGTCCGTCAGCATACATCCGTGGCTTGATTTGTAGAACTGAATCCGAATGGATTCATCAGAGATACATTTTCGAAAGATTTTTCTAGTATCATCTAGGCACTTTTTTCTGTGGCTTCCAATTTCGAGTTATTTTCCCCTAACACTGCCGGTCTTAAATTTCTGCTTACTTTTTTCCTGCACTTCTTAATATTGTCATCAGATGGATTTAATTTTAAGGCTTTGTATTCATTTTATAAACTTTCGGTTTGGTTCAGGGTAAAAAATAACTAAATACCAATCAGAAAGGTCAGTTGTCTGATCACAAACCATCAGTAACACGGACCTAGATTCATCAGAGATATATTTTCGAAAGATTTTTCTAGTATCATCTAAGCACTTTTTTCTGTGGCTTCCAATTTTGAGTTATTTTCCTCTAACACTGCCGGTCTCAAATTGCTGCTTACTTTTTTTCTGCACTTCTTAGTACCTTCATCAGATGGATTTAATTTTAAGGCTTTGTATTCATTTTATAAACTTTCGGTTTGGTTTGGTGTAAAAAAATAACTGTAATTTATAACTCTGGGTCATTATCATTTTGCAGTTTGGGCCAAAGAAGTCAACACAGACACAAGTTTTTCCCTAACACAGCGGGTCTCAAATTTCTGCTGACTTTTTCTGCTTTTTAGTATTGTCATCAGATGGATTTAATTCTTATGCTTTATATTCATTTTAAAAACTTTTGCTCAAACTTTTGCCACACTACCCTAAGGTAAAAGGGGCTTTTGTAAACATTACAGGAAAAGAAGAAAATGCTATTTATCAGCATTTCCCACAGTCTTCTATCCTTTCTCAGACAACTTTCCCTATTGTGTAACGTTTAATGTGTTGCCTACAAATGCTTTCAATTTAGTGTCATTTGGTAAAGTTAAAACTTTGAGTGTAGCCTTTTCTCAGAGTGGTCGGTTGTCTGATCACTGAATTATCAGTAACACGGACCTGTGCTCATCATTTTTTTGCTTTGCAACAGACTATTTTCAAACATGTGGCTAAAAGAACAGAAAGTCGAATTAATTTTGTCCTGTTCAAGTGCTTTCAATTTGGACTAGTCCCAAATTTGTCATTCGGTAAAATAGAAATCCATGCACAGATGCAAATACTACCACATGAAAGACACAGGGCCATGACAAAAGCTCTCCAGCCAGTGGTGTTAAAAATTGTGCTCGGCATTCTGCATGTTTCTCATTACCAAACGACAAAATTTTAGATTTGTCCAAATCGAAAGCATTTGCAGACAACAAAATAAAAGTGACTGAAGATTTGAAATTTGTTTTGTGAAGGGTAGTAAAACATTGTGTGAAAAGGAGAAAATGCTGGTTACCAGCATTTTCTCTTTTTCCCCAATAAGTTTTCTGAAGGGTTCATTCTCAGGGTTGCTAGGAATTGTGTGGTAATGGGTTAACCTTTATGCTGCCTTTAGACTGAGGACCTTTTGAGGACATTGAAGATCAAGATCAGACTGCAAAAACATGCAGTCTGATCTCAGATGTACAATGTCTAATTAGGAAATATTTTTCCGCTATAAATAGCACCTTTGATCAAGCAAAATTTGGATATTTACTACCAGCCTGAAAGTTTCATCTGTTTTTAGCAGGGTCAGGATTAACTTCAAATCTAATATACCTGGAATGTTTCTAAAAGCTTTTGTGATTCCATTATCTTTGTTATAAATAATAAGAGGGCCTCGTCTTTGGATCCTGCGTCTGTTACGCATCTTTCCTTTCCCGGCACGGAATCTTTTTGACTTGTATACCTGTCAAGAGATTCAAACAACAACTACATGTATTTAAATGTGTTCAATATAACCACACAATCAAATGTTTAGCAACCTTTATCCTTTAGCTTATTATCAAAAAAAACAATTTTAGGCTTGTCCAAATCGGAAGCATTTGCAGACTACAAAATAAAAGTGACTGAAAATTTGAAATTTGTTTTGTAAAGGGTAGAAAACATTGTGGGAAAAGGAGAAAATGCTGGTTACCAGCATTTTCTCCTTTTCCCACAATGTTTTCAAAAGGTTTCTTTCTCAGGGACATCAGAAGTTGGGATTGTGTGGTAATGGTTTAAATGTAATATTTTCTACGCATTCAAAGCCAAATACTACCATCTGAGCTACATTTAATTTTATGAATGCATTATGCTTAATGCTTTCAGGTTTAACTTTTATCCCACAGGTATAGAACATCTACCAAAGTTAAAAAGAAAAAAAAAATTCTTAAGAAACTGGATAGTTAGATTTAAAAATATATCTTGTGTTTTTGTAATAGATCCCTTTATCTATAATATCTGTCAAATTTTACTTTCTAGCAGAATAATTCTCCTTATCGTAGCATAAGAAGTATTGTAATCAAGATTCTCTCACAATGAAAATGCATGTTAGTCAAAGTGTGTTTGGAAATTTGATAAAATACCCGTGTACACTCACTGCAGCTTGCCTGCAAGAGCCAAATCCATGATATAAACTTGACTTGATTTAGATCTAGCTTGGTTTTTGAGAATGCAAATCTTGTCTGGGATCTCCATCAGAAGAGAATCAAGTAAGAAAGTGGGGATTGCTATCCTATGTCACTTGGCAACAAATTTTTAAATTCAAACTCAATGGAAAGGCATCTGCTATTTGCTTACATATGTAATGGACTTGCATACCAAGTTAAATATATTCTAATGAATCTATTGATTGCAATAGAATGACTACAAATTTTCCAGGGTTGCCTGTGTCTGAAGTCAAGCATTTGGCAGAGTTGACAAATTTTTGGATTGGTATCTACAGCTGTCATTTAACCAACTTTGGATGTCTCATAGCTTACAGAGCCAAACTCCAGAATACTTACTGTTGGGGCCTGCAGAACCTTGCTACCCAATTCATCATTTAACAGGAGGGCCATAATGACTTTGTCTTGTTCCACTGCCTTTTATGCCAACATTTCAACAGACAAATATTTTCATTTCTAACAAGTGCTGATGTAATCTTCTGGACAGAAGTTTTACATACCAACAACTTATTTCTTGCAACTTCAAAAAGAACTGAAGTGTGTTCGTTTCAGTAAAGTCTGGTCAAAAATGTTTCTGTAGTCTCTGTGAAAATATGAATACCTGGATAGCCTTTGGCCATGAGAACAAAACTTGTCTGTTTAACCCTTTCCCAAACAATCCCTGGTCTTTATAGGTCTGGAATAGTAGCCTTGTGAAAACATTGTGGGAAAAAGAGAAAATGCTGGTAACCTATCAAAGGCAGAAATCATCTTTTCAGCAAGAGTTGAATTGTCGTGTGCAAATGCTTTCTATTTGGTCTAATCCAAAAGTTTGTTGTTTCGGAAAGGGTTAATTATGCCTCTGCCTGCTTAGTCAAAGACCCTTTCCACCATGATGGAAAAACAAAAAAAAACATAATAATGTCACTTACTTTCAGAATATCCTGGTATGCCTTCAGCCTCCTCAGCAAGCCCACTGCTTCTTTAGTCTTCTTGTACTCTTCTATTTTATCATTGATTACCAAGGGGATTTCTGGTACTTCCTCAATCTTGTGACCTGTTGGAGAGGCATGTGTTGAGTCCTGACTAAAGTGACAGTCTATCATTTCATTTTTTTTTTTTTTTTAACAAAACAAGAATTATAATAAATAAATTTCAATTTTTGAGTTGCTTATGTCGTCTGCAAATGCTTTCAATTTAGTTAAGTCTAAAATTTTGTCATTCAGTACAGAGTTAAGTTTTCAAGATGTGTGGTAAATAGTTAAAATTGCGGCCATACTGCACAATTTCCTAGAGTTCATGAAGACCGTGCAAAGGCTCTGCCAAAGTTCAAGTTTTTCTGTAAACCTATATAACTTAATCAAGCTCATCAAAAACCATTTAATATTTCTCTAGTTTGACATTAATAACCAACAAGAGAGAGATGATGCAGAGAACTTGCAGAGGGTAGAGATTTCCTGCCTGTAACAGTGGTAGGACTCATGATCTGCTGACCCCAGGTTCAAGTCTATCTGTACAAACTGGGTTTTTTCAGAAAGGTCTCAGTATCCTCAAGCAAGGCACTTCACAGATCAGCCTAATACTATTAAAATCCACGCAAATAAATGAATATGCAGCATGTTGCAATGATATAACTGAAATGATAATAAAGCCCCATAAAACACCAGTCAAAAGGTACAAAACTTACCTTTTGACATGACAAGAGCTGGTATACCACTGGCTGCAATAGCAGAGCAGATAGCATAGCGTTTCTGGTTCATATTAATTTTTCTGTGCCACTTCCTGTAGGTTTTTGTTGGGGCAAACATTCTTCCGCCACGGCACATGTTACCAAAAGCACCCTGGCCAGATCTGTGGGTACCGCCACCTCGGACACGGGGAATACGTGCAACAGCTCTACCAGTTCCCCAGGACTCTGCTGATGTCTGATGACCTAGAATGAGAATTCACTGGTTAAACTAGTTACTGCAAAATCCCTAGTATTGACGACCTGAAGTATTAGACTTTTGAAAACTTCGTGGGAAAATGAGAAAATGCCGATATGCAGCATTTTCTCTATTTCCAACAGTATTTACAAACTTTTCAGACAACCTGTTGGTGCTGTATAATAAACTGGCAGGCAGTATTCTAATATCTGATGATCTGAAAGTTTCTGCAGGCTGAAGTTAGCATCCGACGAAACAAAAACCCCAATATATTGTCTCCTTTAGCAACGAACCTAAAATACCAAGTATCAGTAACTGTTACCATTTAAAATGAATAAACCAAAAATGACAAGTTTTTGCACTAGTTTTGAGAAAGTGTTTGTGTTAGTATCATTCTTTGTAATAAAAAGCAATGTCACTTGTACAAAGTAACCCGAAGCGCATAAATTTTTTTATTTGTGCTAAAAGATACAGAGATATCATAAAACATTTTTTTAGTTCTTGAATACCCTTACTTCACTTACTTAATAATCAAATGAATGTTCTTTTCTTGCAATTTACATATTCACTTGAAGACTTACTGCTGTTTAGCACTCACCCTGTCAAGACAACCATGACTGACAATTGTTTCGTCCTTATCCATTTTTTACTCATAGATATGATCTAATGAGTGGATTCCTTGGACCCTGATATACATTTGTTTGTGTTTGGTAGGGAGTCAAGTGTTTAAGAGTTTTCATGGGGTGGGGGGGGGGGGGGTTTAAAGGCAGTAAATTTCATACCAGCATATTTGTTGACAGCATATGGCTGACGGCTGTTCTTCCTCATTTGGAAGTGAACAAAGTTCACAATGTCTGGTCTGATGGGAGCCCTGAATACTGCAGGCAGCTTGATGTTGGCATCAGACAGTTCACCTTTGTCATTGTACACAGATACTAATGGTCTTGCCTGAAATTTTTATCAAAATGCTCAAATTTTCCTCCACATTATTGTTACCCTTTCTCTCATGATCGCAGTTCTTAATGACCCAGAGGAAAAATTCTTTTGGAAAAATTATAGAAAAAAGGAGAAAATGCTGTTTTACCAGCATTTTCGCCTTTTCCCGCAATATATATTTTCTACCCACCTGAAACAGTTTCAGTATTCAAGTCAGTTATTTATCGATATTTTCTGCACATGCTTTAAATTAAAACTAGTCTAAAAGTTAGTCGTATGAAATAGAGTTCACCAACTTAAGTATTTTGCTAAAATTTTGGAATATCCAAAGTAAGGTAGTAGAATCTATTGTTCTTCGAGTTTATAGAAGATATGAAATGAATTTTTCAGGTTCATTCCGTCAAATATTGTATTTGATACAAATGAATCCGAATTACAATTTTATGAGACATTATTTTGTAATTTAATGGGTTTTCGCGATTTATGGCGGGGCGTTTACCAAAACGTCTTAGTAGTGAAACGTCCGACATTCCGATTTCGCTAAAACGTCCCTATATCACACCACGTGCGCGAAAACTAATGACTTCATATTAAGAGGCCACGTGGACTTGTAAAGTTGGACAGAGTCGCAATACGCACAAAAGTTGGGTAAATTTAAAGTACAAATGGGGGCAGAACTTCTCAGTATCATTAGAAATGTAAGTAAATATCAGATAGGGAAGATATACCATAATTTGAAAGCTCTGTTTTTCGGACCGGTGCGGCTCCGAGAAGATACCTGTTGGAAAAGGACTACTTTAAGATTATAGCGGATGAATTTATGCACAGTTGCTTTGTCAGGTAAAACAGGAGGAGATTAGACCACTGTAAACCAAAATTCTTTTCATGCCTTAATCCGTTTTTAGAAACAGTTTTTTCTGCAATGCATGTCGAATTTTGATAAAATCATATATATTTAATTGTAACTACTTTTTACAGTTCCAGGTCTATAGAAGAAAGATAACTCTGTAAAAGATTTTTGTTTAATACATGATCTAAGCTACCACTGTAAACGTTTCGACCTCATGAAACATCAACTCGGCTAGTTACTGTATTCAATATTTATGTCCAACCTTCTAGTAAACTTTTCTGGTTTACTGAGCAAATAGTTATTTTCTTGTTAATGCATTCCTTTTCAGGTCTTGTGATTTTTCAACAAATTTGATAATTCATACGTCGAAAAGAATGGGGTCATAATAAATGATCCGAGTATAGAGGCCGAATAAGCCATTTATACTGGCTGCAGTCGAGCTGTCCACTTCTGAAACTGTTAGCTTAAAAGACAAGCAGAAAGTATGTCTCTAGCTTTGGTTGCATATGGATCAAGTGATGAAAGTGAAACTAGCGACGCTGAAAGCAATACAGAACAACAGCGTTCGTCTGTCAAGTTAGATGTATCTGATTCAAGGTTTGAAACCCAGACCAGTGGCAGTGCCAATGGTGCCGAGACTGGAGATGGTGATCAAAGGAAAAACATCATCACATTGGATGGAAAGTTAAGAGGTATCTCTTTGAAACTCATAATGTCCCAAATAAAAAGATACATCTGTAACAGTATACCATCTGGAGCAGCTGATGTGATACCTTCAGGTTGAAGGTGTCTGCTCCGATGCTATTTTTGTTACTGGTCTTTGCATACACCTTCACACCAACCTTCATTTAACCCTTTCCCAAACAAGCCCTGGTTTTTACGTGTTTGCAATATAAGTCTTTTGAAAACATTGTGGGAAAAGGAGAAACTGCTCGTAACGAGCAATTTCTGCTTTTCCCACAGTGTTTTCTACCCTTTTGGAGAACTTTCAGTCATTTTCATCAAGTTTAAAATTGTCGTCTGCAATCTCTTTCAGTTTAGAAGAGTCTAAAATTTGTCGTTTGGGAAAGGGTTAAAGTATCTGGCTCTATGCGACAAAATTTCCAATGACTGCTAATAAAATGGGCATGGATTGCTAGATAAATGATTTATCTTTACAAAAAAAACAGATGTTAGTTAATATCTAACTCTTACCGTCATGCAAATCTGTACTTTTCAACGTAAATAACTGTTGACCTACTTCACCAGAAGTCAAAACATGGTGATATCATCAATGCGCATGTCTCGGCAGAAATCGCAGTATCTCTGGCACGCTATGATACGATTTAGCTGCGAATTTTGCTTTACGAACTTGGTTGTTGAAGCTTAGAGAACCAGACTGTACAAAATTCAAATTCCGTTTAGTGCGCATGCCTGTTTAACGGAAATTGCCATGTTAGTTGTTTACAAATTTCACTGAATTTATTTACGTCTGGAAAAAAGGTAAATTATTCGTATTTTGCAGCACAGTTTGTGTGATCTTAAAGATTAATCATTTATCTAACGATCCGTGGCCATTTTATTAGCTGTCATTCAAAATTTTGTCGCATAGAGCCGTGCGAAAAGATGCTGGTAAAATCATATTTGTTCCAGATACTTTAAATGAAGGTTGGTCTGAAGGTGAATGCAAAGACCAGTAACAAAAATAGTATCGGAGCAGACACCATCAAACTGAAGGTAATGATGTGATAGTCCCAATAAAGAGATGCTGCACCTGCAGTGATGTTTTCATGGTAATATACCCCAGCAAAACAAATGTTTTCAGGAGTATATGCATACTGCAATCTTGTCCACTCCAATGCTATTTTTGGTACTGGTCTTTGCATACACCTTCACAGCAACATTCACTGAAAGTATCTGGAACTAAATACGATTTTACCAAATTACCAGCATCTTTCGAACGGCTCTATGGGACCAAATTTCCAATGGCAGCATATAAAATGGGCATGGATAGTTAGATAATCGAATTATCTTTACAAAGAGACTGATGTTAGTCAATATCTAAATCAATGTAAATAACCACTGACCTACTTCAGAAATCAAAACATGGTGATATCATTGATGGGCATGTCTCGGCAGAAACCGCAGTATCTCTTACAAGCTACAGGATGGTTTAATTGCGAATTTCATCGTTTGTGAAAATGGTTGCTACGGTTAGAGAACCAGACTGTACAAAATTCAAATTCTGTTGAGTGAGCATGCTTGTTTAATGGACGTCCCCATGTTAGTTGTTTACAAGTTACGCTGGATTTTTTATGTCTGGAAAAAAGGTAAAATTCCATTGATTTAATTGGTATTTTGCAGCACAGGTTGTGTGATGTTAAAGATTAATCATTTATCTAACTATTCATGCCCATTTTATTTGCTGTCATTGGAAATTTGGTCGCATAGAGTAGTTTGAAAAGATGCAGGTAAGATCGTATTAGTTCCAGATACTTTCAGTGAATGTTGCTGTGAAGGTGTATGCGAAGACCATTAACAAAAATAGCATCAGAGCAGACACCTTTAGACTGAAGGTACCTAGAATCAGCCTGTCTGTCCATGTATCCATCTGTGTATCTGTGTGTAAATAATTGCCTGTTTCTGTCAAAGCGCAGGTGTCTACATAATATGACTGAAATAATGTTGAAAGCATCGTAAAATGCTAAGCAACTAATCAACCAATTTAATTTTGAATGGTTTCTCCAGGAAATCATTCCCACACGGTCACCTTGAACAGGAACACAACTTAACGACTTTTGGTATAAATGTTCACGCGCATCCATACTGCACATGTGTATTTCTCACAGATAGTAAAACTATCAGCGATATTGTGTATTTTTCACACAAATGGCTATAGTAACAGCGGACCGACGGTCCACTTTTACAATCAGAACATTCTACGGATGGTATTAGTACGGTTGCACCAGCCATGGTATTCTATGGTCGAAATAAAATGGGGAAGTTTTCATCAAAATGAATGCTTATTTGTCGTGGAAAAAGGAAATTTTTACGCAATGTCAGCCATCCAACGGGGAAAATGATACAGCTTCTGACGTTTTCCTGACAATGGCAGGCCAGTTGTCATGCTTTCCTTTCAGGAATAAGGTAATAGCATCAAAACTAGCCTGCCAGTGTAAGGATGATAATTATGACTGGTAAAGAACTAGCTGGAAAAAAGGTCCAGTTACATAGCAAACAATGAAACAGGCAGAAAATTGAAGCTGTGGAAGTATACCTATTTCTTGAAGTATAGCTGTTTCCTTTTGAAAAATAACGTGGGAAAAGGAGAAATTTCTTCCACTGAATAATCTTTTTTCCATCATGTCTGCCGAGCTTTTATCTCATTTTTTTCCACAGACATTTCTTTTTTTGTATATCTATGAGCCGTATGCCATAATCATTTACGCAAATTTACAAAAAAAAAAGAACTACATGTAGATAATGAAGGGTTTGATATGAATTTGAGGTACTAGTATATAGGCTATGTTCAATTTTTGAAGGAGTATAGGATCCAAAATTAATGTGGGAAAAGGAGAAATCACTTTCAATGAGCATGAGCAATTTCTTCTTTCCCACTATGTCTGCTGAGCTTCTATTGTATAGTTTTCCTTGGAAAAAATTAACTTCCAACGTGACCTTGATCCCTGTTTCCTGGGGAAAAAAAGCACGGGTAGGTGCCATTTTTATTTTTTCTCATTGTCAAGATATATAAGTACTATGATAGTTGAATTTTAAAAAAAAATCTGTCCGTTACAAAGTATGTTTTTATTGAAGATTAACCCTTAACCCGGTCAAATTATCTCCCTTTTTTACTCAATGGTCTATATATTAAATGCATATTGGTACATTTACCATTCTCAGAACCAGGCTTTTTCTTTTTTTTTTGTGCAAAACTGAATTATTTTTCTTTAACTCTTTACCACACGAGAAAATTTTAGACTGGTCCAAATTGAAAGCATTTGCAGACAACAAAATAAAGGTGACTGAAAAATTGAAATTTGTTCTGGAAAGGGTAGAAAACACTGTGGAAAAGGAGAAAATGCTGGTTAGCAGCATTTTCTCCTTTTCCCACATTGTTTTCTAAAGGCTTCTTTCTCAGAGGCGTCAAAAGTAGGGATTGTGTGGTAATGGGTTAAAGAGATGTATATTTGTGTATTCTTCTGGTAATTGTCCTGTTTAATTGACTATTAAAGGAAAGTGTGTTAAATCCAGTATATGCTGAATTTTGGAACTCTGTATACCTTTTTCAAAAGCAAATTTCTCGGTAACGAGCACAGGGACCCCCTTTTTTTAGCTCACCTGAGCAAAAAGTGCTCAAGGGGAGCTTTTAGGGTCACTGGGTGTCCGTCGTGCGTCGTCAACAATTCTTTAAACATCAACTCCTCCTAAACCACTGGGCCAATTTGGACCAAACTTGGCTGGAATGTTCCTTGGGAGGTCCTCTTTAAAAATTGTTCACAGAATTTGATTCCGTCAAAACTCTGGTTGCCATGACAATGAAATGGAATTTTCTAGGAAATTCTTTGAAAATCTTCTCTGAAACCGCTGGTCAGATTTTAATATAATTTCACAGAGATGTTCCTTGGGTGACCCTTTTCAAAAATTGTTTGTGAAATTTTGATACGTCAAGAAACATGGCTCTGGTGAATGGGGGCTTCTTGCACTATACAAAAATGAAGGAATTCTTAAAAATTCTTCTTCTCTGAAACGGCTGGTCAGATTATGAAATAATTTCACAGAGATGTTCCTTGGATGACCCTTTTCAAAAATTGTTTGCGAAATTTTGATCCGTCAAGAATCATAGCTCTGGTGAATGGGGGCTACTTGCACTATACAGAAATTCTTTAAAATTCTTCTTCTCTGAAACTGCTGGTCAGAATTTGAAATCATTTCACTGAGATGTTCCTTGGATGACCCTTTTCAAAACTTGTTTGGGAAATTTTGATTCGTCGAAAAATGTGGCTCTGGTGAATGGGGGCCACTTGCACTATAGGGAAATGAAGAAATTCTTAAAAAACTCTTCTTCACTGAAACCGCTGGTCAGATTTTGAAATTATTTCACAGAGATGTTCCTTGGGTGACCCTTTTCAAAAGGTGTTCGTGAAATTTTGATTCGTCAAGAAACATGGCTTTGATGAATGGGGGCTACTTGCACTATATGGCCATGAAGAAATTTTATAAAATTCTTCTCTGAGACTGCTGATCTATCATCAGGTTCTGAAATAATTTCACAGAAATGTATCTTAGTTGACCCTTTTCAAAAATTGCTCGAAATATTTTGATCCATCAAGAAACATGGCTCTGATGGCTGTGGGCTATTTACACTATACAGACATGAAGATATTCTTAAAAATTCTTCTTCTCTGAAATGGTTGTTTAGATTGTGAAAAAATTGGCTATGGTCCTCTCAAAAATTCAGGTGAGCGAACCAGGGCCATCTTGGCCCTCTTGTTTTCATTGTGATCTACAAGAGACATGATGAGGTTTGTATGTGCAAAGTTTAAAAAAAATCTGTCCTTTGGAAGAATTTGTCATAAACATCCTTAAGTTCAAGGAATGAAAAAATAAAGTTGATTCTAAACAATTTCAGAGCCCAAAACACATATTAGTATAGGGATTTGATGACATTGATCAACTTGAAGAGGTCAGACCAAAGGACAAAATAAAGACAGGTCCAGATTGAAAGCATTTACAGACAACAAAATTAATGTGACTCAAAAATTGAAATTTGTTCTTGGAGGATAGAAAACATTGTGGGAAAAGGTGAAAATGCTGGTTACCAGCATTTTCTCCTTTTTCCACGATGCTTTGCAAAAGGGTTCTCTCTCAGGGCCTTTAAAGCCAGGGATTGTTTGGGAAAGGGTTTAGACTTAATAAAAGAATGGAAGGTTTTAGAAACTTGATTTGTATTTCAGAACTTCCAGAGCCCAAAACACACATCAGTATAATTGATTACAGTGATGAGCTGGAAGAAGAGGTCAAACCCAAACCTTCACAACTTGCTGATGCCCCAAAACCACCAGAAAAGAAAATGAAGAAACCCGTACAGATTACAGTTCCTGCTCTACCAGTGAGACATGCTACTTTTAATATTTAACCCTTTACCCCATAAGGCATTTCTATTGTATCTCTTATTGACACTATATAACAGCAAGGATGGAGCTGTTTCCTATGTGTATATGACACCTTTTGATAGCATAGAAAACATTGTGGCAAAAGGTGAAATTGCTCGTGACGAGCAATTTCACCTTTTGTCACAATGTTTTCCAAAGGCTCCTACAAGCAATGCGTAGGAATGAGTATCTATGGAGTAAAGGGTTAACTCTTTAGCAAATCTTTAGCAATCTTTTTCAACCCTTTTACTAAATGACAAAATTTTAGTCTGGTCCAAGTTGAAAGCACTTGAAGACAACAAATTAAACATAAGTCAAAAAAAGAAATTTGTTTCCAGGAGGATAGAAAACATTGTTGGAAAAGGAGAAAATGCTGTTTACCAGCATTTTCTCCTTTTCCCACAATGTTTTCAAAAGGCTTCTTTTTCGAGGTCATTAAAAGTCGGGATTGTGCGGTAAGGGGTTAACTCTTTAGCATTTTTCAAGATTTAACATGTGGGTCCTGCTTGGCTAAGTTAATGGTAAAGCCTTGGGTTCGAGCTTCACTTGGCGCACTGCAATTTTTGTGAGATTGTAATTAGGCAAGACAGTTCAGAGTCCTAGCCTAGTACTGGTGAAACAGAGGACATACATGAATATGTGAGCAGTTTCCATGATATGACTGTAATATTGTTGAAAGTGGAGTAAACGCCATTCAGTCAATCAACAAGATGTTACATGTATCCAAATTCAGTTGCAGGTGAAACATTGAATTTTGCTCAATATTTAATAACCAAGTTTGTCCTTAGAAAACAATATAAAATATTGTGGGAAAATTTGCCCTAGAAAACAATGGAAAAGATGGTAGGAAAAAATTGATGATGTTGCTTTCCAGCAATTTCTCTTGTTTCCACAACCCTTTACGCCATAGTCCAGTGTTTTAACAAACTAAGGGAAATAGCCTTATGAAAATTTGCGGAAAAAGAAGAAAATGCTGGTAACCAGCATTTTCTTCTTTTCTCACAAAGTTTTCAACACTTTCAGAGACAATTACCATCATTTCAGCTAGAGATAATTTGTTGTTGTCAAAAGCTTTCAATTTGGACCAGTCCAAAATTTTGTCATGTGGTAAAAGGCTTGAAAAAAGATTTTCTCAGGTTGTTAGAGCATCAGATTGTGTGATAAGGCTGCCGTCGTCCTGTCTTAGAGCTTTACCTAACTACGGTTCAATTTAGATCATTTTGTTTATTTCTTCACACCTATCTGCAATAGTCTTTTAGTAGCACAGCCACAGAATTTTAACTCTTTACCACACAATCCCGACTTTTAACGACCCTGAGAAAGACAGCTGATGAAAATATTATGGGAAAAGGAGAAAATGCTGGTAACCAGCATTTTCTCCTTTTCCCAAAATATTTTCTACCCTTCCCAAATCTAATTTCATTTTTTTATTCACATCTATTTTTTCGTCTGCAAATGCTTTCAATTTGGACCAGTCTATAATTTTGTTGTTTGGTAAAGAGTTAAGCATTCCTCCAGCAGGAACATAAGGTCTTTGCTATTTTTGAGGTGCATTTTTTTTGTCACTTGCGAAAGCTTTCAAGTTGGACAAATCTAACATTATATTATACATTAACCCTTTCCCAAACGACAAACTTTTGGACTAGACCAAATTGAAAGCATTTGCAGACGACAATTCAACTCTTGCTGAAAAGATGATTTCTGTCTATGATAGGGTAGAAAAGGCTACCATTCTAGACCCGTAAAATCCAGGGATTGTTTGGGAAAGGGTTAAATGATAAATGGTGTTTCTGTATTTTGAACTTAGAGGCTGGTAAAGTATATGTACAATTAACATACAAGACTAATCGTGGAACCATATTTCATATTTTGTAGGATGCTGATGATGAAAAAGAGCCGGCAAAGAAGAAACCCAAACTTGGCCCTGCCACAGTAAGGTTACAGTTCTAGTAGTGTTTCCTCATGCTCAGTCATTTCATTTAAGGAATGAAGAGAATTTTATTTTTTCCATTGAGGTATGAAAAAAAAAGACCTAATCACACTGTATGAAACATACAATAGTGTGATTAGGTGTTTTTTTTGCGGTTTCTTACAGTGTGATTAGGTGGTTTTTTTTTTTCAAACCTCCATGAAAAAAATAAAATTCTCTTCATTTCTTATAATTTAATATTACAGACATCAAATATTTGCAGAAATATGTGGTAATGGGTTAACATACAATCCCTACTTTTGACGCTCCTGAGAAAGAAGCCTATAGAAAACATTTTGGGAAAAGGAAAAAAATGCTGGTAACTAGCATTTTCTCCTTTTCCCACAATGTTTTCTACCCTTCACAAAACAAATTTCAAATTTTCAGTCACTTTCACTTTGTCGTCTGCAAATGCTTTCGTTTTGGACAAATCTAAAATATTGTCATGTGGTAAAGAGTTAACTCTTAACCAACTGATAAAATTTGACTCAACCAAATTTAAAGCAATTGCAGAATACAAATTAATTGTAGCTAAGATGAGAGTTTCTGTTACTTATCTGGAAAAAAACATTGTTTAAAAAGGAGAAAATGCTTGTTACCAGCATTTTCTCCTTTTCCTACAATGTTTTCAAAAGCTTCTTTCTCAGGGTCATCAAAAGTTGTCACTGTGTGGTAAAGGATTAATAATGTTTTACCTCTTGACCGTTTACCATGCAATCCAGAGTTTTACTTCCCATGACAAAGAATTCTATTAAGTCTTTCCCACACAACAAAATTTTGGACTAGTCCAAATTGAAAGCATTTGCAGATGACAAAATAAATGTGACTGAAAAATTGAAAATTGATTTGGAAAGGGTAGAAAACATTGTGGGAAAAGGATACCAGCATTTTATCCTTATCCCACACTGTTTTCAAAGGCTTTCTTTCTCAGGGTCGCTAAAAGGCGGGATTGTGTGGTAAAGAGTTAAAAACATTGTGAGAAAAGGACAAAATGCTGGTAACAAAATACATAATGAATTTTAGTTTTATTAGTCACATTTATTTCCTTGCCTTTCAAAAGCTTTCTCAGTGTCATTGTAACCCGGGATTGTTTGGGAAAGGGTTAAAGGTAGTACCACTTTAGATGTACATAGAATTTTTTAAGGGTTGATGACCTCATTTTTTTTTCATTCATTCATTCTTTGTTGGTAAATTGATCATTAATCAGAAGTTGATGAAAATTTGATTGCCTTTAATTTCATGAAACTGCAGCAATTAATTTTAACCATATAAGATGGAAGAATGTTTGCTATACTCAATAAATTTTCTATTTTGATGTATGATAAATCATAGATAAACATACTGGTATTCACAGATTTCAGTCATGTGATGTGTTTAGAGTATTGCTGTAACCAGATTGAGATTACATTTTGTTTGATTTTTCAGGGAAAATCAGGATTAACTTCCTTATTACCTGCTCCAGTTCATGCTGCCAGAAAAGAGTCAAACAGAATACTTTTGCCATATTCCCTTACAAAGAAAGTCAATCCTAATCCTACCCCACCCCAAGTGAAAAAACCAGTCTCAACTGTGAGTAATGCAAACACTGTTAATAGCCTGACAACCAGTCTGGCTGACTATGGAAGTGACAGTGATGAAAATGAAGGTGAAGCAGTCAACTTCTTCTCATTAGATTCTTCACCTAAAGCTGAAGACAAAGATAAAACAGTTAGTTCAAAAGATAAACCAGTTAGTTCAGGCAATATTACGTCAGCAAGCTTAAAACCAGTTGAACAGACTGTGTCACTTCCTCCAACTCACTCTAGAACAGCTCTTAATTTACCAGCACCAGTCAAAACTGTGACTCGGTCTCCATCTAGTGAATCTGAAAATAGTGCAATTGTGTCAGAATCAGAAACAACTAGCCAAGGAAATAGTTTAAGTAACATCTATGGACCAGCAGTGGATCCAGATGCCCCTCTAAGTTTTAAAGGTGGTGTGTCACATAGTTACCCCACCCAGAACTCCTCACAAGATTCTGGTTTCGAAAATCAACAGATGATGTATTCAGTGGTAAGTGTTTAGGCTTTTACGATTAAACCCCGTTATTAAACATTCCCGTTTTTTTTTTTTGTCCCTTGCAAGGGCTTTTGAAATCATTGTGCGAAAAGGACACAATAGTTGTTACCAGTAACCAAAGTCCAAATTGAAAGCACTTGCAGACGAAAAAATCAATGTAATTGAAAAAATTGAAACTTGTGTTAGGAAGGGTAGAAAACATTGTGGGTAAAGGAGAAAATGCTGGTTACCAGCATTTTCTCCTTTTCCCACAATGTTTTCTAGAGGCTCTTTTCTCAGGGTCGTCAAAAGTAGGGATTGTGTGGTAAAGGGTTAAACTGGTAACCAGCATTTTCTCTTTTTCCCTACAGTGATTTTCAAAAGCCGTCTTTCTCTGTGTTAAAGATGGAATTGTTTGGTACTGTATATGATTAAACAAGAATCTGCAGTCATTTGTTTGGGGAGGAGAAAAATTTTGTCTCTGGAATTTCAGAAATCATACCAAAGATTTATTCACTGAAATTTTTTTTCCAGAAAATTAATGTTGATATGCAAAAGGTTCTGTCCTTTTTATCTGGTGACAATAAAATCAAAATTATTGTGTATTTTTAACTCATACCAAACGATAAAATTTTAGGCTTGTCCAAATCAAAAGCATTTGCAGACGACAAAATAAAATTAACTGAAAAATTAACTATCAAAAAGGGAACCTGTACAACGAGGACAGGTTACCAGCATTTTCTCCTTTTCCCACAGTGTTTTCTAAAGGCTTCTAAACGTTTATGTCTGATTCATTTGAAAAATGAAAAAATGAAATTTTACATTAACTGTACAATGCACAGACTGATAAAAAGTTCAACTATTCTTATATCCCAAAAATCCAAGAGAGAGTGTGATAAATGTAATGTTTTGTAAGATGTACATGAGAGAGTGTGAGTGTGTCATGTGTCATTTACATTCTTTGTAGTTTCAGATTGTATGATGAAAAACTTTAAGTAAAATAAATTCATTCATTCATTCATTTCCAGTCCTTGTTTGTAGGAGGGTGCAGGTTTACACTTTTATCCTTTTTGTTCATTTCTTGTCCTTGTTTGTAGAAACAGGCAAGTTTATACTGCTTTCCTTGCTGTTCATTTTGCCCTTGTTTTCAGGAGTATGCAGGTTTACACTCCTATCCAGAGGCAGATGATGAGCAAGCTCTTCAACAAGATGAACAGGTAAATGTCAATGTAGATTGATAAAGCATCATTGTAGGGGAGATGAAACTGGATTAATTTGTTACCAATCAGTCATAAGTTTTAACAGTCCTGAAAAAGATGTGAACACTGTGCAAAAAAAGATCACTGAATTATTCCAATTTTTGCCACATTCTAGCGTTGTCTGGGTTGTCGAACATTTTCAAAAATTTTGACATTTTTTTATATCTCTGTCATTACTGAAGCTTTTCACATCAAACTTGGAAAAGTTGTTAACTATGAAAAAGGACAGGTATCCATCAAAGTATTTTTGACACAGTTATGCCCTTTGTTGGAACTAAAATTTTTATTGAAAATCAAACAACTTGAACCACTGCCAAGCATTGGCACCTGCATGCAGTTCTCATGGTACTTCTGTCTTGGAAATCAAAGAGGGGCAAAATGTCAGATTTGTTCCAGAAACGTCCATGGCACATGTAGTAGCTAATTTTATCACATAACCTTTCTTGTTTTCAGTGTAATATACCCATTACAAATTTCCTTATCTTACACATGTTTGATATCACATTTGTGTGACGTCATTTTTGACGTCATTTTGTATGTAATTCATACAAGTGAATTGGTCTTGGATAATACCATGGTGCATTTATGAATGTTTTTGCTGATCTATATTTGTGAAATATCTTTATGTGATAAAAAGAATCTGATATCCGTGGACTTTTGAGATAAGATTTTATTAAACTCGTCAAGGAAAATGTTATTAAGCTCGCCAAAGGCTCGCTTAATATCATTTCCATAGACTCGTTTAATAAAACCTTATCTCAAAAGCCCACCCATGTCAGATTCTATGTATCTTAAAAAAAGAAAAAAAAAACAGCAACTTTAGAATGTATACATCTGAGTCAGTAAGTAAGCAATAACTATGGGGGATAATGATACATATATAAGTGAACTGTGCTTCATAAAAAGGTAATTTAATGTAAATGGAAAAAAAAATTGACAATGTGTGCATTCTGACCTGTGTCAAAACTTTTTTGCTTTTGGTAAGTTTTCTGTATGTCCAAGAATCATCTTATCTTATGATTCATCATCTTGAAGGAACGTTCTTCTGCATGATTCATTCTGTTGTTTGACAGAATGAATTTTATGGATGACTTGCTTTGTTCAATGAATTGCACAATGATAATCATAAAACTCCCTTTCACCAGAAATAAGACACATATTAACATATTAAATTCCAGAACATAGTCTTAAATGATAAAAGGTGAAAAAAGGTCTGAAAAATGCATCCAGTCAGTTTATTGGCTTATTCGAAATGCGACACATGAAGTGCTATGCCAACGTCATGTTGTACAATGATTGATTGAATGGGATTTCATGCTGTATTCTACGATATTTCAGTTATGTCATAGCAACAGCTCACATATCAGTGCATTTACTGGGTTTCACTAGCAGTGGGCAAGGGCCCTGAAGTGTCTTGCACAAGGACACTCTCAGGAGAAACCCAATGGATCCAATGAGGCTTGAATTAAAGACCTCCAGGTAATGATTCCTACATTTTACCTCAGGGCCATGCAGGGCTCCAACTCTGTAATGAATTCAAAATATTTCAATAATTGTATGGAGTTTATGTATAAAAAGTGAAGCATTTAACCCTTTACCACACTAGAAAATTTTAGACAAGTCCAAATTGAAAACACTTGCCGACGACAAATGAAATGTATCTCAAAAATTGAAATTTGTTTCTAGCAGGGTAGAAGACATTGTGGGAAATGGAGAAAATGCTGGAAACCAGCATTTTCTCCTTTTCTCACTATGTTTTTCAAAAGGCTTCTATCTCGGTCGTAAAAACAAGGGATTGTTTTGTAAAGGTTTAATTTTTCCACTTCAGTTTTTGAGACTTCAAGGAAAGAAGATGCGAGGCAAAGAAGAAATCAACATTGTCGATATAAATGCAGATGACTTTACAAGCCCATCAGAAATATCGAAGTATATCTCGGAAGAACAGACACACCAGTCTCACCGTAAAAAAGACAGCAATTTGCCGACACACCAACAGAAACGGAAACATCAGATTCATTACTTGGCTTTTGAGGTAGGTTTTTGCATGACCTTAAGTGTTCTGAAGACAATCCTTTTTAGCTCTACTGGCTTTTAGCCAGCAGAGCTTATGTCATGGCGTGGTTTCCGTCGTCCGTCCATTCGTCCGTCCGTCCGTTAGTCTTTTTCTTGTTTACGCGATAAAGTCTTCATTTTTGGTCATATTTTCTTGAAACTTACACAATTTGTTTATCTCATCAATAGCTTTCACCCTATCGATTTTCAAAAAAAAACGAAGAACAGTATGGGAAAAGTAGCCATTTCAAGTTTAAAATTTCCATTTCTTGTTTACGCGATAAAGTCTGTATTTGTGGTCAGATTTCCATGAAACTTGCAGAGTTTGTTTATCTTATCAATAGCTTCAACCCTATCGATTTTGAAAAAAAAATCCAACTAACAGTATGGGAAAAGTAGCCATTCCAAATTGAAAACTTTCATTTCTTGTTTACGCAATAAAGTCTTCATTTTTGGTCAGATTTTCTTGAAACTTACACAGGTTGTTTATCTCATCAATAGCTTTAACCCTATTGATTTTGAAAAACATCCAACAAACAGTTTGGGAAAAGTAGCCATTGCAAGTTTAAAATTTCCATTTCTTATTCACACGATAAAGTCTGTATTTGTGGTCAGATTTCCATGAAACTTGCAGAGTTTGTTTATCCTATCAATAGCTCCAACCCTATAGATTTTGAAAAAAAAAAAAAAAACGGGAAAAATAGCCATTTGAAGTTGAAAACTTTCATTTCCTGCTTATGCAATTAAGTCTGCATGTAAGGACAGGTTTTCATGAAATTTGCATAGCTTGTTTTTTATCATCAATAGCTTAAACCCTATTGATTTTGAAAAACATCCAACAAACAGAATGGGAAAAGTAGCCATTTCAAGTTGAACAATTTCATTGCTTGTTTACATTGTAAAGTATTTATTTGTGATCAGATTTTTATGAATTTTTCAGCTTGTTTATCCCATCAATAGCTTTTTAACCCTGTTGAGTTTGAAAAAATTCAACAAACAGTAATGGAAAAGTAGCCATTTTGAGTTAAAAATGTCAATTTTTTGTCCTTTTGCATAATGAATTCCTAATGTATGCTTTATTTAAAAGCAAAATCTCTGCCAGTAGAGCATATTCAGGCCCTTCAGGGCCTTTTAGTTTCGAATGACCCTCTGAAAGAAAGCTTTTGAAAATATTTTTAGAAATATTTTTGTCAATTTAAGTTTGTTGTCTACTGATGATTTCAATTTGAAACAGTCTTAAATTTTGTCTTCTGGTAAAGAGTTAACTGTTTGCCAGTCCCTTTTGGAAAAAAACATTCAAAAACATTGTGAAATATGGAAAAATTGCTGATAAAAAGCACTCTCCATTTCCCTTATGATTTCAGAGGACGCCTGTTCTGTTGAGCTACTGTTTAATCGGTTTATTGCTTTCACTTTGGAAGAGTCTAAAAAATGTCATTCTTGAAGGGTTAATAGGTTGTGATGGCTCAGTGATGACATTTAGTACTGGCTATCCACATGTTGTAAATTTGAATCTTGGCTCGGCCTACAATTCCCATATGGATTTATATTGGTCATTGCAGTAGGGCCCATCTTCTCTTCATAGTTACATAATTTATTATTGCGTTTGATCAGAAAGCTGGCCCACCTTGGCTAGGAAAGAATATAACCTCTGTATCACTTAACAGAAAAGTAGACTATGCCAAATTGAATTTTTTTATAGATGACATTTTAAATGTGGTCACATAATAAAAGTTGTCTCTGAAAGGGTAGAAAACATGGTGGGAAAAATAGGAAATGCTGGTAACTGTGTTTTCAAAACTTTCTCTGTCAGGGTCATTATAAGCAGGAATTATTTAGTAAGGAGTTAACCCTTTACCACACAATCCGGATCTTTAACACCCCTATGACAGAAACCTTTTGAAAACATTGAGGGAAAAGGAGAAAATGCTGGTAACCAGCATTTTCTCCTTTTCCCACAATATTTTCTTCCCTTCCTAAAACATATTTCAAATCTTCAGTCACATTCATTTTGTTGTTTGCAAAGGTTTTCATTTTAGTTTAAAATTTTGTCGGTTGGTAAAGAGTTAAGCTTGTTTTCTGAAATGTAATCGTTACAATTCAAACACATTTTAGTCCTTTCCAAATTGAAAGCATTTAGAAATGATACACATTGCTCTAATGATGAAGTTTGTTTTCATGGGGCAAGACAGCAGTGTAGGAAAATCTGCTTACAGTATTTTCTCTTTTCTTCTCCACAATGTTTTCAAAAGCCTGCTTCCTCAAAATAGGAAAAACACAAGACAGTTTCTTAATTGGTAATATTTGCAAAATTGTTGTGTGAATTGATATTGTTGATATTTTTGTTATTTTTAGGCCAAGGAGAGAGAGCTGGAACTGAAAAACCAGTGGTCTAACAATAAAATGACAAGAAAACAGACACAAGCCAAATATGGATTTTGAAATAGTCTTAAAATGCTTTCCTTACAGAAGTTTTGATAATTGGGGATGAAATCATTTTTCAAAGGAATTTCTGTAACATGCTGAAGCATAACTTGCCCAGAGCAGGGATTAAAACCACAACTGTGTTGTCCATGTACAAACTCTGTACTTGTGTATGCTCAACACCTCTATATCAAGGCAGTATATGCCTCAACTTATATGACACCTTGCTCATAAGCAAAAACAGTTTGAGCATTCCAGTGCAGCAAAACATGGTCCCACAGTGGGTAACGAAATAATAAATAACCTGCCAAGGACAGGAATCAAACCCCCAACCCTCTGTCCATTAGAAAGTACTGTATAGCATGCCTACAAAAGCTAGCAATGTAACATGGCCTTAAAAGTGACAAATTAAGCTATACATGTACCTGGTTACATTACAGTATGCCGCTGTTGTTGACATCAATTCATCATGAGAAGATGGAAAGAGAATAATAAAAAGTTCAGAAGTTGCTCTGTGAGGGTTGCATCTAATCAATTTTGTATATTTCTTTTTAGATTTTCATGCTTTGCAAAGCTGAGCCTGAAAAAGGTTTATATGCACTGACCCAGATGTTTATGTTATAGTGTTCACTGACTGATCATTATGTTAAATTTGATTGACAGCTACAGCCAATTCTTTGATCGTTTAATTCTTTACTAGACAACAATATTTTGGACTCGACCAATTTGGAAGCATGTGCAGGCGACAAAATAAATGTTACTCAAATATTGATTTCTGTCTCTGATATGGTAGAAAACATTTTGGGAAAAGGAGGAAATGCTGGTTACCAGCATTTCCTCTTTTTCCCAAAATGTTTTCCAAAGCCTTCTTTCTCTATTTCATTAAAACTCTGGCATGTGTGATAAAGGGTTGATATTAATTCTTCATCAGACAAAAAAAATTCAGGTCTGCCCTTATTGATTGCTGCTTTCCAGATGTTGTATTGAAATTTGGACAATTAGATCTACTGTTAAAAATTCTTTAACCAATTGAAATTTAACCAATTGAAAATTTTTTAGACATCTAAATCAAAGGTATTTGCAGACAATAAGTTAGTAAACTCTTTACCAAAGACATGATTTTAGACTAATTCGAATTGGAATCATTTGCAGACGACAAAATGATTCAAAAATTGAAACTTGTTTTGGAAAGGGTAGAAAAGATTGTGGGAAAAGGAGAATTTGCTGGTTACCAGCATTTTCTCCCTTTCCCACGATGTTTTCAGATGGATTTTTTCTCAAGGTCATAAAAACCAGGGATCGTTTGTTAAAGTGTTAATGGCTCAAATGGAGCAAATTATTCTTGAAAGAGTAGAAAACACTTTGAGAAAAGGGGAAAATATTGAAAGCAAAATTTTGCAATTGCAGATAACAAATAAAATGTGGTACAAATGAGAAAATATTTGTCAGACAGAGTAGTAAACATGGGAAAAGAAGTAAATACTGGTAACCAGTATTTTTTCGTTTTCCTACCATGTTTTCAAATGCCTTTCTCCTAGTGGGGTCATTAAAACTTGATACTATGTTTTAAACGTTTAACCATTTACCGCACAACAAAACTGTAGGACATTTCAAATTGAATGCGTTTGCAGACCACTACTTTAACTCTTTACCACACAATCCTTACTTTTAACAACCCTGAGAAAGAAGCCTTATGAAAACATTGTGGGAAAAGGAGAAAATGGTGGTAACCAGCATTTTCTCCTTTTCCCACAATGTTTTCTACCCTTCACAAACCAAATTTCCATTTTTTCAGTCACATTCATTTTGTTGTCTGCAAATGCTTTAAATTTGGACTGGTCTAAAACTCTCTTGTGTGGTAAAGAGTTAAACGATGTCATGTTCCTGTGATAAGGTAGAAAACATAGGGTTACCAGCATTTTCTTCTTTTCCCACAATATTTTCAAAAGGGTTCTTCCTTGGGGTCATTTAAACTCGGCATTGTGCAGTTAAGCAATGAACATTATTTCCATTTGCATGTAGTCATTGCTATGGTTAATGCATATAGGTTTGAACATTTTGTTTTTTTAACCCTTTACCAAACGACTATTTTACACCAATCTAAATTGAAAGCATTTGCAAACGACAAAATAAATGTGGTTGAAAAAGAAATTAAACTTTGTTGTTAGAAGGGTAGAAAAAATTGTGGGAAAAGGAGAAAGTGCTGGTAACCAGCAATTTCTTCCTTTCCCACAATATTTTCAAAAAGCTTCTTTTCCAGGAGCATCTAAAGTTGGCATTGTGTGGTAAAGGGTCAAAGGGCACAGTATGTGGGTATTAGATAATCTTTTGTGATCCTTTTAGTTCCACAGGCAATAGAGTACACACCATTACTGTTTAGTTATATTTCAAGACAGACTCCAGTTTGTTAAAGCTTTTATAATTAAAAATAAGCATGAAAATAACACTGTTTTTGCTTATGTATTTATACCAACTTTTTTTATATGCCCAAGAGATCGTATTATGTTAAGGCCAAGGTTGTCTCCCTATTCGTCTGTCCGTCTGCTTGTCAGCAATTTCTTGTGTGTACAACCCCTTCTACAGTTTCTATTGGAATAAGTTCAAACTTACCACAATGAATCTCTATGATGTGTGGTTGTGCATGTGACTATTAAATAAAAAATCAAAGAAAGCATGGATAGGTGCACTGTCCACTGCAATGTAACTAAAGTATTTTGATAATGAAGTAAACCTCTTTCAATTTATCAATCAATAAGTTCTTTTCTCATCATGTTTCTTAGTTTACTCCATTGTATCATTGCCCGCCCGGTTGGCTCAGTGGTGAGTGTGTCGGACTCATGACTTGGTGGTTTTGAGTTTAACCCTTACCACACAATCCCTACTTTTGACACCCCTGAGAAAGAAGCCTTTTGAAAACACTGTGGGAAAAGGAGAAAATGCTGGTAACCAGCATTTTCTCCTTTTCCCACAGTGTTTTCTACCCTTCCCAGAACAAATTTCTATTTTTCAGTCACCTTTATTTTGTCGTCTGCAAATGCTTTCAATTTGGACCAGTCTAAATTTTTCTCTTGTGGTAATGGGTTAATACCCGGTAGAGGCAAACTTTCTTTCCGGCATATTTTCGCCTCTCACCTCTGCTGAAGCATGCGAGAAAAGTAGTCTGTGGCGTTGGAAAGGAAGTTGTGTTAGTACTGATTTGAGAAAGCCTGGAAACACGTGCGTCACCAACCGCCATGATATGACTATAGCTGTTAAAGTGGCATTAAACCCCAATACAACCAACTAACCAAATCCATTGTATCATCAAGGTATTAGCTTGGCTGTTTTCAAAGAAAACTTTGAGGTACTGTCTTGGCGATGTTGTCATCTACTTTGTTACCTTAGTTGTCATGAAAAAATTCAATATTAGTTATATTACTGATACTTTTGCCATTACTGAAGATATTTACTTCTAGTTGCCACCTGTCGTCAAAAGGGCCATTCGTACAGGTAATGCTCAAGATAATTTATACAAAATTTTCACTAAAAATCAGCCTTTGTGTTTCAAAAAGCAGCTTTAGGCTTAATGTGTTCTTCTTTATTTCAATTTGGAGGTAAAGTGTTTATGCTTATGCTACACAATCCCAACTTTTTACATACCTGACATGGCTTTTGAAAACAATGTGGGCAGGAGAAAATGCTGGTAACCAGGATATTCCCCTTTTCCTGCAATATTTTCTGCCCATTCAAAGATAGAAATCGTCATATGAGCTATATTTAGTATGATTGGTTGTAAATTGCTAGTTTATATTCAGTTTTGTCTGCTGCACATTATGTTTTATGAGATAATTAGTGAAACTGATCGCCAATTATACAATACATGTACTCTTTTAACTTCTACAAAACAACAGATTAGTCCAAATTTATAACATTTGCAGACATCAAAATAAAAAATTGAAATTTACATTGAGAAGGGTAGTACTTACCAGCATTTAGTCCTTTTCTCAAAATATTTACAAAAGGCTTTTTTCTTTAGGTTGTTAAATTTAGGATTTTGTATTAAAGGGTTAACCCCTCCTTTTCCTACAATGTTTTCAGAAGCTTTCTTTCTCAGGGTAGTTAAAAGTTGGGACTGTGTGGTATAGAGCTAACCATTTTTCTTTGCTGGTCAAAAGCATTTTCTTTACAAAGAAAGCTTTTGAAAATACTGAGGGGAAAGGTGAAAATGCTGGTAACCAGAATTTTCTCCTTTTTCTGCAATGTTTTCCACCCTTTCACTGAGATTTTCATCATTTGAGCTACATGTGATAAACTTTGTTGGATGCAATTACTTCCAGTTTGGACCAGTCTAAAATTCTGTTGTTCGGTAAAGAATTAATACCATTAATCATAATTATCTAAGTATCTGTTCCAAGGGGTTTCATTATCTTAATTAGATTTTATGATAAAAAAATTGGAAGTCTTTTATTACTTCAGTGACTGATATGTAAATTCTTGTCCAATATTTCAAAATAATGAATATCTTAATATTGGCTTCTTTCTAAATGACAGATAATTAGCTCATATTTTACCTTAATTGGGATCTACAAATCATGTATTTTTAACTATGACAAAAAAGTTAAAAGTTTGTCTTCAAAGATGGTTGGAAATATTTTGAGAAAAAGAGAAAATGATGGTTGATAGCCAATCACAAACCTGTGTGTGCAGGCTTAGCTGTGTCAGTACTTTTTGTCATTAGTTATTTTCTGCATTTCAGAGGACCAGTTTATCCCAAGATTCAGCAGGTTGTTCCACATTTTATGGACTCATAATTTTATGATTACTTGCTTGGTATATGTATAATGCATTATGGAGATGCAATAATTCTTTACCAAATGGGAGAATTACAGACTGGTCAAAATAGAAAACATTTGCAGGCGACAATATAAATGTGACTGAAAAATTGCAGTTTGGTATGGGAAGGGTAGAAAACATTTTGGTTTCCAAAAGGTTTCTTTCGTAGGGTCATTAACTCATTACCAAACAACAATATTTTAGACTGGTCCAAATTGAAAGCATTTGCAGACGACAAAATAAAAGTGACTGAAAACTTTAAATTTGTTTTGTGAAGGGTAGAAAACATTGTGGGAAAAGCAGAAAATGCTGGTTACCAGCATTTTCTCCTTTTCCCACAGTGTTTTCTAAAGGCTTCTCTCTCAGGGGCGTCAAAAGTAGGGATTGTGTGGTAATGGGTTAAAAGAGTTAAATCCTCTTTGCTAAAGAGCTGTTCATTGATATAATGGACAGCAGCTCATATTGTCTGTATTTTGCAAGGATGTTTTCAAGTCTGCCTGCTTTAAATTTGATTCAAAAGATATTCTTGAATTTATTCTATAATTTTATGATATTTCTAGAGATATTCTTACCAAAAATGTCTTGACATTGCAATATTTGTGTTGGTTATAGGTCAAGGTAAGCTTTTGTGATTGTGTGTCTTTCATCCATCCTCTGATGTACATCCTTGGGGCATCAACAATTACTGCATATGTGGAAATAAATGTGTATGTTGAAAAATTTGCAAATATCCCGAGTAAAGGTGGCCCTCCAGATTTTTCAATGAAAATTTTACAAAAAAAATCATCCTTATACTCACAAAGCCTTTTAGTTTTCATTCATAAAACCCCAGTAGTTGAAAACCCATCCGACAACAAGAAAAATTTTAGATTTAGATGTACTACCGCCCAGGTCCACACTGATGGGAAACATGGTCTATTTTCATGTGAGCAATTCACTCATTTACATGCCGGAAATACACAGATGAAGCTTCAAATATAGCGTCCGAAGAAGACATTATGGAAAATAATTACATGTTTGTTACTTTATGGAATTTAAGCGTCATTAATCACATGCCAGTCACTTGACATTCCCACAATGCTTTTTTGATTTTTGGCGGGAAATCTAGAAAAATCTTAAGAGGCTACATAGCCTTTTATAATTTTTTCAGTTGGTGAGATGTGAAAAGTCTAAACACCCACCTTTAAAGACATTTTTGCAAATGGCAATATTAGCAAATTCAAGACACTTGTTATTTGTTATTATAGTTGTGGTGAAATATGTGAACGGAAAAGTTTGCAAGTTTTTGAATTTCGCAAAATCGCAAAAGTTTCCACGTCACAAACATTTCCATTTTCCTTCTCACGAAAACACTAGGCTTTGAGGGAGAGGTTTAAAAAATATCTTCACCTTTTAACCGATTACAACACAATTCCTACTTTTGACGACCCTGAGAAAGAAGCCTTAACTCATTACCAAACGAAAAAATTTTAGGTTTGTCCAAATCGAAAGCATTTGCACATGACAAAATAAAAGTGACTGAAAATTTGAAATTTGTTTTGTGAAGAGTAGAAAACATTGTGGGAAAAGGAGAAATGCTGGTTACCAGCATTTTCTCCTTTTCCCACTGTGTTTTCTAAAGGCTTATTTCTCAGGGTCGTCAGAAGTAGGGATTGTGTGGTAATGGGTTAAGAAAACAAATTTCAAATTTTCAGTTACTCTTATTTTGTCGTCTGCAAATGCTTTTGATTTGGACAAGCCTAAAATATTGTCATTTGGTAGTGAGTTAATAAATAATGCAAGTATTAAGTAACCAGTATGAAGGAAGGGCTCTTGAAAACATTGTGGAATAAAGAGAACTATGATAAGCATTTTTACTTTTGTCTAAAATGCATTTGGCCCATTCAAACACACACCTCATTATAGTTTTGGGCCACACTTTTTGTGTGCTACTTACTGCAGTGCTTTTAAAATTTGGCCCATCTAACATTCCTGGAGTAAAGTGATGACCAGCATTATTTCTTACTTTGCGGTAATGTTCCCTACTGTATTTATGCACATGTACTAAATCTTGTTCATAATAATTATGATTTACATTTTCAAATTAAAAGTTCTCTGCTCCAATCTGTTTCAGATGGAAATACTTAATGAGACATGTAACATTTAATCTATTTGATTTACATGGTATTTTTCAAAGCATTGACTTTTCAAACTCTCAGTCCTTTACCAGAAAATCTAAGGTTATAATTGAAGAAAAAGCCTTTTGACAACTTTGTTGGAAAAGGAGAAAAAGGTGGTAACCAGCATTTTCTTCTTTTCCCACAGTCTTTTCTATCCTTTGAAGGTCAAATAGCATAATTGTAATTTGTAGATCCAATCAAATTGTTTTCTGCAAATGCTTCCAGTTTGGATGACCACAAATGTTTTCTGTTTGGGTAAGGAATTAAATTACAAGAAAAAATGTAGGACATCTATTAGTCTGTACTTTATATAAGGGCATGCGATAATTATAAGCAGCAACTTTCCACAGATTCTTTGAAGTTGTAGGATGGTACAGTAACGGAACAATGATGGTACAATTTTTGGTATTTTGTGTTTTATCATTCTTTAACTCTTTACCACACAAGAAAATTTTAGACTGGTCTAAATTGAAAGCATTTGCAGATGAAAAAATAAATGTGATTGAAAAATTGAAATTTGGTTCAGGAAGGGTAGAAAAGATTGTGGGAAAAGGAGAAAATGCTGGTTACCAGCATTTTCTCCTTTTCCCACAATGTTTTCAAAAGGCTTCTTTCTCAGGGTCGTGAAAAGTCGGGATTGTGTGGTAAAGAGTTAACTCTTTACCAAACGACAAATTTATACAGTGATATAAATCGAAAACATTTACAGATGACAAATAAATGTGAATGAAAAATGGAAATTTCATTTTGGAAGGATAGAAAACATTGTTGGACAAGGAGAAAATGCTGGTTACCAGCATTTTCTCCTTTTCCAACAATGTTTTCAAAAGGTTTCTCTCACAGGGTTGTCAAAAGTCACGTTGTGTGGTAAAGGGTTAACTCTTTTCAACTCAACAAAATTTAGACTTCTCTATATCAAAAGCAAGTGTTGCAGGCAACAAGTGAAATATGTTTCAAGAGTTATGTCTTTGATTAATTCTTTACCACATGACATAATTTTAGATTTGTCAAAATTGGAAGCATTTGCTGACAACAAATGTAATGTGACTGAAAAATTAGAATTTGTTTTGGAAAGGGAAGAAAACATTGTGGGAAAAGGAGAAAATGGCTGGTTACCAGCATTTTATCCTTTTCCCACAATGTTTTCCAGAAGGCTTCTTCCTTTGGGTCGTAAAAACTTGGGATTGTTTGATAAAGGGTTAAGCAGTGTGCATTATGGGAAATGCAGCCATTTGTACAGCCTGATCTTGATATACACTGAATGCAAGTGCAAGTTCAGTTGTGAGCGCAAAACATGGGAGTCTGATCTTGATCTACACTTGCCACAAAGGCAAATTTAGTTGTTAGAAGTGCATAAAAGTGCGTAATTAATGTGATTTGTCTTTCAATCTGACGGAAAACTTTGTACAGAAAAGTAGAAATACAGAAAAATAGAAATACAGAAAATAGAAATACAGAAAAATAGACAACTTAATTAGTTAAGTTTAAAAATGATGATATACGATATTTGTACATTTTATGCATGTCAAACAACCATTCTGACTCATTATATTGTGGATTTTTAGGGATCCTTAGTTAATCCATTACCACACAATCCCTACTTTTGACGACTCTGAGAAAGAAGTCTATAGAAAACAGTGTAGGAAAAGGAGAAAATGTTGGTAACCAGCATTTTCTCCTTTTCACACAATGTTTTCTACCTTTCACATAACAAATTTCAAATTTTCAGTCACTTTTATTTTGTCGTCTGCAAATGCTTTCGATTTGGACGAGCCTAAAATTTCGGCGCTTGGTAATGAGTTAAATGATGATATGGTAAAATGCATCACAAAGATATATTTACCTTTTACCTAACAAGTCCAACTTGGAACTATCCTGATGAAAAAAGGCTTTTAAAACAGAGTGGGAAATGGAGAACATGCTGATAACCAGCATATTCTCATTTTCCCACAATATGTTCTACCTTTTGAAAAAGACATTTCACATTTTGACTAACATTGAACTCTTTACCATACAATAAATTTTTGGACTGGACCAAATTCAAAGCACCTGCAGTCAACAAATTAAATCTTGTTAATATGATGATTTCTCACTTTGATAGGGTAGAAAATATTGTAGGAAAAGGAGCAAATGCTGGTGACCATCATTTTTCTCCTTTTCCCACAATGTTTTCTACAGGCTTTTTCTCAGGGTTGTTAAAAGTTTTTGGGATTGTGTTATAAAAAGCTAATATTTCCCTTTCTAGTTGCTTTCACTCATTGCCACACAATCCTTCTTTTTGATGCCCCTGAGAAAGAAGCCTTTAGAAAAGATTGTGGAAAAGAGGAGAAAATGCTGGTAACCAGCATTTTCTCCTTTTCCCACAATGTTTTCTACCCTTCACAAAACAAATTTCAAATTTTAAGTCTCTTTTATTTTGTCGTCTGCAAATGCTTTGGACTTGGACAAGTCTAAAATTTTGTAGTTTGGTAATGAAATAAAGTTATACAACACTGAAATTTTGACTTTTGTTAAGAGTTAGCTCCCTTTTGCCAGAGCATGGAACATATCAAATTGTGTTTTACATTACAGGAGAGATCCTTTATTGTAGGTATTATCGCACTGTTGTACCTGACAGAAATCTCAGAGCATTTACATCCAGACTTAGATGTAGTGCTGGATGACAAGGCAAGGGCAGTAAATATGAAACACCTAATCAATCAGTCCTCCCTGATTTGTCCCATTAACAAGTACTGTAAGCACGGTACCAGCATTGAGGTTGGATTCAATGCTACTGATATACTGGTTCCCAGCAACTGCGTTTCTTGCAGTTGTTATTTTAGTTGCATTAAGGATGGTACTTGTTGCCCAGATGCCCTGTTAGCATATGAGAAAATGGAGTGTATTGATGTTCAGCTTATGGTCAGTAAAATTGTGAATCTTCAAGAGACGTATTTCCTAAAAGCCACATGTCAAAACTTCACAGATTTTGAACCAGTTTTGCTACAGAAATGTGAAAAACAAGATAGCTTGATACAACCATATTATTCTGATGTAACTGATATGAATTACAAAAATGAATTTTGTGCCCAGTGTAATGGAGAGAACTTGGCTTCCCTAAGACCCTGGAAACTAGATGTAAAATGTTCAACAAAGACAGTACTTTCGATTCAAGACATTGTGCACAACTGTACATTTGTTTATAAACCATTGTGGTTTCAACGTGCAATTAAATGTGTTAAAGCAGATGAAAGGCAGAGATATGCCTTTGATCACTGCAATATGACTGGCCTGTGGGCATCATTTGACCCAGATATTAATTTTGGATGTGAGAATTTTCATCAGCCATACGGAAAGTTTAAAAATGTCTTCTGCTACATTTGTAATCCTAGTTTACTTTCATCAAAAGCTAAGGCATTGAAAAAAATAGATCACTGTGAATCACAAGCGTCCATGGATGGAGGCTATTTACAGTTAGAAAAATTATGCAAGGAAAGAGGTACATCAGATCGCTTGCATCCATTCAAAAATATATATTGCAAAATGTGCAGCTTTCATTACTCCATTTTAACAGATGAGAGAAAGTCAATCAACATCAACATGATTACAGATCCACCTGCCGATCAAACACAGGTCGACCTTGAAATAACCTTATCTAAGGGCTACAATACAAGAGAAGGAATAGAAAACATTTTACAATTGCTTACCCAGATTTACAATCCTAGTGGAGTATTTTCTTCAATAACAACAGAACCAGAGACAGATGCACCACCTAAGAACACGACTTTACTCATCCAACACTATTTAACAATGTGTGGTTATACAAACATTTGTAATTTATCCTATATTGGTAATTTACCAGATGGTATCATAGCAGACTACCGAGCTTGTCCACCTTGTGATTGCAGTGATGAATGCGTTGTCAGCAGATTTCCCTGTTGTATTGATAAAGTTCTTGAGAAAAACATGTTTAGTTGTACAGAACAGTCTAGTTTTCTTAACATTGAACTCACATTTCAAGTTGAAACAAGCAGTACTTTGGTGGATTTTGATGGGGATCAAGGAAAGTCCTTTGTTACTATTTCTACTTGTCCTACAAACTCTGATCCAGTCCTCATAGACAAATGTGAAGGAAGTCTAGACTTTGATCATATAGAAAAGATACCAATTGTGGTAAAAAAATCCTTAACAGCAATGAAAAACATATTTTGTTTAGAATGTCACAATTATATCATGGATGAGATATCAGTGTACATAAAATTTAAATGCAGTTCTTATTTTGAAGGGTTTTTGCTAACTTCACTTGAAGAAATATTTGGAGCAGCTAAAGAGATGAAATGCGATATTGCATTTACACTGAGTGAAGACCAAAAATGTGAGAATGAGGCAGGGAAGAAGGAAGAGGATGATATGATATCAAAATGTAACACTACTGGCCTCTGGAAGATGGAAAACCCTGATGTTAGACAAGCATGTGAGCAAACTGACCAGTTCGGAATTATGAATCAGAACTTACATCCATATCCTATTGTGAAATCTTTGTACAAAAATGCATTCTGTGCTTTCTGCAATGAACCATTCTTGTTGCTCTCAGATGACATTGCTAGTGGTATTATGTGCCCTGATAGAGCAGGAGATAAAATAAAACAGCTATGTAATACAATACCTAGTGACCCATGGTGGGGTAGATTTTCCAATGTCTTCTGCTATCGCTGTACACATGATATGGCAGAGTACAAGGCCAATGTCTCAAATATTGAATTTCCACGGCAAGTGGTAACAGGTACTAATAAAGCTGTCCTGTATCGGTCCTTATTTTCCATAAAAAGAGAAGAGCTAGAAGTCATGAACACAGAAGTTCAGCACCCTTGTAATGAGGGAGCATTTGACCATAAAAAGGTAAATCCTTTTATTATATATAGGCTGACCTGGATCGAAACCTTTTTAACCCATTACCACACAATCCCTACTTTTGACGATCCTGAGAATAAAGCCTATAGAAAACATTGTGGGAAAGGGAGAAAATGCTGGTAACCAGCATTTTCTCCTTTTCCCACAACGTTTACTACCCTTCGCAAAATAAATTTCAAATTCTTAGTCACTTCTATTTTGTCGTCTGCAAATGCTATCAATTTGGACCAGTCTAAAATATTAATGTTTGGTAATGGGTTAACAACAAATCAATTTTTAATAAACAAAAATGATGTCAGTAATTCATTAAAATGGTCTTTAATCCCTTACCAAACAATCCAAAGTTGTTGTGACCCTGGAGGAAAAGGCTTTTGACATGATTGTGGGAAAAAGAAAAAAATACTGGTAACCAGCATTTTTCCCATTTTTCAAAATATTTTCTAAAATAGGGTTATCCTGCTAAGACAAATCCCATCATTTGACTCCCATTTAATTTGATATCTGCAACTGCTTTCAGTACTGATAAAGTGTGACAGTGAGTTACTGGCGAAGCCATGTTTCTGAATGTCAAAGGATCATTTTACCTCATAGCTCAATCATTTACCGGACAGAATGGAGTTTATGGATCCATTATCATATGATGATGTGCTTGGTATAAAGCATCACATTACCAAACGACAAATTTTTGGCTTGTCCAAATTGAAAGCATCCTTGGATACCCCGGGGTCTCCCTATTTGCTACGCTACATTGACCCCTGGGACAATTAATTGAATTTCCCTCGCTTTACCGCTGGCCGAATGCTGGCTTTTCATTTGTTCCATCATCATTTTGTAATGGGCGAGTGGACTGTACGCTATGACGTTTCGTATCGATTTTTGGCGGCTGATTCAAAGTTTTATTAGTCAATATTGTCCCAGGGTGATGTAGCGTAGCAAATAGGGAGACCCCGGGGTATCCGAGGATGAACTGAAAGCATTTACAGATGACAAAAATAAAAGTGATTGAAAAATTGAAATTTGTTTTGTGAAGGGTAGAGATCATTGTTGGAAAAGGAGAAAATGCTGGTGACCAGCGTTTTCTCCTTTTCCCACAATGTTTTCTAAAGGGCTCTTTCTCAGGGCTGTCAAAAGTAGGGATTGTGTGATAATAGGTTAATCCCCTTTTGTAAAAGCTTGGCTCATATAGATCAATGTTACAAGCAACTTCTTCTCTCATTGCTCTGTATGGTACAAGACTAGTCAGTTGCACATAATATGTACAAGGATCCAAAAGTTCAGCAGTTTGCCAGGTGGCTCAGTGGTGAGCGCGTTGGACTCATGACCTGGTGGTTGTGTGTTTGATGCTCGGTTGAGGCAAACTTTCTTTCTGGCATATTTTCACCTCTCACCTGTGCTGAAGCATGTGAGAAAAGTAGTTGGTGGCTTTGGAAAGAAAGTAGTGTTAGTACTGGTATGAGAAAGCCGGGAAACACATGTGCGTCAACGACTGCTATGATATGACCTTAGCTGTTAAAGTGGCATTAAAATCAAACCCAAGCAACCAACCTATCAGCAGCTGCAGCGAATTTTTACTATGGAATATTGTTGTTTTTTGTCTATTTCAGGGCAAATGTGTCAATTTTTATTGTGCTCCTGATCGGATCATCCAAGATGGAAAATGTGTTCACATTTTTGAAGAAGCTTCAGATTTATCTTATTCTTTGGTATTTTCTTTGCAAATGGCTGACAATGAAAGCATTTTAAGGAAGGAAGAGCTTGAATTTAGGCCTTATTTTCTGTGTATGGCTATCATAGAAAATATAAGAGAGAGGCTTCACATTGTTGGAATTGGGAGTCCTTTGTTTCATTTTTGTCATGTAAATACAAATTCATGTGAGTCTCAAACTTTGAATCTAAGTTCAAATAATGGGATCAACAATAATAAACTGTGGATAATTCCAAATAAATCATCTGTGAATATTCAGATGGCTCTTTTTGAAACTGAAACAAGTAAACTAACTCTGTATGAAGATACTTTAATTGACACATTTGATGAGGAATATATAGTAAACGAAAGCAGGTTTGTCAAGTATATAAATTATGATGCCGTACGATGGGCTTCAGGTTGCTCCCAAAGTTACGAATTTATGTTTATACAATCTGCTCTAGAGCAAATGCTAGAACTTAAGAGAGTCCATCGCTGCCTTATGGTGGACCTGCTGGTTAAAGATGGTATCATTTATGATAGCATAAATGACATTCTGCTGATTCATAATGGTAGCATAAAAATTACTTCAGCAGATTTTGAGAAGTTTGAGAAGGACGGTCAAATTTATGCAAGAATTTGTTACACAGCTTTGCCTCCAGGTATGGATACAGACTTATATCAACATTCTCTCAAAAGGCTGCAGAAATCGACAATGGATCATGCTTACATTATTTTCAGTTCAACTTGCACTGGCTTATCTATATTAGGTTTATTGATGACTTTTATAACTTATTGTTTTTTCAAGGGTTTAAGGACCGTTCCAGGTAAAAATAACATGCATTTGTCCTTTTGCTTGCTAGTGGCACAAGCTGGTTTACAGTATTCCCTAAATTTATCTGGTCTCTATGATTCTCTACAATGTAAAATTACAGGTATTCTGATCCACTTCTTTTGGCTGGCTACATTTTGTGCAATGAATGTGTGCTCCTTTCACATGTATCAGGTATTCTTTGCTAGATCAATGCATGTCAATCCCACTCCACAGCAAAAGTTTCGAAGGGCTTTGCAGTATGCCCTCTATATATATTTTGTTCCTTTCTTCACAGTGCTTATGGTTGTTGTTAGTCATATTTTACAAAGTGATTTCCAAAGCATTGGCTACGGTGTCTCTATTTGCTTTATTGATGAGTTTTACGTCCTGATATTTAGTTTCATAGCTCCATCTGGAATAATAACAGCCATAAATATAGTTTTCTACTGCCTCACATTCTATCGACTGCGTGTTGCACCTACACTGCGGAGCACCAATCAGAATCGACAAGATCTTATTATCTACGCCAAGCTCTGTAGCATTACAGGAATTATGTGGCCACTGGTATTTGTCGACGCATTGCTCCAGCTTTCTGTCTTCTCATTTCTGGCTACCTTTGCAAATGCCTTCCAGGGAGTGTTTATTTTTATGTCCTTTGTCTGTAATAAGAGGGTACTTGGGATGTATAAGGCCCTTGTTGCTAGGGAGCCAGATAGCTCTGCTCTGTCATTTCCTAACTCTACTAAGAACACAAACAACTCATTAAAATCCCAGTCAGGCAGGCCTGTTTCATCCCTTCATTGTTCAGAAATTCAAGACAGGACTGTTTCATCACTACCTAGCTCAAAAATTCAAGAACAGATTGTATCACCCCTACCATATTCAGATATTCAAGACCAGAATGTCTCATCCCTACCTTGTTCAGGTATTCAAGATTGGATAACCTAATTATTACAAAAACCTTGCATGCACTTCAGAGCCCTTGTTTTCAGTCTGATACTCATGTAAATTGTTTGGAGTTTTTTTCTTGATGATATCTCGTATGATTTATAAAATGGATCATGTTTGTCAAAAAGGAAGGTTATAGAACAAATTTTTGACAAAGAAACCTTCTGTGCACTTTAGAGGCCAAGATTTCTGTCTGCTTCATACGAAAGTTGGTCAGAACGTTAATTTTGTTTGTCTTGAAAATGCCTCACACTGCTTTGAAAATGATTTACATTTGGTCATAAAGTAAGTCACCAAGACAAATTTTAGAAAAAAAATCTTGTGTCCACTTCAGTGGCCACATTGTCTGTCTAATACTAATGAAAGTTGACCAGAATCTTTGTCTAGTAATGTCTCAGACAAGGTTTAAATTGGGTCATGTCAAAAAGTAGGTCATTAGGACAAATCTTTGTTAAACTCTGTGTGAACTCTAGGGACCACATTTTTAGTCAATAGTCATGACAATTGATTAGAATTTTTATAAAATGATATATTCTCTGAGGTAATGAATGGTCTCATAGATAACAAATCTAAATAATACCTTCTGTGCACTCCAAAGGCCGCATTTTCAGTCCATAACTTTATGAATCCTTGATCTCTTTCTCAGGTGAGCCCTTTAGAGCATACAGTCCTCTCGTTTTGTATAGTAGTAGACCAATTTTAATGCCCAAGAAAAGTTCTTTTATGGGGGCATACAGTTTTTGTTTAATATGTCCATCCATCCAATTGTGTGTCTCCATCTGTGTGTCTGTCTGTCTGTCTATTTTCATGTCAGGGTCAAATACTTTTTCTTTATAGTCACTTAATTTCAAAACAACTTTGCACAAATATTTACCAAATCAAGATGGTGTGCCATAAGTAAAAATTATGCCAAAAGGTCAAATGGCAAGGTCATAGTAAGGTCAAATGCATCAAAAGGTCAAAAGGGGGTAACATTAATGTCCAGTCTGTAAATTCTTAAAGCATACATGTAAATGAATTTCAGTATAACTAAAAATCTGTTAACCACATAATTATACACAATGTGTCATGCACAAGAACCATGTTGACCAGTGTAGCAAAGATCATGGTTACACATGCATGGTCAAATATTGTTCAGAAGATAGATTCTTGGGAGTTCTGTTTGCTTTTGGCCTGTGACTTTATAACCATGAATGCTTTTCAACATATCTGTGCTAAATGGTCAACCACATAAAGACAATGTGTAAAGTGCAATAGTCATCTCCTAAGGTCAGAAGTCAAGCTCACAGTAGGGTCAAATGTCCAGGTCATAAATCTGTTCCTTATGAAGTAATTTCAAGATAACTGTGAACAAATGTTAACCACATTAAGGAGATGTGTCAAGCACAAGATTCCTCTTTGTAGGTTTAAGGTCAAGGTGACAGCAAGGTCAAATGTGTAGGGGGGGGGGGGATAACATTCATGTCCAGATTGTACCTTTTTTTTAATCATGAATGAAATTCTGTTTGACTTCACAGATTTGTCAACCACATGATAATGATGTATTGTGGGAAAGAACCTTGTCTGTAGGTCAAAAGTCAAGATCACTGCAAAGGTCAGAAGTGTTTGCAAGCGTTCTGTCTATACTCAATGTTCATGTTTGCTGTTCACATGAAAAGGGGATATTATTGTCAGGGGCAATGTTCAGTCACTTCTCATTGACATGTTGCAATTTCACATAATATATTCTTACTGGTAAAAAACTTTTTACATACACCCTCAAATGTTTCTACCCGACTAATAAACAATAATTCATGTTGATTGTCCTCTTTAAATGAATACTTTCAAATTTGTCCGTTGCAAATCTGTCACAGGAGTTAAACTGAGTTAACTTCATGGTACTTACGCTATCCTTACGATTGCACGGCAAATGATGCTTCAGTTCTTTGTCTGGATAAATAAAGAGAACACTCACATTTTACAGCACATGGTGCAGACTGATTTCAGTTTACTGTCTTAAGATTCTCCAAAGATAAACAGAGGTCATTACATCTAAGATAGGGGCTCAAAATTACCACCAATCCTGGTAACGCAGGCTTTGAAATCATAGTTGGGACAAAAATACATGGAATTTCCCCTTTTTGGCACCATTTTATAGCCCCTTTCAGACAGATTGTATCAAAAAAGGGTAATTAATGTCTGTATATATTTCAATTTGGACTTGTCTATTTGTATACATGTAAGGGGGTGCAAACATTACAGACCAGAAAGGAATGAAGTTTTCCCAAAAGTTTCATGAAGCCATGACAATACTAAATTTGCTGTACGGGTGTTTCATGTTTATGATGAAAATCCCCTACATGATGGAAAATTTTCAGGAAAACTGCATCTGCTTCAGGTCTGATGATGTTTTGCCAGCCCCATTCCCTGTACCTTAGTCCCTTGTACTTTTTCTTGGGGGGACACCTAAAGGAAAATGTATGTTCACTGAAATCAAACAGAGTTGAAAGAAGCCATTCATCAAGAAATGAGTAAAAAAAAATGCTAGAAATGTGTTAATAGGTGATGACAAAATTTCAGGTGAAGCTAGGCATCATAATAGCCCAGAGTTGATGTCACTTAGGTCATAATTATCATATAAATGTTGTGAAAAATGTTGACCTATTTTATTGAAAATGTTGGTATCAAAAGTACTTAACCCTTTACTCAATAGATACTCATTTCTAAGCATTACTTGTAGGAGACTTTGGAAAACATTGTGGCAAATGGTAAAATTGCACGTGACGAGCAATTTCACCATTTGCCACAATGTTTTCTACACTATCAAAAGGTATCATATACACATAAGAAACGGCTTCATCCCTGCTGAGAAAGAAGCCTTTGGAAAACATTGTGGGAAAAGAAGAAACAAAGCTACAGTTGCATAGTTTTGTACTTGCTTTAGACATTGTTATAATGTTACAGGTTTTCTTCATGCTTTCAACAAAGCTATAGCTGCACATTTTTCTAAATGCTTTAGACATAACTATATGTTTCATTGCACAGTTTTGTAAATGCTTTAGACATAATTACATTTTTTATTGCACATGTACAGTTTTGTAAATGCTTTAGACAAAACTACATGTATCATTGAACATGTTTTGTAAATGCTTAAAACAAAACTACATGTATCATTGCACAGTTTTGTAAATGCTATAGACCAAACTATGTGTATCGTTGCACAGTTTTGTTAAGTACTGCTTTAGACAAAACTACATGTATCATTGCGCAGTTTTGTAAAGTACTGCTTTAGACAAAGCTACATGTATCATTGCACAGTTTTGCATATGCTTTAAATAAAGTTATAGTTGCCGTTATGTATATGGTTACATCATAGCCTTAGTACAACAAGTTTTTTTACATTTGTTAAACAGTGTTATATGTACAGAACTTGCAATGTTTCATAGATCTATATGCATACACCACAGCTTTTGTTGCAGTGTTGTACATAATTTTCGTATTACCAGAGTTGCCCAGTTATGTAATCTTTAAGCATATTTGACAAGTTTATTTTGGTATTAAAACCAATTAATCATGCATACTTTTGAAATCAGTTCATTTGAAATAGGAACCAAGCATGGAACAATCCGACAGAATCATCTTAAATTATGCATGATATATAGAGATTAAACCAAGATATGTTGTCTGCACATGTCACGTTCTTGGAAGATTCAACCTATCTTATATGACGAATCATGCTCCCCGATATTTGGGAGATTGTAGTAATAGGTGCTATAAAGTCGCAATGGAGAAAAGGGCTTTTATCAATACGCTTGAGGAAAAAATTAGGCCTGTTATAGCTCCAGATTTCTCTAAACTGCTAATCATAGCTGAATGAATCACATTAGGTAGAGCTTTATTAAGTAAAAGTTTATTTTAGTTTGAAATTAAAAGTAACAGATGTCTTGTAGAAAAGTTGTCTGGTTCTGTACCCAGGATGCGCAAATTAGATAGATGAGTATTTAGAGAATGCCATCTAGAGGGAGATAATGGACTAAGATAAGGCAGCTTATTGTGAAGGAAGATTTCAGTTTTGCGTCTTAAAATGCACTGAAGGTAAATAAGGGTCATCATAACTACAGTATGGGCTCAAAATTGATGCTAGATGCTGAAATTTTGAAACCATTTTATCTCTGACTAGTTATATAGCTGGCTTGTCCAAAGTGAAAGCAATTGCAGACAACAAATTAACCCTTTACTCCACAGATACTCATTTCTACACATTGCTTGAAGGAGCCTTAGGAAAACATTGTGGCAAAAGGTGACATTGCTCGTAACGAGGAATTTCACCTTTTGCCACAATGTTTTCTGCACTATCAAAAGGTATCATATACACTTAAGGAATAGCCTCATCCTTGCTGTTATTTAGGGTCAGTTAGAGATACCATAGAAATGCCTTATGGGGTAAAGGGTTAAACGAGGTACACATGATGGAATTTGTACTCTAAAGGCTATAAAATATTGTGGAAAAAGGAGAAAATGCTAGCATTTCCTCCTTTGGCCACAATGTTTTCAAAAGCCTTCTTCCTCTGGTTTATTATAATTAGGAATTTTGTGGAAAAGGATTATATAGAAATACTGTATATTTATATCAAATACTGCAGTATGGAAGTCAAAAACATAATGTAATGCTAAGAAATGCTTCAGATCTGTAGTCATAATTAATTTTCAGCTCATCTGAGCACAACGTGCTCAAGGGAAGCTTTTAGGATCACCCGGTGTCCGTCGTCCATCGTCTGTCATCAACAATTCTTTGAACATCAACTCCTCCTGAACAGCTGGGCCAATTTGGACCAAACTTGGCTGGAATGTTCTTTTGGTGATTCTCCTTAAAATTTGTTCGCAGAATTTGATTCCACCAAAAACTCTGGTTGCCATGGCAACCAAGTGGAATTTTCTAAGAAATTCTGTAGAAATCTTCTCCTCTGAAACTGCTTGTCAGATTTTAAAATAATTTCACAGAGATGTTTTGTAGGTGACCCTTTTCAAAATGTGATCGGGAAATTACGATCCGTCAAGGTATGTACATGGCTTTAGTGAATTGGGGCTACTCGCACTATACAGAAATGAAGAAATTCTTTAAAAAAAAATAAAAATTCTACTTCTCTGAAACCCCTGGTCATTTTTTTTTAATAATTTCACAGAGATGTTCCTTGGGTGACACTTTTCAAATGTTGGTTGCAAAATTTTGTTCCGTCAAGAAACATGGCTCTGGCGAATGGGGGCTACTTGCACTAAACAGAAACGAAGGAATTCTTGAAAATTCTTCCTCTCTGAAATGCTGGTCAGATTTCAAAAATAATCTTATGGAAATGTTGCTTTGGTGACTCTTTTCAAAAGTTGTTCTCAATAATGTCGTCTGTCAAGAAATATGGCTGTGATGGCTGCGGGCTTTTTGCACTACACGGACATGAAGAGGAGTTTCTTAATTCTTCTTCCCCGGAACGGCTGGTCAGATTTTGAAATAATTTCACAGAAATGTTCCTAGGTTGACCCTTTTCAAAAGATGTTAGGGAAATTTTTATCCATTGAAAATAACAGCCAATTGTTGGCACCTGCATGTGGTGCTCTTGTTCGACTTATGTTTTTAGTCACTATTGAGCATGTGCTCTTTTAAAGAAATTGTCCTTGGGTGATCTATCCAAAAATTTATTTGCAGAACTCTGAATCATCCAAATTATTGCTGTGGTGATGATTGTTGGGACGGTGACAGATTTTAAATGACTTTTACAGATGACCTTTTCTAAATTGATTGGCAAAATAATGATTTTGTATCCAAAGTTTCAATACATCAAAAAAAAATTGGCTATGGTCCTCTCAAAATTCAGGTGAGCAATCCAGGGCCATCTTGGCCCTCTTGTTATGAATAATCCAATTCTACATTTTCTTTTTTACATACATTATATTTGGATGAAGTATTCCTAAAATCTTAGATATTGGATACAAATTTTGATACATGACACTAATATACAATGTTTTGGTGAGAAATAAATATTGTCTGTTTGATTATGGGTCATTCTTTTTCTTTAGCTCATTTGGCCAAAGTCACTGAGGAGCTTTTGTCATGGCATCGTTTCCTTCATCCTTTCTGTCATTAATCTTATTTCTTGTTCATACAGTGTAGTCCACATTTGTGTTCAGATTTTCATGAAATTTGCAAAGCTTTCCTATAGTATCAATAACTTGAAACTTACATTTCATCTTAACCCTTTACCACACAATCCCAACTTTTAACAACCATACGACAGAAACCTTTTGATAACATCGTGGGAAGAGGAGAAAATGCTGGTAACTATTCAGTGCATGAATTGCACTGAAATTAAATTGCCCATTTTCTGACTAAAGGGAGCTTAATGCATCTTTGATGCACTATACTGGGCAAGTCATCATAAATTATGGATCCATTTAATCTTTTGATTTGAGTCCAGCGATTGACTGAATCACCAAGGTAGAATGGTCCTTTTTCCTGCACTGAATATACAAGTAGCAAAAAGTTTCAGCCTATATCAACTTGCTTGAACTTTGCAAGCAAACACTGGTTGATAGTTTCAGAAGATGCATTAACCACACAGCAGAATATTAGACCTATCCAAATCAAAAGGATTTGCAGCCAATAATTTCATACCACCTAAATTGATACACTTTTTCTTTAATAGACAAGAAAACGTTGTGGGAAAAGGAGAAAATGTTGGTTACCAGCATTTTCTCCTTTTCCCACAATGTTTTCAAAAGGTTTCTTCCTTGGGGTTGATAAAAGTTGTCATTGTGTGGTAAAGGGTTAAGTCCCCTTTTCAATGACCATGGCTCTAATACAAATGGGACATAATAATGTGGGAGACAACAAATACAGAATGAGATAATGTAAAAGTAGGCAGGAAATTTAGTTTTTTAATCAAATATTTAATCGATATAGTTATACTAACATTATGAAAATATAAATGCTGCATTATAATGTATCAGTACAGAATAAAAAGTCAATCAGATCTGAAATCTATCAGATCTATCACAAAAGGTGGTCCAAAACATTGCATTGGAATGTAAGAGTTTGGTATCAAATAATAATTGTACATAATATAGATCTAAATACATAATCAACAACAAGAAAATACAAATGCTTTCATCTTAACCCATTACCACACAATCCCTACTTTTGATGCCCCCGAGAAAGAAGCCTTTTGAAAACACTGTGGGAAAAGGAGAAAATGCTGGTAACCAGCATTTTCTCCTTTTCCCACAGTGTTTTCTACCCTTCCCAGAGCAAATTTCAATTTTTCAGTCACCTTTATTTTCTCGTCTGCAAATGCTTTCAATTTTCCAAATTTTTCTCGTGTGGTAATGGGTTAATGTCACTATTTCAAAACTTGGAAGACCTTAATGAAGGCTTAACTCTTTACCAAACAACAAAATTTTTGACCTTTCCAAATCGAAAGCATTTGCATACAACAATATAAATGAGATTCAAACATTAAAAGTTGACTTTAGATGAGTAGAAAACATTATGGGTAAAGGAGAAAATGCAGGTTACCAGCATTTTCTCCTTTTCCCACAATGTTTTTCATAATGTTACTTCTCTGGATCGTAAAAACCAGGGATAGTTTGCTAAAGGGTTATTACATATATGTTATAGTCGTAAATCTAGTCCTATACAGGTCCACAGATAAGCACCAGTGAAGAAACATATCACAAGGGCACAGCACCTATTACCAACGAATTTCTTGACTAAGATTGCAAATTACAATAACATACATTTACTGATATCATTCTGTCATTGGCACTTCCAACTTCAGTCACATGTATACCAATATTAACTAGAGCTGTCACTGAATGTGACTTAATACCCCCCCCCCCCCCCCCAAGCGCTTTGACAGAAACACAGAATGATTTGTACACAGACAGACACATGGACAGACAAATGGACAGACACACAGACACACACGCTAATTCCAGAATAAACCAGAAACAATTTCTTTTTGTGGGGGTATAATAATTGCGTATTAATATTTTAATCCTGGTATGCCTATGTTTCAATACAGTTCTACACACTACCAGTAACTGCCCACAAGAACATCCTACAACCACATCCATTTTTGATGATCATCACATGCATATTAATTATCACTGCCCTAAAACTTGGTAGTGCGAAAGCTGGATCAAAAAGATGTGTTACAGGCATAGTCTTGCACATAGATAAGTACCACTGTAGAAACACATTGGTATAAGAACAGCCAACAGCAGGAACACCCACTCTAAGACCACGCCCACTTTCAATAATATAAATATAGTCTTGCACATAAAGTCATTCCATAGGATTGCATCTAGGCGAAGGAATAGTATGACGGTGCCTGAAGATATAAAACAACATCTGATCTGAGTTAAAGTTTAACCAGATAATTTCAACTGTCACTAAATACTAACACAGTCTGCAAATACATGTATATTTCTTTTTTCCTAGGTTTTTCATAAAAAAGACATTTCTTTTAAATATGCATTAAGTAAATGGTAAAGCTTGTAACATGGAATATTTCTAAATACAAAAACTGTCAAGATACAAAGAAAAAACTTCCAAGTTCATTCCCAAACTACTTTGTTCTTAGTCTAAAATGTGGATTGGTTGAATGGCAAAAATTTACAAAGCTACTGAGGTTCAACTGTAATGTAATAGTACTGTATTATTTCCTTTGATCAAGGGTTGGTCATATTAGAATCAATATAATAATTGTTCTATCATGGTTTACCATTCAATAAACACTGTTGTGAGTTATCAGGCACAGTGAATAAAGCACTTGGGCTATTGTCCTTGTGGTTTATCTATTGTGCCTCGCACCTCAAAATGGTAATTAATTGAACAATAAACCATGATAGACAGAATATTACTTCTTAAAAGAAGGTCAAATTGCACATCTCACCAAAAACTTTTGAAGGTCATTCATACAAGAAAGTTTAAATTTACCTGTTATTCCCGCAATTAGCCTCATTGTGATGATGGTAATGAAGAACCAGCCATGCCCCAGTTTCACGTCATCATTGATACACCCACCTATCCTTTTGGTCCATTCCATTATTGTTGTGGGGAAGACAAAGATGGACAAAACTCCATCAACAATCAGGTACAGGTTGATAAGGAATTCACTGGGACAGTTATACAAACCAAGGCTACCTGTTTATTGGGAAATATATGAGGGTTGATCAAAAAGTACATGCATAAGAGTCATAACTTCTTTTAACCTCTTACAAAAGAAAAACTAGAGTAGATCTAGCTCAATTTCAAAGTATTTGCAGAAGACACTGAAACTCAAACCCAAAACCTTCATGATTGTTGGCAATAACTTTACCAGCTGAGTGAAAGGGACCACCATTACCGGTAATTTGTCATCTTTCAAATGTATTCATCCCTTGTTGTGCAATAACAACTATTCCATTTCTTACAGAATAGGAATGTCAAAGAAAAAATTCAGAACTCAGAAACTCCTCGTTATTTCTATATGATTGTATCCTATCCAAGTTTTAATTCCAACGCAGCTTTTTCATGCAAATGTTCTTTTTTCCACAATTTTCTCTTCCCCTGAAATTTCAGTTTTTGAGTTTTGAGTCACTTGCTCTTTTCCTTCTACTCTGTCATCTGCAAATGCTTTTCAAGTTCCTAGACACAACAAAACTGTCAAATAATCCTTCTAGACCTTTCAATCATAGTTTAGTGTCAATCATTTCCAAAGTGGTATCTTCCCTAGCAGGCTCTGTACATCAATAGTGGCTCTATTTCCCACAATGTTATCCAAAGCTGCTAGCTGCTGATCGAGAAAAGTCATTTATAATAATAATTTAATTACCTGCACAGATATATATGATTCCAAACACAGTATACAAAAACAGAAATAGAACATCATCACATCTGCAATCTGGAAATAAAAACACAACAAGAATGCCATCTTGAGTTTTAACTCTTTAAAACAAAATTCTGAGTTTTAACCACCGTGATGGATAAAGCTTTTTAAAACATTGTGGGAAAAGGGGAAACCAGAATTTTCTCCTTTTAACACATTGTTTTCTTCCGTAAGTAGGACAAATTTTGTCAACATGATCATATTTCACTTTTTCCCACAATGTTTTTGAACCTATCAAGGACAAATTTTGTCATATGGGTCAAGTTTACTTTGTCATGTGTAAATGCTTTCATTTTGGACCAATCTAATGTTTGTCATCTGGTTAAGAGTTTACAGTAATACCCTGGTAATCTTGGTGTCAAACACTAACTTAATTCTGATCAAACAGTAGCATATATTTATGACCGTGAAGGAGATAGGCTTTTGAAAACATAGTGAGAAAATACCATAATGCTGGTTTCAAGCATTTTCCTCATTCTTAGAATTGTCTTCTTTCAGAGACAGTGTCCAATCATTCAAGATATATTTGATTTGACGTCTGCAAATGCTTTCTATATGGGCAAGTCTAAAACTTAGTCATCTAATGAAGAGTTACTGTGGTGTCTTTCATAGAATTCTATCGAGTTTATTTTCCTCTTTTTTTTTTCTGCCACAATGTCTCTCTAATCTTTCAGAGACAGTCCCACAGTTTATAGTTTAAACACATCTTTGATTTTCATTCGAAATCATAGACAACCAAGGCTGAATCATTTCTATCATAAAAGGTTTCAGTTATGGTCTTTGGTGTGATCTGGTCATGGTTTTATTCTACTACAAAGCCAAATTTTAGATTGGAACACATTCATGGAATTTATAGATGACAATTTAAATTCTTTTGTAAAAGATAGAATTTGTCCTTGAATAGGTTAAACACTCTTGTCTTGAAAACAAAGCATTATGTGGCAAAGGGTTACATGAAAAGATCTGTTCTCTCAATGACCACAACTTTCAGATAGATGACTTAGATAACATCCCTCTGAAATTTCCAGGTAAGAAACAAAAGTAATGCTTAATGTAATTATGTTTTCATTAATGTAACAACTGCTTTGACACATTCCTGTGTGCAACATGAAACTTTTGTCCCGTATGAAGCCTATTTTGAAAACACTGTCTAGAAAGGAGAACTTTGAGGTGTCTGTGGTCTTGAGGTAGTGTGTTGTCTTTCATTCCTGTGAACAGGGATTGTTCATTGGTCATCATATTCAGTGTGAGAACCGATGGGGTTTCCAGAGAGAGATTAGTATTAGTTGTAAAAGCTGTATCAAAATCAATATAAATATTTGTTTGAATTAGAAGGAAAGCTCCTATATGAACAAGGTATGTCTAACCTTAATTCATATTGTTTACTCCCACTAAACATGTATATTTACAAATCTGTCTAACATGAATTAGGTATGAAGCAGGTACCTTTACATTTGCTGACTAACAATAAAGCTTGTCCTGCAACCATGGATGCTAAAGAGCATCTGCTGTATTATTTCTACATAATTTCACAAAGTTTTGTGTGCATATAAGGCCATTACTTAAAACTTTAAACATTCAATTAGTGACAACACAAAAGGAAGCAAATTTAGATGATATTAATTCATCCATCTTACATGAGCAATATTTGTAATTTATGTCATTTGCAACCCTTCTTCTGAACCCTGCAAACCCTTGTGAACTCTCCAAGTTTTTCCTTAATATCTGCACAAACGAACGCTCCATAGCACTGTCAGCATGTAACAAAATGTTGGAAGACTGTCTTCGGGAGTCACCTGCTTCTCTTTCATTCTCAGCTGGCTTGATATCTTCTGGTTGAGTATCCTCTACATCAACTTCAAATGAGGCTATGCCCTCATCTACACTATCAACTGCAAAAAAAAAATCAAGATTGACTGACTTGCTGGCTGACATGCCTGCCAAAATCTTCCACTCACTCACTCACTCACTCACTGATCTTTCTTCTACCTCCCTTATGTGATTTAGACAATTAATGATCAGTTGATTCATTCTCTTTCTCAATCACTGAAAAAGTGATTCTATCACTGACTTACTTACCCTTTTACCAATTAATTCCAAATTTCAGCAAGTGTAAGCAGTAAGTACCAGCACTTTTGAAAATAATGTGGTAAAAGATGAATTTCACCTTTTTACACATTGCTTTTGACCTTTTCAATTCTTTACAAAACAATCCCAGGTTTTCATGACCCTGTAGAAGAGGCCTTTTAAAAACACTGTAAAAAAAAAACATCATTTCCTCCTTTCACTACAATGTTTTCTGTATCAAAGAAAGACTGCACTATTTGAACCAAATTGAAACTGTTGTATGCAAATGCTTCAGTTTGGACAAGGCTAACATTTTCTCATCTGGTAAAGGGTTAATTCTTTACCAAACAAGAGAATATTAGTATAAACCAAACTGAAAACATTTGTAGAAGACGGGTTGAACATTGCTCTAAAAATGGTGAGTAGTCTCTGAAAGAACAAAAAAACTTTGTGAGAAAAGGAAAAAGTGCTGCTTACTATCACTTTTTCCTTTTCCAAAAATTTATTCAAAACCTTCCTTTTCAGGGTGAATAAAGCATTGTGTTTTATGGTAAAGGATTAAAGAAAAACCCTTTTGTTATACTTTGTTATCTGTGATTGCTTTCAATTTTGAAAATCTGAATTTTGTCAGTTGGAAAAGAGGCAAACCTTTACTAGTCATCAAAATCTCACATTTCTTGATACTAAAACAATTGCAGACAAAAATGTGACTTAACAAAAAGAAAATACCCTCAGGTCACTGACTGTATGAATGAATGAATTGATTAATTGTTTTATCAGTTACATGTAGTTAAAAGTCATCAAAGCTAAAATCAATTGGACTTTACAGAGCTAACATTAAAATTCCCAAATGATGCAAGTACTTGTTTTGAAATGTTATCCGACAGACCTTGAGGGCATTGTTTACCACTGCAAATACTGGAATCCATTATCAAATGGCTTGCAAAACCCGAAAAGGGTCATTTGTACATGTGCGTGAAGTATCGTCTTGGATCAGCCTGCGCAGTCCGCGCAGGCTAATCCTAGACGGCACTTTACGGCAGAATTAAATTTTGTGCTGTTTGACTTGCACCAAACAGAAAATCACATAAAATGGAAAGCATTGTTTCAGGTTATGCACAGCTGATCCAAAACAACACTTAACTCATTACCACACAATCCCTACTTTTGACGCCCCTGAGAAAGAAGCCTTTTGAAAACACTGTGGGAAAAGGAGAAAATGCTGGTAACCAGCATTTTCTCCTTTTCCCACAGTGTTTTCTACCCTTCCCAGAACAGATTTCAATTTTTCAGTCACCTTTATTTTGTCGTCTGCAAATGCTTTCAATTTGGACCAGTCTAAAATTTTCTCGTGTGGTAAAGAGTTAACCCTTTACCAAACAACAAAATTTGGGATGTGACCAAAATGAAAGCATTTGCAGACGACAAATTAAACATTGATGAAATGATGATTTCTCTCTTAGATAGAGTAGAAAACACTGAGGAAAAAGGAGAAAATGCTGATTACCAGATTTTTCTCCTTTTCCCACAGTGTTTTCCAAAGACTTCTTTGTTAGGGTCATTAAAAGTCGGGATTGTGTGGTAAAGACTTAAGGACGTTTATGACAAATTCTTCCAACGGACAGATTGTTTTTAAACTTTGCACATACAAAGCTCATTATGTCTCTTCTAGATTACAATGAAAAAAAATGGGGGTCCCCCTGCTCGTTTCCGAGAAATTCACTTTTGAAAAAGGTATATACAGTTCCAAAATTCAGCATATATTGGATTTAATACACTTTCCTTTAATAGTCAATTAAACAGGAAAATTACCAGAAGAATATACAAATATACATCACTTTAAAGAAAAATAATTCAGTTTTGCACAAAAAACAAGAAAAAGCCTGGTTCTGAGCATGGTAAATGTACCAATATGCATTATATATATAGAGACCATTGAGTAAAAAAGGGAGATAATTTGACAGGGTTAAGGGTTAATCTTCAATAAAAACATACTTTCTAACAGACAGATTTTTTTAAAAATTTCCACAATCATAGTACTTATAAATCTTGACAATAAGAAAAAATAAAAATGGCACCAACCCGTGCTTCTTTCCCCAGGGAACAGCAATGAAGGTCACGTTGGAAGTTAATTTTTTCCAAGGAAAACTATATAATAGAAGCTCAGCAGACATAGAGGGAAAGAAGAAATTGCTCATGCTCATTAAAAGTGATTTCTCCTTTTCCCACATTAATTTTGGATCCTACACTCCTTCAAAACATTAACATATATACCTCAAATTTGTATCAAACACTTCATTGTCTACATGTAGTTCTTTTTTTATAAATTTGCATACATGATTATGGCAATACGGCTCATAGAAATACAAAAAAAAAAAAGACATGCCTGTGGAAAAAATGAGACAAAAGCTCGGCAGACGTGATGGAAAAAGGGAAAAATATTCAGAAGAAATCTCTCCTTTTCCCACATTTTTTTTTTAAAAAGAAATAGCTATACTTCAAGAAATAGGTATACTTCAACAGCTTCAATTTTCTGCCTGTTTCATTGTGTAACTGGACTTTTTTCCAGCTAGTTCTTTACCAGTCATATCATCCGTACACTGGCAGGCCAGTTTTGATGCTACCACCTTATTCCTGAAAGAATAGCATGACAACTGGCCTGCCATTGTCAGGAAAACATCAGAAGCTGTATCGTTTTCCCAGTTGGATGGCTGGCAATTTCTTTTTTCCACGACAAATAAGCGTTGGTTTTGATGAAAATTTCCCCATTTTATTTCGACCATAGAATACCATGGCTGGTGCAACCATACTAGTATCATCCGTAGAATGTTCTACTTGTAAAAGTTCACCGTCAGTCCGCTGTTACTGTTGCCATTTGAGTGAAAAATATGCAATAGCCCTGATAGTTTTACTATCTGTGAGAAATACACATGCGCAGTATGGATGCGCGTGAACATTTATACCAAACGTCATTAACACAAATGTCCAAATGCCCCTTTTCGCATGTTGGAGGCCAAATGGAAATGAGCAAGGCTTTGGCTAAAGGGAGTTCAATACTTCTCTGTGATACATCATATCTAGCAAGTCATTATCTAACTGGCAATCCATAAAATCCATTTTGTTTAATAACTGACTGAATCATGAGATAGAATAGCCCTTTGACATACAGAAAAGTTCATAATGCAAAAGCTTTCGATGTCAATCTGCTTAGATGCACAAAACCACCTTTTCACAGAGCATACCTCAAATAAGCATTCAACTCATTGCCTTCAACAAATTAATTAGATTACATCCACCCATACTTGTGCATAGATCCAGCCATTTTGCACACACTACTTTCATCACATGTCGGTAAAGATGTTGGATGGTCTGATAGAACCCCCGACACGACAAATATACATGTATCTATCTAATCAAATTATCAATATACATGTATAAGCGGAATGCGCAGAATGACAATGGCACTACTCTATGCAGATGCATTAACTCTCCACCAAACAACAAAAATTTAAACTAAACTAAACTGAAAGCATTTGCAGACGACAATTTACATGTGGTTAAATGATGAAAATTGTCTTTGATGGAGTAGAAAACATTGTGGAAAATGGAGAAAATGCTGGTTGCCAGCATTTTCTCCTTTTCCTACAATGTTTTCACAAGGCTTTTCCTACGCGGTCGTTAAAACTCGTGATTGTGTGGTAAAAAGTTAAAGCCTCCTTTCATCCAAAATCATGCCTATACAGCTTCAGCAATTTTGCACAGTCGAGGTGTTTAGACCGTACCCTACCATCGAAGGTTAAATGGAATCTGCTATCAGACAGAAACGTCTTGGTTTGTAATTCTTGCTCTGATTCTTGGACATCCAACATTTTCCGACATTTAGACAAAAAGATGCCGTAACAATAGAACTTCGTTTTTTAACAAAGAGCGAAATATAATGGGTTGTTTGCAACTGATTGGGATGTGGACAAGCGCAGAATTTCTGTCATCTGGTTCGGGGCAATATTAATGGACATACCACACAAGTTATTAAAGGTCTGCCGTCTGATGCTTGCAGAAAACTGGTCCGGGTGTTCAAATAAATGGTCGAAATCCAAAGACTGTACCGCCTGAATTCTGGACAGTTTTGGCGGGCGTTTCCTCGTGATCCTACATACATCGTCTGGAGAACTCCTGGTTTCCGGTTTTGATTCCTCAGACTGCATGGAATTCTCTGTTGCTTGGTTGAATTCTGGTGAGAATCAAAATTGGTTTATTCTAGATTATCATAAGCTACACATGATTACCGCACGAAATTTGTCTGCAATGTGAGTTTATAAAATATATAATTATTCCACAGTATATAAACGAACTGTACCCAAACCGGATATTGCGAGTAAATTCCATGAATCGATTGGTGAAAACAGATGGGTGCCTTTAAATAATTGAGATCGACAGGTTGTTGTGACTTTCACGCAACTTGTAAACATTTGTATCATTGAATGAAATAATGTATCTTTCAAATAAATACATCATTTACCATCTTTGGCGTTTAAGAGAAGTTTAATGAAATGATGAAATAACGTGACATACCGGTAACCGTAGACATTAAACACAGTTTAAGTGCAATACTCGTCTTCACTTCTTTTGCTCACTACTTTACATGCTGTTTTCACAAGGCAATTTATGTTTAATTCTGTCTATTTATCCGATACCCATTTGTAAAGTTTTGTTTCTAAATGTATGCACTTCACAAAACAGCCAATATATGCCGACAAAATTTGTTAAAATTACCTAAAAATGTATGGAAATTCTGCATGGCGAACGGTTTTATACTGTACCCTTCTTGCAAATATCAAGTAAATGATCTGTACATTACTTGCGAGTTGGCTGAACGAATTCTTGCGAGTACCCTACGGGGATTTCCATTGCTTTATACCTATACAAGAGCGAAGTGTCCATTACGCACGTTATTAGAGTGCTCAATACAAACTTTGTTTCGCAATTTATTCCTTACATTGTCATTTCAATGCAGTTGTACTGAAGAATCTTTGAAATTTTTGTGGCAAAAGGTAGAACTCCTCGTTACAAGCAATTTCACCCTTTGCCACACTTTGTATGCTGTATAAAATCTAATAAAAAATATTAGCTGTGATTATATGTGAATCATTTCTAAGTACATGTAGGCCTATACGTTCAAAATGACACGCATGGCCAACTTTATCATGCAAATCAAACCCGGTAACTGTTATTTGACCGCTATGTAAGCCAATTAAGTTATGAGAGTTTGATCCCTTTTGGCCGTGAAATCGATCACATATGGATTGATATATTGACTGGCGATCTCTGCAAACCCTTTGCACTTATAACCCGAATTTCGCGCTTCGAGTGTAGAGGGTTTCAATTTATTGGAAAACAACTCTGCGGGATATCTGGGGTTGTAAATTACTGGGGTACCAAAACTTGTAGGATTTGTTTTCCTTTCAGGTCTTACAATTTGATCTACCTCAAATTTTACCGAAAGCACGCTTTTGAAAAATTATGGTCAGGTACAGAAATGCTTTTGACCAGCATTTGCTCTTTTTCAAGCAATGTTGTCATGCCTTAATTGATACAAATTGAATAATTTGAGCCATATTTATTGTGTTGTTTACAACTGCTTTAAATCACACTGGAGAGACCTTACGAACTTGCTCCTGGTCAACGTTACTGTCCCTGTCAATTTTACGTACCCGTTCGAGTAAAAAACATGGCTGCGCCCACAAGATTACACAAGGTAAGCAGAAAAATATACTTCTTTAACAACCAGATGAGTAGATGGGCTGTAGATGGTTGTCGCACGGAATGTCTGGGATGTCAGTGCATATTTCTGTATTGTTCCTTTGGTGGTTTGTTATTTGTTAAAGACGTTTAATCCAACAAACTTACGTCAGCGACTGCGATTTCTGAATAATCAACAAACGGAAGTCAGCAAAAAGCTTTTTTAAACATACAAACACAATAATCTGAAGTTTGTGTTGTGTCAAGTGAATCACATATGCGTTATTCACCACAGTTGAAAACAAAAAACTATACGACATCCATTAAAAAGCACTTTCCTGTCAATTTTTGTGGACAACGCTCCACGCTCCAGATCACAATAAAACGATCCAGTTCCTGAATTGAAAGAGAGAACGATATCTTAATGTGATTGTGTACGAGTTTAATGATTTTTTCCCCTTTTTTTAATCAATATGTATAACTGTCTACTTGTCCATCTTTCGGTTTTTCTTTCCGTCAAGTTTATTGTCTTTTTGATGCTTTTGAAATGAAATGCCATGATATAGACACAGGAATTTGACATTCTATAACCAAAATAAATGATAAAATATGGAAAGAAAATATCCCCTATATAATATAAACATAATGTAACGTCTCGATTGCAAGTGCCAGCTCAAGACAGCCTTTCCCACCCAAAATCACCCACGAAACAAACAATGATCATAATTTCCTGTAGCATAGCGATAGACAATACAAAAATGTACCTGCGACATTCGGCGATTCCTCAGTAGACACCTTTTAACCGGAGACAATTTCGATTCATCGAGGAGGCCATTCGCTGACGCCACGGGAAGAGCCAGGAAGCGTAATTTCGGATTACGAATTACTATTATTTTTTTCGTTTTTAAGATATATTTAGGGATATAACATTGAATTTAAGATTTTTCTAGAAGTAACTAACAAAAGTATTTGACCGTATTCTCTTTTAAAGACAAGATATTTGTCTCTAATACGTAATCCGAAAATACACTTTCTGGCCCTTTCTGGGAATCCCGTGACGTCAGCGAATGGCCTCCTCGATGGATAGAAATTGTCAAAAAAAAAGTAAAACATGACGGATATTTCCGGTTAAAAGGTGTTTCCTGAGGGATCGCCGAATGTTGCAGGTACATTTTTGTGTTGTCTATCGCTAGGCTAACAGTGATCGGTAAAGAATTTATTTCAATGAGACAATGTCTCCTGTTTTTAAAAAAACCAATGGGACATTTTCAAAAGTAATGAGACATTTTTATCTTCAGATGAGACGTTATAAAGATTTCAAGTAAAACACTTTATTCTGTTTTACTGTTTTAGCACATGAATAATTTAAAACTGTTCGTTTTTCCATATATTATAATTTCCAAACGAGTTAAAAACAAAAAACAATCAGACATATTGAAAGCATTTTAAAACGACGACTTCACCCAGCCCCCCCAACCTGTCTGCTATAGATCTATATTTTTATTTCATAAAACAACATTTTTTCACTCATGAACCCGTAAATTTAGCTTCCAATTATTGTTTTATTCAGAGATTTGTGTAAATTCACTGTTTAAATTCATTATTAAAGATTAGAAGATAGTTTGAAGTCCCCCTGATCGGACGATGCCATGCTGCTCATTGTATTGTCATGGGTTTTCACGCTTTTTTGGCGATCTACTTTTTCGTGACAATTAATTTTTGGAGAAGTATTGCTACATGATTTGACATCAGTGTGTCAGTTTAAATAGCAAATAACTTAAAAATTTGTAACTTTACACTCTTTACACTAGATAAGAGGAAAAACACCTTTGTTACTCTGTCATAAATGACTCGCCAGCTTCATTATCACCCTTCTGCTATAGATCAATATTTTCATTTAAAAAAAAAAAACATTTTTTTTTCACTCATGAACGGAATTTAGCATTCAATTATTGCTTCATTCAGAGATTTGTGTAAATTCACTGTATAAATTCATTATTAAAGATGTGAAGATAATGTGAAGTCCCCCTGATTGGACGATGCCAAGCTGGTCATTGTATTGTCATGGGTTTTCACGCTTTTTTGGCGTTCTATTTTTTCGTGACAATTAATTTTTGGAGAAGTATTGCTACATGATTTGACATCATCCAGTCAGTTTAAATAGCAAATAAATTAAACAAGAGGGCCATGATGGCCCTGTATCGCTCCACTGGCTTTTTAACCCTTTACCACACAAATTGAAGTATTCATGACCATGAAAAAGAGGGCTTTCAAAAACAATGAAGGCTGTCAGGCAGTACAAGCAGGTTAATTCATTAGCATGAAAGGTAAAATCCTTGGAAAAATAAGCTGAATGATAGAAACCTTACTCTGAATTTATTATTCACCTCATGTGAGCATAACTATTAGCATCAAAAAAATGAATAACACTTGAAAACAGAACATTTTCTATCAAAAAACTTAATGTCTAGCACCAATCATGTATCAATGCAGTTTGATAATCAAGGGAGGTAAATAGTACCAAACTTTATCTTTCATAAAAAAGAGTTATTTCCCTTGATTAATGTATAAATTAAACTGAGGCCCATGTTAAACTTGTGATCCCTGGATGCAGCCAATTTTGACCCCAGACCTACAATATGAAACTAGAATGTGTGGTTATAAACACGAAGATTTTTGAATCTTGCCATATAAAAAGCCCTGTACAACAAGTTTGCTCAATGAAAGGCCCTGCAAAATATGTGACCCATCAGACAGGTTTATAAAGCCAGTGTAAAACTTGTGACCCCTGGGATGGGGTCAAACTTGACCCCCCAAAGTAAAAATTTTAGCCCTCTTGGTAGAAGCCCATTAGATAAAGCTACATGCAAATTTTGGTAGCCTGAGGCCTTATGGCTATGTACAAGTAGATTATTAAAGTTTCCCTATATAAGCCAATGCAAAACTTGTGATCTCCTGTGATGGGGGCTAAATTTGACCCCAGGGCTATACTTTTGGGCACCCTTGGTAGAGACCCCCTAGATAAAGCTACATGCAAAATTTGATAGCCCTAGTCCTTATAGCTAGGTGCGACAAGATTTTGAAAGTTTTCCCTATATAAGCCCATGTAAAATTTGTTACCCCCCGGGGCTGGGCCAAATTTGACCCCTGGGCTATAAGTTGGAAACCCTTGGTAGAGGTCCACTAGATAAAGCTACATGCCAAATTTGGTAGCCCTAGGCCCTATGGCTAGGTGGAAGAAGAATTTCGAAGTTCTCCCTATATAAGCCCATGTAAAACTTGTTACCCCCGGGGCGGGGCCAATTTTAACCCCAGGGCTATAATTTAGACACTCTTGGTAGAGGTCCACTAAATGAAACAACATCCCAAATTTGGTAGCCCTAGGCCCTATGCCTAGGTAGAAGAGGAGTTTTAAAGTTCTCCCTAAATAAGCCCATGTAAAACTTGTGACCCCCGGGGCGGGGCCAATTTTGACCCCAGGGCTATAATTTGAAGAAACTTGGTAGAGGTCCACTAGATAAAGCTACATGCCAAATTTGGTAGCTCTAGGCCTTACGGTTTCAGACAAGAAGATTTTGAAAGATTTTCAAAATTTTTCAGTTTTGTTGCCATGGCAACCAGAGTTTTTGAAGGAATTAAATTCTTTCAAGAAATTCTGAAGAGGACCATGGCAGGATCATTTCTGTGAAGTTTCATCAAAATTGGATGGGTAGTTTCAGAGAAGAAGATGTTTAAAGAAAAAGTTAACGCACGGACGGACGGACGGACGGACGGACGCACGGACGGACGGACGGACGGACGGACGCACGACGGACAACGGGCCATGACATAAGCCCGCTGGCCTTCGGCCAGTGGAGCTAAAAATCTGTCACTTTACACTAGATAAGAGGAATAACACCTGTGTTACTCTGTCATAAATGACTCGACAGCCCCATTATCATCCGCGTGTCCTTCGCATTTTATACCGATCGTGTTTAGCCCAATTTTCTGCCGTATGCGCGCAAGCTAGATTTTATGAAGCTCTAGACCATAATTTCATGCGTCAGATATTTTTCATTGTCAAAGACAGATCATTTCAAATTTCCATGTCTCAAAACCCGGGCTCAGGGATCAAAATGAGAAGCGTGCCGAGTTGTCAAGTTTTGTCAAATAATCCATGGACAAAAATTTCTTTCTCATTTTTCCGGCTAATTTTGATGTTTGTTATCCACTTTTCAATCGAAGATTGTGATTAATAATAATCACAAAACCAAGAATTCAAGTTTAGGCACCAAGCGAGTTCAAGAACCGACTACAATCGATTCCGGGTTTTCTCAATCGATTATCGGAATCGGAAGCCAAAACCAAATGACTTTCGACTATAGTCGATCATCTGCCCACCACTAAGTGATAGATACAAGGACTTCCTGCAATGAGCAGTTTAATTTATGGCTCTGTCCCTATAATTCAAAAACAATATCTCGGATATAAAGTCGCACTTTATCAATGTATTATCGAGTAACATTCCCGAATACCGATGTTAAAATTAGATTCTAACGCATACGATCAATAATAATATTCACAAAATACGAGAATACCTAACTTCACTTTTCTTTTGATTTAGTTTTAGAAGATTTGCAAAAAATATAGACGCAACTTCCGTATTCCTATGAGACAGTTAGGCGCATTTCTAGAATTTTGAATGAGACAATCATTGAGTTCAACGTGTTTTAGAATTGTACTTCCATTCAAGTATTTATTTAACTACACTACGACTGTGACTACGATAATTAATGTATAATTTTGACCAACTTAATAACAAAATTGTTCACTATAACACTAACCCATACGCTTACCGTATTTTCAGCTCAGAAGCTGAATCGTTGTATTGAATTTAGGAGCATCTTACGTTGTAATGTAAAAATGGCAAAATATCCTTAATAACTGCAATTTGATCTTCTATCGGTTTATAGTTCTGAGGATAATCTCTGTATTGGTCATCTGACACGGCACACACTTCAGAATATCGAGTGTATATGTTTTACAAAGGTTTTTGGAGACTCCAAGTAGTGTTTTTCCAGAAATCGTAGTCGCCGACGAAACTTTGTTGGATTAAACGTCTTCAACAAACGATTAACCACCAAAAGAACTAAAGATTAACGTGCACTGACATCCCAGACATTCCGTGCGACAACCTGCAACTGCATATCTATTCAATAACATGTTAAAAAAATTATGTTTTTGTGCTTACCTTGTGTAATCTTGTGGGCGCAGCCATGTTTTTCACTGTAGTGGGTACGTAAAATTGACAGGGGCAGTAACGTTGACCAGGAGCAAGTTCGTAAGGTCTCTCCAGTGTGTAAATATTGGGGCAGTCATACATTGCCAATTCCTGAAGAGTTAAAAAAAAGAAGAAAAATATCCGCTGTACAAGTTTCTTATAATGAGACTAAAGCCGGGGAGGAGCGCGACACGAACGCTCGAAATGTAACAGCACATTTGTTTACTGCATCTTTGGAATTTTATCTCTGATTTTTTCATCATAATTTTGAATTCAGTCTCTGATATTTTTAATAATTTATCAACAAAAATGGTACAATAGTAAAAATACTTCGGTTGGATATATTTCTGAATAGCTACCCACAAAGTTAAGGATATTATGAAAAGGCTTCTCTTGTTACAATGTTTTTGAAAACATTAATCTTCAGCCTGTAGCATAGCGCTATTAAACAGTTAGCAGACGGCATTTTATTGTAATTGTTTTGCATAGCATCGTCACAAATACATGTACGTACATGTATATTAGGCTGGGGAAAGTGTGGTGGTAGATCAGACTTCACGGGTATCGTCTGATCTATCATAAACAAAACAACCGAATACAAATTGTACTTTTTAACCTTTATGTTCAATAGGTCAATTCTGTTTAAAATAATTTCGTCATTTTTTAGAAGAAGTCAGTGGTTTTGTGAGCACACGGTAAACATAAATCAGCATGCACAATTTGTTGGAAAATCAAAATTATCTTCAGGGAAGTCAGAAAGCTTATTTATTGTTCTTTAATATGGCGTAGTTTTCAGTCATTTAGAAAATACATTTTTAGCCCTTTTTACACTTTTTTAAAGCAACTATCGTATTTTTTTCTTTTTCCCTGATTGTTTGCATTGTGTCAGAGTTCTCCGATGATGACCGAGTCTCACTGTTAGATAAGACGCCTATCGGGTATCTTGATTGGTGTTACGTAATGGTATACATTGATACATTTATACGGGGTAATATATTGGAAAGAAAGTATCAGGAAAAAAAAATCAGACTTCTTTAGGGAGAGGAACTATATAAGCTTTTATGCTTTCGTTTCAGTCCTTTTCGCAATATGTTGTTGTAAATGAATGATGTTAGTATATTGAATAAATTAAAAGTCAAGTTTAACAAGATTTCGTATAAGGAAGTCCAATTTGCCGCCTTCCCTCTTTAGCTCTTTACTTGCAAATGTGAGATGATTAATGCATTTTCATGGCGACAGCTCACATATTCAAATTTCCGCGCTATTTTCAATCTGATCACAATGTATTTTCTCCCTCTCATGTGTTTTCAAAAGTCAACAATTTAAAACTTTTTCCCATATCAAGAACTTTTTGACTTCACCAACTTTTAAAAAAAGCAATTTCAGAAAATAAATCAAATGTAGCTAAATTGATATTCTTCACTTTAAAAGAGTAGAAAACATTGTAGGAATAGGAAACAATGCTGGATATTGGTATTTCTCCTTTTCTCACAATATTTACAAAAGGTTTTATGCAGGACCGTTAAAATTCGGGAGTGTGCTGTACGGGTCACATCAATACTCCCAAAACGCAAATTGTTTTCTGCTGATTTCAGTCACATATTTATATTGCAACGTCAATTTTTTTAAAGCCAAAAGAATTTCGACACATAATCAACGCTCCATGAGCTGGGTCTAGCAAATATTTGGATTAATCAGGATAATTTTAATATTAATATGCAACAAATAAAATTAAGAATTCTAGATATATACAAACTTGGTTTAGCAATATCAATAACTTTTCAAGACTGTCTTCATATTGTCCATACAAACAAGAATTTGAAATTGAATTTTATCAGAAACAGATTTGTACAAATAAATTCAGACATGCTTTAACTAAATTCAGATTATCTGTCCACAAACTTGCGATTGAAACCGGACGACACAATGGAATTGATAGACACCTAAGAAAATGGCAAAATTCCTCATTGAATAAAATTGAGGATGAATATCACTTTTTACTAGAATGTCCAAAATATTCCAACTTAAGAAATCGATTTTTCAAACCCTATTACTACAGACGGCCGACTATTTTTAAATTTATCCAAATCATGTCATCAAAAAATTCGGAAGAAATTAACAAGCTCTCAAAATATATCTTCTTTGCTTTCAAAGAAAGAATCCCATGAGTACTAAAATAAACTTTTTCCCCCCCTTCCTTTGAATACAATGAATTTTCTGTATACTTCCTTTGTTTATTTAATGGCGGTCAAAAGCCCCTCCGGTCATAATCCCCTTCCCCCAAAACAGGTTTGGCGGTCAAAAGCCCCTTTACAATTTTACAAGGGCGGTCATTATCCCCTTCATCAAATTTTAAAGGCGGTCAAAAGCCCCTTTGCGATTTCGCAAGGGTGGTCATTATCCCCTTGATCCAATCTTTCGGGCGGACAACAGCCCCTTTACATGGGCTAGCGTTTCCCTTTGTGATTTCTAACGAAGAAATAAAATAATTTCAGTGTCGTACCTGTGCCGTGCATCCCTATCCCCTGCCCCCCCTTCCCCCTATTTTTTTTTTTTTTTTTTTTTGCTTGACAGTGATTTACTCATTAAAATTGTTTCCTGTCGGTCTTATACATATACATTCAACATGTAAACGAGTGATCACTTTGTACCATAACAGATAATTATCTTAAGGACGTTTATGACAAATTCTTTCAACGGACAGATTTTTTTTTAAACTTTGCACATACAAAGCTCATCATGTCTCTTGTAGATTACACTGAAAAAAAAGGGGGGTCCTAGTGCTCGTTTCCGAGAAATTAACTTTTGAAAAAGGTATATACATTTCCAAAATTCAGCATATACTCGATTTAACACACTTTCCTTTAATAGTCAATTAAACAGGAAAATTACCAGAAGAATATATAAATATCCATCACTTTAAAGAAAAGTAGTTCAGTTTTGCACAAAAAACTAGAAAAAGCCTGGTTCTGAGCATGGTAAATGTACCAATATGCATTTTATATATAGACCATTGAGTTAAAAAGGGAGATAATTTGACCAGGTTAAGGGTTTAAATTCAATAAAAACATACTTTCTAACGGACAGATTTTTTGAAAAAATTCTACAATCATAGTACTTATAAATCTTGACAATAAGAAAAAATAAGAAAGGCACCTACCCGTGCTTCTTTCCCCAGGAAACAGGGATGAAGGTCAGGTTGGAAGTTAATTTTTTCCCAAGGAAAACTATATAATAGAAGCTCAGACATAGAGGGAAAGAAGAAATTGGTCATGCTCATTAAAAGTGATTTCTTCTTTTCCCACATTAATTTTGGATCCTGTACTCATTCAAAAAAAGAACATAGCCTATATATACCTCAAATTCGTATCAAACCCTTCATTGTCTACATGTAGTTCTATTTTTTATAAATTTGCATGCATGATTATGGCCATACGGCTCATAGAAATACAAAAAAAAAGAGAAATGTCTGTGGAAAAAATGAGATAAAAGCTCGGCAAACATGATGGAAAAAGGAAAAATTATTCAGTAGAAAAATTTTCTCCTTTTCCCACAGTATTTTTCAAAAGGAAACATCTATACTTCAAGAAATAGGTATACTTCAACAGCTTCAATTTTCTGCCTGTTTCATTGTGTAACTGGACTTATTTCCAGCTAGTTCTTTACCAGTCATATCATCCTTACACTGGCAGGCCAGTTTTGATGCTATCACCTTATTCCTGAAAGGATAGCATGACAACTGGCCTGCCATTGTCAGGAAAACGTCAGAAGCTGTATCGTTTTCCCCGTTGGATGGCTGACAATTTCCTTTTTCCACGACAAATAAGCGTTCGTTTTGATGAAAACTTCCCCATTTTATTTCAATCATAGAATACCATAGCTGGTGCAACCGTACTAGTACCATCCGTAGAATGTTCTACTTGTAAAAGTGAACCGTCGGTCTGCTGTTATTATTGCCATTTGAGCGAAAAATATGCAATAGCGCTGATAGTTTTACTATCTCTGAGAAATACACATGCGCAGTATGGATGCGTGTGAACATTTATACCAAACGTCATTTAAAAGACCCAGCAAGTTTCACGAAACCCAATCATAAATGAATACTTTAACAAGAAAACAGACTAGCATACGGAAGGATGGACGGACGATGGAAACCACTCTGTCACATAAGCTAGATACAGTTCAGCCAGTGGAGCTAAAATGGGGAAACAGAAATCAACGAATCAAATTTTGATGTAAAAAACTTCCTTGACAGTGCACACACAAAAGTGGTACTTAACCAACTCGGAAACACTCGATTTTCTCATTCTAAAGGACGAGAAAGTCAAAAACCAGGAAAGAAAAGTCCTGAAGAGCGATTGTTTTGTTTCTTTGGTACGGAACCATGATGGGGCCATCTAAACTTTCGCAGGTTTGGACATGTGAGATTTAAGAAATCACAGGCGAAGGTTTAGAAAGTAAAGTCTGGCCCAAGTTATCTCGCAAGAATATTAAATTCTCGTATGTTTTTGAGTTAAGTGACATGCAAGAATGTGACAAAATCTCAAATTGTCGCTTGTAGAGACATGCGAGGACATTGGTGGCCCTTTTAGGATTCCGTAGGTTGACCTTTTTTAAAGGGAAACGAAGGGTAACAAAGTGGAAAACAATGTTCTAGTTTTCAACTGTACCAGTCAAGTCACTCGTGTCGGCAACATATTTGAGCCATCTTTGTGAAAAGAGGGCTTAATGCATGTTAAAAAAAAATGGAAGAAAGTCAGCCTGAATTAGGTCAAAGCATTTTTGCTTTCGACATGTTTTAGGACCATTCTATCTCTGAATTAAATCTGTTGTAACAAAAAAAAAAACCCTGATTTTAGGCATCAATTATACACATTGTGATGACTCGTGTGTTTCATATTCATGCACTGCGGAGATGTATTAACTCTTTACCAAACGACAAAATTTTAGACTGGTTCAAAGCATTTGCAGATGACAAAATAAAGGTGACTTAAAGTTAGAAATTTGTTTTGGGAAGGGTAGAAACACTATGGAAAAAGGAGAAAATGCTGGTTACCAGCATTTTCTCCCTTTCCCATAGTGTTTTCAAAAGGCTTCTTTCTTAGGGGCGTCAAAAGTAGGGATTGTGCGGTAATGGATTAAGTTGCTTTTTGCCAAAGCGTGGCTCGTGTATAATTTAAGAGGGATGGTTTGCTAATACGGGCATGCCTGTAAGGAAAACCTTTCATAAGTCACGTAGCAAAGAAAATCAAAGTACTGATAGTACTGAAAGCCAGGAAATTGAGGATACGAAACAACACATCAGGTCAATTTTAATTAATACAAATAGGTAGACGGACAGGGATACAAGCGGATTCCACTAAGTTCCTGGAATTCTTGGTTTTATCAGGAAATTTTGAACTGATACTAGAAAGCACCAGCCAGAAACTAATTAAGCCAGAGCTAGGCATGTGCTCACAGTTATGGGGTGCTTGATAATGGCTTAGAAAACTTAGTAATTTGTCGTGCTTTTAAACAATCCCAAGTCAAACTTGAACCGTATTCAATCGGTGCAATACCAACTTTGGTTATCTAAATTTTCTGAGACATGTGATGTCTTGTCGTCCTGAATGACGCTATTTTTTATATTTATGACGCAAAAACATATTTATTGTTATTGATTTCAATGAAAATACATGTAAGATAGATATCAAGGTAAATGTAATGAATAATAAAGATTGGAGTGATACGGCAGTTGGTTATGTTGTCTCTACCTTCCACAAGTCGACGAAATTTTGGACTGGTCATATTTGAAGGAAGTTGTAGATCAAAATCCAAAGTAGTTCTTCGTGTATATTGAAAAGTAAGATTTGGGGAAGTTGGGAGGAATTGCTTGATACAAGCGAATTCTCTTTTAGCCGACATATTTTCTCAATAAAATACTGTGAAAAGGTTGGATTGTTTTGGGAAAACGATTAAGCTCGGTTTACCTATTTTACTTGCCTATTTTACGGACAAGTCACAGTGACTTGAGCTTCGATACTTATATCTACATAATATAAAAAGACGTTAATCCTAATTCATAATCGTTGTCCAAGGACAACTTGTGTCAAGCCCGCGAACACTTGACTCTCAAGCTTGACCTACACCCTGGACATGAATAAATGTTTCAAAGGGAACTTCTACTCATGATGGAGAACAATGCATTATGCTAATTTATATCGGAATCTATCCAAAAATGTAGGAGTTATGGTTCGGACGAAAAATTGGCCTTCAATGGGACCTTGATCCTGAACCTATTGAACAGATGTTTCAAATGGCACATCTAGCCGTGATGGAGGTCAATTGTGCCAAATTATTTTGAAATCCATCCACAGCTGTAAAAGTTATGGACCGGAAATATTCGGATGCACACAAGCCCTAGTGAACACTAGAAATATGTGTGTCAGAGACACTGATGCCCCTGCTAAATGGTATTGGTCACAGGTATGTCATATGACACTAGTAGAGAGAGAGAGAGAGAGAGAGAGAGAGAGAGAGATAAAAAAATACATTAAATGACAAGCGAACGACTACAGAAAAAAATTATAAGCATTTATTTGGTTTCAAATCAAAGTCAATCAAAGACATTTTTAAGAATCACACAAGTGTAATCTATTTGTGACAGGTGTAAAAGGTGTGAAATACATCCTATCAGTGTGAAATAGGCAGTATAAACAATGACAAAACTACCAAATAACTCTTGGATAAAGGTAACTAATACACATAATGTACATACTAAAGACAACGAAATTTCAAAAATATTTTTATAGACAACTTGATTAACGATATGGGTGAAATTTGATGTTGGGGTCGATTTTTCTAAAATTTTATTTGGGGACGATTTCACCAAAGAAATCGTCTCCAGTGGACGATTTCTCCGGAGTGATAAACATAACACGGGCCAAGCAGTTTGGGGACGATTTCTCCAGGGGCCGATTTCTCCAGCATTCCGCTGAAGTACCCTAGATTTAGTCGATATACATAAAAAAAAGTGATAAACATAACACGCGCCAATATTCTATATGTAGTTTGCTTTATTTACAATCGCATTTTAGCGGAGACGCGTTTTGTGACACGCATGTTCAAATGTCAACACAACGTTATAGACAAACTCCGAACAGAGTCGTCGTTCGTTAATCTCACCATACCTGAATGTAAATGATCCGGAGTGCAAGAGAGAGCGTTATAGATATTAACCGTATACAGCGCGTAGGAATACACAACTGCCGGATAAAGCCAAGTTCATTAGGTTACGCCTTTATTAGGTCAGTGTTAATGACAAAAACGGGATAAAAAACACACACTCGTCAGTTATTAAAGGATTGTAATACCCTTGCAATTCCATGGCGTTTTGCAGATGAAAGCTTTGAGGAAAGGAAAGCAGTCACACCGTGTGATAAGCAATCTCTGTATATACTTGGGAAACTAGTTGTTTTGGCGGACTCAGCGATATAGAGTGGACACACCGTCCAACATTTTTGTCTGAATAGGCAGCTTACGATCCCTATAGGCAAGGGAATCCCTTGAGAGGGATTCCCTGGTCTAAAAATAGCTCGAGATAACTCTTTACCCTAACAATAAAATATTGGGAGCTTTTCAAATGTGAAAGGATTTATCAGACAAATAAGAGTAAATGTTGCTAGGAGTGACTCACTGACCATTTTCGGATAGTGTATATCAAAATCAGACTGCACAGAACGTGCAGTCTGATCTTGGATATGCACTGTCCGGCATGGAGATATTTTCCTAGTGAAGATTACCACTGAAATAGCAAAAATTGGGTTTTTATTCTCGGCTTAAAAATTTCATTTCATTGACCTGTGGCGGACGGTGTTGATGAAGATCAGATTGCACAGAAAGTGTAGTCTGATGTTGGATATACACTGTCCGGTATGGAGATATTTTCCCAATGAAGACTACCACTGAAATAGCAAAAAATGTTTTTCTTACTCTTGGCTTAAAAAGTTTCATTTCATTGAACCGTGGCGGACAGTGTAGATCAAGATCAGACTGCACATATTGTGCAGTCTGATCTCTGATCTTAGATATACAATGTCGATTAGGAAATATCCCCCCTCCCCCCCCCCCCCCCAAGAAAAAAAACCACTGAAATAGTAAAAATGTGGGTTTTTAGAATCCGGTGTAATGCAGAGAAATGACCCCCATTACATGACCCGGGGGTCATTTGTAATGGAGGTCATTTTTCTGCATTACACCGGCAGATATGGACTAAATATATAGACTATCCCGAAACGAACGACTGTTTCAGTTATGTAACGAACCAGAAATAGATTACGAATTTAATTTTATTCTCGTTTGTAAAGTTGTTCAAGATTTAAAGGTAAAGTTACAAAAAATATCGTACAGGGCCCAGAATGTCAAATTTCGTCAACCTTTTAAATACAAGGAATAAATCTGTCTGGATTAATTTAGGCAAATTTATTTTCCATGCAAAGAAACAAAGAAATAGGCCTAACTGTCTGAGTTCTTCAATTTAAGGACGTTTATGACAAATTCTTCCAACGGACAGATTTTTTTAAACTTTGCACATACAGAGCTCATCATGTCTCTTGTAGATTACACTGAAAAAAAAGGGGGTCCCTGTGCTTGTTTCCGAGAAATTAACTTTTGAAAAAGGTATATACATTTCCAAAATTCAGCATATACTGGATTTAACACACTTTCCTTTAATAGTAAATTAAACAGGAAAATTACCAGAAGAATATATAAATATTCATCACTTTAAAGAAAAGTAGTTCAGTTTTGCACAAAAAACAAGAAAAAGCCTGGTTCTGAGCATGGTTAATGTACCAATATGCATTTTATATATAGAGCATTGAGTTAAAAAGGGAGATAATTTGACCGGGTTAAGGATTAAAATTCAATAAAAACATACTTTCTAACGGACAGATTTTTTGAAAAATTTCCACAATCATTATTAAGTACTTATAAATCTTGACAATAAGAAAAAATAAGAATGGCACCTACCCGTGCTTCTTTCCCTAGGAAACAGGGATGAAGGTCAGGTTGGAAGTTATTTTTTTCCCAAGGAAAACTATATAATAGAAGCTCAGACATAGAGGGAAAGAAGAAATTGCTCATGCTCATTAAAAGTGATTTCTCCTTTTCCCACATTAATTTTGGATCCTATACTCCTTCAAAAAAAGAACATAGCCTATATATACCTCAAATTCGTATCAAACCCTTCATTGTCTACATGTAGTTCTATTTTTTTTTATAAATTTGCATACATGATTATGGCCATATGGCTCATAGAAATACAAAAAAAAGAATAGAAATGTCTGTGGAAAAAATGAGATAAAAGCTCGGCAGACATGATGGAAAACGGAAAAATTATTCAGTAGAAAAATTTTCTCCTTTTCCCACAGTATTTTTCAAAAGGAAACATCTATACTTCAAGAAATAGATATACTTCAACAGCTTCAATTTTCTGCCTGTTTCATTGTGTAACTGGACTTATTTCCAGCTAGTTCTTTACCAGTCATATCATCTTTACACTGGCAGGCCAATTTTGATGCTATCACCTTATTCCTGAAAGGATAGCATGACAACTGGCCTGTCATTGTCAGGAAAACGTCAGAAGCTGTATCGTTTTCCCCGTTGGATGGCTGACAATTTCCTTTTTCCACGACAAATAAGCGTTCGTTTTGATGAAAACTTCCCCATTTTATTTCAGTCACAGAATACCATGGCTGGTGCAACCGTACTAGTACCATCCGTAGAATGTTCTACTTGTAAAAGTGCACTGTCGGTCCGCTGTTACTATTGCCATTTGAATGAAAAATATGCAATATCGCTGATAGTTCTACTATCTCTGAGAAATACACATGCGCAGTATGGATGCGCGTGAACATTTATACCAAACGTCATTAATCCGTCCTCAGTTTATCTGATTCATTTCAATAGGTGTTGGTTGTATTGGGGGTTTACGCCACTTTAACAGCTAAGGTCATATCATGGCAGTTGGTGACGCACATGTGTTTCCTGGCTTTCTCACACCAGTACTTACACAACTTTCTTTCCAAAGCCACCAACTACTTTTCTCAAATGCTTCAGCAGAGATAGAGGCGAAATTACGCCGTAAAGAAAGTTCGCCTCAACCGGGTATCGAACTCATAACCACTAGGTCATGAGTCACTGAGTCACCCGTTGACCATTGGCATTTAAATGGTTATGTGAGTAAGTAAGCAGCCAGTGGCCTGGGAAAAAATTGCCGACTAATGGAAAAAAAGCACCCTGGAAAAGTATTGATAGGTACATTGGCAGCCACGATATAAATCAGACAATGTTTAAAACGGCGTTGAATATTACAATCAATCAACAATCATCAATTCTAGATCCACATCCGATAATTTCACACATTAGTGTATATTTTACAAGTGTTCTATTTCAAAGCGATTATCAGACTTCATGTCTACGGAGGGGATAATGTCGGCATAGTTACCATTCATAGGGACTTTTGTCAGCTTCTGATAAAGGGGCCTTTGACCACCATCAAAATTTGATGAAGGGGATAATGACCGCCCTTGCGAAATCGCAAAGGGGCTTTTTACCACCTTTAAAATTTGATGAAGGGGATAATAACCGCCCTTGCAAATTTGCAAAGGGGCTTTTGACCGCCTTACATGTTTTGGGGGTAGGGGATAATGACCGGAGGGGCTTTTGACCGTTTACCTTGTTTATTATCCTTATGTTGCCAGTGTTTACACTCCACATTGCTATTTCTTTATGTATTGGCTATGAATTGTCAAGAGTTTAATGCCAAATAAAGCTTATGTTATGTTATGTTACATAAAATAAAACCGATTCGGCCCAGGATCAGACTGCTTGTTTTGTACAGTTTGTTACTGGCCTATTGACTGCATAATTATTATGATGATCCAATAGTACAACTAATTCAATCTTCTTTAGAAATAAAGACTAAAAAAAAAGAAATAAAAATGCAATTTAAAGAAATTTATGCTAACTAAATTGAAATTATTTTCCGAGAAGGAATTAAAAAAGACGATACTGGGAAGATAATGGTTTTTACAAATCTCTTAAAAGTTTTCCCTGATGCAAATAATGTACACGTACATGTATAAAAATGATAAATACAGTAATTTATATATTTGGACAATGTGTAAAAACAGGATCCAGGTTTAACAAAACAATACAGTCAAGGTTATCATGTCACCAGTTCTTATCTTCCCTTTATCCGTTGCTAAATCTTTTCACCCAGTCTTAAAATCTCACTTAGCTCGATACAGCATTTTTTTATATAAAAATTAACGATAGTGTCGTTTTTAAACTAAAATGGACGCAAGATCTCAATTTAACAAATGTAAACGAATACTTTGATCATAATCATAACAAAACAGAGAATACTTCAAGACGTTATAGATTTTTCTCTTGCAATTCATTTTTATGTTATTTAGCGTCAAAAACGGCGCAAGAGCAAATTTCTTAAACCTTTATATAGAAATAAGAAGGAGAATGGGTCAGTAACTTTATATCAAAATGGACGCAACTTCCCATTTTGCCACAGGAATTAAAATTATATTGAAGTAAAGTAGAGATATTACAGAATACTTCAAGACGTTATAGATTTTGATCATTTTAGAAGAAAAATGTGTTTTAGTCGATCAAAATTTTTTCCCTTCTGAATCCTATATGACAGGCCGTTATCGGAAATCCTTTCGGACCAGATAATCGATAAGTTCCAAGGAGAGTAACTCTTGCTCGACCTGCATCTGAAAGTTGGGGATGCTTTGTCTCATTGGCAAAAAAATAACATAAGCTTTGCACAGCAGTGTATATACGCTCAAAGGGGATTGTCAGTGAAATGGGTTAAAATCTAGAACCCTACAGAGATCCAAATTTGAAAAGTCACATGCAAAACCACACATCATAGAGATTCCTTGTAGCAAGTTTCAAATCATTCCAATGGAAAATGTGGGTGCATACAAAAAATGCTAACGGTGACCGACCGTGGCCATAACATAAAACGACCCTTCCATCGTATAAAAAAATCAAAGTGCTGTCAGCACTGTAATTGGTCGACACTGAATAATCTCTTAGCTAGCCATTCGACCCCTCGTCTACCCACCGTGTGTACAACCTTATCCTCTTACCACCACATATGAAATACGCTATTTTATATTATAAAAGTGGAACAATGATTTTGTTCTTTTGTCATTATCAGTGCCATTTCTGAAACCATTCGTTGTATGTTTTGTTGAAGGATTACGTGTCGCAAGGACTATGTGTCACATTTTTTGCGTCTTTAGTTCATGCAGAGTGTACTGCACAGCTCTTTTATTACAGCAGGGTATGTGTGGAGCTGTATTTTATTTCCATAAGTTAGTGTTGAAATCGGTGATCAAGGCAGACCAGAATAAAAGACAATATCAAATGTGAAACACGGGGAGATATGTAACAGCTGCGACAGGTAATTGAACATCTATTCTTGTGGCTGTAAACAGTCACTGAAGATCGGGTTTTTGAGAGAAAAGCAACCAAACATAATAGTATAAAAAGACTCGGTTTTATTCTGCTTCCTTTTCATCAGTTACAGGTGGCCCTTCAGATTTTGGGACAAAAATTTTACAAAAATACAAAAAAAAAATCTTCATACTCCCAAAGCCGTTTAATTTTCTTTCATTAAACCCCAGTAGTTGAAAACCATCCGACAACAAGAGAAATAAGAGATTTACCAGAGCCCAGGTCGAGACCGACGGGACACACTGTCTATTTTTACAATTTGCTCATTTACATACTGGGAATACACAGACGAAGCTTCAAACATAGCGTCCCAAGGAGACATTATGGAAAATAAATACATGTTTGTTATGGAATTTAAGCGTCATTAGTCACATGCCAGTCACTTATTTATAATTAACATTCCCACAATGTTTTTTTTTTTTTTTTTTCACGAAATCTAAAAATAGCCTAATGGGCAACGTAGCCTTTTAAGAGAATACCACCCCCAATATTTTTTGTAATATTATGATTCTTAATTATTGATAATTTGTATTGTTTTTTCAAATAAATTTCAGTGATATATATATTATTTAATTTTGTGTGATGTGAAAAACCTATATACCCACCTTTAAGGAACAGAATGAATTCATGCAATAAAATTTCACAATTCGTATTCATCTGCTAATAGATAAAATGAGGAATTACCCTTTCCTGATACGGCAGCTTGGACTCATCCAATTTGGGAGAATTTAGGGGAAAATTTACAGATCTGCTTAATAAAAATATATTTTTGAAAAAGAATAGAACATGTTAATTTCTCCTCAAATTCTTACAATATTTTCTTAAGTGACTGACTGATGACTCATTGCTATGAGGAATAGGAATAACCACTATAAAACAGTATTTCGCATAAAACATTCAGATTCTTCAAGGAACTTGTGAACATCCCTCACTGGTGTCTTTCTTTTTTGGGCTTTTTTAAAATGGTGACACATAAACAAGCCTTGAAACTCACTGTCTTAGTATCATCATTAGGTAGCAGAGGCCTGTTGCATAGCTTCAAATCTTTTGGAATACTTTTGAAGTTTTTTTTTTTTTTTTTTATACAAAATTGTTTCTTTTGTTTGTGAGTCAAATTCTGAAATTTTGATCTTGAGGTTTTTCCGTTATGTATTTCCAAATTATGATTTATTATGTCACCAAAGCTTGTGGTTGACAGTGTTACGGGAGACCACTCCTTCCTGCATGGCATTCTCCCGATTTAAATACAATACCTGGCTACTGCGTCAGGGAGATATCTCTTTGGATCATTGGTTAGGGTATTGGCTTTGCGTCCGGGAGTTCGGAGTTCGAATCCCGCTCCGATCCTTATTTCTGCCATGCAATTATTCATTTGTTTCTTTGTTACGGACTTTGTTCGTAAGATGGGGGCTCGTCCGGGATTGGCCATTGAGCCATTAATCCCATTTGTTGTCCAAAATCGGACTTCCTGCCTAATAAGGCTTTGAGTCATCAATAAATGATGACTTTAAGAGGGGGTGTGTTACGGAAGACCACTCCTTCCTGCATGGCATTCTCCCGATTTAAATACAATACCTGGCTACTGCGTCAGGGAGATATCTCTTTGGCTCAGTGGTTATGGTATTGGCCTTGCGTCCGGGAGTTCGGAGTTCGAATCCCGCTCGGTACCTTATCTCTGCCATGCATTTATTCATTTTTTTTCTTTGTTACGGACTTTGTTCGTAAGAACAGTTCGCAGTAAAGGCATCTGAATTACTCCATTTTATAGATGAAAATGTACAGATTTATACCATCAGGCATCAGATTTGTTATCCCAAGAACCATACAGAATATTTGAAAAAACTCCCAAGACATCGTACAAATAGATTTCATAAACTCGCAAGTAAGGGTACGAATCACCAGCAAGAAACGTACAGTTGACCTACTTTACATAGAGGCATTAATTCTTATTTTTTATGTTCAAAATCGAACTTTAAAAAGCCCAATGCCGCAAATGTCTTTTCTAATTAATTAATTGCACTGCCTTAACATGATAAAAGCTGATTTAAGATCGGGTCTACTGCAAATGACGCTGCGGTGAGTATTGAGAATTTCAATGTTTTAACTAGCATTCTCCCTAAGAATCATGCAGGCCCTGTAGAAATGGTGATAAGTGACTTTTTCAGAATACCAAAAAAACTTAGTGCAATTGATTCCTTTAGTCACAAAAGTTCAAAAGCCAAAGGGAAACTTTTATTGTCATGCTGTTACCATGGCAACGGCCACAGAAAGTTTTTGCCCCCAGAAGCATATTTTTTGCTTTTTAAAACTTGAAAAATTAAGCACTTTGAAGTTAATATAGCATATTTGTCACCAAAAGTCCAGTGAGTTGTGCCATTAAAACAAAATCACCCATGTATTGGCTTACAATATCAAGAATGCAATAGCAAAAATAAGCTTGCAGAATGTGTTTCTATGGCAACGAACAAATGCTGTATTTCGCATTTCTGCTGGTGGCTTAAATTGACAAATTTCTATCTCAATTATCTCCTAACAGCAAAGCTAGGATTTAAGGTTTCAATATTGGGCATAAAGACTAATGTATTGGGTTACAAATAAAAAAATAAAAAAGGTCAAAATGTTTTTAGGTCAGGATACCATGGCAATCAAAGTGACAACAGATTTGTAAAATTTGGAAAATGCTGTATTTTATGCAAAAAAATGACCACTAAACACAAATATTTGAACATCAGTTAATATGACATTTGAAGTATTAATACAAATTTTAAAAGCTGCAAACAAGATATTTTGGTTTTGTGTCTTAATTTGGTTTCTATGGCAACCTGAATCTCGACACTGGCATAAAATTACAATTTCTGCTTATTTTCATGGCATAATTGTAGAGACTAGAGTAAATAAATTGAATAACTTTGGTTTTAGAAATAGCTATTTATCTAACATGTTGTCGATGAAAAAATAACAATAAGCATATCATATCATACACTAGGTAACCATGGCAGCCAAAGTGGCAATGTATCGGTAAAACTGAGAAAATACCATTATCTGTCGAATATAATGAAAAACAATTAAGAATCTTCATACCCCTCTATATATGGTTCATGGCAAGTCAGTTTCATTAGCTCCACTGGCAGAAGGCCAGCGGGCTTATGTCATGGCCAGGTATCCGTCTTGCATCTGTGTGTCTGTCCGTGTGTACGTGCGTGTGTACATGGGTGCATACGTTAAATTTTATTTCAGACATCTTCTTCTCTAAAACTACCAATCCAAATTTGATGAAACTTCACAGAAATGATCCTACCATGGTCCTCTTCAGAATTTTTTAGAAAGAATTTTATTCCTTTAAAAACTCTGGTTTCCATGGCAACCTTAATCTCGACATTGGCATAAAACTGCAATTTTTGCTTATTTTCAAGGCATAATTGTAGAGACAAGAGTAAGTAAACTGAATAACTTTGGTTTTAGAAATCGCTATTAATCTAATGTCTTGTCCATGAAAAAAATAACAATGAGCATATCATATCATACTCCAGGTAACCATGGCAGCCAAAGTTGCAACATATTGGTAAAATTGAGAAAATACAATTATCTATCAAATAGAATGACCAACAATTTAGAATGTTCATACCCCTCTATATATAGTTCATGGCATGTTAGTTTTTATTCAAAAAGTAGCATACATGCTAATAATCCCCCGCCATAACAGCGGCTAGGTATATGGTAATAGTAGCCGTCCGTCCGTCTGTCTGTCCATTCTTCCTTCATTCTGTCTATCCGTCTTCGCATCCCAATTTCTTGTATGGAGCACAACTCAAAAACTATTTGAGATATAAACATGAAACTACACAGATGGATAGATCTCATAAAAGAGAAGTGCAGTGCATAAGAACCGTAACTCCTGATTACATATTTTAAGGGTTATTACCCTGTATTTTCTCACTTAAATTTTGTCTAGAGCGTAACACAAAAACTATTTGAGGGATAAACATGAAACTTCACAGATGGATAGATCTCATCAAAGAGAAGTGTGGTGCATAAGAAACATAACTCTTGATTGCATTATTTAAGAATTATTGCCCTTTGATATTTTGTTATTTTCCACACTTAAATTTTGTCTGGAGCTGAACTAACTTAACAGCTGAATAGTTGTCTCTGAGGAGAAGTGCAGAACACAAAAAAGGTAACACTTCCTTTCATAATATTCTATTCACAGCTCTCCGTCGTTTTGTATTTAGTATTTCCCAAAAACAATTCTTCAATCTGACTGTCAAATTGCTCTACTGGTACTGACTTTATTTTTTTGCTAGCATCCACTATAAACTCATGACGCAAAACGAAAAAAGGCAAAACACACAAGAAAAGGGGGAATGCTATTACAACTGCACTTCAGCCCACTAAGAAGATGGTGAATTGAACAATGAGTGAAAAAAATGAAGTTCAATTTCTAAAAAAAAAAGTTTGGAAAACCAACCAAATTTGATAGGGTTTCAGTACCCCTTGTTTTAAAAAATCCTTGCAAATTTCAAAGAAATACAACAAATAAGGTTGACTTTGTTATGTAAGCAATTCTAAGTTATCAAATGGCTTATTTTCCTGAACAGATAAGTAGATCTTCTTCACTCTTAATAGGGCTCAACCCCTTGATGACCCAAACAATCTTTGAATGTTTCAAAAAGAACTGGATCGAAACTGTGGACTTCACTGCCTAACAAGAATTGGAAATTTTCAACTTTAAGTGGCTATTTTCCCATACCCACACATTGTTTGTTGGATTCTTTTTAAAACCAATATGGTTCAAGCTATTGATGGCATAAACAAAACTGTGCAAGTTTCAAAATAATCTGATACCAAATGGACACTAAATCATGTACACAAACAATGGAAATTTTTCCTATACTCCATGGACTTTTTTTTTCGAAAACCAATAGGGTTGAAGCTATTGATGAGATAAACAAACCCTGCAAGATTTACGAAAATCTGGCCACAAATGCAGACTACATCGCGTAAACAAGCAATGGAAATTTTCAACTTTAAATGGCTACTTTTCCCATAATATTTGTTGATTTTTTTTCCAAAATCAATAGGGTTGAAGCTATAGATGAGATAAACAAACTGTGCAAGTGTCACAAAAATCTAGCCACAAATGCAGACTTTATCGCATAAACAAGACATGGAAATTCTGAACTTCAAACAGCTAATGGAAATTTTCAATTTCAAATGGCTACTTTTCCTAAAATGTTTGTTGGATTTTTTTCCCCAAAACCAATAGGGTTAAAGCTGTTGATGAGATAAACAAACTGTGCAAGTTTCACCAAAATCTGACAACAAATGTAGACTTTATTGTGTAAACAAGAAAAAGACTTACAGATGGAAACCATACCATGATATAAGCTCTAGTGGCTTTCCAGCCAGTACAGCTAAAAATCCCTGTTGATTTGGTAACCATGGTTACTTGTTTTAGAAGCATTTAAAGCATTTCCTTTAAGGTATTTGGTTTATTAAAATGTTTTCGGAACTCATAAAATACTTTTTAGTCAATGGAAGATACTTTGCACTGACTTTGCTATATTTTATGGGAATGAGTTTACTGTTCTGTTGCCATGGTAACATTTTCTTTTTCTGAGGTGTTGAATACCTTTTATCTTTTGTATGTGCATAACACAAATTAGTCATTTAAAGTATGTTTAATTTATTCAGATGCTTCTTAGCTGGAAGGGGTTAATTTGCTTTGAACAAGCTGTTATTTGTGATGGTTCATTGATTTGGTTGCCATGGTAACGTGATTGGGCCATTATTTTTCTCTTTTACATTTTAATATTGACAAACAGATGTGGGTAATTTAAGTAAGTATTACTTATCAATGTAATCCTTTGTTAATGGGCGGTAGTTTACTTTGAATGTTCTGATTTTTGTTAAAATTGCAAACTGTTGGATAGTTTGGTTGCCATGGAAACTAATATTTGGATTGTTGCAGAACTTGAATTTTTCTGTATTAGTTGAGCAGATGTGGATCCATTGATACATAAATATACTGTTAATATTTTTCCTAGCAGAAGGGAGATAATTTGCTCTAAAATTGCCACTTTTTTGTAAAATCACTGATGGGTCAATAGTTTTGTTGCCATGGTTACAAAAATTATGAATATTTTGAGTTTTTTTATTGTTGGCTGTGAAAAATCAGATGTTGCTCGTTTAGGCACTATATGTATTTTTCATATGCACCTTTGCTGTTAGTAGATAATTTGGCTTGAAAATCTTCAAAATTTGAGGTTTGAAAAACTGCTTTCTATGGCTAAACTTCTGTTGCTATGCAACACAATGCAAGTGACATTTTATATTTTTCTATAATTTCCTATGTAATTTTGAGTACTACCCTTGCCATCTTTTTGACATAAGTAGTAGTATAGATAATCTAAAAGGGCAGTAGTTTACTTTGAATGTGCTGATTTTTGTTAAAATGGCAAACTGTTCGATAATTTAGTTGCCATAGTGACTTATATTTGGATTGTTGCAGAACTTAAATTTTTCTCTATTGGTTGAACAGAAGTGGATTATTTAATATGTTTTTACACTGTTCATATTTCTCTTTGCAGAAGGGAGATAATTTGCTTTGAAATTGACACTTTTTTGTAAAATCTCTGACGGTTCAATAGTTTTGTTGCCATGGTTACAAAAATTAAAAACATTTTGAGTTTTTTTATTGTTGGCTGTGAAAGATCAGATATTGCTCATTTAGGCACTGTTTGTATTTTTCATATGCACCTTTGCTGTTAGAAGATAATTTGGTTTGAAAATGTTAAAAATTGGAAGTTTGAAAAACTGGTTTCTATGGCTAAATTTCTGTTGCTATGCAACACAATGCAAATGACATTTTTCATTTTTCTATGTAATTTCCAGTAGTACTCATGTCCTCCTTTTAACATAGGTATTAGTATAGATAATCTAAACAATAATGATTTGTCAAAAACAACCCTGAAAAGTGTCATTTTTCATTTTTTTTTTTGCCGCCAACATTTGACCAATCTCTGTGAAATTTTCATTTCTCGTTTCCATGGCAACCACTGTCAGAAAAAGGGAATGCTTTGTTCTGGGAAAGTTTTTCAACAAGTCTGATTAAATGAAGGTAAAACCAATGAATTCTATGACTAGTCACTTATCACCGTCTGCATGATTCTTAGGGAGAATGCTAGTTAAAGCTAAGAATGATTATGTAGCAGTTTATGCATTAACAATACAGGTGTGGCATAAACTATACATAAAGATTCACATAGTTTACATACAGCAGTATGAAAGACGCAACAATTTTTATCTCGGCTGTCTCTAATGCAGATTTGACATCACTGAAATTTACTCGCAATATCCGGTTCGGGTACAGTTCGTTTATATACTGTGTATTCCCTAAATTCTTGATTTCGTGACCAAAATGTAGATCTGTCCAAATTGAAAGGACGACGTCGCCAGTGCATGACAATACCTCGAACTTTCCTTCGTAAACAGTCGAGAGCTAGAATCAGATACATTTAAATATTTCATAACGCCCTTTTTTCAATGGGACCCTGCGTAAAGAGTTAAGTTATAGACATGAATGGTCCAGAGCGAAATATTTCTTAAAAACAACTCACCGGAAGTTCTATTAAAAGACCCAACAAATACAGCAATAGTGAATATGAATCATATCCAAAATAATGGAATCTATTGAGAGAAGTTTAATGAAATGATGAAATAACGTGACATACCGGTAACCGTAGACATTAAACACAGTTAACATGAACATAACTCATACCTTTGGTCATGCATCGGTCATAATGAGGTAATTCCTTCGACATTTTGTTAAGCCAACCACAGAAAGAACCTCGTCAGCGTATGTTATATATTTATATATTTTTTTTTAAAAGCACTGTGGGGATTTTGTTTAAACTCATTACCTTCTGCAAGTGTCGAGGCCGGCGCTTTTGAAGATCTATACGCATCTGAAATACGACCAAGCCCGTTCAGGTTTTTTTTTTTTAAAGGAAAACTTGCTCGAGCATCTTTACAAAAAAAAAAGGGAAAGATTGCCAGCAGGCAGTAATGTGCATTAGAATTTACATTATAATATACTAGTTGCTCAGTTAAAATGATTTTTCCAACAGTTATTTCTGATGCTTTTTCGGAAGGCGTAGATTAAGATCGGGCTGCACAGAATGTTAACTCTGATCTTATTACACGTATACCTAGTAACTGCCTAGTCTTTATTTCTCACTGAGTACTGTATGTCGACAGTTTTTAATTTCACGGTCTAAAATTAACCCCTAAAGCGTATTTCACATCTTTAATTACTTTTGAGAAGAGTGTGGATTCAGAGCAAAAGCATGCAGTCTTATCTTTTATCTGTTCACTGTGACTGTTCACTTTGTTGAGACAGGAATTCCAGACAAAAGCAACCAAAAATTGACAATTACTCGTATTTGTGTTTTATTTAGATCTTGGATCCTTACTGCCCAAATAAGGAGATATCGTTTCCATAAAAATACCCTTGAAATAGCAAAATATCAGTTAAATAACCCATTCCCAAACAATCCCTGGTTTTCATGACCCTGAGAAAGAAGCCATCTGAAAACATTGCGGGAAAAGGAGAAAATGCTGGTAACCAGCATTTTCTCCTTTCCCCACAATGTTTTCTTCCCTTTCCAAAATAAAATCCAATTTTCTAGTCACGTTAATTTTGTCGCCTTCAAATGCTTTCAATTTGGACTAGTCTGAAATCATTTGTCGTTTGGTAAAGAGTTAAAAGTTCCATCACAATGATTTAGCAATATAAAGATTAACTTGGTTTTCCACACATTATATATTCCACACACTATTCCGTTTTCATGAGTTGACTTGATATTTCCACGCTAACAATGCACTAGTTTTCTAAATCAGAATACTAAATACACAAAACTGAGCGGATATGTCACATTATTTGTCACTTGGTCTATCAAATTTTCCTTAACACCTGAAATGCCCAGCTAAGTTCTTTTTTTTACGAAATATAGTAGATACAGATCTGTTTTCACAGAAGGTACAGGCTGATACGTTGTCTTCACTATCAATACCTTGTGAGATATATTACAAAAACGGTCTTGATACTAAGTGCAAAATGCCTGAAACTGTCCATTATAATTATTAACCCTTTTCCAACACTTAATCCCGAGTTTTGTCGCCGTTTAGGTTTAACTCTTTACCAAACGACAAACTTTTATACTTTTTTAAATTGAAAGCACTTGCAGACGACAAAATAAAAGTGATTCAAAAATTGAAACTTGACTTTAAAAGAGTAGAAAACATTGTGGGAAAAAGAGAAAATGCTGGTTACCAGTATTTTCTCCTTTCCATGCAATTTTTCAGAAGGCTTCGTTCTCTGGGTCGTAAAAACCAGGTATTGTTCGAGAAATTTTGATCCATCAAGAAACATGGCTGTAATGGGGAGGGGAGAGGAGAGAGAAGAACTTGCACTGTTTTGACATGAAGAAATTCTTAAAAAATCTTCTTCTCTGAAACGGCTGATCAGATTATAAGAAATATCAAATAAGAAATGTTTTTATGTGACCCTTTTTGCAAATTGTTCGAGAGATTTTCGATCCACCAAAGAACATGGCTCTGATGGCTGTGGGCTATTTACACCATACGGACATGGAGAAATTCTTAAAAATTCTTCTTCTCTGAAACAGTAGGTGAGATTTTGAAATAATTTCAAAGCAATGTTCCCTGAGTGACTCTTTTCAAAATTTGTTCACAAAATTGTGATCTGTTATGAAACATGGATCTGATGGTGGGGGCTACTAGCACTACAATGACATGAAGAGGAATGTCTTAATTCTTCTTCTCTGGAACGGCTTGTCTGATTTTGAAATAAGTTCACAGAAATGTTCCTAGGGTGACCCTTTTAAAAAATTGATAGGGAATTTTTTATCGTTGAAAAACAACAGCCAATTGTTGGCACCTGCATGTGGTGCTCTTGATTGACTTATGTTTTTAGTCACTATCGAGCATGTGCTCTTCTTCAAGAAATTGTCCTGTGTGATCTATCCAAAAATTTATTCACAGAATTCTGATTCATCAAAATCACAGGGGTGGGGACAGATTTTGAAATGACTTTTACACGTGACCTTTTCAAAATTTCCAGACAAAATAATGATTTTGTTTCCGAAGTTTAAAAATACCTTCAATACAGAGAAAATTTGGCTGTGCTCCTCTCAAAAATTTAGGTGAGCGATACAGGACCATCTTGGCCCTCTTCTTTAATGCCTATCACCAACATTTCAATTGATTCATTCTCACAACACCAGCTACAGCATTGTATACCAGTAAATAACGTTATCACATCGCTGTTTCCTTGAAAGAACCCTGGTACAAGTGGCCGTTTTTTGAAAGGCATCTTCTCCAGCCAAGGCTCACGATCACGACATTACTCGAGTGAATGAGTACATGATACTATGGTAACCTTAATTTATTCGATAGAACACTGTTAAAAAGTGACTTTCTTGTAGGGCACCTTTCTCTAGGCAAGGGTAAGTATCACGACCTTGCTGTATCCACCGCACTTATTGTCTCCCTTAGCTAACGAAAAGCTGTTGATATTGTTTACGATCTGAACGATTAAGCCGACACAGAAACAGACAGTTAATTAATAATTCGCTGGACGGCACATTTTTTACCTAGTCCAAATCGAAAGTACTTGTAGACGACACATTCCATGTCGGACAATTTAGGAAATCTGTCTTTGGAAGGACATAAAATATTGTTTCCTATTTCCACAATATTTTAAGGCGACCCGTTCCTTGGGGTCTTTAAAACTCGGCCTCATTTGGTAAAGGTTGAATTGACCTTATGGAATCATTAAAATGATCATAATATTATTGTACGATATCCTTTTCAACGTCTAATGTCATTCGACTGACGCCATCCCCGCTACACATAACGTTGCATTGTAAGCCAATTAATTAATGACGTCATGGCGCCGCCAATCTCTTCCAAGGCTGTCATAAAATGTGAGTCTCTTGCTTTTAGGTTTCTCCGGTTTGAAAATTAGCACTGAAACAGAAATTGCGACTCTTTTATAAGAGAAAATGTGCCGTTAAGTAAGAAATAAAGAGTGTCTGCCTCGAAAAGCCTAGATCTTAAGCATCTTGAGGTCAAACATAAACAGCAAAAAAATGCCGTGGAAAAAAAGTAGTCAGTAACTTTGGAAAGAAAGTTGTGTCAGTACTCTTGTGAGAAAGCCAGGAAACACTATGGTGCGTCACTGACCGCCATGATATGGTTTAAGCTGTTAAAGTGGCGTTAAACTCCAATGCAAGTATACCATAGTGTTTCCTGGCTTTCCTGACGGTGATGTTAATTTGACACGCTAAGGTTTAAAAAAAAAAGACAGCAAGTTGAATATTTTAAACTTGATACTTTGGGATGATTGAATGTTAATTGAATTATCCATCAGGGAAGGCTGGCCAGCTTCATCTATTTATCATAATGTATAAGTTTTAACTTTTTTGCGAAACGACAAACTTTGAGACCTATACAAATTGAAAGCATTTACACAAGTTAAGATTATTTTGACTCGAATTATGGTATTCGACTGTTTTCAAAGGATAAAAGCATTGTGAAAAAAAGGAGAAAAGCTGAAAAAGAAGGCATCGAAAACATTGTGAGAAAACGGAGAAATGCTGATAACCAACATTATTTTCCTCTTCCAACAAAATTCTTTACTCTGTCAAAGACAGAAATCATTATTTGTGCCACATTTAATTTGTCGTCTGCAAATGCTTTCAATTTGGACTAATCCAAAATCTTGTCTTCTGGTAATGGAATAATTCTGGTAATGAAATTGTTCCCTTTGCTATAATGCTTTCGAACGTGATCTACTGAAAAACTACAGCAGTTTTTTAAAAGCAAGTTTAACCCTTGACTACAAAATCCCGAGTTTAAACGACTCTAAGGTAGAAGCCTTTTGAAAACATTATGGGAAAAGAAGAAAATGCTGGTAACCAGCATTTTCTCCTTTTCCCACAATATTTTATACCCTATCTAAAGTAGATACATTTTTGTTTTGCGCTAAATTCAATGTGTCGTATGCAAACCCTGTCAATTTGGTCGAGGTGAAAATTTCGTAGCCTAGTAAATTTCTAACGACTCTTTTCAAAATCTGATTGATCTTATGTTATCACAACGATGATCGTCAAACCTTGAAGTAAACAAAGAAAAAAGGTGTAATCTTGTCATCTGTTAAATCGCAAGTGTCTAGTACTACGCAGAAGTATGATGCATCTGTTTATATGTTGATAAATTCTTAAAGCGACCCACAGCTTATAAGTTGATAAATTTCTTAAAGTGGCCCAAAACTACATTGTACTAGTATTCTGTTTCTTTTCGCCAAAAAGGATGATGATACAGACTGTTAATGCAAGTTTAAATGCTAAATGGCCTTTAACTCTTTACCAAACGATAAAATTTCAGACTGGTCCAAATTAAAAGCGCTTGCAGACGACAAAATTAACGTAACTCTAAAACTGAAGCATGTTTCCAGCAGGGTAGAAAATATTGTGGGAAAAGGAGAAAATGCTGGTTACCAGCATTTCCTCCTTTTCCCACAATGTTTTCAAAAAGCTTCTATCTCAGGTTCGTAAAAACCAGGGATTATTTGGTAAAGGGTTAAAAAAGGATTTTGATAAAAACTAGTTTCCAACATATACCCTTAGATCAACAGTGAATTTAGTCAAGTTGTTTGTGGTTTCAAACTTTTGATAAATAGATCTATAAGAAAGTAATTTTAAGCCCCTAGTTTTTAAAACAATATTAATGAGCCACACGCTGTGAACAGGTCAAAAAGCCATAATACCTCATGGTTTAGTTGTTAGTTGTACAAATGGGTTTTATAGATCTGTAAATTTTATGAGATAACTTTCTTGATATCATATATCCCAGAGATGCACTGAGCCCCTTGTGCCAGACCGTGACCCAGATCTACTTGAATACTTACATGTGTATATATTAACATGTTACGAATTCATTTGTAAATTACTTCATTATCATTTTTGTCAGTATAAGTATTGTAACCATTTATAGACTAGAAGCTGTACAAGCTTATGTCGAATAAAATATGTCTATGTCTTTAATCCCAATATTAAGATAGGCGTACATGTACATGGGAGTAAATTTTATGCAAGTGACATGAGCCTGACTGACTGTATGTATCAATTATCGAATTTCTTCAAACAAACAAATTATATGATAAAATGCAGGTATATGTTGCTTTAAGGAAATATGAAGCATTTTTGTTATAAATTAATTCAGAGATTTTTGTTTTTTCAACAGTGCAGGAGTAAGCCCACAGGGCACATGTTCTTGATTAATTAAAATTAATACTAGTAATGATGCTAGACAAAATTGTGCATGACAGATTGCGTTGTCGAATAAAAAAAATAAATAAAAACTAAAATGCACGCACATTTGTTATAATCAGTTCGTGTCATTCATGTATTAACTCATTACCACACAATCCCTAATTTTAACGAACCCGAGAAAGAAGCCTTTAGAAAACATTGTGGGAAAAGGAGAAAATGCTGGTAACCAGCATTTTCACCTTTTCCCACAATGTTTTCTACCCATCATAAAACAAATTTCAAATTTTCAGTCACTTTTATTTTGTCGTCAGCAAATGCTTTCGATTTCGACAAACCTAAAACTTTGTAGTTTGGTAATGAGTTAATGAGAGAGAGAGAGAGACAGAGAGAGAGAGACAGAGAGACAGAGACAGAGAGAGACAGAGAGAGCTGTCAGTGTCAGGTTAGTACGACTGATAAAATATTGTCGAGTACATGTATAACCATAACCTTGTCAAAAGTCGCCATAACGGCCGTGCCGTTACTCAAATAACACAAATGATTATAAAAACTAAAAAGAAAACAATATAACGTCGAATTTATTTCATTGACTTTAAAGAAAACGAACTAATCTTGTCAGTTTATAGGCAGTATAGCGAGGATTTTGGATTTTTTTCCCATTTAAACGATTATAAAACTCTTTTCCGCACTATCCGAACTTTAAATAATGACCCGGAAATAAGAGGCGTTTTCAAACACTAAAGGTGGGCCTTCAGATTTTGGGATAAAAATCTTACAAAAATACAAAAAAAAAAATCCTTATACTCCCAAAGCCTTATAATTTTCATTCATAAAACCCCAGTAGTCAAAAACCATCCGACAACCGAAGAGAAATTAGAGATTTACTATAACCAAGGTCGACACTGAAGGGAAACACGGTCTATTTTGACATCAGCAACTTGCTCATTTACATACCGGAAATATACAGACGAAGCTTGAAACATAGCGTCCAAAGTTCTAAATATTATGGAAAATAATTACGTTTTTGTTATGTTTTGGACTTTAAGAATCATTAGTCACGTACCAGTCACTTAACATTCCTACAATGTTTATTTGATTTTTGGCGGGAAATCTAAAAATAGCTTAAGGGGCTACTTAGCCTTTTAACTCATTACCAAACGACAAAATTTTAGGTTTGTCCGAATCGAAAGCATTTGCAGACGACAAAATAAAAGTGACTGAAAATTTGAAAATTGTTTTGTGAAGGGTAGAAAACATTATGGGAAAAGGAGAAAATGCTGGTTACCAGCATTTTCTCCTTTTCCCATGATGTTTTCTAAAGGCTTCTTTCTCAGGGTCGTCAAAAGTAGGGATTGTGTGGTAATGAGTTAAGGGAATACCACCATTTTTTTTTTAATTTTGTAATTTTATGATTCTTAATTATGGATGATTTGTTTTTGTGTTACATTTAAATTGCAGTGAGATATATTTTTTCTTAATTTGGTGCGATGTGAAAAATCTAAATACCTACCTTTAAGAGAAAAAGAGAAAACACTTGTAACTAGCATTTTTCACCTTAACTCCATAATGTTTTCTTCCCTTTCTGATAGAAATTCCATCATAAAAGTCATTTCCGTCGTCTGCAAATGATTTGAATTCGGACCAGTCTAAATTTTTGTCGTTCGGTGAAAAGTTGAGAAGCAGAAAATGAATACCAAAACTAGACTGTACATACAGATACAGTAATGTTGGTCTTTAAGCTTTGAAAAATAATTCATAGAAAGATTTAATAAATTAAAACAGTGTGGAGTAAAGGAATGGCTTTTTTGGGTAAGGGAGATTACAGATTTGGTATTACATATTAATATTGTACCAAAAATATGGTAAAGGCTCGTTTTTGCAACGACACTTGATCCCAGTATATGCTACTCTAACCCCTCGCCAACTTATGAAAACGAAAAACGTCAGATGCGTGAATGATTGATTGATTGATTGACTGGTTGGCTGGTTGATTGATTGATTGCCTTAATCTATCGACGCCATCAGTACCCTATCTGGCGATGTTCCCTGCAAAAATTATTAGTTTTATTATGGAGGAGAGTGCAAGATACAGGATGAAATTTTCCCCAAGTTACGTGTGGTTCTGTGTCCGGTGTATAACACCGTCACACAGGACCTGGGTCCGTATCCCCCCGTATTCAGCAACCATTCTTACGAACTTTCTAAGTCCTATTCTTCAGAACTTAGTCAGTGTGAAAGTAACAGAACCTCTGATTGGCTAAACCGAATGGTTTAGCCAATCAGAAGTTGTGTTACTTTCACAGTCAGACAATCTTGAAGAAAAAGACAAAGAATGTTCTTAAGAATAGGTGGTGAATACGGACCCTGGGTTTAAGGTTTCATCCGAAGGACTGTTTACAAGATAACATTCTATTGAGCTCGAACCCACACCGGCAAGTGGCCCAAGACTTCATGTGTAATGTCTCTGGCTCTATCCTCTCAGCCATTCGGACAAGTCAATAAGTTTTTGATTATTTCAGTTTTGTCCGGATTCTTTTCTTTTCAATACATTGTACAATGAACACAAAATGAAACAGAGAAATTCAAAGATATTTATCTGAAATAGGGCTTGTCGACATGAATTCAGCTCTAATGTACGCCTGCTGCATCAAAAAAGATTGTGGCTAAAGGAGAAATTCACTCTGTTCCCATATTTTTTTCCGAAACAGTCTGCATTAACTCTGTTACCAAAAGACAAACTTTAAGACTGGTCCAAATTCAAAGCGTTTGGTTTGCAGACGACAAACTAGATGTTGCATACATTAGAAAATTTTCTTTGAAAGGGTTGAAAACATTGTGGAGCAAAAGGAGAAAAAGCTGGTAACAAGCATTTTCTCCTTTTTACCCACAATGTTTCAAAAAAGTCTTTTTCCTTGTGTTGGGGTTGTGTCATAAAGAGTACATAAATCTTACATAGGGGTATTGTAACGTGAATACTTAATTCAAAACAGATAAATTTACCTTCTTTTCTTGTATTGTTTTGTCCGAATATTTCGTCATCACTTCTATCGACACATTTTTCATACAGAACGTTACCAGATCGTCTAGAATAACGCATATTTGGATTAACGGGAAGGGTGAGAGGGCAGGTAACCCGAAGAAGTTGTTTTACAAGTTTTGTATCTTTTCTCGATATTTACGGTGTGACGCCCACTTTTAATTATTTACCACTCATTTTTTAAGTCCTTACGAGCCTGACAGGTTTTAAGAAAAAAAAAATGTCGAAAAGGGGGGAAAATGGTGATAACACACGTTTTCTCTTTTTTCCTACAATGCTTTCCATCTTTTTAACAGCCGAAAAGCATAAATCTAGTCACATCTAAATTGTCGTCTGCAAGTGCTTTCAATGTGGACGACTCCAAATTCTTCGTCGTTTGATAAAAAGTTAACTCATTACCAAACGACAATAATTTAGGCTTGTCCAAATCAAAAGCATCTGCAGACGACAAAAAAAAAAAAACTGACCGAAAACTTGAAATTTGTTTTGTGAAAGGTAGAAAACATTGTGGGAAAAGGAGAAAATGCTAACCACAATGTTTTCTAAAGGCTTCTTTCTCGGGGTCCTCAAAAGTAGGGATTGTGTGGTAATGGGTTAAGTCAATGAAAAGGTGCTGTCATATAGCATTGTCCCGTTTAATTCTTTACCCATATAAACAACGTATGCATACGGCAAATTTAATGTGGCTCAAACGAGGAAATTTCTTTGACAGGGTAAAAGATATTAAGGGAAGAAAGAGAAAAATTAGTATTCTTTGTATTTTCTTAATTTCACACTTTGTGTCTACAGATGGGTATTTGGGTTTTTCACGTCTTACCAATTAAAAAATATACATGTATATATCACTGAAATTTATATGAAAAAAAAATACAAATCATCATCAATTAAGAATCATAAAATTACAAACAATTTTTTTATGGTATTCCCTTAACAGGCTACGTAGCCTCTTAAGCTATTCTTAGATTTCGCGCCAAAAATAAAAAGCATTGTGGGAATGTTAAGTGACTGGCACGTGACTAATGACGCTTAAATTCTATAACATAACAAACATGTAATTATTTTCTATAATGTCTTCTTCGGACGCTATGTTTGAAGCTTCCTCAGTGTAAATCCAGTATGTAATTGAGCGAGTTGCTCATGTAAAAACAGACCGTGTTTCCCGTCGGTGTCTATACCTGGGCCACCTTTAACCCATTACCACACAATCCCTACTTTTGACGCCCCCGTGAAAGAAGCCTTTTGAAAATACTGTGGGAAAAGGAGAAAATGCTGGTAACCAGCATTTTCTCCTTTTCCCACAGTGTTTTCTACCCTTCCCAGAACAAATTTCAATTTTTCAGTCACCTTTATTTTGTCGTCTGCAAATACTTTGAATTTGGACCAGTCTAAAATTTTCTCGTGTGGTAAAGAGTTAAGGGATTTTTGTTTCAGGCTAATAAAACAAGGCATTGTGTCGTAAAGTGTTCTACCATAGTTTATAGGTATATTATTGTTCAGTATATTCTACATGAAACTTTTCAAAGTTGTCTGATTATTTTTTTTTTGCATGCAGTGATGAATCTTTTTTTTTTCTTCTCGTAAACGGTCTTGAAACCTACAAAACTATAATATAAAAAGGCATACATAATGTTATTGAATGAAAAAAAAAATATATCAAAGCTTTATCCTGTCGTAGTTAGAAGTTTACAACAGCAGAAATAAATTTTGTTATGTACATTGCTTGAAATGAAATTGACTCTATATGACCGAAAAAAAAAAACTACCAGAGCAGCGGAGAGAGTATGCACACAGCAAGATTAGTCTGCAGTTTGATCTTGCTTTACACTCTCCGCTTAATACTCCTTTGGTCGCGAAAAGCAAGATAAAATTTAAGTGGTCTTGAAAACGGGTAGAACCTGATACACCGGTTTCGCTAGAGTAGATTTAGGGTCGTGTTACCATATGATTCTGTGTATACCTTTACTGCGACTTTAAGGTGTCACATCACGTTTTTATCTAGGAGAGTGATGCGTCATATAAGGCAGGTCGAATCTTTGAAGAATATGACATGTGCAGACAACGATCGCTTAGAGGCAAAACTATGGCTTCTCCGTCTGTTACTCTCTAAAGTGCTATCGTAGAATTATGCCGATATCATAAGATTTGGCTTTGAAAGAATAGCAAAATATTTTAGGAAACGAGGAGAGGCTGCTGATCAGCATTTCTCCTTTAACGAGAGCGTTGTCGACAGCTACCTTCCACAGGAATATCGAAATCGTGAGAACGCAAATGGTAATATAACTGGGTCCGTATTCACCAATCATCGGTCGGCTTGAACATTCTTTATCTACTCTCCATCCAATTGGGTTAGCCAATCAGACGGTATATTATTTTTTTATTTTCAAATTTAGAAAATTATTGATAAGACTTTTAATGTTCTTGACAACGGTTGGTGATTATGGACCACAGAAACCTGTTGACATACCTTTGTCTGATAATGGTAGAAGAAACAATAAAGCACCAGCAAGCATATGGGCATACTGTTCTCACATTGTATCTATGGTTAACTAGCGGTCCAAGGTAAATAATTCGGGGGGGGGGGCAATAGTAAGCGCAAAATTAATTCATTTTAACCCTCTCCCAAACAGTCCCTGGTTTTTAAGACCCTGACAGAGGAGACTTTTGAAAACATTGTGGGAAAAGGAGAAAATGCTGGTAACCAGCATTTTCTCCTTTTCCCACAATGTTTTCTACCATGCTCAAAACAAATTTCAATTTTTGAGTTACATGTATTTTGTTTTCTGCAAGTGCTTTCAATTTGGGCCAGTCTATAATTTTGTCGTTAGGGAAAGGGTTAAAGCATGGTTAATATTACATGTATTAACCCTTTACCAAACGACAAAACATTATGGGAAAAGGAGAAAATGCTGGTACCAGCATTTTCTCCTTTTCCCAGAATGTTTTCCAAAGGCTTCTATCCTAGGGTCGTAAAAACCAGGGATTGTTTGGTAAAGGGTTAAGAGTCTTACAATGTGACACAGAACACAGAACAGACTGTCAGAGTTTGGGTTGCTTTGAGACGAAGTCAGAAATCTCTTTCGCTCCTAGCAGTTTGTACAGATTTCACGCCACTTCGACAAGCTTTCTCTAGAAATCGCGTGCATATACAGCCTTTTTTGTGTAAAAGAGGAGATTGAGATAGTCAGTTACATGTTTGTGACGGTGTTCACAATTTCCTTTTTTAAATAAATATATTATTTGTTTATTTAGCGACACTATCCTTTTTGGAACATTATAGTTTCAGTTTTGTTATTTGTTATGATATCTCTCCCTCTCTCTGTTACCGTTATATCGTACACAGACCGTTTACTTTGTGCGGTAACGGACGCGCTTCTTAACGTAGCTAAACAGATGAAACAATCTGTATTACGTACGAAGCTTGACTTGTCACATGACGTTTACGCAATGTCACACGGGTTGATGGTTTAATCATTTATAACGTAAATAAATTATATATGCGTAGACATAGAGTGTAGAGAAAACGTTGCATCTAGAGGAACGTCGTTCATTGCGCATGATTGTGTGACAGAGTGCATTATTCTCATAAACACGTTCTGTCCAGGTCTAGATAGTCACCATTTTTCATGACGAGAACGGTTTAAGCCTCTAGCTATTGTAACCGTCGTAAAGAAACATTTACTTGTTTCAAACTTGTCAGTGTGTGCGCCAAGGTGAAAATATACGTCCATTGACGTTCTTTGTTGTTATATCAAGACAGCTATGTATGTTGTATAACTTTTAAACCCTAATGGATTTCTGACTGAACTGGGAAATATTTTGTGGGTTAAATAAGAAAATATTGCTTGTTTCGAAATCCAAAATCTATTCAAAATATGCTGCGGATTTTACTTACAATATTCATTACAGAAATATTTGTCCTCGCAGAAGGTAAGACAAATATTTGTTACTTTTCGATTTTGTGTAACGTAACCATTCAGTTATTACTTTATGACAATGAAGTGTGCTGTCTTGGACTTTACAGCAGTTAACTCTTATCCTGCTAAATAACTAAAATGAAATTTTCAATTCGATATTAAAAACCCAAACATTTTTATTTCAAAGGTATGTTGTAGGGAATAAAATCTCCAGATCGGACAGCGTGGATCCAAGATCAGACTGCACGTTCTGTGCAGTCTGATCTTGATCTACACTGTCCGCAAAAGGTCAGTGAGACGCGATAAGCAGCTAAAGGGTTAACATTATCGTTGTCTGTCATCTGTAGACATGTACACTGATTTTGAATGAATTCGAAAATCTTTTATTCTCGCTTTACTTTTACCCCCTTCCCGTTAGACTGACTTAAAACTGTTCAAAGCTTCATTATGCTGATTCAATGAAATATATTTCTATCTGCCTTTACCATTAGAGCTTTCACTTCAAATGAAATTATAACGTCCGTTGTCCGCATAAACTCTAATTTCATGCTCCCCCTACCTCCTCCTTTCCGGATTGATTAAATGTATGTTGTATAAGGCCTTTTCAACATTATTTTAGTTGCACCTATCCGTGTTTTCCTAGAGTTTCTTTTTACCAGTGCTCCACAAAATGTTCTTTCCAAGCCATTAGCTGCTTTCTCACATCACCATCGCCGTGGCCGAGCCAGGGATAGAACTCGGGTCCCCCGTTCTCACTCCTGCGTGCCCCCCCCCCCCCCACCGGAAATGATATATCTATATCAGTATAGAATTCTATTCCGATTGTCTATTTCATCCAACAAAATGAATTTGCATCGATGGAGTAGATGGTATAAAACAGCTCGCTTGAGATCTAAAAATCTCTCCAAGATCTTACAACAGATCGAACGTCGTAAAATGACAAAGTGCTTTCTTCAACAAGTCTCACGTTTCCTTGGTTAAGTTTCTATGAGCATTAGAAAGAAGGCTGTTGCAATCATTGGCCGGTAGGGAAGAATTTCTAGTACTAACCCGCATTTTCTCCCTTTCTCTCCTTCCACCCATTCAAATGTACAAGGTGGGCCAAAGGTAAGGTTACAGTCAACATTTACTAGGTTTACAATTGACACGTAGACATTCACCATTTTCTTTTATAACATCTTATTACATTTTCATTTTTTACAATCAATTAGTTTAGAATTGTTTATGCACTTTTGTTTCACAATTTAACTGTATGTATTTGGGAATATTTAATCCCTCAAGTGCTCAAAATATCCACCTTCAATACTGCAATGTTCTCCATATCTGTATAAAACACTCTGACACACAGAGCAACTCAACTTCTGATCTCCATCAATTTTTGTGAATGTACCAGAAATGAAATCTTGATCTCATAAACCTTGTTCTTGTTTCTTATATGCTCAAAATACATTAAATTCTTGGTTCGGTTTTACCTAATCCAGAATAATAATAATAATAGAAATACATGTAGTACAAAAATACTTTTAAACAAAATGTAACCCTACTTTCGGCCCACCTTGTATAACACTTTAGCTTCATATAACTTTTGTCGTTTACAAGCGGAATTTTTGCATCTTGTCGTCTGGTGAAGAGCACTTAGATGAGACTCTTCTATAACAGTGTGTGTACTGACCTGTGGTAACACAACATAAACAAGTACTGAAGGTTAAGCATAGGACAATACATAAAAGGTCAATGGTGACAAACGTGATTCACAAACGTAGAAACGCCTCTGACGAAAAAGGGGGGAATTTATATAAACGCATTTTACACGTTTGGTTAGTGTATCGTACATTAACTAACTGTAGATCTACATGAAATACACTGCCTGATGGCCTTCAAAATTTTATGGTAGCATGTTCTGAGAGGAAATGGCCGAGAAAAGCCACTACCACCAGACCTGTAGATGCAGAAGTGACATCTGGGTAAATGCTCGCAATGTACTACTTTTATTATCTAGGTGCGACTTAAATAAAATACAAAACAATTTAAGAAATGTCAACTTTGTAATCCGGTAATTCTGGTTGCGCAGAGCATTCCTAGGCAAGGCACAGTGCTCAGGACCAGAACCTACAGTGATAGTGAGACTCGGGATAAACTCTGTAGATAAACTGTCATTGTTCTTATTCGGGCGAACTTATTACGCTCACAAACTTCCTCGGCTGTATCACGTAGTCTGACATGCATCTACACGGTATATTTCTTCGCCGGAAGTACTCCGCTTCACCGTTCTTAAAATTGTAACACTCCACTAAGAAAGCAAACACTAGTCACAATTTTCCTTTGGAACCTTTCTAAACACATTTCTGATATCAAACAGTTTGTACATTTATTTTCTAACTCGGTCTCTCAGTTACGTTGGTATTTATTGACGTTATTTATCACTGTGGCTGTTATTGCTGTTGCTATTCGAGTTTTATCATTTATACGGCTTCGCCATGTTTAAGATAATGTGACAACATTTCAAAATGAAATTTTCTGGTTACGGTCGAGGTTAGTTATACCTGAAGGTCACATGAGCTGTGACGAGTGTCACTATTCCTTGGTAAAAGGCCTGTTTTAAAACAACATTCAAACTGATCAAACAAATGAAAACGTTATAAAAAGGTTTCTTCTCATGAATGTTTTGTGGGACAAATACGCTTGATAAGTCATTGTCATGGCGAAGAGCTAGCTATCCTGGAGTGGTTAGCCCTACAGGCTTGGGTAATGGTTTCGATATAAGCCCTATTTTTCCTCTTTACATGACATAGGTGTTGCTTCATAGCAGACAGGTCGAATCTTCGAAGAATATGACATGCACAGACAATGACCTGAAACAAAATGTTTCGACTCGGGTCAGCCTGCGCGGACTGTACAGGCTGACCTGAGACAAAACTATTTGTGGATACATTAAACCCCCTTTTTTGCATTACAGAATACACAGACAAACTGTAAAACAAAAAGGGAGCGACGCACGAGTCCGTCAAATGATACAAAGAAAGTATTACACAACATTTAGTCGCTACAAAACATCAGTGTGACGTAGTTAGCCGTGCAAAATGGTTTATACTGTCATACTGTATAATACATTTTTTAAACACTTTTTTCCTATCTTTGCGCATCGAAGAAAAACGTAATCGATTGTTTCATATTTTTCTTCTTAAAGATAAACAAACTTGGAATGGGGATGTACAACTCCTTCTACTGCAATTTAAGAAAAAAATAAACGTCTTTCTTGCAAAGGTAGGAGATGCATGTTACATACGGCTTCGTATTCAGTTATACGGAAGGTTTTAAGAGTATTACTACGCGAAAACCAGTGTGAAGAAACGCTTTTCCAAAACTCTAGGTCATTAACTATTTTGAGCTAGTGGGCTTTTTTTTTTGTTTAGAAATAACAAAACTGAACACAACTGGGAAAACGAAAATTATTTACTGGAAACTAAATGCGTGTACGTGTTATGAAACCAGATTCGATTTATGCAGAACATTATAAGAAACACACATAAAAATGTCTTCAAATGCTCTGAATTGTTTCGGTGTTAAAACTCGTAGGTCCTATTGTGTTGCACTAAGTAAAGAGTCATAAATATGTCGATAAATCTATTTTTTATTTGTGTATAAATAATAAGATTGTGATGGAGTGGCTTGACACTGTTTTACATTAGTCATTTTATCACCTGAACAGTTTCGTTCCTTGTATGGAAAATATAGAGGTATTTATAAAAACATAGACAAGCGCAGAGAGCAGCCATTTTGTTGATAGAACTTCGAGAAAACTTCGGTTTGACGCACAGAATAAGCTGAGAGCAACTGACGAATAAACTCGGACTTTGCCGATGAAATAAGCTAAGAAAGGTTTTCAAGGGCGTAAATTATTACCGCACGAACTATTTCATTGCTTGGAAAGGAACAACTAATGTTACTTCTTAAGCGCAGAGCTTCTCCTTTTCTCACAATGCTGTCCTAATTATTCAATCATTTGTGGGTTATTTTTCCTTCATTTTTTATTTTCTTCTTACGGTCACGTAAACTACACTGAGTACGTGTATTTAGTTAGGGTTCTCCAAATATACTACCGAAAAAAGTTCAGGTGCATCGATGTTGCGCTCATACCTGATTTAGAAATGGGGTTGCTGTCAATCTTTTGAAATTAAGTAAATATTTAGGCTTAAATAATTTCATAACTGTAAAGCAAATTTGTCACTACCAAACCTTCCTCCAGCACTACAGCCCGTCAAATGACATTGAGTACAAACCAGTGTTTCGTATGGCCGCCTTTGTTGCAATTCATTCTATGCACTGATTTTGCGTGAATCGCTCCAAGTCTGTCAGGGTAGCCTGTGCAATAGCGGTCAATATGTGGGATAGGTCTTTTTGCAGTTCAAGCATGGTAACCGTTTGGTTGGGAAGGCGCCGGTGTAATGCAGAGAAATGACCGCTATTACAAAATGACCCACGGTCATTTCTCGCCGTAGAGGAATGACCCATGGGTCGTTTCTCTACGTCGAGAAATGACCCATGGGTCATTCTTCTACGTCGAGAAATGACCCGTGGGTCATTTTGTAATGGGGGTCATTTCTCTGCATCACACCGACGTCAAAACCTGACGCGAGCAACCTGTATACAGTTTACATGTCTTATAAAAACGGCAAAACGAAGGGATGAATGATTACGTCCCAGTACCGTAGCGTATGGTGTCGTTAAGTTACTACAGAAATGCACAGTTGGGGTCTATGAATTACAGCTTTTCCTCCCCAAAGGATCACAAATACCCTGCCCAAAAACATGCATTGAACCACATGTTTGTCTAAACATTTATCTCGGGGCCGTCGGCAACGTCGGCGTCGACCACTTTACTGTCCAAATGGAAACGAGACTAAAGGGAAAGCAGCGTATTTGTCCAAGTTTGTCTCCTACATCGAATACGTCGTCTGTACCAGGCAAAAAGTGTTGCTCGCTGATGACGACGTAATATAGGGTGTATTCCGAGCTCTTGCTGTCAACTTTTAAAAGTTTGTCCACTGGTCGGCATGGGATTAAGGATGCTAGGGACATTAATGATGCTGTCTGAAAGAGATTCCTAAGACCCTGTTGGCGCTTATGGATGTCTTTGCCTCTTGACGTCACAGGGGGTCGCCTTAACCGTTAAGCATCAGGAACGCTGCCTGAATATTTTCAATGTCGCCATACTAATTGCACGGTGTGTCTGTGCACTTAGAATCGTCCAGCAGCCCTAAATTCATGCTTTCTCTATTTCAAGCCATCCAACGCCTCGTCGACGTTCATTTTCGGAAAGGCATGGCATCTCTCATTAGCATAGAAACAGTCACGCCATACATTAAAATTTTTTAGCCAACCTCTGGTAAAAGAGGTTTTAACTCATTACCAAACGACAAAATTTTAGGCTTTTCCAAATCGAAAGCAATTGCAGACGACAAAATATAAGTGACTGAAAATTTGATTTTTTTCTTTTTTGTTTGTTTTTTGAAGGGTAGAAAACATTGTGGGAAAAAGGAGAAAATGCTGGTTACCAGCATTTTCTCCTTTTTCCCACAATGTTTTCTAAAGGCTTCTTTCTCAGGATCGTCAAAAGTAGGGATTGTGTGGTAATGAGTTAATGCATCTCCGTGATCCGCTATTCGAAGCAAATTATCATGTTGTTATTGATCGATAAAATCCGTTTGGTCTAACAACCGGTTGAATAATGAGGTAGAATATCCTTTGACTTGCAGAAAATTAACCAATAGCAAAGAGGATCGACTCATGGCATCCTGCGCGAATTGCGCAGGCTGGCCTTGGTTGATACATTTTGTTGTTGCACCAAGCCCCCTTTTCTAGAGCGTGGCTCATTTACAGGCAGAAAATGAAAGTTTTATCGTTTACTGTGCTTAATCCATTACCACACAATCCCTACTTTTGACGACCCTGAGTAAGATGCCTTTAGAAAACATTGTGGGAAAAGGAGAAAATGCTGGTAACCAGCATTTTCTCCTTTTCCCACACTACTTTCCACCCTTCACAAAACAAATTTCAAAATTTCTGTCACTTTTATTTTGTCGTCTGCAGATGCTTCTGATTTGGACAAACCTAAAATTGTGTTGTTTGGTATTGAGTTAAAGGGTGAACAAACTACTTCGTAAAAGACCATACATCACACTTAAAATATCGTGTGTCGTCTCCCTAAACCTTTACCGCATAACTAAAGTTTTTAACAACGTTGAGGAAACAGGCTTCTGAAAACATTGTGGGAAAAGGAGAAAATGCTAGCAAACAGCATTTTCTCCATTTCACGCAATGCTTTACCCTTTCAAAGAGAATATAAAAAAAAAAGAAAACCGGTGTTGAACCACGTTACATACTTGTAGTCTGCAAGCACATTCAAATTAGACCAGCCCAAACGGTTGTCGTGTCTTAAAGAGAGTTAACGCTGAATACCTTCTGTGGACGATTCTCACCGGTGAGCAGTAAACTACCTTTGAAAGATTGATTGATTGAATAATGTTTAAGGCCGTTTTCAACAGTATTTTAATTATATCGTGGCGGCCTGAGCACCTGTCCATACTTTCTTAGAGTTTCTTTGACCACTTCTCCACACAATATTCTTTCCAAGCTAGCTACTTTCCCAGCTTTTGAAAGAATGTAACAAGTTATGAAACAGCTTGTTACTGGACATTTTTCCGACTTCCACTGTGTTTTCACTATCGTCTATGTAAGTTTAAGCCTTTCACGAACAATCCCTGGTTTTTACGATGCTGGGAAAGAAGGCTTTTGAAAACAATTTAGGAAAAGGAGAAAATGCTGGTAACCAGCATTTTCTCCTTTTCCCAAAATGTTTTCTACCCTTTCATAGAAAAAAATCATCCTTTGCATTAAATTTAAATTGTCGTCTGCAAAGTCTTTCAATTTGGCCTAGTACAGAAGTTTGTTGTTTGGGAAAGGGCTAATTCCCGCTCATGATCCCGATTTAAATAGGGTGTGTTTCTTTATTTTTTTCAGTCAACTGCCACAAAATTGTTTCAAGATGTAATGAATTAATGGCGCGTACATAATCAGGGGCGTCATTTCATAAAATTAAAATTCAGTATAAATATACCATTCTCGGTATTAGGAATGAATACACAAGTAGATTATACATCAATTTTAGGCATTTATTTTAGGACAATATTAAGGTCAAGGTCTTTTGTTTTTCTTTCATCTTGAGTTCACGTGATCTTGAGAGAAAAAAAAAAAACATCCCAGACCTCAATGGCGTGTAATGAAAGTTTGATTGCTATTTCTGTTTGTGTTTCCTCTGTTTCATCATACGAGCCAGCTCAGTGAAAATAGAGGATAATCAACTGGTTATTTTTGATACGAAAAATATCTCACGAGGATGCGTTGTTAGGCGTTTTTTTAACGCCTTACGACGCATCCGAGTGAGATATTTTTCATATAAAAAGTAAGCAGTTGATTATTCTATTTATCATATACCTAATTAACATCATTACTTTTAATTAACACTATGTATAAGTGCTTAATGAAAAAAAAAGTAGTTCCTCCTAAATTACGGCAAGAAGTGAAAGTGAAAGTTGATATCGTCACTAGTGATGATATCAAACTTTATTACACTGGGAAATTCCAGGATTTCACTGCTAGGTATATAGGAAAGGAGCTTAATGCATTTTCGTGATGCATGGCACCAAGTAAACCATCACATATTTATGGATCCATAACAGCCTCTCATTTAATCGTTAACCATACCGGCAATCCATGGTTTTTACGACCAAGAGGAAGAAGCCTTCTGAAAATATTTAGGGAAAAGGAGAAAATGCTGGTAACCAGCATTTTCTCCTTTTCCCTAAATATTTTCTACTCCTCTAAAGTTAATTTTCAATTTCTGCAGTCATGTTAATTTTGTCGTCTCGAAATGTTTTCAATTTGGACAAGTCTCAAATTTTGCCGTTTGGCAAAGAGTTAAATTAACGACTTAATCTTAAAGTAGACTGGTCGGACTGCGCAGGATAACCTGAGTCGATATTTTTCCCAGATGCATTAACTCTTTTACGCACAGTGTCGACTTTTAACGACCCTGGAAAAGAAGCCGTTTAAAAACATCATGGGGAAAAAAAATGCTGGTAACCAGCATTTTCTCTTGTACCAACAATGTTTTCAACCCTATCAAAGAATGATTACACCAATGGAGCCACGCTGAAATTGTCGTCTGCAAATTCTTTCAGTTTGGACAAGGCTTAAATTTTGTCGTCTGATGAAGGGTTAAGCCCCCTTTTCGCAAAGCATGGCTTGTATGTTAAGTTTTACAAATGAAATTAACACAGTTAAAAAAATACTGAACTCTATACAAACAATCCCGCGTTTTCACGACTCTGACAAAAAAGCCTTTTGAAACCATGGTGAGACAAAGAGGAAATGCTGGTAACCAGCATTTTCTCTTTTTCCCACGATGTTTTCTACCAATTCCAAAACAAGTTTCAATTTTTGAGTCACACTATATTTGTCGTCTGCGAACGATTTCAATTTGGATTAGTCTAAAATTTTGCCGTTTGGTAAAGAGTTAAATGAACAGTATTCTTTCAAATGAATTTGCTAGGTGTCAACAATGCAACCTCACTTTTCTGTCCACTGTACAATGCAACCTCACTTTTCTGTCCACTGTACAATGCAACCTCACTTTTCTGTCCACTGTACAATGCAACCTCACTTTTCTGTCCACTGTACAATGCAACCTCACTTTTCTGTCCACTGTACAAAAAATCCTCGATTTCAACATGCCTGAGGAAGAAAGCTTTTGAAAACATTGTTGGAAATGAGAAAAGTACTGGAAACCAGCATTTTCTCCGGATCCTTTTCCCACAGTGTTTTCTTTCTTATCAAGAACAAATCTGGCCATTTAAGCAACTTTTAATTTGTCGTCTGCAAATGCTTTGAATTTCAACAAGTGTAAAACTTTGCCGTTTGGTATAGAGTAAAAGCTGATAATCCATATTTACGTTGATGAGTTTTGGTTGTCTGCAGCAGGGTAATAAATCAAAGGGCATTTTCTCCTTTTGGTGTCGTCGTTTTTTTTCTTTAATTACCCCGGGGGACACAAATATTTATTATTTGACTGACAACATGGACTTTAATGTTTTAATGATAATGAAGCGAACATCCCCGATTTTGGGAGAAAATAGAGTTTGTTTAGACTAGATAATTCATTCTGATGAACATTGACATATATAATTAATATGTCAAGCCGGACAGTTCGCCTGTCATCGCTGGTTTATTGTACGGCTACCATCTTGTGTGCGAGGCAGACAGCAAGTTTAAAACCCTTCACCACACAGGCCAGAGTCTTAACGACGCTGATAAAGAATGCCTTGCAAAACATTGTGGGAAACGGAGAAAATGCTGGTAACCAGCATTTTCTCCTTTTCCCTCAATGTTTTCAACCCTTTCCAAAGCAAATTACAATTTTTATGTAACATTTATTCTGTCGTCTGCAAATTCTTTCAATTCAGCTGTCAACCAATATGTCGTTTGGTAAAGGGTTAAACCTGGGCTGTATCTATACGATTTTTTCCGGTTTTAGTGTTGACTGAAAACAACGATCACCAATTAATTTTTCCTCTGATATAACCATCATACTTCTGCTGACCTCCTTGATCCTTATTTTGATCTTTCGGGTGCGTGTCTTACAGCGATAAGTCAAGATGCAAAGATAGTACTAGTATACACAGCTGTACAAGAAAACATTCTTACGCTTAGAAGAAACGATATGAACAGCTCGAGCTTTCACACAGATGAGGAGAACCGTAGACATTTACGGGGGCAAAACCGGCCCGTGTTCACCGACCATTCTTGAGAACGTTCATAGTCCTATTCTCCATGTTTTGTTTTTTTTTTTTCTTTAAATTTGAAAGTTACACAACTTTTGATTGGCTAAACCAAATGCTTTACCTCGTCAGAAATTTAACCTAAAGTTGTTCATAAATCAGAAGTTGAAAGTAAATTAAAATGGTAGTGAAATACATTAAAATTGAGAGCATACCATTCAAAAATATGAAAATTGTTATTAAGAAGGCAATCTGTTATTGTTCGGTCGCTCCAAGCGTAAGTAACTGACAGAAAAAATGAATTTTAAAACCAGGTAAAAGTAAACAAAAGAAAGGGCGACGTGGCAAGTTTTAACCTTGTTTTAGAGTTCATGTTTCTGTCAGCAACTAACACATAAACCGATTGTGGTGTCCGTGGTCGTGAGGTAGAGCGTCGGCCCCATAACCTAAAGGTCCTGAGTTCGATACCCGGGAGCGGGTGTCAACTTCGGGATTTTTCATTGGCCTACACATTCGGTGCGAGTACTGGTGTAGTTCCCAGGAAGCAGAATCGAGAGAGATTAGTATAAGTTGTAAGAAAGTGTTTCTCAATCGATGTAAAATAAATATGTTTAAACTAAACCGATCGTACAATAATAGATGGTCAGCTTCACATTAATTTCCATTCCTTTACAAGGTAGGATTTATATGCAGTTTAACAGATTTATTCTTTACATTTGGCACCTATATAAGAGTAGTGGCAGAACGAAGAGGCCGTGAATGTTATCTCATTACCAAACGACAAAATTTTAGACTGGTCCAAATTGAAAGCATTTGCAGGCGACAAAACAAAATAAAAGTGACTTGAAATTTGCTTTGTGAAGGGTAGAAAACATTGCGGGAAAAAGAGAAAATGCTGGTTACCAGCATTTTCTCCTTTTCCCACAATGTTTTCTAAAGTCTTCTTTCTCAGGGGCGTTAAAAGTAGGGATTGTGTGGCAATGGGTTAAAGTTGGTACCAGCCGTAAACCCGTAATCTTTAACAATAGAATTCAAAGCTGTTTGTTGCGAAAATATAAAAATCCGACAGATTACGCTGGACCTAAATTGCTAAATTCATTAGGAAAAAGAATCTTAAATATTTTTTTCTAAAGATTCATTTGCGTATTCAAGGAAATCAAAATGACGTCAAAAGTTTACCAGACGGTCGGACATGTAATTATGGTTGATGTTGTGTTATACAAGTGTTCCGCTCGTGTAATTATTCATGTTCCCATTCAACAAAAAACGAGAAAATCGCGTTATTTCCTCATTCTATACGTACATGCTGTATGCTGTTTTGTAAAAATGAGAAAATAATTTTATTTTCAGTCTAAGTTAAGTAATTCAGAGTTTATAGTTCTTCTGTCGAAATAGAAATCATATTTGATATACATTTTCTGACTCCCAAACGTTCCTGATAACGACTTGGAGAAAGGGAACAAATTTCAGAATCACAATTTCATAATACATGATTCAATGTACTTGACATTCGCTAAGCCGGGGCTCACTAGTTTTAAATCCTGTACTCTGTACTAGTTGGCTAGACAGAAAGCTCCTGTTAACACTGTATTGAAAGAGTGAAAAATGTTAGTAACCAACTGAAAGATGGAAAGAAAAAAAGAACTTCAGAAACGTCACGATTTCAAGATATATTCAAAATTCTTGACATCTTAAGGTACGTCTGTTAACAGTGCTTTGATCTAGGTACCTAGTCGATTGACAAAAAGGCCGCCCAAAGTACAGAGAAAGCTTACTAGGTCGGGGGCCATATTCACCAACCATTCTTAAGAACGTTCTTAGTCTTTTTTCTCCAAGGGTTTCAAAATTCGAAAGCAACACAACTTCTGATTGGCTAAACCGAATGGTTTAGCCTATCAGAAGTTGTATTGCTTTCAAATTTAAAACATTATGGAACATAAGACTAAGAATGGTTGGTGAATACGGCCCCAGGTCTCTATGATGTAATCCAACAAATCACACACGGGTTGCACTTCTTTTTTAAGCAACAAGATTCTTTTTAAAGCAACAAGACCATTTATTTGCTACTGTAGTTAGTGATAATGATTATTTTCGTAAAGATACAACCTGTTTCGAAGTTTGGGAACGCGATTTATTGACTTTAATCGAAGCATTATATAACTCGCCCTGTACTTCCGGTCCGATACTATGACAACAACAGGCAAAAGTATGGCTTGATCACACGACTACATGACTTTAGACTTAAATATGTGCGGAGGACAAAATGCGTGAGATTCAAAGTATGGGGGCTGTCTTTTAGTAATTTGGATAACAACATTGTGCGAAAGGAAGAAAATGCCAGTCTCCAATGACTACCTTTTTGTCCAGTATCTTTTCAGAAGCCTTCTCTTTCAGGGTCGTAAAATTGCAAGAGTTTTTAGAAAATACTTAACCAAACAGAACTTTATAGTGGAGCAAATTTTGCAAGAAATGGACTCTTTCGACACTTTTTTATGTCCTCACAGTCACTCAGTGCAAAATATCAAGATGTCGGACAAATACCTATGTATTTACGGACTGAATAATGTTTATCTGCGGACCAAGGTAATAAATTCTGTCGAGATACATTATAAAGGAAAAACCGGTCCAAAATTATTTATCATTTATCATACAGGGGATTTTAAAAATATAAAACTGACAGATGATGGTGTTTAAACTCTTTACCAAACGACAAAATTTTGGACTGGTCCGGAGTGATCGTATTTGCAGACGACAAAATTAATGCAACTAAGAATTTTTTTTTTTTGGAATGGTACTAAACATTGTGGGAAAAGGAGAAAATGCTGGTTACCAGCATTTTCTCCTTTTCCGACGATGTTTTCAAAAGGCTTCTTTCTTTCAGGGCTGTGAAAACCAGGAATTGTTTGACAAAGGGTTATACTCTTTACCAAACGATAAAGTTTGGATTTCGACCAAATTCAAATACGAGTATATGCAGTCAAAAAAAAATAGATATAACTCAAAAGATGACTTCTGTCTAACAGAATTAAAGACAAGGCGGGAAAAAAAGAGATAATTCTTTTTACCATAATTTTCTCCTTATCTCACACTGTTTTCCAAAGCCCTCTTCTGTCACGGTCGATAAAACTCGGGGCTGTGTGGTAGAAGGTTAACCCTTTACCAAACAATCCCTGGTTTTCACGACCCTAGGGAGGGAGGCTTTCGAAAACATTGCAGAAAAAGGAGAAAATGGCGGTAACCAGCGTTTTCTCCTTTTTCCACAATGTTTTCAACCCTATCAAAGACATAAATCATCATTTAAGTAACATTTAAATTGTTGACCTCTGATGTTTTCAGTTTTGCCCAGTCCGAAATTTCATTTTATCGTGTGGTAAAAGGTTAAACCCTTCACCAAATGATCACGTGAATTGTTTTTTTTTTTATTCGATCCAACAGAAGATTTTAAAGATATACCTACACCGAGAAAAGATTTTAAAAAGTGCTGGTTACCAGCATTTGAAATCTCCTTTTCAGACAATGATTTCAAGTTCTTCAATAAGACAAATCAGGGCAGATGAGCTGCAGGCTATATATATTCGTCGTCTTTAACTCTTACCATACGACAAAATTTAAGACTTGTCCAAACTGAAATCATTTGTAGACGACAAAATAAACGTGACTCAAAAATTGAAACTTGATTTTAGAAGTATAGAAAACATTGCGGGAAAAAGGATAAAATGATGGTAACCAGCATTTTCTCCTTTTCCCACAATGTTTTCAAAAGACTTCTTTCCCTTCGTCGTAAATACCAGGGATTGTTTGGTAAAGGGTAAAACAAATATGGACTAAGTCTTGAATTTTGTTGTATGTTTTAAGATTCGAAAAATTTTGACATATCGCTTGACAGTGATATATAACGTATGTTAACTTGTTCGTTATTTGTTTGAGAAAAGGATAGAGGTATTCTTAATGACCCCCTCATTTACTTCGTCTCTCAATATTAAGGGACAGTGTTGATTCAAGATCAGACTGCACTTTCTGTGCAGTCTGATCTTGATCTACACTGCCCGCAAAAGGTCATTGAGTCGGATGTGGCAGCCTAGGGGTTAATGTAATTTTCCAGCCATATTCATATTTTAATATCAAATCTCTGAATAATATCAGATATAAAGATTTCATTTTGTTAAAGCACTCTCAAAACTTTCAGGTCGACCCTCGCACTATAGAATTAAAGATGTGATTTACCTTAAATGCTAGACGTTAGTTTTGAGACATGGACAGGTGACAAACGCAGTTTTATTATTTAGAGGAAATGACAATCTCTATGTTGACGGTTTCTGAAAACATTGCGGAATAAGAGGCCATAGTGCTTCAAGTAATTTCTTCTTTTCTCAAAATCTTGTAAAAGCTGTCTAATGCAGGAGCCGTTCGTACGTGTGTGAACATTTGGTTATTGTTAACCCTGTACCCCTAAATCCTGTTTTTTATGATCCTATGGAAGAAGCCTTTTGAAAACATTGCGGAAAAAGGAGAAAATGCTGGTAACCAGCATTTTCTCCTTTTTCCACAATGCTTTCTACCGTTGAAAGACAGAAATCGTCATTTTAGCGATGTCTGTCGTTTGCAGATGCCTTCGATTTTAACAAATCTAGAATTTTGTAGTGTCGTAAAGAGTAAATATATATTTTCTGAGAACCAGTGTAACTGTGAGGTTGACACCATCACGTTTTGTGGTTTTTGTGTTTATCCTTAACATTTTGCCGAGCTGTCTCCGGTTTTTACGACTTTTAAAAAGAGGACTTTTGAAAACATTGTGGGAAAGGAGAAAATGCTGGTATGCAATCAACATTTTCATATTTTCCCACAATGCTTTTTTTTTTTAAACCCGTTCAAAAACAAATTCCCCCATAAGATATACATTTCATTTTGTCATCTGTTAGCCCATTCATGCACATATTTCATAGATTCGCTTTTAATTTTGTCGTTTGCAAACTGCTTTTCATTTGGACGAGTCTAACATTAAGTGGTTAAGTAGAGTATTGACTTACAAGTCTAACTAGAGATCTCTTTAATTAACCCATTACCACACAATCCCTACTTTTGACGCCCCTGAGAAAGAAGCCTTTAGAAAACATTGTGGGAAAAGGAGGAAATGCTGGTAACCAGCATTTTCTCCTTTTTCCCCACAATGTTTTCTACCATTCCCAAAACAAATTTCAAATTTTCAGTCACTTTTATTTTGTCGTCTGCAAATGCTTTCAATTTGGACCAGTCTAAAATATTGTTATTTGGTAATGGGTTAAAATTATTTTCGGAAAAGAAGAAACGGATGATAACCAGCATTTCCTACTTTTCCCACCATACACTGTTTTACTTGTTCATGGAAAAATTCCATTAAAGGATTCATTGTTTATTTTATCGTCTGCAAACAGCTTTCCATTTGGTCTGTCCTAAATTTCGTCGTTTGCTGAACTCATTACCAAATGACAATATTTTAGGCTTGTCCAAATTGAAAATATTTGCAGACGACAAAATATAAGTGACTGAAAAATTGAAATTTCTTTTGTAGAAAACATTGTTGGAAAAGGAAAGAATGCTGGTTACCAGCATTTTCTCCTTTTCCCACATTGTTTTCTAAAGGCTTCTTTCTCAAAGTCAAAAGTAGACAATGCGTGGTAATGGGTTCAAGGTGGAGACAGTAGTCACTACATCCTGCTACAAAATTCTGATTAACGACTTTCATTTGAAACATCATTGTAGAATACGGACAGCCAACACGAAATAAGTTCAAACTGTAACTACACCTGGAAACAGTGAAACAGAAGGGGGAAATCAATCGATTTTCGTCTTTTTTTTTACAATGCTTATAAGCAATCTGCTGCCAGATCCCAAAACGTTGTCAGTGGAAGGTGATGTATCAAACCCGCTACTACACATTCCTGTGCTTTTGGCTTTTAACTCATCACCAGACGACAAAATTTTAGGTTTGTCCAAATCGAAAGCATTTTCAGACGACAAAATAAAAGTGTCTGAAAATTTGAAATTTATTGTGTGAAGGGTAGAAAACATTGTGGGAAAAGGAGAAAATGCTGGTTACCAGCATTTTCTCCTTTTCCCACGTTGTTTTCTAAAGGCTTCTTTCTCGGGGTCGTCAAAAGTAGGGATTGTGTGGTAATGGGTTTAAAACAGTTTGGAAAGATGAGAAAATGCTGGCAATTAACAACTTCTACACTTTCAGCAATGTTTTCAGTTCATTCATAGGGAAAAAAAATGATCATTTTTGCTAAATTTGGTTTGTCTTCTGCATTGTTTCCATTCCGACGAGTACAGTGTTAACCCTTTACCAAACGGCAAAATTATAGACCTGTCCCAAAATCAAAGAATTTGCAGAAGTATAAATCAAAAGTAGCTCATATGGTACTTCTTGTCTCAGAATGAGTAGAAAACAATGTGGGAAAAGGAGAAAATACTGGTAAACAGCATTTCCTCCTTTTCCCACAAAGTTTTTTATAAGCTTATTATAACTCGAGATATTGTGTGGTAAAAAGTTAACCCTTTGGCTGCTAAGCCCGACTGACTGACCTTTTGCGGACAGTGTAGATCAAGATCAGACTGCACAGAACGTGCAGTCTGATCTTGGATCTACACTGTCCGATAAGGAGATATTATTTCCCCAAAACACATTTTTGAAATAGCAATATTTGCATTTTTACTATCAAATTGAAAATTACATTTTAGTTATTTAGTAGGGTAAGGGTTAACTCTTTACCACACAAGAAAATTTTAGACTGGTCCAAATTCAAAGCATTTGCAGACGACAAAAAAAAAGTGGCTGAAAAATAGAAATTTGTTCTGGGAAGGGTAGAAAACACTGGGGGAAAAGGAGAAAATGCTGGTTACCAGCATTTTCTCCTTTTCCCACAGTGTTTTCAAAAGTCTTCTTTCTCAGGGGCGTCAAAAGTAGGGATTGTGTGGTAATGGGTTAAATAACCACAATGTCATCAACACATTGTCAACACCGTTCCACATAATCAATCATAATTCATTTCGTCATCTTTGATAACCTATGGATCATTTTTTATGGTTTGTTGTAACTAACAATTAACGTTAGTATTCTTTTTACAAAAAGAAATTAATTCAACTTTCAACATCAGTGTATTAGTACAGATTATATTGTTATATAAATAACTTTTTACCAAACCGACTTTTAACGACCCTGATAAAAATGCCTATTGAAAACATTGTTGGATAGCGAATTCTTTGAATTTGGACACGAGCAATATTTTGTCGTATGTTTAAGAGCAGATTGAATTTGATATCCCTGCAGGCGATTTTTTTTTCCTTGTAGCACTGCATGGGATAACTTGTACATTCTGCAGCCGAACTTGAAGATGTTTAAAAATACCTAATTAATCTATTCCATAAACGTGTCGTCGGATTACTTCAAAAACCTTGTTTCAAGCTGTAGTTACTAAGTTTTTGAAGTAGTCCGACGATATGTATGAGGCATGCTTTATGAAATAGATGGTTTAATGTATAGGTTAGTTCTGCAAAAAAGTATCAACCAAGGTCAGCCTTCGTAGGCTAATCTGAGTCGCTACTTTTGGCTATTGGTCAATTTCCTGCGTGTTCAAGGACCAGTCTACCGCAAGATCTAGTTGGTTATTTAACAAAATGGATTTTATGGATCTAAAATTATATGACTGTTTGCTTGATACAACACATTACGGAGATGTATTAACGTCCCATTTCGCCAGTGCATGACTCTATATCACTTACAACACGCCAAAAGGGGCATTCGGACATTTGCGTAAAGTGTCGTCTCGGATCAGCGCAGTCCGCGCAGGCTAATCCGAGACGGCACTTTACGACTACGTTAGATTTTGTGCTACAGTAGACCTGCACATAACAGAAAAATTACATAAAAACGGATAACGTCGTCTCGGTTTAGCCCGTGCGGGCCCCGTAGGCTGATTCGAGACGACCGTGACTTTATGCTAATGTCCGAATGCCCCTTTTTGCATATTGCAGGCCATGTAAGAATCCTGCTCTGTTTAAACAAAATGGCTTTTATGGATCTATAACTATAATTATGGTTATTTGCTTGATACAACGCATTATGGAGCTGCAATACGCCCCATTTTGTCAGGACATGCCTCTATATTAGGATCCTGCTCTGTTCAACCCTTTACCCCATAAGGCATTTCTATGGTATCTCTAACTGACCCTAAATAACAGCAAGGATGAAGATGTTTCTTATGTGTATATGACACCTTTTGATAGCATAGAAAACATCGTCCTGAGCAATTTCACCTTTTGCCACAATGTTTTCCAAAGGCTCCTACAGGCAATGCGTAGAAATGGGTATCTATGAAGTAAAGGGTTAACCCTTTACCACACAATCCCTACTTTTGACGACCCTGAGAAAGAAGCCTTTGGAAAACATAGTGGGAAAAGGAGAAAATGCTGGTAACCAGTATTTTCTCCTTTTCCAACAATGCTTTCTACCCTTCATAAAACAAATTTCAAATTTTCAGTCACTTTTATTTTGTCGTCTACTAATGCTTTCGATTTGGACAAGCCTTAAATATTGTCATTTGGTAATGGGTTAAAGTAGGTCTATAATTATTGCATCTACAATTTTTTTTTACCTAAATAGATTCTAGGTATAGAAATGACCCTCCCCTACAAAATGGCCCATGGATCATTCCTCTACGTAGAGAAATGGCTCATGGGCCATTTTGTAGGGGAGGATCATTTCTCTGCATTACACCTATAATGAACAGTTTTTCTTTACCTGCTTTGTCGCTTGCAAAGGCTGTTATAAATTGCTTGCAAAACGCGAAAAGGGCCATTCGGACGTTTGCGTAAAGTATTGTCTCGGATCAGCCTCCGCAATTCGGGCAGGATAATCCGGGACGAAAGTTTAAGACCACGTAAGATTTTTTCCAACAGTAGACCTGCTTGAAACAGAAAACTACATAAGAACAGATCGTTTCTTTTCGGATAAGCTTGCACAGACTGCGCAGACTGATCCAAGACGACATTTTACGCAAATGTCCTTTTTCACGTGTTGCAGAACAAATATGGACAAAGCTTAGAATTTTGTGGTCTGGTAAAACATTAAAGTAAGACATAATTCGGCATTCCTGTGACGTAATCAGTCTTGTTTGTGGCATGATGGATCGTAAAAATCTATTCCCATACGCTCGATTTCACCTTTGATAAATTGAAGACGATTCATTTAAATATGATTAGCAAGTTTTGTAACATAGCGGTCTAGGAGAACAAAATATCTATCGTCTATCGTTTAAGACAATACGAGTTTTAAACTGTACTTGAATCTAAATCGTATACCGTTCAAAAGTATGGAAATATTTTGAAGACGACAGTCTATTATAGTACAGTCTGTCGAAGTGTCCAGTCGCTAGCAAAAAAATAAATTAGATTTATTTTAAAACCAGGTTTAACAGTAAACAAAAGATAGGGCTACCTTAAGCCTGTGACCTACTTTAAAAATTCATTCGCATGTCACCAACTATAGTACAGACGTTGTCTGCGCATGTCATATTCTTCGAAGATCCGACTGTCTTATATGACGCATCACTACTAGCCCCGAAAGCAGGCTGACTGTAATATTACGCTCTATAAAGTAGCATTGTTGAAAATACTTTTACGTATCAATACGTTTGAGGAGAGATGAGACCTGCTTTAGCAACAGATTTCTCTAATCTGGTGATCATAGAACTTTGAGTGAATTGCACGAGGTAGCGTTTTATTGGGTAAGCCTTTTTTTTTGTTGTTGTTTTAAATTCAAAGTAACGGTTGTCGCGCAGGAAAGTGGTTCGGTTCTGTACCCAGGATCCCCATATCAGATAGATGAGTATTTATAGAATGCCATCTAGCGGGAGATAATGCTAGTACAGATAACTATCCCCAAAGGCGATGTTAATTTTTGACTGGTCGCCTCTGGGTACAGAGACAATCCGGACAAAATCAGTTGAAAGTTCCGCACAGATTTTGCGCGCAAGTTTGAACTCTTATAATTTCCTAAATAGAGCACAAAACTAGGATTTAAACATACCTGTGGCTTGCGTATTCAATATTTTTCATTTGAAATACAAATATTTTCAATTCAAACGCTAATCGTGGGAAAATACCGTGCATTTCATCAGTGACTCTAGCTGTTTACGTTCCCGAATACATTCAAAATGGCCGCCACGCACGATAAATTTCGTCCGTGATTTTTCCAAGATAAACATGTTGTAAACGACTTCTACAAGCTTTTTATGTAATGAATGGTTATACAATTTGTTTTTAGCCATGATTAGTACTAAAATTTAATTGCATTTCACTGCAATACAGATAAAACCGACGAAACCGAAAGTAGGTATAGCGCTCTATATTTGCTACCGGAAAATTTACGATGGACTTGAGACGGTACGGTGTACAGTAAATATCCAAATATGAAAAAGATCACCGGGGCGTCTCATTATTGCGACTAGTCACCAACTAGGTCTTGTATGTATACACATCTCAACTGCACACTGTTTGATGTCGCTGTTTGCATTTGGTGTTGTATGAAGTCACATCCATCATGCAACTTGTATAGTGTCACCTTATTCAGATGGTAATATTTTTGTTAACATTCCGCCTGCAAACTGTATGATATCGCCTGTACAGGTGGAAGTGTGTGTTTTCGTAGCCTGCCAAAAAAGTGAATAATGCCACCGTATTTAGGTAGAGATTGCATGGTGTGTTCTCATCCTGCCTACACACTGTATAATATCATTGTGTGCAGGTGAAAATTGAAGTGATCTTGTCCTGCCTGCACACTGAATGGTGTCACTGTGTGCAGGTGGAAGGTTAATTTGTTCTTATCCTGGCCGTATACTGTATGGTGTCACTGTGTGCAGTAAAATTTGAAGTGATCTTGTCCTGCCTGCACACTGCGTGGTGTCACTGTGTGCAGGTGAAAATTGAAGTGATCTTGTCCTGCCTGCACACTGAATGGTGTCACTGTGTGCAGGTGGAAGGTTAATTTCTTCTTATCCTGTCCGTATACTGTATGGTGTCACTGTGTGCAAGTGAAAATTGAAGTGATCTTGTCCTGCCTGCACACTGAGTGGTGTCACTGTGTGCAGGTGGAGCTTTGATGTATTCTTATCCTGCCTGCACCTTGAATAATGTCACTGTGTGAAGGTGGAAATTTGATTTGTTCTTATCCGGCCTGCACACTGAATGTCACAGTGTGAAGGTGGAAATTTGATTTGTTCTTATCCTGCCTGCACACTGAATGTCACTGTGTGAAGGTGGAAATTTGATTTGTTCTTTTACTGCCTGCACACTGAATGTCACTGTGTGAAGGTGGAAATTTGATTTGTTATTATCCTGCCTGCACACTGAATAATGTCACCGTATGCAGATGGTAATGTATGTGTTCTTGTCCTGCCCGTGCAGGTGAAAATTCATGTGTCGATATCCTGCCTGCTAACTGTATGATGTCACTTTTTGTTTGTAGGTGGTAGAGTTTTTTTTTTTTTAACCCAGCCTGCAAAATGAATAATGTCATCGTGTGGAGTTGGTAATTTATGTGTCCTTATCCAGCCTGCACACTGAATGATGTCACTGTGTGCACTGTTCTTATCCTGCCTGCAAACTTTAGCAATCATTGATTGCAGATGGCAGTGTATGGTCACATCCGTGTTACACACCGTTTGACGTCGCCTAGTGCGATGATATTACATGTTTTCTCATCTCACCGATTATACAGGCCCGTAGGAACGGGGGGGGGGGGGAATCGAAGTTAGCCCCCGCAATCTTGAACTGCTTCCTACGTGCTTGCCGATACATTCATTGATATCACCGTGTGCAGGTGATAATTTAAGTATGTACCTCCCAGCTACACATTGTTCGATAATTTCTAGTGCGGATGTACTTGGTATGTATTTACATCCCACCTGCACACTGTATGATGTCACTGTTTGCAAATCCCGCCTGCACCCTGTATGACGATGTCTCTGTGTGCAGGTGATAATGTTTACATGTGTTCAAATTCCGTCTGCACACTGTATGACGATGTCTCTGTTTGCAGGTGATATTGAATGTGTTCACATCCAGCCTGCACACAGTATGACGATATCTCTGTGCAGGTGATATTGAATGTCTTCACATCCCGCCTGCACACTGTATGACGATGTCCCTGTGTGCAAGTGATATTGTATATGTTCACATCCCGCCTGCACACTGTATGACGATATCTCTGTGCAGGTGATATTGAATGTCTTCACATCCCGCCTGAACACTGTATGACGATGTCCCTGTGTGCAAGTGATATTGTATATGTTCACATCCCGCCTGCACAGTGTATGACGATATCTCTGTGCAGGTGATATTGAATGTCTTCACATCTCGCCTGCACACTGTATGACGATGTCCCTGTGTGCAGGTGATATTGTATATGTTCACATCCCGCCTGCACACTGTATAACGATATCCCTGTGTGCAGGTGATAATGTATATGTTCATATCCCGCCTGCACACTGCATGACGACGTCCCTTTGTGCAGGTGACATTGTTTGGGTTCAAATCCCGCCTGCATACTGTAAGACGATATCCCTGTGTGCAGGTGATATTGTACGTTTTCACATCCGGCCTGCACATTGTATGACGATACCCCTGTGTGCAGGTGATAATGCATGTGTTTGCACACACTGTTAGATAGTTTCTAGTGCGGGTGTACCTGGTATGTATTCACATCCAACCTGCACACTCTATATGACCGTATGCAGATGGTAAAAACATGGATGCACACCCCACCTGCATACACTGACATAAAAAATGTACATGTGGGATGTTTATACATACAGTACCACCTGTACACGGCGGTTTGATAAAATTTGCGGGCGGGAAGTAAATACATACATTACCATCTACACACGATGACATCAAATAATGAGCAAGGGGTTGTAAATACAGTCGAACGTCCTTAGCTCGAACGTCCCTTAGTCGAACTTATCCCTACGTCGAAGTTTTTTCCAGGTCCCGATCTCATTGCTCTTTATTTCAATATAATTCAACCTCCATACGTCGTTATCTGTACCTCGAAATTTATCCATACGTCGAATGAATTTCAAGGTCCAATCACCATTGTTTGAACGTATTCACACATCTTTACCTCGACGTTAATTTGTAAAGGACGATGTTTGCTGTCAATCAGGTTTTTCACACCTTTCGACTTGTCAACTCCGGTAATTAACAAGTATTGATTATTGATTGTTTGTTTGATTTTGGATTGACTGTTTGACTGTGAGATTAAAACTTCAAAGTTTGAGTGATTTGAATGAAAGGGTCGGAAAAGTGGTTTTAGTGTTACATTTGTCATTTACATTGACGAGCGAAGAACCCAAGGCTAATTCCATACAGAACTTGTTTGGTGAAGGACCCGGTCAATGTGCAATTTTTATGTTTATTGTTCATATTAGTTGTAGTATTTGTATAAAAACAATGTTTCTTAATTAATAAATAAATAATGATAATAAAACTTATTTTATCATATTTTGTATTCGATTTTATCTTATTTTGTATTCGATTAGTCAAATGAAGACAAATATAATGATGCCTCTATTTACTTCCGGTATTTCGCCACCTATCTAATTCGTACCCAGTTTCGAGAACTCTGATGATCTACACGTCGAACTTTCTATAAGTCGAAGTTTTTACGAATGTCCCCCGAACTTCGAGGTAAAGAGATTCGACTGTACATACATTAGTTCAACAGCACAAGGTGACATCGTAACTTCAATGTACACATGGGATCTAAATATTGACTGAATATTTACATCTCCCCCGCACTTTGTGACATCAGATAGTTTGCAGACGTGCTCTTATACGTACATTAGCACCTGCACACGGTGACATCAAACAATGTGTTGAAAGATTGTGAATACATACCATACTTCCTGCGATTATATTGTATGTATTCTCATCTCACCGATACATTCATTGATATCACCGTGTGCAGGTGATAATTTAAGTATGTACGTCCCAGCTACACATTGTTAGATCATTTCTAGTGCGGATGTACTTGGTATATATTTACATCCCAATTGCAAACGGTATGATGTCACTGTTTGCAGGTGGTAATATACGTGTTCAAATCCAGCCTGCATACTATATGACGATGTATACATGTGTTCACATCCCGTCTGCACATTGTATGACGATGACTCTGTGAGCAGGTGACATTGTATGTGTTCACATCCCGCCTGCACACTGTATGACGATATCCCTATGTGCGGGTGACATTGTATGTGTTCACAACCCGCCTGTACACTGTATGACGATGTCCCTGTGCGTGGGTGATATTGTATGTGTTCACATCTCGCCTGCACACTGTATGACGATGTCCCCGTGTGCAGGTGACATTGTATGTGTTCACATCCCGTCTGTACACTGTATGACGATATCCCTGTGTGCAAGTGATATTGTATGTGTTCACATTCCGCCTGCACACTATATAACGATATCCCTGTATGAAGGTGATAATGTATGTGTTCACATCCCGCCTGCACACTGCATTACGACGTCCCTTTGTGCATGTGACATTGTATGGGTTCAAATCCAGCCTGCATTGTGTAAGATGATATCCCTGTGTGCTGGTGATATTGTATGTGTTCACATCTCGCCTGCACACTGTATGACGATATCCGTGTGTGCAGGTGGTTATGTATGTGTTTACATCCCGCCTGCACACTGTATGACGATATCCGTGTGTGCAGTTGATAGTGTATGTGTTTACATCCCGCCTGCACACTGTATGACGATATCCGTGTGTGCAGTTGATAGTGTATGTGTTTACATCCCGCCTGCACACTGTATGACGATATCCCTGTGTGCAGGATGACATTGTATGTGTTCACATCCCGCCTGCACACTGTATGACGATAACCCTGTGTGCAGGTGACATTGTATGGGTTCACATCCCGCCTGCACACTGTATGACGATATCCCTGTGTGCAGGTGACATTGTATGGGTTCACATCCCGACTGCACACTGTATGACGGTATCCCTGTGTGCAGGTGGTAATGTATGTGTTCACATCCCGCCTGCACTCTGTATGACGGTATCCCTGTGTGCAGGTGGTAATGTATGTGTTCACATCCCGCCTGCACACTGTATGACGATATCCCTGTGTGCAGGTGGTAATGTATGTGTTCACATCCCGCCTGCACACTGTATGACGTTATCCTTGTGTGCAGGTGATAGTGTATGTATTCAAATCCCGCCTGCACTCTGTATGACGATGTCCCTGCATCATGCAGCGTGCAGGCAGGATCAGAACACAAAAACTATCAGTTGCACATGGTGATATCATACAGTTTGCGGGAGGGATGTGCATACATATATCACCGCCTGCACACGATGACATTTGTTAACGGTGCACAGAAGAGATGTGCATATTCAAATTGAAATCTGCACTTAGTAAAATCATACAGGTCTAGTAGTAAGGCAACAGAAGAACACATACATTACCACCTGCAAACAGTGACGTCAAATAGTTTTAGGTAAGATTAGAATATCCGCCAGCACACGGTGACATTGTACGACTCAGATGGTAATGTATCTATGTATATGCCATCGGCACACGGTTTGATGTCGCTTTGTGCAACTGGCAAAATATATGTATTCACTTCCCTTCGGCACACTGATATTTCTTGTGGTAATAGGAGATTATGGGCTTTTTTGTCATTTTCTCTTTTTCATCCAGATTGTTTTTAAACTACCAAGGGACTGTGTGATAATGAGTGCACAGCACATAAATTTCTCTTTTTAATTGAAATACATATTCATGATCAGTTTCCTGAAAAATCTGCATATAAAGCAAGAATTTCGTCTTTTTTTACTGGTCTATATTTAGCTTACATGAACCTCAAAATGTTAAAGGTAGGCCATTGTGACGGCATTCTTCAGTACGTCGAAGAAGACAACATTTAACGCTTTTTGCATGTCTTGGCGGGCGTATTGTCGGTAACCATGGTGCGCATTGTTAAAAACTAAATTACAACATTTTAGATTTGTCCAACTATAAAGCATTTGTATACAACAGCTTACATGTAGATCTAACTCAAAATAAAAAGTGTGCCCATCAAAGGTTAAGACTTGGGAATTTGTAGTAGATCTACAGAGTTAACACCTTGTGCATACTATATGAAGCACCATCGGTCACAAATGTGAGCATTTTCTACTTTTTCCACAATGTTTTCTGACCTTTCAGAAACAAATTCTGTAATATGAATTACATTTAAATGTCGTTTGCAAACGCATCGAATTTGGACAGGTCTAAAACAAATTCTGTAATCTGAATTACATTTAAATGTCGTTTGCAAACGCATCGAATTTGGACAGGTCTAAAATCTTAGTCGTTTGGTATAGAGCTAAATGGCTTTCACCAATCTGGTGGGTTAAATCCTGGGATTATTTTGAAAAGTGTCAAATGGTGGGCTTGAAATAGTAGAAAACATACCACTGGTAGGTAAGAGGGGAACTAGCAGTTCCATCTTTTCCCCCAAAAAAAATTCGAAAGACCCTTTTTTGGGTCATAAAATTACTGAACTTAGAAAAGAATTAAAACTCGAGTTTTCAAATTGACTCCAGTGTCGATCAAGGTCAGAAAACGTCTTATCCTGAATTTACTCCAACACTGTTTGATACGGTGTCCCAAAATGTTTGAAATGTTTGAAAGCATAATCATTAACTCAAAAGTTTTTTTTCAGCCTCAAGTCCGTGGGTTTTAACATTTGTAAGCATACCTGATTGACATTACAGCCTCTTTTTTTTTTCAAATCGGCCCTCGCCCCCTCCCACCCCCACCCCATCTAAAAATGCTTCAACAGCCTAAGCGGGGACATTATGCTCAAGATCAGACTGCATGTTGGGTGTAGTCTGATATTGAATTTTCATTCTCTAGTTGCCAGGCTTTATGCTTAAAATATTTAGCTTATAATATTATTTCAGTCAAGAAGACTCTTTACCCCGTAATACAATTTAATCCTCATTTATTCTGTTAGCATATTTTACGATGTAGTAACCACATTTCTCTTCAGTAGACTGCATATTTCAGTTTTTTCTTCATTAAGATACAATTTCCGCCTATCTAACAAAGATTTACAACACGTCAACAAACTTTTTGTGCTTCGCTTTCTTTCTCTTAGACCAGTATTGTTGAGAGATTGGTTGGCTTTTAAGCATGGTTATAATCAGGTATCGATCCCCGAATTCAACCGGAAGTGGAGAACCGCGGCACCACATAAGCAAAACCACACCGCAATGAAAAATAACTCCAAAATGCCGTCTTTAAAATAGTTGGGTGTTTTTTTTCAGTCAGGGTCTTACGCTTACAAAAAAAAACCTCTAATAACGCAATGAAAAGGGATTCCTATATGGCCCTTGTAGAACGAAGTGCCAGTAAGTTTTTCAATAGAATGTTTACTAGCATTTTCTCCTTTCCCACAATATTTTCAAAAGGCATCTTTCTCAGGGTCGTAAAAACCATGGATTGTTTGGTAAAGAGTTAAAAGGAATATTCGATTCTGATCATTTGAATCGGCAACGATAGTTCTGCTGTGTACTAGACGATGACATTTAAACCTATTCGAATTGAAAGCGTCGTCAGGTGTGTAATTTTAACCCATTACCACACAATCCCTACTTTTGACGACCCTGAGACAGAAGCCTTGAGAAAACATTGTGGGAAAAGGAGAAAATAGTGGTAACCAGCATTTTCTCCTTTTCCCACAATGTTTTCTACCCTTCATAAAACAAATTTCAAATTTTCAGTCACTTTTATTTTGTCGTCTGCAAATGTTTTCCATTTGAACAAACCTAGAATATTGTCGTTTGGTAATGAGTTAATTAATCGTGGCTTACTGGATGCCACTTGTCCTTCAAATAGTGGAAAACATGATGACCATCAGATGGCAGAAAATGAATTTCAAAACCACATAAAAAAGTTAACAAGTAATAGAGAGACCTGGCAACTTAACACATTTCTATTCATTTTTCCTCCCGCTACCGATTAACACATAGGCAGGTCGTACAATGACAGCTTGTCATCCACATAATAATTTCCACACTTTTTAAATGGTACGATTTAAATTTAAATGCATTTTTTAAAACACCTGCGTTGTTTACTTTTTGCCGCTTATTTTTGCTTCAAAACATGACGTAGTATGATGCAGGGTTAGGCTTATTACCCTTTTTTTTGTATTTCTAAACTAGTCATGTCTTTGCTAAGTTTGCTTGAAATTGTAATTACTCATTAATTTTGGTGACTATAACTGATAGATCTACTGATTCAATGTTGTCTAGAATTTGACAGCCCTTGATCATTGTACAACATAGAGTTTCGATCTTATGTAACCCTTTACCAAATAATCCCTGGTTTTTACAACCCCGAGGTAGAAGCCTTTTGAAAACATTGTGGGGGAAAAGGAGAAAATGCTGGTAACCAGCATTTTCTCCTTTTCCCACAATGTTTTCTGTCCTTCTGGAAACATTTTCTTTTAATTTCTGTGTCACACTTATTTTGTTATCTGCAAGTGCTTTGAATTTGAACCTGTCTAAAACTGTCGTTTGGTAAAGAGTTAATCTAACTCTTAACCAAAACGCAAATTTAATAGAATTGTCCAAATTAAAGGCATGTGCAAACGATTAATCTAATTATGATTCAAAAGATGGATTTGTCTTTGAAAGGATAGAAAACATACCTGGAAAAGAAGAAAATGTTGGTTACCAGCACTTTCTTCTTTTCCAACAATATTTTCGAACGCGCCAAAGGGTCCATCAAACTCGGCATTGTGTGGTAAAGGGTTCAACATAGAATTGTCGATGTGGTTGTACATGTGCGATCCTTCGTGAGAAGGGGTACCTTTTCTTCTGAAATAAATCCTCTATTACAGCAGGGATTCTCTACATGTACGATCCCTGATTAGATCTAGATGGGGATTCAGTGCTCTCGCCATTGAGAAGTTTTCGACACATCGTATGGTGCAAGTTGGGTATAATTTAATGAATTAAAGACTAAATTGTGTAACGATTGACTCAAAAATTTTAAAAAAAATCTACATATGATTTGTATGAATTTCGCTAGCCGCAAGTCGGCCGACTCTGAATCTAGCCTACATTGTAATTTGATGAACGGTTCACACTGCACTTGTCACATTTTCCCCGTTTTTGGGGTGCTGTTTGCATTTTGGCCTATTGGTGTCATTTTTTTTTTTAAATTCGAAACACTGTTGAAAATCCTGCAAACTCGTCACCTGTTCGCTTCCATACAAATCCAATGATATGCCTACGGTGCAAACCAATTTAAACCACCTGAACTCCATGACAAGGATAACATATGACTTTGAATATGCGAAAATGATCATGCTACTTTTCACTGATGTGAAAGGGTCTATGCGATGACAAATTACAGCCAGGGTTTTGTAGATGAGAGATGCTCTTTGTAGGCCTACCGGATGTTTGTCATGTAGCTTTAAAATTCGTTTATACATGTAGTTATAATTCATAGCTGGGTATTTCTAGTATTTTGCACAATTATCAGACGTCGCCTATCCTCCGTGACTGCTTTTAAAGGAGGTAAAACAAAAAAATATTGATGCGTAACATTAATGGTGCCGCAAATCAGTTGTTTCTGAAATAAGGAATATTACAGCATTTCAAAATAGACCAAAGAAAACTTACGCAGAACTCGGTGAGAAATGAATTTAGAAGTCCTAGACAATCTGTAGAATGCATCTTAAAACTTAAAAAAGAAACAAATAATAAGACACAATCACAGCCATTCTTCGGCGAAATTTAACATATTTTCAATTGGAGCTGTGAAAAAGTAGAACTTGGCAAGCTATGTAAAAAAGTCAGTTATCATTCGACAAACAACACAAGAATTAGTACTAAAATAGGTTATAAATTACCGAATAGATACAAAATAAAGGGTGTAAAATGACCAAAGGGAATACGAAATTATCTTGTTAGTGAGTAAAAATGGCCAAAATAAAAAATAAAGGTGGGTAGCCTACGAAATGGCTTAGGTATAAAATGATCTAGTTACGAAATGACTAAATATGGCTGCTTCCATAGGTACTTTTGAAAACCGAATGAAAATATAGTGCCGCCGCTCATGCGGGGCAACTTTAATACAAAACTCTGGTTTTCTCACTTCTGCTAATCAACTTTCGTTATTGCATAGCCAAACATCTTATGTAGGCCTAAATTTGGAAGTAAAAGATGGCCTTTACCGTAGGCTGAAAAAAATATCAGTCCGGGTATTAAGAGTGGCTTAAGTCTTAAATATGGAATGTTTTAAAATTCAAGATATGCGGCACCTAGATCAATACTTAATTAAGATTTAAACATGTATTATAATTAGTTCCGCTCGGGCGACGGCAGGTCTTACATACTCGACATACTTTGATTTCGCAGACGAAATTTTACAAACGTCAGGAGTTCAGTAAGTTTTTTCAGGCTTTTTACCGATTTTGCACTTGGCGAGGACCTAACCTCCTTTAAAGATTAGAAAACTAGCATGTCAAATTATTCCGACGCGCAAGTTCGATTTGATATTGTTAGATCAACGTCTGGCTGTAAGATACCAGTAACCGGACGATCATATTTCGGACACTGAAACAAAATTCTAGAATGATACAAATATACAAGTATTTTCGAGTATTTTTATAAAACGAATATTCAGATACCCATCTATATATTCGTCCCTATCCTGGTGATAAAATCTCTGTTGCTTTAAAATAACGTTTCTCTTTCGAACAATTGTAGATCTAGAGATCAATATTTTTTCATTCAGATCATCGGATGACATCTTTTTTCCAAAATGTTGAAATGTAGATTGTCAAAAGAAGGAAAATGGCATTACCCCCTGCCACATGGCATTCAACAAATACACATCTACCCTATATGGACATTCTGGGTACTGAACAAGACTCCTTTTCAAAACAACAAACGTTACTTTTAATTTCAAAATGAAATGAATGTTTACCCAATAAAACACTGCCGGGTGCGATTCATTCAGCTATAATCAGCTAGCATGTAACCTATGCACCTCTTATTTATTACTGAAACAGTCATGGGATACAGGCTTGGATAATAGCTTTGGAATAAGCCCTACTTTTCCCAAGTATATGGGGATGGGCGATGCATCATAGAAGACAAGTCAAATGTTCAAAAGATATGACATGTGCAGACAACAATGAAAATGGGACAATGAAAGGTTAAATGAAAGAAAAGAAAACCCTGCAGTTTTGATAAATATAAAAAATCAGGCCACCACAATGATTAATGTATTGTTATTATTTCAGGAAGCTATGTCCGGTTGACTGGAGGAGATACTAGAAAGACAACGGGTCGAGTTGAAGTTTCCAAAAATGGCACAGAATGGGGCACTGTTTGTGATGACCTCTGGACTGACAGAGAAGCTCAAGTTGTGTGCCGCCAGCTAGGCTTTCAATGGGGCACAGTGAGTACGATATCGTAACATCAGTTTACAGGCTTTTCTTGATCAGCCAAATTTTTCTTTAAAATTACGCAAAAGATATTGTTTTACGGAAAGGAAACAATCACATTTAAGTCCACAAGAAAAATAAATATTGTGGGAAATGGAAGAAATGATTATTACAAGCAGTTGCTCATTTTCATATCCATGTTTCCAAAAGCTTCTACCCAGTACCACCATGAAAAGTCATGGCGCATAGTTCACACCAAACCTGAATGGGAGACAGTGGAGTAGTGGTAGAGTGTTGCCTTCTCACAGCAAAGGTTCAAGGTTTAAATCCTGTGATAAGAGGGATTAAGCCTTAAAACTACCCACATCATGGTGCAAGTACTGGTCAAGGTTTCCGGGAAGCAATTATTGAGAGTGATAATTAGTAGTAAGAACTTGTTTGACAATGTGAAATGAATAAAATGAAACCTATATGTCAAATGTCAAATATTCCTTTTTTCACAACAAGAGTACCATATGAATGGGATTCAGTGAACAAAAACGCTTTTAATTCTATCTGTTCATTCTCAGGGCTGTGTTGATCCAAATATCTTGTTAAACATACACAGGACAGAGGAAATCCAAAAGCAGACTGAACACTGAACAGAATAATGGGGGCCTGTATTCACCAACCTACCTTCAGTCTGAAGGTGTCTGCTCCGATGCTATTTTTGTGACTGGTCTTCGCTAATGCGAAGACCAGTCACAAAAATAGCATCGGAGCAGACACCTTCAGACTGAAGGTATCACCAACCATACTTAGTTTCATTCATAGTCATATTATAGATTCATGCAGTAAAATTACTTCTAATTGGCTAAACCATTTTGTTTACCCAACCAGAAGATGTGTTACTTTCAAATGTAGAAAATTATTAATAATAAGACTGAAAACAATCTTGGGAATAGTAGGTGAATATGAACCTAGAATGGGCATTCAGGTCTTAATCTACACAGTCCATAGCAGTGTGTAAACTTGCCTTTTTTATTCAACCAGGCTTATACTAGTGCAGCTTTTGGTGAAGGAGAGGGTGCCATTTTCCTGGACAACGTGCAGTGTACCGGGGATGAGAGGAACCTTGGGGAGTGTCAACATAATGGTTGGGGCAATAACAACTGTCGCCATTATGAAGATGCAGGAGTTGCTTGCTACAATAATTCAGGTATATATTTCATTTTAGACTCATCCAAATTCAAAGCAGTTGCATGTGACATAGTAGCATTTATCATGTTGTGGTAAGAAGCATTATCGCCTCTTCTCGCAATCCTTTTTTTATCTTTAAAGACAATATATGTTCTCTATTTTAACTGCATTTAATATGTTGACTACAAATTCTTTTGATTTGGGTAATTCCAAAATTTTGTACAGATAATTTCAAAGAGTTACATGGATAAAAACAAACTTCGGAATTAAAAGGCATAGAAAAGTCTGCTGTAGTGTGTGAATAATACAGGGTGTCTCATAACATTAGTAGCAGGGGTATACTGTTTGTAAAGGGGGCACAATTATAACATTCCATTTCACCCTTTACCACACAATGATGACTACTGATAACCCTGAGAGGAAGCCTTTTGAAAACATTGTGAGAAAAGGAGAAAATGCTGGTAACCAGCATTTTCTCCTTTTCCCACAAAGTTTTCTACCCTATCAAGGAAAATTGCATCATTTGAGTCACCATGAAATTGTTGTCTGCAATTGCTTTCAATTTGGATGGGTCTAAAATTTTGCTGTGTGGCAAAGGGGTTAATAAATTTCAGAAGAATACATTTTTTTTGCAATAAAGGAGGCTTGATTTTATGAACTTTGCCCCTGAGAAAATCTCTCAGAAAAAGTTTAATTTTGGCAGTAGAGGGGGTCATGATTACTTTGTTTCAAGATCACTCCCAATTCACACTTTTCTTTTTCATTTGGCTATGGGATGTATGTCTAGTGTTATATCATCTGAAGATGCATTTCTTCTTGTACTAGATACTTCACCACTAAGTTAAAAGCATTTGTGCATGACATAATAAATGTGTGATAATGAAAAATTTTGTTTTGGATAGGGTAGAAACATTGTGGGAAAACGAGAAAGTAATAATCAACAGTATTTTCTCCTTTCTCCATGACGATTTTTAACTCTATCGAAGACAAATCTAGTCATTTAAATGTCAAGTAGTTTGTTGCCTACAAATAGTTTCAGTTTGGACAGGTCTAAAGTTTTGTCATTTTGTGAAGAGCTATGTAAGGTACAAGAGAACAAAAATTTATCTGCAAGAGCTGATGTGCGAATATTCTCGGTAACTCTTCAAGTGAAGAGCTATGTTCCCTGTAATTGTAGTAGAGTCTTCCCTACTGTCTTTTAAGGAGGAAAGCCCAATTACACCATCAATTCACGAAACACCTCATACAATATATATAGATTCCTTTCTCGGACAACAGATGTGCTTATGGCATCAGTAGTTCCAGAAAGTTCTTGATCGAAACCCAGATTGATGAAAGAAGGGATATATTGTCTTATGATGTCAAAATGGATGTCATTTTAACCCTGTCCCACACGGCAAATTTTGGACTCTTCCAAACCTAAAGAGTTTGCAGACGATAATTTTAGATTTGGAGAAAATGGTAGAAAGTTCTTGAAAAGGGTAGAAAACACTGTGGGAAAAGGAGAAATTGCTCATTACGAGCAATTTTTCCTTTTCCCACAGTGTTTTCAAAAGACTTTTACTGCAGACACATAAAAGCCAGGGCCTGTTTGGGAAAGAGTTAAACAGTTAATGTGAATCAATGTATGGTGTGAAAATGGCTAGCCTTCTTTGTTGTTTATTGTTACCTTGCAGACTGTGCTGCATATCATAAAACTGTAATTTTATATGTATTATTTGGTGTAAATTTTATTTTTCAACATTTATAGACACAACAGAATATCTAAAACATATATGAAGGTGTGGCATATGTCATAAAACACCCTGTATGATAGTTGTTGACAGAAAACTCACACATTTTATTTGTAGTGAGACTGAAATCCAGAGGAAGGACTGATGTTGGTACAGTAGAAATCCGAACTAATGATGGCTGGGTCGAGGTGTGTGACCAGGGTTGGGACGATGTGGATGCTAAAGTTCTTTGTCTCGAAATGGGCTTTAAGGACGGTCTGTCACTGTGCTGCTCAGAACTCGGCGTTGATCAGTCTGACTCTGTTTCTAGTAAAGGCTACACAAATGTGCAATGTCAGGGAAATGAGAAGAAATTGTCTTCATGTCAGTGGACTGGAATCAGAGGTCGCTGTGCATCAGATCGCAGAGCTTCTGCAATATGTTATGATATACCAAGATCTGCTGTCAATACAAGTAAGTAATGAGTGAGGTCAGACTATTTTCCTGTCATCAGCTTAAAAAAGCAAAGATAGTTTGGAAAAATATCATAATAGCTTCTTTTTCAGATATTAGATGTATTTTTTCCACAGTTTTGATTGTATATGGGTGGATTTCTCTGTAAATTATTCAGATCAATTTGTTTATGTAGCCATTTCATAGGTTGTTTAGGAACAATAATTTAAAAAGTTAATTTGTTGCATGTCTTGTATGCTGGTTTCAGAGCTTGCAATCCTAATATTGGAATAAGCAGCTTATAATGATTTTTTTTTTTGAAGGGTGATAATGTACATGTTCATGTATAATTCATTTGTTGAAAATCTCTATTTATGTGAGTTTTGATCTATGAAAAGGGCATTTAATGCATCTGCTAAAAAGTATCCACCCAGGTTAGCCTGCAGTCTGCGCAGGCTGATGTGAGTCAAAACTTTTTGTTACTGATTAATTTACTTCATGATAGAGAACCGTTCCTTTCCATGATTCTGCCAGTTCTTTACACAAAACGGATCCATATTAAGAGATAGCCTGCTTGGTATGATACATTATAAAGATACACTATACATTCTTTTCCCACAGTACAACCCATGTATGTTTTCAGCATTTGATATAAGATTAGGAAATGGCTCTGATCCTAAAGCCTATTGGGGAGAGGTCAATGTTCGATGGCAAGGTATATGGGGGCAGGTCTGTTCCATTGGAGATAACTGGGATGATAAGGCTGCAGAGGTATGCTAGAAAATTTTTGTAGGGCTAATATCATACTTTCTACTATATCTCTTCACCTTTAACTATAGAATTTTAGCAGGGTCCAAATTAAAAGCATTTGTGCTTGACATAATACATGTAAATGTATAACAATGAAAAATTTTGTTTTGGAAAGGGTAGAAACATTGTGGGAAAACGAGAAAGTAGTAATCACCAGTATTTTCTCCTTTGTCCATGATGATTTTTAACTCTATTGAAGACAAATCTAGTCATTTGAATGTCAAGTAGTTTGTTGCCTGCAAGTACTTTCAGTTTGGACAGGTCTAAAATTTTGTCATTTTGTGAAGAGCTATACATGTAGGGTACAAGAGAACAAAAATTTTTATGTAAGAGTTAATGTGCTAATATTCTCAGTAACTCTTATCCTTTAGTTCTTTAACAGATAGCACAATTTTGGACTCGGCCAAATTCAAAGCATTTGCAGTGGGCTAATTAACCCATTACCACACAATCCCTACTTTTGATGCCCTGAGAAAGAAACCTATTGAAAACACTGTGGGAAAATGAGAAAATGCTGGTAACCAGGATTTTCTCCTTTTCCCACAGTATTTTCTACCCTTCGCAGAACAAATTTCAATTTTTCAGTTACCTTTATTTTGTCATCTGCAAATGCTTTCAATTTAGACCAGTCTAAAATTTTCTCCTGTGGTAAAGAGTTAAATGTAGCTCAAATGATGATTTCTGCCTTTGTTAGGATTGAAAACATTGTTGGAAATAGATAAAATGCTATTTACCAACATTTTCTCCTTTTCCTATAATTATTTCCAAAGCCCTCTTCATCAATGTGATTTAAGCTTTCTATTATGTTGTAAAGGGTTCGAGTGCATAAACTAAGATTGATTCCACAGGCATTTTTGATCAAGATCATAAACAAACTCAGAAGCCTGGTTTTGTATCCATATATCACTGTGTGCTGACACAGCCATGTCACTTGCGTGATTGCTTTGGCAATCATTGCAGTGTTTTTTTTTCCTAAAATGAAATTTTTGTTTTGTGCATTTGGAGATCTAAGCACTTTAGAAATGTGTTTCATGGTAAGTACACTCATCCATCAAAATGAAAAATAAATTGTACCGGTATGTGGCAATGAAAATTCTCAAAACAAAAAAAAAATATGTTTCTAAAAGAAAACTCTATGATCATAAATATCTTTGATTACATTTTAACCCATTACCACACAATCCATACTTTTGATGCCACTGAGAAAGAAGCTTTTTGAAAACACTATAGGAAAAGGAGAAAATGCTGGTAACCAGCATTTTCTCCTTTTCCCACAGTATTTTCTACCCTTCCCAGAACAAATTTCAATTTTTCAGTCACCTTTAATTTGTCTTCTGCAAATGCTTTCACTTTGAACCAGTCTTAAATTATGTAGTGTGGTAAAGAGTTAAGCAGGACTGTTTTTGAAGAATACATTAATTAAGTTATTGTTGAAGCCTAGCCAGGTTGTTGCTGTCTGTTACTTTGTGCAAAAACATTGACATTTCATAACATCTCTGTTATTACTGATGATAGTTTCTTCAAACTCAGATTAGTTTTTAGCTATCAAAAGAGGAACTCATAAAACAAGGGTAGGTAACCATAAAAGTATTTTTGACTCAATTATGTTCGTTTTTAGACCTAAAATTTTCATCAGACTTTGGTAGCCACATGTGGTGCTCTTGTTATAGCACAAACATTTCTGTTTCAGGTGGTCTGCAAACAGCTAGGTTTTAAAGGAGGAGCAGCATATGGAACAGTTAATGAAACATTTATGCCAAGCTGGATAACAGAACTCAACTGTACAGGGAAAGAAACGTCTCTACAGCAATGTGTTAAAGAACCATGGGGTCGTCCAGTAAGGTCATGTAAACCGGCCTATGCTCTCTGTTATGAAAAAGGTATTTTGTATTCACTTCTAGAATGCCTGTACCACACAATCTCTACGTTCAGAAGTAGGAAATAAGAAAACATTGCGGGAAAAGGAGAAAATGCTGGTTACCAGCGTTTTTTCTTTTCCCACAATGATTTCAACCAAATCATAGGCAAGTTCCATCTATTGATCCACAATTAAACTGTTGTCTGCAGAATGCTTTCAATTTGGACAAGTCTACTTTTTGTTGTGTGATAAAGAGTTAACCCATTACCACACAATCCTGACTTTTAATGCCCCTGAGGAAGATGTCTTTTGAAAACATTGTGGGAAAAGGAGAAAAGGCTGGTAACCAGCATTTTCACCTTGTCCCACAATGTTTTCTACCCTATCAAAGGGAAATTGCACCATTTGAGCCACTCTGAAATTGTCTTCTGCAAATGCTTTTTCAATTTTGACAGGTCTAAAATTTTGTTGTGTGGTAATGGGTTAAATAACTATACATGCAGTGCTTTTGCTAACAGTTTACAGGGCTTCCCCTGCAAGTTTTATTTTTTGTGCCATCAAATTCGCCACTTCATAAAAATTGGGGCCAGTAGGAGCCAACTGAGGTAGCCACGTAGGCCTTAGGTACTTCAGTTTATTGGCCAATGCTAAAGCTTCTAAATACATTGCTCAATAATGCTGTACAAGCTTACTTATGTTTCTTTTTCCCCAATGGTTTCAAGGTTTTGAGCTGCAGGTCCATAGAATTTCTATTTCAAAAGTAATACAGCTCCTTAATTCTATGACTGCCAATCTGTTAGAATTCCATCAGTTTTTAAGAAATTTGGGAAGAAATTTGGGATTGTGTGGTGAAGGGTTACAACATCATTTCTTTTATCCTAAAAAATACTTAAGTTTAATTTTTTAATTCATTCAGCATTTTCACATCATAAAATCATCCGTGTTTTTCCTCACTATAAGACATGTTTTAGCACCTACTTTAGAGTTTTATACATATATTTGTGTAAACTTACTGTTTCAAGTCATCATCAAAGCTAAAGACAGTCTGAAATGCTTTTGATCGGGCAACGTCAAACTGATATGTTGTTGTGTCATGGGTTTTCACGCTTTTTCGATGATCCATTTTTTCATATCAGTTCATTTTCAGAAATTGTTTTCGGCATTATTGCGCATAAAATTTTCGGTATATGTAGCAACTAACTCCAAAATCTGTCATTTTTACACTAGATAAGCAAATCTATACCATTATCACGGCAAATTTCTAGCCAGTGAAAGGATGTAGACCAGGTAACCAGGTAAGGCATACTGAAGGCGTGGCTCTAGAAATTATCGGCAGCGACTAAATCTTGTATCTGATAACTGATTGGTTTGATAAAGGGTGCTCAAAGGAGCGTGACGTAATATTGATATTTGATTGTTTAGCAGTGGTGTGTATGCAAACTTGTATGGTGTGTAATTTAGCCAAGACCGTTAATGAATGCCAGCCTGATAAGGTGTGATAAACAGTTACGCGGGCTTCCTTTACACTTGATACATACTGTGTATGTCAGAGGATGGTTTATAGACATTTACTTGTCGCCAATACATTTGCCAGTGCTTCATTTTTGGTGCCATTTTTTCTAAATTTTCGCATTTGGCGCCACTGGCGATCAACAGTGGGAGCCCTGGTTTAGAAGCACAAAATATGCAGTCTAATCTTTGATATATGCTATCTGCTATGTTGAGAATTATTCAGGTAAAGTTGTTTACAATTGCAACAGTCATCTCTTTGATCATATTTTGAATAACTTGATCAAATGTCAAAGTTCTAGACTTACCCAAATTGAAATATTTACAGGGATAAGTATAAAGCTTGTAGGTGGTGGGACGTACTATGGACGTGTGGAGATCACACATGACAACCACACTGGTACAATTTGTGACAAGGCCTGGTCGACAAGTGACGCTAGAGTTGTCTGTAAATATCTCAACTTTACTGATGGAGACCCAGTCACAGGTTTGTACATACAGAATATTATACTGTTGTGAGTTACCTTGTGCTTGTGGTGGATTTGATTAGAGCAGCTTGAGAAAATTTGATGTTGCATGAGAGTGAAGATCACACCACATATCTAAATTTTCTTAGGTGACAAGAAGAAATACTAGCGCCAGGAAAATAGCCAGGAAAGTTACAGTATTTTTTTACATGCCTACACCTTTCAATGATAAAATATAGCAAATTATCAACATTGTCGACAAAAATGGTAAACAAAACAAACAATGCCAGGAACCTCGTGTTTATGAATGGTGAATGAATATTACAGTGTAGAATTATTGATATTAATTTTCACTTATATCCAGTGGCAATTCCAGTCGCTCAGCCTGTTAGCAAACAGTCCCAAGTATAAATGACTTTGAGAAAGAAAGCTTCTGAAAACATTGTAGGGAAAGGAGAAAATGTTGATAACCAGCATTTACTCCTTTTCTTACATTGTTTTCTAATATGTCATAGAAAGGTCCAATTATTTGACTTAATTTGAATTTGTCGTCTGCAAATGCTTTCATTTTGTATCATAAAGAGTTATATATGCAAACTTTGCACAACAGCTTTCCAACATACTGACAGTTTGTTAAGCATGATTCACAAACTTTGGTCGATCAGCCCAGTCAGGTACGATCAAGCTATGTTTGCTGGTATATTGTATCTTTCAGTCATAGATTGAAACTGTCAAAGCCAACAAAATGTTAGACAATAAAGAGTTGAGGCAAAATGACATGTTATGTGCATTTTGATTTTGATCAGCGCTCTCTGGATTAGCAACTGGAGTTCTAAGTGGTTTTTGTTAGGATAAGGTTTTCTTTTTTATGACTTATTTTGTAATTCTTTACCAGACATTAAGATTTTAACATTGTCCAAACTCAAAGCATCTGCAGACAACAAACATATCCCAAACTGAGTAAGTTGTCTTTGATAGGTAGAAAACATTATGGGGAAAGGAGAAAATGCTGGTTACCTTTTCTCCTTTTCCTTCAATGCTTTCAAATATTCTTTCTCAAGATTATTAAAAGTCAGAATTGTTTGGTAAAGTCTTGATTTTTATACACCCGTCGAAGACGGGACGTATTATGGGATCACCCGTGGCAGGCGGGTGGGCGTCCGGGCAGTCGTCCAGGCGGGCGGGCGGCGTCCAGTTCTTTGTCCGGAGCATATCTCCAAAACTATACAAGCTAGGGTTATGAAATTTCATGGGTGGATAGATCTCATCGAGGGGGAGTGCAGTGCACAGGAATCATAATTCTTGCTCGATTAATTTTTGAGTTATTGCCCTTTGTTGTTTTTCATACTTGAATTTTGTCCGGAGCATATCTCCAAAACTATACAAGCTACGGTTATGAAATTTCATGGTTGGATAGATCTCATCGAGGGGGAGTGCAGTGCACAGGAATCATAACTCTTGTTTGATTAATTTTTGAGTTATTGCCCTTTGTTGTTTTTCATACTTGAATTTTGTCCGGAGCATATCTCCAAAACTATACTAGCTAGGGTTATGAAATTTCATGGGTGGATAGATCTCATCGAGGGGGAGTGCAGTGCACAAGAATCATAATTCTTGCTCGATTAATTTTTGAGTTATTGCCCTTTGTTGTTTTTCATACTTGAATTTTGTCCGGAGCATATCTCCAAAACTATACTAGCTACGGTTATGAAATTTCATGGGTGGATAGATCTTACCAAGGGGGAGTGCAGTGCACAGGAACCATAACTCTTGCTTGATTAATTTTTGAGTTATTGCCCATTGTCGTTTTTCATACTTGAATTTTTTCCGGTGAATATCTCCAAAACTATACTAGCTAGAGTTATGAAATTTCATGGGTGGATAGATCTCATCGAGGGGGAGTGCAGTGCACAAGAATCACAACTCTTGCTTGCTTAATTTTTGAGTTATTGCCCTTTGTTGTTTTTCATACTTGAATTTTGTCCGGTGCATGCCCCAGCTTCACAACTTGGGGTAAGACGGGCGTATCTTGCGACAATTTGCCGCTCTTGTTTTAATTGAAGACACTTTATACTTTCGGGCTGGATAAAATCTTGGGATTGTTTGGAAAACTTCTAAAGAAAAGTTCCCTTTTAATTCTTTAATCTTTTTTATCCATTTAACAGGGTCCTATTATGATGGTGGAAAAGGTCCCGTCATGATGAATGGAATGGGTTGCTATGGTTACGAGAAGAATATTGTGCGATGTAGAAATAAAGGCTGGATGTCATACAAAGGAACTTACTGTGAGAATCATAAAAATGATGCATCTGTCGTCTGCTACAGAAATGGTATGTTCTTTATCTATCAGACTGAAAATACATTCTTGTTCATTTCATTTCACCATTAACTCCTGACCAAAGGACAAAATTTTGGACTTTTCCAAATTGAAACTATTTTTAGATGCCAAATTTAGTGTGACTCAAATGATGGGAATCGTTTTTGAAAGGACAGACAATATTGTGGTAGAAGGACAAAATGTTGGTTAACATTCCCACAATATTTTCCAAAGGATTGCTCCCATTTGTGTGATTTTGCAAAAAGTAGCAGTTGCTTTTGAAAGTGTCGTAAGTCAATTTTATGTTTTCGTGCAGCTTGTAAAGATGATATATGTGCTTGGTCGTTAAAACTTCCATTTTAAAGTTGTTGTAATGAAAGTTTTTTAAATGTGTTTTAATTGAAGGAATCTGTGTAGTTGGTACGGTAAACGGTCAAAAGCCCCTCCGGTCATTATCCCCTACCCCCAAAACAGGTAGGGTGGTCAAAAGCCCCTTTGCGATTTTGCAAGGGCGGTCATTATCCCCTTCATAAAATTTTAAAGGCGGTCAAAAGCCCCTTTGCGATTTTGCAAGGGCGGTCATTATCCCCTTCATCAAATTTTGAAGGCGGTCAAAACCCCCATTATCAGTAGCAGACAATAGTCCATATGAGTGGTAACCATGCCGACATGATCCCCTCTGTAAACATGAAGTCTAATTATTGCTTTAAAAGCTCTATACAAATTCTGAAAGTGTGAAATTGTACGAGGTGTATCCGATGATTTTTGATTGACTGTATGTTGTTTAACGCCGTTTTCAATAGTATTTGACATATATCGCGGAGGCCGGTGTACCTATCAATTCTTTCCCAGGTTGCTTTTTTATCCATCCAAATTGGTAAATTATCCATTAATCCGCATTTTTTCCCAATCCACTGGCTGCTTTGTCACATAACAATTTGAGTGCCAAGTGACAGGTATGAATCCTATCATCAATCCTCAGATAGGAAATGTCATCGAACCAGCGACACCCAGCAGCTCGCAAAAACGGGTCAACATGTTCCAAAGGCATTTTATTAATTGTGGTTCTTGGAATTAGGACTCCAATCCTATACTTTACCACTGAGCCCTGCAGGATCATGGAAATAAATGACTAGCATTCAGGAAAAAATCAAGACAATGTTAGGAACAATGTAGATCAAGATCAGACTGCGCAGACCATACGGTGTGATCTTGTTCTACATATGAAGCTATTCCTAGTCAGCTTTTTCGTAGTCCCTTAGAAATATTTCAAATGTAAACGCCTCGAGAAAGCAGGCTTTTTAAATTTTTTTACAGAAAATGCAATAATGCTAGGTACCAGAAGTTCCTCTTTTTCTCACAATGTTTTGATCCTTATCGTACAAAAATCAAACACTAACAGCCACAGTGTCCTCTGCCAACACTTTAAAAATGGACAATTAGATAAAAGTTTGTTGTTTGGTGACGAGTTTTGGGCGAAAAATGGACTACAATTATTCTTGTAATTGTGTTATTACTTTATTCTTCATTGAAAAAGTCTGCATTGAAAAAAAATCAAAATGAAACATGCATTAATTCAGAGTGTCTTATATGAGTGTTTTGTGTATTGTCATCTTTATCGAATGAGTTGACCAAAATTATATGGAAATGGCCTTGGTATTTAATACATGACTCCTACATTTTGGTTATTTTTCTTTATACTAGAAAATGTGTTGTCTTTACATCTATTGAAATGATTGAGACAGACTGAGGACGGATTAAGATAATTATCTATTATGATGCAAATTTATCACACGTTTACATGTTGAATGTGTAAGACCGGTAGGAAACAATTTTAATGTGTAAATCACCATCGAGCGCAGAAAAAAAGGGGGAGGGGGATAGGGATGCACGACACAGGTAAGACACTCTGACATGATTTCATTTCTTCGTTAAAAATCACAACGGAAAACACGATCCTATTTAAAGGGGCTTATGTCCGCCTTTAAGACAGGATGAAGGGGATAATGACCGCCCATGCGAAATCGCGTAGGGGCTTTTGACCGCCTTTAAAATTTGATGAAGGGGATATTGACTGCCCTTGCAAAATCGTGAAGGGGCTTTTGACCGCCATACCTGTTTTGGGGGTAGGGGATAATGACCGGAGGGGCTTTTGACCGCCATTCAGTTGGTACATGTATATCTATAAATATATTGATTTTTAAACAAGTCAAGTGGTTTTATGTTGTCAAAATCAAAACAGAACAATGATGCTATCTTTGGTGCATGTATTATACAAGGAGTCTTGAATTTTTCCTTGAAATACCAATACCACCAATCAGATATTATCAGTAATCATCAGTATTATCAGTAATTATTAAATGCAGGAGGTTATCAACATAAGGTGTACCTGGCTTTCTGTGGATGTTGAAATTGTATCAGCATCTAGTTTGCTTTACATATCGAATGAAAATTTCAAGCAAAAAGTAAAAAGGCAAATGTTTTGATTTAAAAGATCTGTATCATTAAGAATATCACTGTATCGCAACATGAACTATCCAAGTATAGGCTGCATGTTTAGTACAGTCAGATCTTGATCCACACTACCAATAAAAAGTTAAGCAGTGAACCTTTTACCAGACAAACCCTGGTTTTTATGATCCTGAGATAGAGGCCTTTTGAAAACATTGTGGGAAAAGGAGAAAATGCTGGTAACCTGCATTTTGTCCTTTTCCCACAATGTTTTCTCCCCTGTTGGAAACAAACTTCAGTTTTTGAGTTATCGTTTATTTTGTTGTCTGCATGTGCTCTCAATTTGGACCAGTCTAAAATTTTGTCGTTTGGTAAATGGTTAATGGATAAAAACTTGCAAAGCTTACCTTAAATCTCCTTACAGTGAGGCTATCAAGGGGAGACCACTCTCATGGGGTTGTGCAGATATTAGAAGAAAATTGGTCAGTTTTGTGTGGTGAAGGATTCACAGATAAGGAAGCCAAGGTTGTTTGTAAACAGCTGGGATTTAAAGATGGAATGGCTCTGGCTATGGGATCATTTGGAACATTTTATGGGAAATATGTTCGTCCAAACATTTCGTGTAATGGTACAGAGGAATCCATCATGGACTGTGCTTACGATGAATTTAGAGGATGTCAGAAGGACTCTTTCCTAGGTTATGCTGTTGTGTCATGTTTTAATGGAAAATTAAGCAATAGTAAGGTTGATCTTGTTTCTTTTATTTTCATTAGTCTTCTTTGAAGAGGATTGTTATAACACAGGGGATTTTCTTCCTTTCCTGCGGGGCTGAATTTCGGCCCCCATTCTCAATCGCAAAAAAGTGTATCATTGTCCCAATTCCATAAAACAAAATTCCCAATTGGACGCTAGAAAAAGAAAATAGTCTGATGTATCAGCAAGGACCTTCCCTGACCCACAAATTTCACAAATTCGCGGGCACTGACATGCGTTCAACCAGGAAATTGACAATCGTCGTATTGTAGGTACGAAACTATTTGGGGGCGAATGAACTATAGACTGCATCGGTATATTTTCACTATTTTCAATCGATTCATGCCTTGACTTGATTGTCTGGCTGTAAAGCGTTTTTACGTCGTAAAAATAGGATGTTAACTTCCAGGCATCCGCCTCATTTAATATGCAGTGAAGCAGAGTTTCATAAATCAAAAACATAAAACCCAGCTCCGAAAATGACTGTCTTGAATCAGGAACAAGTTATGAAAAATACCCGACCTATTCTAGAGCACGAGTTTTTTTTTTTCTCTCTCAAATTTTGAGTTGTTGTGCTTCATCTTTGTCTTAGCTAAGAATCGTCTGTACAATTTGTGAGCAGAGCTTGTTGTCGGCTGAAATGTGTGAAGTTTCCTCATCACAATTAATTTTTGACAGGTTTTCTTTCATTACTCAAAACACACAAAGAATCGTTTTAAAGATTAATCGTCATGGGAAAAAAACATGAAAACACATGACAAAACATTGCAAAAAAGACCTGGAACGATCAGAGACTCTTTAGTCTTATTTATCCTTGATAATGACTTTTATTAGCTGACTTGCATACACACAATATAGAAAATTAGACAGGAAATAATTCTATGTTCATTTACCTGAAAAACAAGTATCTTTATAATAGAATTTAAAAATCCTACTATACTGGGGTGGAGGTGTGGTTTATAGCTTATAGACTGGAACTAGTATGAAAGATTGAAGACAGCACATCCATCCAAAAAGAAAGAAGTTCCGGGAAAAAAACAGTATTGATTCAGTAGTTAATTGTAAGGTTAAATATGTTGACAATCTTTTTATGTTTAGTCAGTATTACAGGCCTCCTAGTGAAACCTTTAAAACCTTTAAAAACCTTTAATTTCAGAGCAAACCTTTAAAACCTTTACATTTCCCCAGAAAACCTTTAAAACGCCAAAATAGCCTGTAATTCTCACTCAAAACCTTTATATTTGCTCTGACTGGTTGCCGTGCTAGCTTAAAGCAAGTAATGGATTTTGTTCTGCAGGAGCTATGTATGATATAAATATGCAGAGAAAATAGGTATACACATTAAATAAGGTATGTATTATATTGCATAATTCAAACAGTATATAACATAAAAAAATGACTTTGGTATGACTGTGGGTTTAATAAAGAAATGAGTACTTCGACGAAAATAGCCTCTATTTACTCTTTATTTTTTCATATTTTGCACTAAAAGGCCTTTATTTTCATACATTGGAGCCTTTATAAAAACCTTTATTTTTGTTTTGGCCAGCTAGGAGGCCTGGTATTATTTTCCCAATCTGTCTTTTTGTCGATAATTTTTTTTCCCCAATTTAGCCAGGGGCCTTTTCCCAAAATGCCTGGATAAAGCACTGCAACACCAGATTATTTGGTTAACAGAGGTAGCTTTTCGATTCGAGGGTGGAAAATTTGTCCATTATATTTCATTCTTACTAGTATTTTGTTTTTGTTGCATTGATTTTTTTTATGCATTTAAAGCAGAATCTAAGGCTAATGTATCTTGATTAGTAACCAAACGACAAAATTTTAGAGTGGTCCAAATTGAAAGCATTTGCAGACGACAAAATAAAAGTGACTGAAAATTTGAAATTTGTTTTGTGAAGGGTAGAAAACTTTGTGAAAAAAGGAGAAAATGCTATATAAGCGTTTGCGAGCGAAGCGAGTTATAGCCTCGGTCGAGTGCGCGACTTGGGCGAAGAAGTCGCCGGATTTCAAAAAACTTTGCTCATTTCGCCAAGAAAAGCGAAGTCTAAGTCGACTGAAAAAAATCGGGAAGTCGCCTCACATAAATCGACAAAGCGTCCTGTGTGTAATCTACCATATCAGTGTGTGCCATACCCGATTTACAGTTAGTGCCCAATCAGCGAGTTTAATTAGTTTACAACATACCGAGAGTCTGATTGACAAATCATTGTTAATTAACTTTACAACACCATGGGATAATCCCATATTATTGACAGATATCAGCGCCGCCTATTGGTGTTTGTCGTGCCTCTATTTTTGAAACACGATTTGCTAAATTTAGTAACTATATCACGGTGTAGGACCGGAAGTGTACAGTGTTTGAGATTGTATGTCACTTGGGAGTCTGTACAGCGGTGAAATGTCACTTGGTCATTGAAAATTGCTAACACACGGCAAGTAAAGCTGGTGATTTTTATACGCCCGTCAAAGACGGGACAAATTATGGGATCACCCGTGGCGGGCGGGCGGCGTCCAGTTCTTTGTCCGGAGCATATCTCCGAACCTTTCTAGCTAGGGTTATGAAATTTCATGGGTGGATAGATCTCACCAAGGGGGAGTGCAGTGCACTGGAACCATAACTCTTGTTTGCTTATTTTTTTGAGTTATTGCCCTTTGTCGTTTTTAATACTTGAATTTTGTCCGGTGAATATCTCCAAAAGTATACTAGCTAGGGTTATGAAATTTCATGGGTGGATAGATCTCATCAAGAGGGAGTGCATTGCACAGGAACCATAACTCTTGCTTGCTTAATTTTTTAGGTATTGCCCTTTGTCGTTTTTCATACTTGAATTTTGTCCGGAGCACATCTCCAAAACTATACTAGCTAGGGTTATGAAATTTCATGGGTGGATAGATCTCACCAAGGGGGAGTGCAGTGCACAGGAACCATAACTCTTGCTTGCTTAATTTTTGAGTTATTGCCCATTGTCGTTTTTCATACTTGAATTTTTTCCGGTGAATATCTCCAAAACTATACTAGCTAGGGTTATGAAATTTCATGGGTGGATAGATCTCATCAAGGGGGAGTGCAATGCACAGGAATGATGAATCTTGCTTGGTTAATTTTTGAGTTATTGCCCTTTGTCATTTTTCATACTTGAATTTTGTCCGGTGCATGCCCCAGCCTTACAACTTGGGGTAAGACGGGCGTATTTTGCGACAATTTGCCGCTCTTGTTCATTTATTTTGATAGCTATTTTAAAACCTTCATATACTGTTGTTTGTTTGTTAATCATAGACCGTATCAAGAACATTCATGTGCTCTGAAAAGCTTTCCTGGAGATATGGGGGATGCCTTGATCATGTAACCCTACTGAAATACAGATGATTTTGTCTAAAAACAACGGGGTATTTTGTTTGATTAATCATCCTTAAAAGCTTTTTTGCTGAACGAAAAATGTATAGACAGTTTCTTTATTCACTTTTGTTTGAAAACATGTAAAGAATTGGTAACAAAATCGACTACAATCCTCCTAATCGTTCGTTTAAAATGGCATGTCAACAAAGGGGATTTGTACTGTCACTTGATAAGCTGTTGTACAGTCACTTGAGATCTACAATATTTTATACATGTGACAGTACAAAATTCTGTTTGTAGACATGCTGGAATTTCGTCATTTTAATCACTTTTAAGGTCACAACTTGGAACTTGTTGATGAAAAGAGAAAGCAGACACATCAGCAGACCTTTTAATCGTAGAAAGAACTCTCTCATGTGCGCTAAAGCAAAAATTCTGCTATTTTTTGTAGTCGAAAATCATTTCAATTTTCTCACATCAAGATGATCAAGACATTTTATTGCTATAAGGAGGTTGCATATTGCACGAACAGGTGCCTGGCATGTTTAATATATATCAAAAGTACATATGGATGGAAAGAATTCAATCAAATATAAAAATAAATGAAAAAAATATTAACTTCACTTACCGTGGAAACACAGTTTCCTAGAATCAAGTGACATTTCACCACTGTACAGACTCCCAAGTGACATACAATATCAAACAATGCACACTTCCGGTCCTACACTGTGTATATATGAAAGTGAATGTACTACCCCGGATATCGGTCAATCTTCGTCAACTTTTATTTCCAAAGTTTTAAATGGATTGAATTATCCCAGTTTTAAAAACCATAGAATCGGTATCTACTTGCTTATAACCATTTACTCCATCCTAATTAGTTATTAGACTCTACTCACAGTTTTCCAAACGAACAGATATGATGACATACTTAGATCATCTAGATCATGTGGCAATATTTTCAAATCATGTGACTACTTTGGCACCAACATAGTATTATGTTACAAGGCTTTCGGTGAATTTAGCGAAGTCACGATTCAACTTCAAAATGGTAGCTCGTCACTGCAACAACGTTTGGATGAAATTGAATATATTCTATGACACTAACTATAAGATAAAATGTAAAAAAAAGTTATTATACCCCCCAAAACTCTGTTTGGGGGGGTATATAGGAGTCAGCTTGTCGGTCGGTTGGTCAGTCGGTCAGTCAGTCCGTCCGTCCGTCGGTCAGTCTGTAGCTTTTTTCCGCTCTATTTCTCATAAACTACTGGACGAATTTTATTCAAACTTCACAGGTAAACTCAGTATCAAGCAGAGATGTGCATATGAAATGTTGGTTATGGTTCATTTATTTTTCACCGAGTTATGGCCTTTTCATGAAATTTCTTGTCCGCTCTTTTTCTCATCAACTATTGAACAGATTTGGTTCAAACTACACAAATAGACTCAAGCAGAGATGTTCATATCCTATTTTGGTTATGGTTTATTTAGATTTCATGGAATTATGGCCCTTTGATTATTCTGGACAAATTTGTATTTCATACTTGAATTTTGTCTGGAGCATATCTCCAAAATATACTAGCTAGGGTTATGAAATTTCATGGCTGGATAGATTTCATCAAGGGGGAGTGCAGTGCACAGGAATCATAACTCTTGCTTGCTTAATTTTTGAGTTATTGCCCTTTGTTGTTTTTTATACTTGAATTTTGTCCGGAGCATATCTCCAAAACTATACTAGCTAGGGTTATGAAGTTTCATGGCTAGATAGATCTTACCAAGGGGGAGTGCAGTGCACAGGAATTATAACTCTTGCTTAATTTTTGAGTTATTGCCCTTTGTCGTTTTTAATACTTGAATTTGGTCCTGAGTGTATCTCCAAAACTATACTAGCTAGGGTTATGAAATTTCATGGCTGGATAGATCTCACCAAGGGGGAGTGCATTGCACAGGAATCATAACTCCTGCTCACTTAATTTTTGAGTTATTGCCCTTTGTCGTTTTTAATACTTGAATTTGGTCCCGTGAATATCTCCAAAACTATACTAGCTAGGGTAATGAAATTTCATGGGTGGATAGATCTCATCAAGGGGGAGTGGAGTGCATAGAAATCATAACTCTTGCTTGCTTAATTTTTGAGTTATTGCCCTTTGTTGTTTTTCATACTTGAATTTGGTCTGGAGCATATCTCCAAAACTATACTAGCTAGGGTTATGAAATTTCATGGGTGGATAGATCTCATCAAGGGGGATTGCAATGCATAAGAATCATAACTGTTGCTTGCTTAATTTTTGAGTTAATTCCCTTTGTCGTTTTTCATACTTGAATTTGGTCTGGTGAATATCTCCAAAAGTATACTAACTAGGGTTATGAAATTTCATGGGGGGATAGATCTCATCAAGTGGGATTGCAGTGCATAGGAATCATAACTCTTGCTCGCTTAATTTTTGAGTTATTGCCCTTTGTTGTTTTTCATACTTGAATTTTGTCCGGAGTGTATCTCCAAAACTATACTAGCTAGAGTTATGAAATTTCATGGATGAATAGATCTCATCAAGGGGGAGTGCAGTGCATAGGAATCATAACTCTTGCTTGATTAATTTTTGAGTTATTGCCCTTTGTCATTTTTCATACTTGACAACTTGGGGTAAGACGGGAGTATCTTGCGACAATTTGCCGCTCTTGTTCAACTCTTATTTGGTACTCAACCTTTCTGCATTCTGTGACAAAGACCTGTTTGGTGGCAAGGAGCTGGTGGGGGGTATGATCATGTTGAGTGATAGCTCTAGTTGTCTTTGATTCTAGATAGATCTAAGTATTCTGTTGATTTTATAGTATTTCCTTGATTGGGCTGCGAACCGCAAATCTACAAGGCTTTGAAAGTAAATTAGGTGTTAGATTTAGTTGTTGAATGATGGTTTTATTTACGATTTATCCGATATTGATCAAAGACAAACGCTAATCAGACAGCTGTATTTTCGATGTCTCTCGCACTCTGAAACTGGGTCTAACTTATCAACAGAAAGTTGAAAACATCGTGGCAATATGAGAAAATGCTGGAAGTAAGCTTTTCTACATTTGACAGACTATATATTTTTTTTTATATACATGTATCTTTAAACATTAGTTACAGACTTTGAGCAGTTATCTACCGGTATTTGCTTGCTGCAAATGCTGTCAATTTGATAGGTTATAAATAGGTAACTTTTTTAGCTCTTTCTTTCTATGTAAAAATGAATCGCTACGTTAATGTCTGTGAGAAAAAGTAAAGCCGATGCCTCCCATAATGAAAGTGAATCTAACCAACTCGGCACGCCTTCGAAAGTTGCAAAACGATTATTTAAGAACTATTGGCTTTCTGACCATGAATTTTCTAGCTTTCTCAAATACGATGCTTGAAAAAAGTCATGCTATGTAAAATGTGTCTACAATGTCAGTAAACAAGTTTACTCGTTCACCACTGGCTGCTCTGTCATGAAGAAAGAATCAGTTATCAAACACGCAAAAAAAAAAATTAAAAAACCTTGTTCATATGACCCTGAGAGAGTGTTACTTTTTCTTTTTCATAGATAATTCTCATTTTCTAACAAAGTTTTCTACCCCTTAACATACATTATACATTATGAATGGACTGCAACTCCTTACAATTCCGACCAGTCTAAAATTTTGTCCAGCATGCTGCATTATGATATTCATCTGGCCCCAACTCCTGAAACTTTGGCCCCAACTGTCCCCAGATTGGCCCCAACTTTTTTCATTTGGCGAAAGAGCTGGCAACAACTTTTTTAGACCCAGAGCGAACCCTGGCTGGTTACCAGCATTTTCTCCTTTGTCCACAATGTTTTCAAAAGACTTCTTTCTCAGGGTTGTTAAAAGTCGAGATTGCGTGGTAAAGGCTTAAGTGTTCTAGTGGGGAAAAACAACTGCAAAATGGGATTAGTTTCAATGTGCAGTAATTCTGAGGTGCTTCTTGATATAAAACATTAGCTGCTGGTGAAACTCATTGGAAGGCAATGAAAGCAGATGAAACTGTTGCTGCACTGTTTTTCAGCCAAGAGAAAAGTAGTTCACATATTTGTAAAAACTTATGACACCAAAATTAAGGTGTGCTTGTTTTTCTTTTACAGTTTAAAGTTTTGAATCCTTTCTTCTTGAAACCTATTAACTGATAAGCTTAAATTAACCTTTAGGAGGTTAAATTTGTGATTCCAGAAACGCACTTTAGGCTAGAAGGTGCAGAAGATACAGCAATGGGGAACCAAACTGGACGTGTATCAGTACAGCAGTATGGGATATGGGGCCGTGTTTGTCCAAACTCCTGGGACGATAGTGATGCCACTGTGGTCTGTAAGGGACTTGGCTTTAAAGGAGGTGTGGCCTATAAATATACATCTTCAGGTAAAGAGTTTCCTGTTCTATTAAATCAGACTTCAACACAGCTTGTTTATCTTCCTGGATGTATTTTACTTACGCTCTATGCAACATTTTTAACACTGTCACACATAAAATTTTGGACTTTGTAAATGACAATTTTAAACATGGCTGAACTAATGGAATTCTTATATGAAAGGTTAGAAAACATTGTGAGAAAAGGAGAAAATGCTGTTTACCAGTGCTTTCTTTTTTTCCCACAATGCTTTCTTCAACCCTCTACCTCAAAGTGGCTGAAAGATGGGCCTGGTGGTAAAGGAAAAATTGAAGAAAATTTTAATGTACCAGAAGTGTTTTTTGTTTTGGACAAAAACTGCAGTGTACCCTCTGTCACAGAATCCCAAGTTTTATTGGCCTTGTGTGAAAATGGCCTTTTAAAAACTTTGTGGGAAAAGGAGATAATGCTTGTAACCAGCATTTTCCCCTTTTACAACAAAGTTTTCAACATTTTCACAGATAATTATCATTTTTTCAGCTTAATTTGATCTGTTATTTGCAAATGCATTCAGTTCGGACTGTTCTAAAATTTCGCCATTTGATAAAGAGTTAAGGAAAAGATAGTAACACCAATCTGTAGCTCAAGAAATACCACTTGCCACCCTTATTAACAATTTTTTGTTTGTGTACAGGATATGGACCTTACACTCTGGGAAAAGTAAACTGCCATGGGAATGAAACATCAATTTTCAACTGCCCAGTAAGCAGTGGACTATGTGATGCTCAGTTTTCATCAGGAGATGCTGGTGTGCTCTGTTATATGAAAACAAGTATGTAAAAACTAAAGTATCTGGTACAGTTCTATCTTTGCAGGCTATGTTCAATATGAACTGTTTTTGCAGTGTAGATTATGTTCAGGATAAGTATTCAGCAATATATCTCAAGAATATTCTTTGTCTGATTCTTAAGAGTTTTCTAGTTTGAAAGTAACAAACTTAAGATTGGCTGAACCAAGTGGTATAGCCAATCAAAAGTTGTGCTGCTTTCAAAGTTAGGAAATTCTTCAGCATGATTGTAAGAATATTCTTAAGAAAAGGGTTGGTTAACCGTTTACCCCATACGGCATTTCTATGGTATCTCTAATTGACCCTAAATAACAGCAAGGATGAAACTGTTTCTTATGTATATATGACACCTTTTGATGGTGTAGAAAACATTGTGGCAAAAGGTGAAATTGCTCGTGACGAGCAATTTCACCTTTTGCCACAATGTTTTCCATAGGCCCCTAAAAGCAATGCGTAGAAATGAGTATCTGTGGAGTAAAGGGTTAATACAGACCAAGACTGCATAGAGTCTGAATGTTGGAGTCTTACACTTAATCTAAGGTGCCTGGTAATTTGAAAGATTTTCAGCAACCCTGTAAATGTCATGTCAGTGCTTTTGTCAACGTAAGTTTTCACTCTTTTAGGCAGCTAAGATTTCTATCTGTTTTATACACTGAAAGGGATGAAATGGATCAGATATTGGAGTACTGTAATGATTGATAATTTGGAACATGTAAAGCTATTAAATTCCAATGTGTTTAGCCCTTCAGCCTACAACCCTGAGTTTAAATTACTTTGAAGAAGAAAGCTTTTTGATAAATCATTGTGGGAAATGAGAAAATGCTAATAAAAAGCATTTCCTTAAATATCCTATACTTTTCAACAGATAGAAATCATCTTTTGGTAACTTCTACTAGTCAAAATTTTGTTTGGTAGTGTGCATAATGATGCACAATAATAGTTTTTATGTACTTATATGTATCTACAGTTCCATAATCCAACTATCTTTCATGAGCACTGGATTTCTTTTCACACTTTCCATATCCTTGTTAGGAATAATCTGATTCAAATCAAATCAAATCAAATCTTTATTGGTAATCTAAGGCCTCCGGCCCATTATACAATACATGTATACATACAAAAATATGTTTACAGAGTAACGTACCCCAAAGTTCATAACATTTAGACAAAAGTGTACGCAAAAAACGTTAGGAATATGGATTTTGGGTTTGTAGAACATTGCAAAAAGGCATAATGCTTTATGAAAATGATCAATGCATTACTAGTACATAAATAAGAGTTCTGACTCCCCTATAAGTGGCCTATCTTCGCTTGTTCGCTTGAACAAATTGCCAAGTGACTCATGTATTAACAGGAAGTATTGGACTGTATAGACAGAGATCAGACCCCAATAAGTGTTGAATGATATCTGTCCATACATTCCGCAAAAGTAGTTGATATGATGTCGAGTACGGCAGGAAAGAAATTGTAAATAGAAGTACTAAAAGAATAGACAGATTGTTACAAATACATGTAGAAGACTATTTAGAAGAAATTAATCTTCATGAACATGGATTACATAGAAATTCGAGGAAATTTATGGAAAGTTTCGAAAAATATTTATTGACTTGCTTCTTTGTCTAAAAAAGCTTGTCTTTCTTTAAAAGCTATCATTATGTACTTGGTAAGTATGTATATTAAAGACTCAGTCTTACATTTCATAATGGCTAGAAATAAAGATTTAGTAGGTAACCTATTATACCATATTTTGGGAAAAGTAACTTTTCTGATATCATCGTAGAGAGGACAAATCAATAAAAAGTGGAATTCGTCTTCAACAGAAAAAGTATGATTTTTGAGGCAGATTGCTGCTCTGTGAAAAGGAGATTTAATAGATCTGGGAAAAGTATAGACTTGTATTAGCCTTCACAGATTGACATAGGTCAAAACTTTTTGATACTGCTACATTTCTTGCATGTCTAAGGATCATTCTGACTCATGCTTCAATTGACTGTTTAACTGTTTAAATTTTAGATTGGACCAAATTGAAAGCATTTGAAGATGACAAAATATAAGTGGCTGAAAGTTAGAATTTTCTTTTGGAAAGGTAAGAAAACATTGTGGGAAATCAAGAAAATGTTAGTTACCAGCATTTTCTCCTTTTCCAACAATGTTTTCATAAGACTTCTTTTTCAGGGTTGTTAAAAGTTGGGATTGTGTGGTAAAGAGTTAACAAAATGGATTTTATGACTCCATAATTATGTGGTGACTTGCAATTACACATCAAGGAAATGCATTAAGCTCTGTTTTACCAAAGCACTGTTGAAGTGACTTTGATGTTTCTAAGCTACATACACAGCTTATACTTACAACCCACTTTTTTTTTTCACCATTTTGGCAGTTAACCCTTTACCCCATAAGGCATTTCTATGGTATCTCTAATTGACACTTAATAACAGCAAGGATGAAGCTGTTTCTTATGTGTACATGGCACCTTTTGATGGCATAGAAAACATTGTGACAAAAGGTGAAATTGCTCATCACGAGCAATTTCACCTTTTGCCACAATGTTTTCCAAAAGCTCCTACAAGCAAAGCGTAGAAATGAGTATCTATGGAGTAAAGGGTTAAGGGCAACTTTTGGTTGTATTTCAGAACCTGCATTAAGGCTTGTCGGGTCAGCCAATTCTGGTCATCTAGAAATCATACTAGACAGTTTTACTGGAACAATTTGTGATTTTGGATGGTCTCGTTATGATGCAAGTGTGGCATGTAAACAGCTAGGATTTCAAGATGGAGAACCAAGAAGGTATTGATTAACTCTTTACAAAACAACAAAATGTTACACTTGTTCAAATCAAAAGGCTTTGCAGACAACAAGAAATGCAAATTCATCTTTAACACATGACAAAATCTTGGACTTGTAAATTATCTCTTTACCAAATGATAAAATTTTAGACTTGTCCAAAATAAATGTGAGTCATAAACTGAAAGTTGACTTTTGAAGAGTGGAAACATTGTAGGAAAAGGAGAAAATGCTGGTTACCAGCATTTTCTCCTTTTCCCACAATGTTTTCAGAAGGCTTCTTCATTAGGGTGGTTAAACCATGGATTGTTTAGTAAAGGATTAATTCTGCTCAAATTCTGGAAGTTTTCTTTGATAAATCATTGTGCGAAAAGGAGTCTCTTATCTCAAGGTCTAAAAAAGTAAGGATTGTATTGCTAAGGGTTAAAATTGAAATTATATTTGAAAGGTTAGAAAATATTGTGATCACCATCATTTTGTCCTTTTCCAGTAGTGTTTTAAAAGTCCTTTTTCTCGAGGTTGTTAAAACGTGGATAGTGTGGTAAATGTATAACATTTTAAAGATGAAACCTTATGGTCACAAGTGAAGATTCCCCTGTGGGTCATGTACATCGGGGACAGGTTGCGTGGAAAATGATGTCTAGTCTCAGATCTGGGCTGCTGTTGTGTGAGCTGGTCTGACTAGAACATTTATTCTGAACACTTTAATAAACCTATCTCGGGTTTAACTTTTTAACAGATGACAAAATCTTAGAGTGGTCCAATTTGAAAGCATTTACAGACAACAAAAGTGGTTGAAAAATCAAAATTTGGTTTGGGAAAGGTAAGAAACACTGTGGGAAAAGGAGAAAATACTGTTTACCAGCATTTCCTCCTTTTCCCACAATGTTTTCAAAAGGATTCTTTCCCAGGGTCTGCATTTGGTAATGGGTTAGCATTTGAAAATATTGGTGGGGGGATCCCCTATAAGAAATGGACATGGTACTGGTAAACGATGCTAGATGTGTATCTTTACCCCTTTCAGACAATGATTATTCTGTATCAAACCATTAACAAAAACTGTATCAAAAAAAAAAAAGGAATAGCTTATCATGATATTTTTTTCCCCTGTTACCCCAAGGTTTTCAAACACATTTTACTTACCATAAATAACCTCAACGCTTTCACAAGCCACAAACTCTGGACTCTTCCTAATTAGAAACATCTGCAGACGACAAATTTAAAAGCGGTACAAATCAGCTCAAGTTCTATGATGGGGTAGAAAAAAATTTGTATGAAAAGGAGAAATTGCTGTTTAGTTGCATTTTCTTCTTCTTCCCACACTATTTTCAAAAGCCTTTGTGCTCAGGGTCATTAAGACATTGGACAGTGTAAAGGGTCAATTGATTTAATTATATTTTTTCCACAGCCATTATCCATCAAATGGAGCCACTGTTGTGATGTCATCAATGGGTTGCTACGGTGGAGAGAGCTCCATATTTATGTGTAGAAACCCAGGCTGGCAGAAGAACATTGATGAGCGGTGTTATCAGGCCAACAGAAATGCTGGTGTCTTTTGTTACAATAATGGTAAGGACGATATTTTGGTTCAAGATTCCCCTTATAAAGGTTAAAGTTAGGCTTATTAGAGTCCATGCTTAACCTTTTATCTCTTGACCAAATTTTAGACTAGTCCAAATTAGAAGCATTTACATAGAACAGATCAAATGTTGCTTGAATGGTGAGATTCAAACAGTAGAAAAAATTGTGGGAAAAGGAGAAAATGCTGATTACCAGCATTTTCTTTTTTTCCCACAATGTTTTCTAAAGCCTCCTCTATCAGGGTCATTGAAACTTGGGATTGTATGTTATAGGGTTAAACTGTTTATCTACATGAGTTCTTCTTGTTGAATAGTATGCAAATGTTGAAGAAAGAATTTCTTTTGAACAGATTTCTTTGGATCCAGTTGTTGGTATATTGAAAGGTAGAATTCAGATACAGGGATATTGGTTTTAGTTTCTTCAATCCTTCACTTAAAGATACATGTAGCTGATGGGGCACTGGATTTATTTTCTTTAAACCTTCACTAAAAGAGAGCTGGTGAAATGTTTGTTTTACATCTTCAATCTTTCACTTAGAGATAGCAGGATTGATGCTGCAATCCTTAACTTAAAGATAGCTGATAGCAGGTGGGATACTGGGTTTGTTTTCTGCAATCCTTCATGTTTAGATAGCAGATAGCCGATGGGATACTGGGTTTGTTTTTTTTGCAATCCTTCACTTAAAGATAGCAGATAGCAGATGGGATACTGGGTTTGTTTTCTGTAGTCCTTCAATTAAAGAAAGCAGATAGTAGGTGGGATACTGGGTTTGTTTTTTGCAATCCTTCACTTAAAGATAGCAGATAGGAGGTGGGATACTGAGTTTGTTTTCTGCAACCCTTCACTTGAAGTTAGCAGATGGAAGATTTATTTTCTATAACCATTAGTTGAATATAGCAATTTATTTGTTGGAAACACGGTTTACATTCTTCAATTCGTCACTCAAAGATATCAATTAGCTTGTGGGAAACTAGTTTTATTTTCTATATTTCATCACTTAAAGACAGCAAATACCTGTTTAGATACTGAGTTTATTTTCTACCTTTCAAGATAGTAGATAACTGGTTGGATTCTGGGTTTTCTAGTAATATCTTTCATTGATCACTTTTAGTGAGAATATCTGGAGGACAGAACAATGAAAATACCACTGCAGGAAAAGTAGAGATGTATCACCATGGTAACTGGGTCACACTGTGTGCTAAAGGCTTTGATGACAGGGACGCCAAGGTGGTTTGTAAAGAATTAGGTTTTCCAAACAGCAAAGCTCTAGTAGCAGGTAGGATATTCAAAAATTTATGTGAGTGTTACACAAGTGCTTATATTTTCTCATTCATATCATGAGTTTATTGAAATTACATGACACAAACCTATATCTTGTGAACATTGTACATATTTTAGTGTAATATGAATGATGAACAAGGCTAATAAGTTACCTTAATTACAAAAATAAAGAATATGGACAAGCTTAATCGTCTTCAGCCTGTATGCAGTGTTAGTCCATGTTTGCTTGCTTTACTTGGGCTAAAAATGTGTACATACACAAATGAACAAACCTAAGACAGCAAGACTTAGTTTCTTTAACCCTTTACCACATGGCAAAATTTTGGACCTATCTAAATTGAAAGCATTTGCAGATAGCGCAGAAAACATTGTGGGAAAAGGAGAAAATGTTGGTACCCACAATGTTTTGTCATTTTTCAATAGGCTTCTTCCTCAGCGTCATTTAAAGTCATCATTGTGTGGTAAAGGGTTAAGGCATCATGTATATAAAATTGAGGAATTTCCACAAGTGTGTTGATTTTAAACAATTAGCATGGCATTACATCAAGTTTTTGGACATTTTTAAAGATATTTCCAAACTTTCATACATAAACATCACACATATACATATGATAGGTATAATGATATCTGGAGAATGACATTTCTCAGTGAAATGCTGGAGGTCTAATTCTTTACCATAGAACCCAAAGATTAAAAAAAACATGAGAAGGACAGTTTTTTTGAGAACAGTGGGAAAGGAGGAGATGTTGGCAACTAGCGTTTTCTGCTCTCCTCTCATTGCTTTCTGCCTCTCCAAAGACAAATGAGGCACATTTGATTTGTCATGTGCATTCTTTCCATTTGGTGGAGTCTAATATTTTATCATGTGATAAAGTATTAAACCATTTTCTGTGTGGAGTTATTCAAAATTCAATACAAGTAGTTGCTACTGTTATATGCACACAGTCTTATTTATTTATTTTCGTTTAACCCTTTACCACACAATCTCGACTTTTAACAGCCTCTTGAAAACATTGTGAGAAAAGGAGAAAATGCGGGTAACTAGCATTTTCTCCTTTTCCCACAATGTTTTCTACCCAGCTGGAAAGAAATTTCAATTTTTGAGTTACGTTTATTCTGACGTCTGCAAGTGCATTCAATTTGGACCAGTCCAAAATTTTGTCGTTTGGTAAAGGGTTAAATCACAACCAGGACCTGAAAAAAGGTAATACTTTAGTATAATACATATATGATTAAAATACACTGCTGGAGGGTTTATTATGTGATGATTTATTATGTATCACCATCAAAGAAATCAGTCTCTGGTCCCATCTGTTGAGCAACAATGCATTTGTCATCTTCAGTTGCTTTCACTATAAACTAAGTCTAACATTTTGTCACCTGATAGAGAGTTTACACAAAAAGAATTAAACAATAATTTTCACATTCTAGGTGCTTTCGGAAGAAGGTATTACTCAGAGTTTGTATTGGGTTTTAACTGCACCGGCAATGAGATGACAATTGCTGATTGTCCCTATCAAGAGACTGGAGACTGTAAGGACAGGTCCTCCAACTATGCCTCTGTACTGTGTTCAACATTTGGTATTGATAACACAGGTAGGTCAATTTGCATTCTTGCTTATCATTAGAACACTGAATAGACTTTCTCAGTAGGAAAATACTGCTGATATCTGAGAATTTTAAAGATTTTTCAGCCAGAATATTTTACACAGTAGCGGAAAGTATTGATCTTAAGTTAGATTACATTTTTGTGCAGTCTGATCTCCATCCACTGTGTCGGCAAAAAACAAGTGTTATGCAAAGGCTGCTGTTGGGAAATCCTCTGACCCCTGAATAACTGATTGGACCGTTTTAGTAAAATTACAGATTACCTAAAGATTGCAATTTGAAGGGAATTACTATTCAAATTTTTCACTAAATAAATGAAATTTAATGATGCTGGAAGATCACACCGCAATGTATAGTCTGATCTTGATCTACATTGTCTGTAAAATTAAGTAGAATTGTTGTCAATTATCCTTACATAGTTCTTTTAATTCCTTTTCAAAGATGTTTTAACTTTTTTTAAGAAAATCGCCTGTTTTGATCACCAACTGAGACAAAGCTTTTGAAAGACTACAGGAAAAGGAGAAAGTATCAGCAACTATCATTTTCTACTTTTTCCAACAAAGTTTTCTGTCGTATTAGAATCGTGAATCTCATTTGAAACAACTTTGAATTTACTGTTTGTAGAATGTTTTGAATTTGGAGGACTCATGAAAATATTGATTTCCTGCAGAATAAGAATAGAATACTCATTTCAATTTGATTTTTCTATCAACTTCTTATAAGAAATAGCTTGACTAATTTATGACTGCAATGCAGGTACATGTATGTAAAAAAATATAGTTGTCTTTGAATGAAAGGAAAACAACTCTTTCAGAACATACAAGCAGAATTTTGTTCTTTTAAACCTTTACCATGTAATCCCAAGTTTTTAAAGACCATGGGATAAAAACTTTTTGGAAAACATTAATTGTAGCAAAGGAGAAAATGCTGGGTACAAGCTCCTTTTTCAGTATGTTTTAACCCTTTCAATTTGTTTTCCACATTGCTTTCAATTTGGACAAGTCTAAAATTTTGTTGTTTGTCAAAGAGTTAATATACACAATTTGCTACTATAACCACAGTGTATTTTAAAGCCTATGTCTGAAAAAAAGGAAAAAGTTGTGACTGTACAATTGGTGATTAAACTTTACATGATGATGAGACATATGTTTCACTTCTTATCTTGCAGATGTGAGAATTCTTCCATTTACCTCATTCCCTGCAACTGTTATTGTGGAGAAACATGGAATGAATGGAACGATATGTGCCGAGGGTTGGGACAATGTTGATGCCGATGTCTTGTGCCGACAACTTGGATACTCTGGGGGAGGTGTGGCATTTGGGCCACAATATTCAGGTATTGACCATGTATGCTGTAATAAACACTTTAACACTTGAGGACCCTGGTTACCAGCATTTTCTCCTTTCCCACAATGTTTTCTAAAGGCTTCTTTCTCAGGGTTGTCAAAAGTAGGGATTATGCGGTAAAGGGTTAAAGGGAGAAAATGCTAGGAACCAGCATTTTCCTCTTTTGCCACAGTTTTCTAGCCTTCAAAAGGCAAAGTTTGTTGTTGTTTTTTTTTTATCACATTGGATTTATAGCTTGCAAAAGCTTCAATATGAATAATTTTGTTGTCTGTTGAAGGGTTAACTCATTAATTAAGTCATCACTGCTGAAGACGACTCCGAAAATTTCCTTGTAAATATCAGTAATCAACATAATCTGACCTTTTACGTGACAATTCTGTTAATTTATATTTCCATCAAAGTGGCACATTTGATACATCATCTGCAAATGCTTTCAGTTTGACCTATTCACAGTTCACAAGGATTGTGTACATGACACATTGAATGTAGTTAAGATCATGAAATATCGTCAGAAAGATAGAGAACAATTTAGGAGGGGCGATAATGCTGATTAACTCTTTACCAAACAACAAATTCGAAACATCTGCAGACAATAACTTAAATCTTGTCAATATTATGATTTCTGATCTTGATAGGGTAGAAAATAATGTGGGAAAAGGAGAAAATGCTGGTTACCAGCATTTTCTCCTTTTCCTACATTGTTTTCAAAAGGCTTCTTCTTCAGGGCTGTTAAAAGTTGGGATTATGTGGTAAAGAGTTAAGCCATTACCACAAAATCCCTACTTTTGACGACCTTAGAAAGAAGCCGTTAGAAAACATAGTGGGAAATGGAGAAAATGCTGGTGACCAGCATCAATCGACGCCACAATTTTGAATGTTGTGTTGCACATGTAGTGATGTTTATGGATCACTCAAAAAGGAAACTGGCTTTACTTGGTTTTTGCCAGGGTACATGATATATATGTTCCTGGCATGTTAACCAATCAGATCACCGAAATTTCTTTGCAGTATAATATGATCATTTTTCTACCATTTACGCAGAAGAGTGCTTACATATTGGACTGGCAATATTAACTCGTAGGCTGCTTAATGCGACTCACGTACCTTTTGGGGACAGTAGCAGATCAAGATCAGACAGCAAAGCATGTGCAGTCTGATCTCGTTTTTACACTGTCCAAGAAATATATAGTCCTTATCCAAAAAAATAAATTTGAAATATCATTAGTCAAGTTTATACTATCAGCTTGAAAGTTTCATTTTACCCTTTACCACACAATTCCAACTTTTGACATACCTATGCAGGAAGCCTTTAGAAAACATTGTGGGAAAAGGAGAAAATGCTGGTTACCAGCATTTTTTCCTTTTCCCACAATGTTTTCTACCCTGCTGGAAACAAATTTCAATTTTTGAGTTGCATTTATTTTGTCATCTGCAATTTGGACCTGTCTAAAATTTTGTTGTTTCGTAAAGAGTTAATTTATTTAGCAGAATGAGGGTTAAGTATTGAACATATACATTTGACTACAGGATCTAGCACTCCCATCTGGATGACCAATGTACAGTGTAAAGGACATGAACGGAGCATTAGAGAGTGTAAATTTCAGGAAACGCCCACAAGTGCTTGTTTATCCAATCATATGGCTGCTAGGGTTTACTGTTATAGAGGGCCAGGTTTGTGCTATGGTTTATTTTTACATTTTAGTGCTAAGTTGGGTCAAAATGAAAATACCACTTTTACAATACAACAAAGTTTTAGACTTATTGGAAATGAAAGTATTGGTAAACAATAATTTGACTCAAATAATAGGAGATGTACTTGAATTGATAGAAATAATTGTTGGAAAAGAAGAAAATACTAGTTCCTGGCATTTTCTCCTACTTTCAAAATATGAAAACAAGCATTCTTCTTTGAGGTTGTTAAATTACTGTATCATTAGTAGTAGGGTTCAATAAGTGTTCATCACATGTTCAAAGCCCATTGCTGCTTTAGCTATAATAATAGGCCTACCAAAAGCCATTACATATAATACCTTACAATACAATCTTGAGTTTAAGTAGTCTTGAGGGAAAAGGTTTTTGAAAAAATTATGGGAAAGTGAAAAAATGCTGGTAACCAGGATTTTCTCTGTTCCTACATTGTTTCCTATCCTTTCGAAGTCAACTTCCACCCTTTCAGCCATATAATTATAATTAGTTAACTGCAAATGCTTTAGATTTAAACAAGTTCAAGCTTTGGTGGCTTGGTAAAGAATTAACTAACATTAAGTAATGATCTTTTAATCGGTTTAATTCAACAGGTTTTCAGGTACGATTAGTGAATGGAAACTCCCCATCTGAAGGCAGGGTGGAGGTGTCTTATGGTGGGGCCTGGGGTACAATTTGTGATTCGTACTGGGCAGATGATGATGCGAGGGTTGTATGTCGGCAGCTTGGGTTCCTGGATGGAGTTGCACAACCAAACTCATTTTATGGACCAGGGACAGGTTTGTCAATTCAGTGTCTTGCACAGAGAATGAAAATTGTAATTTTCAGTAAATTGTATTTATTTGCAAACCTGTCCCGTTGTACCTGTTTGGGTTACTGTAACCATATACAAAAGAATCTAGTGTTTTAACAACCCTAGAAAGAAGGCTTTTGAAAACATAGTGTGTGAAAGAAGAAAATGCTGTTAACCAGCATTTTATTCCTTTTGTCAGGATCTTGTTTCTAGATTGAAAATGACTAAAGTGGCTTTATATGGCACTTTAAGGTTTACTCCGTGTCTGACAAGAAAAGTTTAGACTTGCCCAAAGCAAAATCAATGGGGGACAAGAATTCAAATGTGACTCAAATAGTAAAAGTTATCTTTGAAAGGATTTTCTCCTTTACTCACAATATTTGCAACGCTTTTACGCACAATCCTGAGTTTTAACAGTGATGAAGGGAAGGTTTTTAAAAAACATTGTCGGAAAAGTGGCTGGTGACCAGCAATTTCTACTTTTTGCACTAGGTTTTCTATCGGACCAAAGAACTCTGTGTGCATTACTTTCAATTTATTCATCTGCAGAGATTTTCAGATTTGAAGGTTTTAAAGTTTGTGGTTTGGTAAAAGAGTTAAAAGCCTCCTTTCTCTTAGTCATTAAAACTGGGAATAGTGTGATAGAGGCCTGAAGTTTCCATTGTGATAATGATGATTTCATTAAGGTAATTTATAATTTTAGTTTGGTACATGGATTTTGTTAAATATTTTCAGGCCCATCATGGTTGTACTATGTTCGTTGCCAAGGTGATGAGAAATCTATTTGGTCCTGCACAAACAGTGGATTTAATGTAAGCCATACGTCTTGCAGGAATCATAAACATGATGCAAGTGTTTATTGTACTGACAGAGGTTTGTTCTTTTCTTACTTGAAGCTTGATTGGTTTTATTTTTCACATTTGTTATTACAGAAAAGATTTACTTCAAAGTTGGACAACTTTTTAACTCTCAAAAGGGAAACACGTAGCATTGGCACACACTCAGTTTTCTATCTCAGGGTCGTAAAAAACAGGGATTGTTTGGTAAAGGATTAACTCTTTACTGAGCAACATAGCTTAACCCATTACCACACAATCCCTACTTTTGACAGCCCTGAGAAAGAAGCCTTTAGAAAACATTGTGAGAAAAGGAGAAAATGCTGGTAACCAGCATTTTCCCCTTTTCCCACAATGTTTTCTACCCTTCACAAAACAAATTTCAAATTTTCAGTCACTTTTATTTTGTCGTCTGCAATTCCTTTCAATTTCAATAAACCTAAAATTTTGTCGTTTGGTAATGAGTTAAAACTTTTCCAAATTGAAAGCATTTACATTTGGTCCTAATAAACTACCTTTGACTTAAAAGTAGGGTGACCTGTCTTTGACATTGTTTAAAACATTGTGGGAAAAGGGGAAAAAGCAGGTACCCAGTATTTATTTCTTTTCCCACAATGTTTTCTACTCTGTCAGAGGTATATCCCATCATCTGAGCCGCACTGAATCTGTCATCTTCAAATGCTTTCAATTTGGACAAGTCTAGAATTCTGTCATTTGGTAAAGAGTTATGCAGTGAATTTAGAAATAAATGTCAGTGAGGACTTTTTATTTTCAAGTGAAAAACCGGCAAGAATTTTTTTTTTGTAAAATCTTTGTGGAGCACAGGTAGCTTATGAATATTTATGACTTGTCACAAAACAGATTTATGTCAGACATAAGCTTTTCCCAGATTTATGTGCTGCTGATATGAGCATTTTAGTATCTTTAATTCTTTTTTTTTTTTTTTTTTTTTTTGTTTTTTGGTTTTTTTTTTTTTTTAGCTTTATTTACCACGTCAATAGGTATGCGGGGGTCGTGGTCATCCCCCAGCATACCTTACATAATCTGTTAGTATAGTGATGAAGAAAGAAAAAAACTTTTTTTCTATAAAAGCATACAAATATATATATGAGACATTCTCCGGCAAAAAGGTGCTTAATGCTCCTATGTCATGCCCAAGCAAGCTATCATATACTTTGAATCTACAACAGCCTTTTTTTTCGCGAAATTGACTTAATTACGAGGTAGAATGGTCATTGGACATACAGAAAACTAAGCTTTAGCGAAATGTTTCGGTCCAGGTTAGCCTGCGCAGAGTGCGCAGGCCAACCTGGGTCGATACCTTCGCTCAGATGCATTAAGCACCCCTTTCACGGAGCACATCACATATATATTCATCTCTTCTTTAACTCTTTACCAAAATATAAAATTTTAGACTTGTTCATATTGAAAGCAGTTGTAGACAACACAATAAAAGTGAATAGAAAATTGAAATTTAATTTCAGAAGGTAGAAAAAATTGTGCGAAAAGGAGAAAATGCTGGTTACCAGCATTTTCTCCTTTTTCCACAATGTTTTCCAAAGCTTTCTTTCTCAGGGTCGTTAAAAGTTGGTATTGTGTCACAAACATTTAAAATTTATGTTAATATAAACCTTTACCTGTTTACAGTTCAGACTTTATTTGATCTTACCTCAACCCTTTACCACACAATCCCAACTTTTAACAACCCCTTAAAAAAGAAACATTTTGAAAACATTGTTGGAAAAAGGAGAAGAATCCTGGTAGCCAGCATTTTCTCCTTTTCTGACATTTTCTACTCTTCCCAAATAGATGTGAATTTTGAGTCATATTGTATTCTGTAGTGCACAAATGCTTTCAATTTGGACTAGTTTAAAGTTTTGTCGTTTAGTAAAGAGTTGCCTTTTGATAAAAGTACACAATTGCAAAAATGACAAATTGAGAATTTTGCATAATGTTCTCATAAATTTGCTATAAGGCTTTGTAACTTTGGCAGAAAATTCAAATTCACCTCTCGCTTAGTATTGTTTAGAACATTCTTAGTCTGTTTTTCAAGAAAGATTTTTTGAAAACAACACTTCTTCTGATTGGCTGAACCTAATGGTTTAGCCAATCAGAAGTTATGTTACTTTCTTAATCTAAAGTAAGACTGAAAATAAAAAAGAGAATGGCTGGTGAATATGGATATTGTTTTCTCCCCACAGTACGTTTGGAACCCAATGTTACGTATGGTGCTGTTGAAATATGGAATGAAAACAGGTACCAGCTGGTGTGTGCAGATGGTTTTGATGACATTGCAGCCAAAGTTGTCTGTAGATCAGGAAGTTTTCAAAACGGTATCAGTGTCTGCTGCTCTGCTTTTGGTAAAATGAAGTATGACATTGGTTACTATGACATCAAATGTAAAGGTGATGAAGCCTCCATCCTGGACTGTGAATATAAAACGGGGCCAAACAAGTGTCCTAGCAAGAAATATGCATCTGTGGCTTGTTCAAATCAACCAGCAAGTGGGAGTAAGTTGGTTTTTTGTACTCGTTTAAGTGCCTTTTTGTTTTCTTTATAATTTGCCTCATTTTCATTATTCACTGTCATGAAAAAAAAAAGATAATTATAATACAGCTAGACTTAAATGTCTTACCCTTTAACTGTTTATCAAATCATTGGGCATTTAGACTTTTTTCATAATGCATCCATTATCAGATACCATATTGATCGTGCTTTTTGCTACAATATTTTTAAAAATATTCTCTTACAGGGTCATTAACCCTTTACCAAACAATCCCTTGTTTTTATGACCCTGGAGAAAAAGGCCTTTGAAAACATTGTGGGAAAAGGAAAAAATGCTGGTAACCAGCATTTTCTTACCAGCATTTTCTCCTTTTCCCACAATGTTTTCTACCCTATCAGAGAGCTTAATTTTATATGCACAGGCTTGAATCTATCAGTGAAGATGTTTCTGAAATATAAAGAGTCCAAATTTGACATGTGGGAAAGGGTTAAAACAATATTATGTGGCATAGAGGTAAATCTCTGTTGTGGTTATTATGAAATTTACACCTTTTTTTACTCCATGCCAAAAGGTGCAGGAGTAGTGTGTTTGCATCATCCATTCTTCCATTTGTCCATCTGTTAGACCTGTTTGCATAAAATATCTGGTCAGCCCAATAACTTGTTATGGTTAGTTCTATGTTTTTATCAGACAACTAGATTTCATACTTGTCCAAATTGGAGACATTTACAGATCACAAATGGAACTCAAGTCATAGTAAAGGGTGTCCGGAAAGTAAGGTAACAACTTTGTACATTTATAATATGGCTCTAAATTTCAAATGAAAAGATAATGATAAATGTATATTTACATAAAATATGTGAGCTTTCTTCTGTGATGATTTCATTCAATTTTCATACATTACTCACTCTTAAATAGACTTCACATCAGAAGTATCTTTCTGTCATTTGCATATTACATGTATATCTCCCCCCATCAGGGTCATGAGACATACTGTTTTTGGGTCCACTCTTTAACTAGAAAACCTTTAAGATATTTTGTATAAAACTTCACACATTTGTAAAGTACCAAGTATCATATTCTTGGAGTTATTTCTCTTCGATTATTTTCATTACTCATTTTACGTGCAATTCTATGTCTGCAATATAAATCTGGGAGAAAATTTTATTAACTTTATCATGGATTATTAATCTGTTTGACACTAAAAAGGGGGTAGACATCTGTTTTTGTTGACAAAAAACAAGTTCTAATTTCAGTAATTATGATGTCCTCTCTTTTCTTTTTGTCTGGACATGTTTGTAGACAAACCATGCACTTTTGGACACATTGACACCCACATTGTTTCACAGGAAGACAGCCATACAATGAAAAATAAACTTTATTGTCTGCATTGTCATGTTGCAGTATTATCAGGCCATATGTCTTTAATCATTTGATTAATTTCCAGGGCTACCTATTGCTTTTAAAAAAAACTAATTTACTTTGGCACCTAAAAAGAAATCCCCTACATTGCAACATATAGGTTATGCAGAATGGTGCTGCTGCTGCTTTGGCACTTGAAAAGAGAACTCCTACATTGCAAAGAATATATGTATAGGTTATGCAGGATGTTGCTAATGCACACACATCTAATTCTTTGATAGACTTTTTATATGTTTAGTTCAGCAGTTCAGCGATAGGGTAACACCAAAAATTATATCCAACGGTAGAAGATCACAAAATATGGTGGCTTGCACACAGTCCCTACCTTAAACTGTGTGACTTTTTCTTTTGGGGTTATTTGAAGTCAAAGTTTTATAGCCCCAAGCTAGACAGCACAGACAAGTTGTTAGAGATGATGAAATGTGAAACCAAGAAGATTGACATTGTTATGTGTGCGAAAGCAGTTGACAATTTCATGTTGTGTGTGCACCACGGAAAGAGTATTAAATGCCATCACAAAGGAAACATTACATACTATTAAAATGACACTAAGGACAGAAAGGTTTTTCTGACCTTAAATCTGAATAAACCTATGTAATGTAATGAAAATTGAATGAAAATATCTCCAAAAAAACTTACATGTTTTATTTACATGCATACATATTTTTATCTCTTTATCTGAAAATGAAAGCTACATGTATATTATAAATTTGCAAAAGTGTTACTGTACCCCCTCTATTTGTCTTAATTGTATTATTAGTGTACAAAGTTGTGGTTACTGGCATTTTTCCTTTTTCCCATAATGTTCTCAAAAGCCATTTCCTCTGGCATTGCTTAAACAAGAGATTGTTGAATAAAGGGTTAGGATCTTTTAAACTAAAAATGCAAATATTGTATCGATTAAGAACTAGAAACCAGACCATAAGTGCCTTGTATTTCGGGGCTGAAGAAAAGTGAAGAAAAATAATTTTATATCATATTACCAAAGTTTATAATCTGAAAACCATTCATGCAGAATTTTCTAATTTGCAATACTTTTCCTCCAACAGAATATCAGCCTAAACTTTCCAACCATAATAGAGGGACAGTATCTGTGAAACATTTTGACATTTGGGGACATATTTGTGCTGATGGATTTGATAATGCAGATGCCATGGTTATCTGTAGAGAGCTAAGGTTCCAAGGAGGATTTGCATATTTCCAAGTTCGATACAGCAGCCCAAAGAGTAAAGGTAAGGAAGCATTGAATTTATGTCAAATTGCTACTTCCATATCATAAAAATTCAACTCTTTACCACACAACAAAATTATAGGCTTGTCCAAATTAAAAGCATTTGCAGACAACAACATAAAAGTGACTGAAAATTTGAAATTTGTTTTGTGAAGGTAGAAAACATTGTGAGAAAAGGAGAAAATGCTGGTTACCAGCATTTTCCCCTTTTCCAACAATGTTTTCTATAAGGTTTCTATCTCAGAGTTGTCAAAAGTACGGATTGTTTGTTATTGGGTTAACTCTTTGCCATCTGACAAAATCTTAGGCTTGTCCAAACTGAAAACATTAGTTGAATGATAAATGAAACATGACTCACAAACTGAAATTTGCCTTAGGGAGAGTAGAAAACATTAAAATGCTAGCCACCAGCATTTTCTTCTTCTATAATGTTTTTTAAAGACTGTTGTACTGTTGCTGTTTAAACTCAGGATGGTGTGCTATAGGGTTATATAAAGTAGGATCACACTGTCTGAAGCAGTATAGACCAACTTGTGTAGAGTATGATTGAATTCACTAACAGTTCTTTCTTAAAGTCTAGCAGCACAGAATTCATTTTGGCTAGACTATTTACAGAATAGTGCAAACTATATCACTTAATTTTTTATTAGTTTCCACATGGTTACCAGTATTTTCTCCTCTTCCCCACAGTGTTTTCAAAAGGCTTCTTTCTTATTGTCATTTGTGTCTTGATTGTGCGGAAATGAGTTAACTAATCGGTTTTATTGTAGGCATACCTTGGTTGTCAAACATCAACTGTACAGGACAAGAGAGCTATTTGGGTAAATGTGGAAATGTCCGCTGGGGTTCTGTGGAACATTGTGACACAAACAGTGATGCTGCTGTCTACTGCTATGAGAAAGAGGGTAGGTATTGATGAAAATAATACAGAGACATGTTGTACAGGAAAATCTTTGGCATTTTAAGCTTCACTGGCTAAAGGCCGGTGTAATGCAGAGAAATGACTCTCCCCTACAAAATGACCAATGGGTCATTTCACTACATAGAGGAATGATCCAGGTCATTATTCTACATAGAGAAATGACCCCGAATTTTTATATTCAACATTTTCTTCCCTGAAACTACTTACTAAGTATTAGGTGATATTTCACAGAAATGGTCTTGCAGTGGCCCTAATCAAAATTCTTTGAAGAAATTGATTCTGATGAAAACTTGTTGCTATGAAAACAAGCTGAAAATTAGCGAAAATCTTTAAAACCGTCTTGTCAGAAACCATAATTATGGCCTTGGGCCACTATATTAGGTATGTAGCTTCATCTTGTAGACCCATACCAAACTTTTTTACATCATAGCTCATTTGCACTGTAAAGATGACAATTTAGGAATGGTACCCATGCAAGTTAGTCATAGTTTTTAGCTCTACTGGCTTTCAGCCAGCAGAGCTTATGTCATGGCGGGGTTTCCGTTGTCCGTCCGTCCGTCCGTGAACAATTACTTAAAAATTCTTCTCCTCTGAAACCGCCCAACAGATTTCAGTGAAACTTCACAGAAATGATCCTTAGGTGATGCACTTTCAAAATACTTCAAAGATTTGAATTCCATGGAGAACTCTGGTTGCCATTGCAACCGAGAGAAAAAAATTTAAAAATCTTCTTGTCCCAAACCGTAAGGGCTAGAGCTCTCATATTTTGCATGTAGCATCATCTAGTGACCCTCTACCAAAATACTTCAAATTATGGCCCTAGTGTTGAAAATGGCCCTATGTTGTGGGTTCTTGGATTTCACATGGAGATAAAGAAGGAAATCTTTAAAAATTTTCTTGTCCCAAACCATAAAGGCTAGAGCTCTCATATATGGCATGTAGTATCATCTAGTGGCCCTCTATTAAAATACTTCAAATAATGGCCCTAGTGTAGAAATTGGCCCTATGTTGTGGGTTCTCGGATTTCACATAGAGATAAAGAAGGAAATCTTTAAAAATCTTCTTGTCCCAAACCGTAAGGGCTAGAGCTTTCATATTTGGCATGTAGCATCATCTAGTGACCCTCTACCAATATACTTCAAATTATGGCCCTAGTTTGAAAATGGCCCTATGTTGTGGGTTCTCGGATTTCACATAGAGATAAAGAAGGAAATCTTTAAAAATCTTCTTGTCCCAAACCATAAGGGCTAGAGCTCTCATATATGACATGTAGTATCATCTAGTGGCCCTCTACCAAAATACTTCAAATAATGGCCCTAGTGTGGAAATTGGCCCTATGTTGTGGGTTCTCCGATTCCACATAGAGATAAAGAAGGAAATCTGTAAAAAAACTTTATGTCCCAAACCTTAAGGGCTAGAGCTTTCATATTTGGTATGCAGCATCATCTAGTGGCCGTCTACCAAAATACTAGTGTTGAAAATGGCCCTATGTTGTGGGTTCTTGGATTTCACATAGAGATAAAGAAGGAAATCTTTAAAAATCTTCTTGTCCCAAACCATAAAGGCTAGAGCTCTCATATATGGCATGTAGTATCATCTAGTGGCCCCATATTAAAATACTTCAAATAATGGCCCTAGTATGGAAATTGGCCCTATGTTGTGGGTTCTCGGATTTCACATAGAGATAAAGAAGGAAATCTTCAAAAATCTTCTTGTTCCAAACCTTAAGGGCTAGAGCTTTCATATTTGGCATGTAGCATCATCTAGTGACCCTCTACCAAAATACTTCAAATTATGGCCCTAGTGTTGAAAATAGCCCTATGTTGTGGGTTCTCGGATTTCACATAGAGATAAAGAAGGAAATCTTTAAAAATCTTCTTGTCCCAAACCATAAAGGCTAGAGCTCTCATATATGGCATGTAGTATTATCTAGTGGCCCTCTACCAAAAGACTTCAAATAATGGCCCTACTGTAGAAATTGGCCCTATGCTGTGGGTTCTCGGATTTCACATAGAGATAAAGAAGGAAATCTTTAAAAATCTTCTTGTCCCAAACCGTAAGGGCTAGAGCTTTCATATTTGGCATGTAGCATCTAGTGGCCCTCTACCAAAATACTTCAAATTAAGGCTCTAGTTAGCTCACCTGAGCGCTTTCAAACTTCTCTTAAATATTTATATAACCGGGTTTGGTTAAGAAAGATTATCTTCTTATCTAAACCAAGAAGACCTAAAGCTTTGACCTTGCACTTCGATATTTGGTATTTATCTTCATTGTAAATCTTTACTGCTTGGTACTCAGGTGAGCGATATAGGACCATCATGGTCCTCTTGTTTAACGTTTGATAGGCAAGCAATTTCATACATGCAACTTGCTCTTCGAAAAAACGGCTTAATGCATCTTCATCAGCTTGTGCAGTTTGTGCAGGCTGATGTGGATCAAAACATTATGTTTTTGGTCAATTGTCTGTATGTCAAAGGACCAGTCTACCTTGGGGTTCAGTGAGTTGTTATACAAAATAGATTTTACGGATCAATAATTATGGGATGACTTGCTTAGTATAATGCATCACTTCAGTGCATTAACTCTTTACCAAGCGACAAAATGTTGGACTTGTCTCAATTCAAAGCAATTGCAGACGACAATGGTGGCAAAAATGACACAATTTTTCCTTGACTCTTTACCACACAAGAAAATTTTAGACTGGTCCAAATTGAAAGCATTTGCAGATGACAAAATAAAGGTGACTGAAAAATAGAAATTTGTTCTGGGAATTGTAGAAACACTGTGGGAAAAGGAGAAATGCTGGTTACCAGCATTTTCTCCTTTTCCCACAGTGTTTTCAAAAGTCTTCTTTCTCAGGGGCGTCAAAAGTACGGATTGTGTGGTAATGGGTTAATAGCACAGAAAACATTGTGGGAAAAGGAGAAAATGCTGGTTACCAGCATTTTCTCCTTGTCTCACTATGTTTTCAAAAGGCTTCTTTCTCAGGGTCGTTAAAAGTCGTGGTGTGGTAAAGAGTTAAGACTCCTTTTATCAGAGCAAGGCTCATATATTTTACACTGTAAACTGTGAACTGTATAAAACAAAACAGGTTACAGATTTAGATTAGTAAATGGAAGCCGACTGATGTCTGGACGAGTGGAGATGTCTATTGATGGAGAGTGGGGAACAGTGTGTGGAACAGCAAAGTTTAATAACAAGGCTGCTAATGTTCTCTGTAGACAGCTTAACTACACCGGTGGTCGGGCTCTTGATAATGGTTATTTTGGGGAAGGTACCGGGAAGATCATGGTTCCTTATGTCAGATGTGTTGGTAATGAGACCTCACTTTTGAAATGCGGGATCAAGATTGAGCCCAGAGATGCAATATTTCAAGATCGTGGCCAGTTAAACTTCGCCCTCCGCAGCACATATTACACATGCAGAACCCACAAGCAAGATGCAGCAGTCCAGTGTTACGATAAAGGTATGGTTAAGAAGAAGTTTTGATGTTTGGACTGTTTTCTACTGTGTTAAAATACTGCTGACTGACAGAAAAAGAACCCTTCTATTAAATACTGTTGCAGCTACTAATCACTTCTTGTTTGACATATTTAGTCAAGTTTCAGTCATTAATTACACTATTATGGAAATTGCATTATTTTACTCTGAAAGTTAAAAAAGCTCTTTGAGAATAGCTGCATCTGTAGATAGACACTTTATTACATGTACATGTACTTTAAAGTTCATTTTATCTACATCTTTATGGTTTACATACATTCATTTTTTTCCAGGGTTCTTTTATTCAAGTCAGTGGTATTTTCTAGAGCTATATGAAAAAGGAATGACTTGTTACAGGGCTGATCATTATCATACCTAGTGTATTGAGACAGCTTTCTTTTTTCTATTGCTATCTATGTTAGGCTATAAGTTTCGATTGGCTAATGGAACTGACTACCGATCTGGTCGTGTTGAGATGTCGATTGACGGACAGTGGGGTACAGTGTGTGGCATTTCATTCTTTAACAATGCTGCAGCACAAGTTTTATGCCGCCAGTTAAACTTTACTGGCGGGAGAAAGTTAGCCATGGGCACTTTTGGTCCTGGCAAAGGAAAGATCTACATAAATAACTTGCGATGTAAAGGAAAAGAAAAGTCAATCATGGAATGTCCAATGACTATCGAGAAGGATGGGAGAAGACTGGGTGGCTCAGAGGGGTTACCGTATTCCCGATTGTATCGCTATAGATATTATTCCTGCTGGTCCCATAATGACGATGCGGCTGTGCAGTGCTATGACTCAGGTTTGAGTGCACACAAATATGCAAAACTTTGCACTGATACTAGTACAGTACTGCACTATTGCTGCCTCGCACATATGCCAGCTAGTTTTTTATGTATACTCTTTACCAAAAGGCAGAGTTTTAGACTTGGCCAAACATTTTGCAGACAACATATCAAGTCTGGTTCACATAACAGTTTTTGCCCTTGTTAGGGTGGAAAAGATTGAGGGAAAAGAAGAAAATGCTGGTGACCAGCATTTTCTTGTTTTCCCACCTTGTTTTCAAGGCCTCTTTCTTGGTGTTCATTAAAAGTTGTGATTGTGTGGTAAAGGGTTATACTACTTTTTGAGCTTCTCTCCACAATGTCACATTTTATTCATGCACCTTTTTGTACAAATATAAATACTCACCAGACCTTTGCACAAAGACTTGACCCCCCCACCCTCCATTTTTCTCTTGTGTAAAATCAGCCTGCTTGTTGAACTTACAGAACGTGTTGAATTTGAAGATGTCTAATTTGAATGACTATTTACCATTTTAAGTTCAGAATGGGGTTCTGTATTATAATATGCTCTATTTCAAAATCTTTTAACATGATTTTTTTCAATCTATTTTTTCAATATTTTCAATGGTTTTATTGTAATTTTAGGCCACAGGCCCATAGACAAATGATAATTACAAATACAAATATCAAGACAGTACATATGCAAAGATAAATCTGCACATTAGTTGATCAGCTTTGATTTGAAACAGAATCTATTGTCTTGTTTCAATATATATAGAACATGTATTAACCCTTTACTCCATAGATACTCATTTCTACGCATTGCTTGTAGGAATTTTGGAAAACATTGTGGCAAAAGGTGAAATTGCTCGTGACGAGCAATTTCACCTTTTGTCACAATGTTTTCTACACTATCAAAAGGTGTCATATACACATAAGAAACGACTTCATCCTTGGTGTTATTTAGGGTCAGTTAGAGATACCATAGAAATGTCTTATGTGGTAAAGGGTTAAGTCAAGTTATATATCTTGGTTTACTTACTAACATGTAAATATGGTATTTTTACCCCATGAGGTGGACTGCTTTTGAAAATATTTTGGAAAAAAGAAGAGCTACTGCATGTTTAAAACTATTGCTTTTTTCATAATATTTTCTGTATTATTTCAAAGTGACAAAAAGGAGAAATGCTTGCAGGAAATGAAGATGACTGTATTTGGCAATACATGAGTATTTTGGAAAAAGGAGTATCTTCTTTTTGCAAGCTTTTGCTTGTTTTCTCACATTTTTATCGAAAGAGGTTTGCTGTAGGGGCTTATAAAGTTTTAACTCTTTACCACACGACAAAATTTTAGACTGGTTCAAATTGAAAGCATTTGAAGACGACAAAATAAAGGTGAATGAAAAATTGAAATTTGTTCTGGGAAGGGTAGAAAACACTGTGGGAAAAGGAGAAAATGCTGGTTACCAGCATTAACTCCTTTTCCTACAGTGTTTTCAAAAGGCTTCTTTCTCAGGGGCGTCAAAAGTAGGGATTGTGTGGTAATGGGTTGTACAGTGATAGGTAAAGGATTTTAGGTGGACTTGACAGTGATTTTAAGCTGTTAATCAAAATATATTGTAATATATTGATTAATCCAATTAGATGCATTTTCTTTCAACTTGTATAGACTGCAAGGGGTTAGATGCATTTTTCTTTGCAACTGATAAAACTGTATGGTTATATTCAATAAAAAGTACAATATCTGGCATCTAGATAATACTATGGTTATATTCAGTGAAAAGATGCAATTTAGGGCACTAAAATAGTTGGATGGTCCTTTGCAGTCTGTAATTATGCCATCTATTTTTATTACAGCAGATATTATTGTCGAACTTAATTGAATATGAATTTTATGTAATCAACACATATCATCAATCATATGACTTTTCCAGAAGTCATTCTGAAACTCTGGCATGAAGTCTAAAAAATACCTGAAAAGACTATGTAGTCTTTTACGAAAATACTATTGAAAAGTATTTTGTTCTTACTATTGTTGTTCTTCTTTAGTACTGATTTACCAGCTAATACCTTTTTTAATTCAGTGATAAATCAGTGTTTAAAGAATGTTGTATATAACTGATCATTTATATTTCAGTGCGTCTATCAAGCACAAATGACCTGAACTATGGTATGTTAGAGCTGTACATGAAAGGTAGATGGAGAGCTGTCTGTGACAAAAATTTTCAACAAGCGACAGCAACTGTTGCCTGTAAACAGCTCGGCTATGCTGATGGAAGGTATCAGCCAGGTAATTCATTGTCAGTCCATTTTCACATAAACTTTTTTTTTTTATACCCTTTCATGTTATGTTATGCTTCAATTTGGACCATTCTAAAATTCAATAGTAGTTTGATAACAAATGATGACAAAATAAAAGGGACTGAAAATTTGAAATTTGTTGTGTGAAGGATAGAAAACATTGTGGGAAAAGGGCTACCATCATTTTCTCCTTTTCCCACAATGTATTCTAAAGGCTTCTTTCTCAGGCTCATCAAAAGTAGGGATTGTGTGGTAATGTGTTAAGGTTTCTGAAAATTTACTTAACCCATTACCTAACAATTAAATTTTGCACTAGACCTCAGATGATGATTTCTGTCTTTGACAGAGTATGAAACATTGTGGGAAAAGGAGAAAAAATATTTTCTCTATTTCCCACAATGTTTTCAAAAGCCTTCCCTCCCAGGGTTAAGACCCTTTGACTATTAGTCACAACTCAAGGCATTTATTCAGACTGTGTAGAGTGAATGGTCATCTTTAAATGCTTTATGTAATTATAGACAATTCTAACTTAGGTCTGGTGTACAAAAGATAAGTTTAACCCTTTCCCAAACAACAAACTTTTGGACTAGACCATATTAAAAGCATTTGCAGACAACACTTCAACTCTTGTTGAAAAGATGATTTCTGTCTATGATAAGGTAGAAAACATTGTGGGAAAAGGAGAAAATGCTGGTTACCAGCATTTTCTCCTTTACCCACAATGTTTTCAAAAGGCTACCATTCCAGACCCGTAAAAACCAGGGATTGTTTGGGAAAGGGTTAATTGTATGGTGTTTAGCACTGTTTACAACATTATTTTAGTCATATTGCAGCTGCTAATGCATCCATTCATGCTTTATTAAAGTTTATGTTGCCAGTACTTTGCATGTTTTTCCAATCCACTACTTTCATACATAACCATTATCAAAGCAATGAACAGTGATGAGAAAGGAACAAATCTTGTCACAATGACTACCATCAATTCTCAGAAAGAAAATGGTCCAACAGTGGGTTCAAACAAGCTACCTCATGGTCTTAACCATTTACTCCCTAGATACTCATTTCGACATATCAACAACAGAAAGCTTTTAAAAACATTGTGGGAAAAGGAGAAATTGCTCGTAGCAAGCAAATTTCTCCTTTTCCCACAATGTTTTCCACTGAATCAGATATTTGTAGCCTCATTTGTCCATATTTTTGACATCATATCTTTAATGAAATGGAACAGCCTCAAATTGGCATATCAGGTAAAGGGTTAACTCTTTACCACACAATCCTGACTTTTAATGACCCTGAAAAAGAAAGCTTTTGAAAACATTGTAGGAAAAGGAGAAAATGCTGATAACCAGCATTTTCTCCTTTTCCCACAATGTTTTCTAGCCTTCCCAAATCAAATTTTGATTCTTTAGTCACATTTATTTTTGTCATCTACAAATGCTTTCAATTTGGTCCAGTCTATAAATTTGTTGTTTGGTAAAGAGTTGAATCCTATATGCTACTGACTGCTTAAAGATAAGATATGCCACATACATATATATATACAGGCTCAATCCTTGGTGTTGGTGATGTAGACAACATCACCGTTGTAAACCTACAGTGTCAGGGAGACGAGAAAAAACTTGAAGGCTGTGCACGTCAGATTGGAACATGTCCTTCTAAAACCTATGTCACGATCTACTGCAGTTCAGAGCCGATTAAACAGAAAGGTAAGATACGTGTCTGTATTTAGGAAAGTCTTATTCTCTAGAAATCGCTTAATTTAAAAGTTACACAACTTCTGAATGGCTAAACCAAATGGTCTCGCCAGTTGGAAGGTGTGTTACTTACTTAACACTTTACCACTCAATCACGACTTTTAACACCTCTGTATAAGAAGCCTATTGAAAACATTGTGGAAAAAGGAGAAAATGCTGGTAACAAGCATTTTCTCCTTTTCCCACAGTGTTTTCTTTCCCATCTAAAACAAAAATCACTATTTCAGTTACATTTTAATTTGTCATATGCAAATCCTTTCAATTTGGACCAGTCTAATTTTTTGTCGTTTGGTAAAGAGTTAATACTTAAAATGTTTTAAAGAAGGGTTGGTAAATACAAATTGCTTGTCTGGTTCTCATACTACTTCCCTTATATAAGAACATTTGAAAACATCTATGGAAGAAGTTTTAGATAATAAGCATTGAATTTCCTTTTAGCTAGTTTTTAACATGCTTTCTTTTTCCAAAATTCTCTATCTCTGAAAGTATAGGTAGTAAGGCCAATAGGCATATTGATAAAGCAAGCTAAACTCATTATGTGATTAGGAATTTCAAAGCAAGTTGTTTCTTGGCTGAAACAGAACATCTCAGCTATACAGATAGCTAATCGTAAAGTTTAGAATTTAAAGTAAGATATAAACATATGTTGTCTGTCATGAACATTGTTAACATGGCATTTGTGAACACAATGGGCATGGAGGTCATAAATACATATAACATAGTTGTTATGAACACATACTACAGGGTACTTATGAACACTCATGGTATTGTGGTTGTCACCACATGTGGCTTGGTTGTCATGAGATGCATGTACACAAGTGGCATGGTTGTCATGAACACATTTGGCATGGATGTCATTGATACAAATGGCAGTACCATAGCTATATTGTTGTTGATCTACTGTATCTCCAAAATACAAGACTGAGAAGATCCAAGATTTAACTTGATGTTTTTGGGCAAGCAACAATGTTTAATACGTACAATTCAAAAAAGGTTAGCAATAGCAGTTTTCAGCATGACAATGAATGAGTAAGTGTATATGTGCATTTATTCATATTACATTTTCAGAAACCTTGCAACTAAGAATCAAGGAGGGTCGTTACTATGGTTCCCTTGAGGCCAACAAGTATGGTTTTTGGGGACCAATTTGTCCAGATGGATGGACGGACATCAATGCCAGAGCTGCTTGTAGACAGCTTGGTTTCCTTGGTGGCATGGCATACAACGGAACCAGCCGTCTAGATTCACCAATGGCTCTGGGACAGTTTGATTGTGGAGATGGTAACAAGAACTTGAGTGAATGCCGGTATAAAGGATTTAATGAGAATACAGGATGTCAATACCCAATAGTTGGACGGTATCAGAGACCAACAGCTGGCGTTCTTTGTTATAAACATAAAGGTAACTAGATCATACAATGTTTGGCTCTAGGGTCAAAAATGGCTCTGCCCTTTAGTCAGACAAAATTTTAAAGATCTTGAGATCTGAACCTGTATTCACCAGCCATTCTCAAACCCTTTGCCAAACAGCAAAATTTTGGATTGGTCCAAATTGAAAACATAACTATGCAGACGACAAAATAAATGTGAATCAAAAATTGAAATTTGATTTGGAAGGTTAGGAAATATAGTGGATAAAAAGGAGAAAATGCTGGTGACCAGCATTTTCTCCTTTTCCTACAATGTTTTCAAAAGCTTACTGTCTCAGGGTTGTTAAGATTTCGGACTAGTCCATATTGAAAGCATATGCAGGCAACAAAATAAATGTGAATCTAGAGTTAGAATTTGAATGAAATTCACCAGTAGAGTGCTAAATGAGCCTAATGGACACTTTCAATCAAGAAATAAGACACAAATAATTGCAGTTTCTGGGTTGCCTTTGTTGAGAAAGTCAGCAAAACAGAGAGAATAAACCAAAGTTTTTAATCTACAATGAACCTGAGAAAGACAGCTTTTGAAAACATAGTGGGAAAAGGAGATAATGTTGGTAACCAGCATTTTCTCCTTTTCCTACCATGTTTTCTACCCTTCCCAAATAAGAATTTTCTTTCCAAGTCATATTTATTTTATCATCTGTAAATGTTTTCAATTTGGACAATTCAAAAATTTTGTTGTTTGGTAAAGGGTTAAGAATGGTTGATGATCCTGATCATTTATCAAAGTTACCATATGCTGATAGAATCCCAGGGATTAGAAAACAGACCATGTTTAATCCTTTACCCCACAGTGACGACTTTTTATTATACCCCTGCAAAATGAATGTTTTCGGGGTATACTGGAATCAGCCTGTCTGTCCGTGTGTTCATCCGTCCGTCTGTGCGTCTGTCCGTTTGAGTGTCTGTGTACAAAATACTAGTAATTTTGTGCTGCGAACTGCTCCTACAGTTTTCCTTCAATTGTATTGAAACTTTTCACATATACTGATAATATATTGAAGATTTGCAAGACACAATTTTCAAGTGTCAACCCTTCGTGATTGAGGAATTATTTTCCTCTTGAACTTGACACTTTTTTCTGTCAAATTGCTGATGGGGGTATTAAGTCACATTCAATGACAGCTCTAGTTTATTCAAACATATTTATTTTACATTGATTGAGAAACAAGTTATTACAACTTATACTAATCTCTCTCAATTCTGCCTCCTGGAAACTACACCAGTACTCGCACTGAATGCATGAACCAATGAAAAATCCCAAGGTTGACACCCGCTCCTGGTTATCAAACTCAGGACCTTATGGTTATGAGGCCAATGCTGTACCTCACAACCAAGGACACCACATGATGACTTTTAATGACCCTGAGGGAGAAGCCTTTTGAAAACATTGTGGGAAAAGGAGAAAATGCTGATTACCTGCATTTTCTCCATTTCCCATAGTGTTTTCTGTAGGCTTCTTTCTCAGAGTCATCAAGAGTAGGGATTGTGTGATAATGAGTTAACTTTAACCAAACGAAAAAATTTTAGACTTGTCAAAATTGAAAGCATTTGCAGACAACAAGATAAATGTACCTCAAAAATTGAAATTTGTTCCCAGCAGGGTAGAAAACATTTTGGGAAAAGGTGAAATTGCTGGTAACCAGCAATTTCTCCTTTTCTGACTATGTTCTCAGAAGGCTTCTTTCTCAGGGTCGTGAAAACCAGGAGTTGTATGGAAAAGGGTTAACATTTTTTATACCCTTGAATGTTTGCAGATTTTTGTCAGGAGATTTCTTGATGAATGAAAATTATTTAAATTACCCTGTTTATTTCAGAGGGTGTTAAGTTCCGACTGTCGGATTCAGAGCGCACAGGTAGGGTGGAGATTATGTACAATGGACAGTGGGGCCGAGTCTGCAACAGTAGTTGGAGTGATAAGGAAGCCAAAGTTTTGTGTAAACAACTAGGATTTATTGATGGCAAATCTAAGGCTTTCCCTGGACGCAGCAAAGGACATGTTTGGATGAATTATATAGAATGTGGTGGCAAAGAGAAGTCCGTTCTTGAGTGTAGTAATACATGGACTCCAGGGTCTGCTAATTGTGATGACGCTGGTGTTATTTGTTACACATCAGGTTGGTAAAATACTTATGCTTTGGTGTTTTGGATGAAGTTCCTTACTTACTGCTGCAAGGATTAGGATTTATGAATATATCATTTACCCTTTTCCAAACGACAAATTTTAGACTCTCCCAAACCCAAAGACTTTGCAGACGACAATTTCAAATTGGATAAAAATGGCAGAAAGTTCTCAAAATGGGTAGAAAATACTGTGGGAAAAGGAGAAATTGCTCGTTACAAGCAATTTCTCCTTTTCTCACCATGTTTTCAAAAGACTTGTACTGCAGACACGTAAAAACAAGGGCTTGTTTGGGAAAGGGTTAAATGGGATTTACAACAGAAAAAGGGAAATAGCCTAGACTGCTTTCTAAACAGAGAGTAATAAATAGGGATTTTATGTTTAACTTTAAACTGCTAAATAAATTAAACTAGTGAAACCCCATAGTTCATGATATGGAAAATTTAGAGAAATCTTATGGTATTAGAAAGTGTAGATTCAAGATCAGACCGAACCTTTTGTGAAGTCTGATCTTGATCTATACCGTCCACAAAAGCCAATAAAGTCACACTTAGCAGCCTGTGTGTTAACTCTTTCCCAGAGGATGAATTTTAAACTCTCTAAACCAACTGCATCTTTAACTCAATTATGTGGCTAAAAGATGAGAAAGGTCTTTGAAAGGATTGAAAACAATGTGAGAATAGAAAAAAATCCTGATTACCAACAAGGAAGGTAACTCAAAATATTTTGATATAGTGATGCCTATTTTCCGACTTAATGGTTTCAAAAACCTTGACATTTTACAATATCAGGCTTTTCAGATATTAGGAACTAGAAGCTAAGCTTTGGCAACCATATGCAGTGCTCTTGTTTGTAATGTTGTTTTTCCTATCCTATTTCAGTGAAACTTACAAAAGGAGATGGTGTTTCCCATGGAGCTGTCCAAGTGAACTTTAACAACAAATGGGGGCTGGTTTGTAACAACCTGTGGGACCAGAAGGATGTTGGTAAGTGGCTGTTGGTATTAAAACCCTGTAACAAACAATCCAGTATTTTGAAATTAAGAGTTTTCTAAGTAAAATATAATGATTCACACTCAGCACTCTTTCTCAATATTTTTGCCAATGGTCTTTATCAAGAAAAAAAGGTGTAATCTATTCAAGCTATACCTTTAAATCACTGGCCATGTTCGTAAGAGCAACATCACCCTGTTTTTTTTTTTTTTAATAGATAAAATTCTTTTTTTTTGTACATGTGAGATATGGTATATTAATTCCCCACAGAACTATTTTCACTGTGATGTAATGATTTAAAAAAAATTCTAGACATATCAGAATTGAAAGTATTTGCAGGTGACAAATTCAATGTAGCATAGGTGCATGATGGAAGTTGTTGAAAAGGAAAAAAACAGTGTGGGAAAAGCAGAAAATTATAGTTTTCAGCATTCTCTTTTTTTCCCAAAAAGATTTCTAAACCATTCTTCTCATTGAGATTTAAATCTGGTTGGTTGTGTGGTAAATGATTCATGCCATTTGTATTTCAGATGTAACTTGCAGACAGCTGGGCTTTGAGCATGGCCTTCCGTTATGCTGTGCCCCGTATGGTTATGTCAAATCACATGGAATGATAGAGAGTGCTCAGTGTAAGGGGACAGAGTCGGCCCTTAAAGACTGTGTACATGAACTACCATATGGGTCTGTCTGCTCCATGGATTATGCTGCTGCAGCATGCTATGATGGAGACAGGGATACAAGTAAGGGGAGACATATTACAGATTTTGACTCTTTACTGCTTTACAAAGCTTTAGTCTCAGCCAACTTGATAACATTTGCAGACAACAAATTTAACTCTTTACCAAACAACAAAATTTTAGACTGGTCCAAATTGAAAGCAATTGCAGATAACAAGTGAAATGTAACTCAAAAATTGAAATTTGTTTCCAGCAGGGTAGAAAACATTGTGGGAAAGGGAGAAAATGCTGGTTACTAGCATTTTCTCCTTTTCCAACAATATTTTCAATGAGGCTTCTATGTCAGTGTTGTAAAAACCAGGGATTGTTTGGTAATGGATTAATTTGTTTCAAAGTTTCTAAGGAGCATTCCAAGATGTAGTTTAAATTACATCTGTGTAATTTTTACAATGAGTAAAAATTGAAAACAGGATCATGTAATAGTTATCTCCTAACCAAACAACAAAATTGTAGACTTGTTCATATTGAAAGCATTTAGAAACTACAAATTAATTAAGGCTCAAATTAAAGTGTTTGACTTGTTATATATTTCTTCATAGAAAAACCTGGAAAAAAAGAGGAAATAGTCCAGCAACTTCACAGTTTGATTTAATTTCAGTATAATGGACAAAACACACTTGAAAAGCTGGAGACCAGCCGATATAGCTCAGTAGGTAGAGCGTAGACACAATGTTTCAGGTCAATACAGGTTGTGGGTTTGAATCTCCAGCTGGTCAACTAAAAAGAAAAAAAAAAAATTACTAATAGTCTTTTGGATGAGACATTAAACCGAGGTCCCGTGTGATGGTGCTATACGCCGAGCACATTTAACCAGGCGAAGCTCTCATTAGTTTCTTTCTGTATCCTTGCATTATCTCCTGTAACAACAAATTGTCTTCTGGGGTTGTCGCTCAGATGGGCAACGGGTGGCGACGAGGGGTAAATAAACGGAAATAACCAAACCAAACCAAAAGCTGGAGGTTTTGAGTTTTTCCCTACAATAGAGAATGGAATATGTGCCTTTCACTAACTCTTTACCAAATGACAAAATTTGAGATTGGTCCAAATTGAAAGCATTTGCAGATGACAAAATAAATGTGACTAAAGAATTAAAATTTGTTTTAGAAAGGGAAGAAAAGATTTTGGGAAAAGGAGAAAATGCCGGTAACTAGCATTTTCTCCTTTTCCCAGAATGTTTTCAAAAGGCTTCTTTCACAGTGGTGTTAAAAGTCGGGATTGTGTGGTAAAGGGTTAACTGTTTACCAAACAGTCCCAGGTTTTCATGACTGTGAGATAGAAGCCTTTTGAAAACCTTGTGGGAAAAGAAGGAAATGCTGCTAACCAGCATTTTCTCCTTTTCTCACATTGTTTTCTACCTTTTCTGATACATTTTTTTGCTATTGAGCCACATTAAAATTGTCATCTGCAACTGCTTTCAATTTGGATCAGTCTATCATTTTGTTGTTTGGTAAAAAGTTATGTGCCCCATGGATTAATGCTGTACCAAATTTAAAAAAAAAAAAGTTAACCCATTACCACACAGTAAAATTTTGAACCTATCCAAATTGAAAGCATTTGCAAAGGACAATTTCAAAGTGGCTCAAATGGTGCAATTTGGCTTTGTAAGGGTAGAAAACTTTGCGGGAAAGGGAGAAAATGCTGGTTACCAGCATTTTCTCCTTTTTCCACAATGTTTTCAAAATGCTTCTTCCTCAGGGGTGGTTAAAGTCGTCATTGTGTGGTAAAGGGTTAAGACATTCAACTTGAAGGCATTTATAGACCACAATATATAAAAAATGGCCAAAAAATTGAAATCCTTTGGAAGGGCTGCAGAAAAAGTAGCAGATGCTGTTATCAGCATTGTATTCTTTTTTCAGTGTTTTTACAAAAGCTTGTATTGAAGAAGGAGGGAGGGGGTGTCATTAGTTCTTTGGATTTTGTGGTTAAGGGTTGATATATATCACATTCTTTTAAATATTTCAGAAGTGTCTCTCTCACTGAGTGGTAAAAATGGTGCCTCTGGATCTGTAGTTGTAAACTACATGAACATAAGTGGTCGGATATGTGCTGACGACTGGGATGACAATGATGCACGTGTAGTCTGTCGACAACTTGGATTTGCTAATGGTTAGTGGAGATTTTTTTTGTCCGTAAATTTTCACCAAAATTAATGACAATATTTTAGACTTGTCCAAATGAAAAAAACATGTGCGGAAAATGAAGTTAAAATGACTCAAAATATTTGTCTTTTAACTCTCAACCAAATGACAGAAATTTAGACGGGTCCAAATTGAAAGCACTTGCAGAAGACAAAATAAAAGTGACTGAAAATTTGAAATTTGTTTTGTGAAGGGTAGAAAACATTGTGGGAAAAGGACAAAATGCTGGTTACCAGCATTTTCTCCTTTTCCGACAATGTTTTCAAAAGTCATTAAAAGTCAGGATTGTGTGGTAAAGAGTTAATGGACAAAACGCATTGTGGAAAAAGGAGAACACATGGACAATAGACTGCTGAACACTGCAGAAACTGTTGTAATTGCTTATTATAAACATTAGCTTCTATGCTCATAATATTTCTTCAATGATGTCAGTTGCAACAAAGGATTTATAGTAATCCTGTGCCATACAACAAAAATGTAGACTTGTCAATATTGAAAGCAACTACAGACAACAATGGGAATGTGGCTGAAATGATGTAATTTGTCATCGAGAGGGTAAAAAAATTGTGGGTTAAAGAGAAAATGCAGGTTACAAGCATTTTATCCTTTTTCCTTGATGTTTTCAAAAAGCTTTTTCTTCGGGGTTGTTTAAACTTGTAATTGTGTAGTAAAGGTTAAAAAAGTTACACTTTTACTGTAATGCGAAATATTGGTATGATTTTTGCAGGTGCAGCGTACAACCATTACAAATGGAATACAGGACGTGGATATAATGCACCATTCTGGACCAGCAAAGTTAACTGTACTGGGAAAGAAGGGTCATTTGAAGATTGTTCTAAAGTACCTTATGGTGATGTGAACCAATGTTTAAATCATCATTATGCTGGAGTTTTGTGTTACAGAAACCATGGTAACCTGCTTACAGATTGCTTTTTATAGAATTTCAGCCTTACTGTGCAAAACAGATTAACACTTTACCAAACAGGAAAATTCTAGACATGTTCAAATGAAAGCATTTGTAGACATCAAATTTAATTTCATCGCTTAAATGAGGTGATTTTTTGAAATGGCAGAAGACCTTGTAGGTAAAAGAGAAAATCGTGGTTATCAGTATTTTCTCTTTTCCCACTATTTTTACTTAGGATTTCTTGTAAAGGTCATTAACCCATTACCACACAATCCCTACTTTTGACGCCCCTGAAAAAGAAGCCTATAGAAAACATTGTGGGAAAATGAGAAAATGCTGGTAACCAGCATTTTCTCCTTTTCCCACAAAGTTTTCTAACCTTCTCAACACGAATTTCAAATTTTCAGTCACTTATATTTTGTCGTCTGCAAATGCTTTTGAACTGGATAAGCTTAAAATTTTGTTGTTTGGTAATGAGTTAAAACTAAGGATTGATTGGTAAAGGAGAAAAAGGACAAAGTATTCAGAAAATAAAAATCCCAGTTAATATTCAAAAGAAGTTCCTTTGAGAAAGAAGGGTTTGTTTGGCTGTAAAGTATGGAGTAATTCTTACCAAACAATTAGATGATTTACAACCCAGAAGAAGAAGCCATTTCTAACATTGTGAGAAAGGAGAAAATGTTAATTGCCAGCATTTTTTCATTTTAACCCAATGCCACACAATCCCTACTTTTGACGCCCCTGAGAAAGAAGCCTTTTGAAAACACTACGGGAAAAGGAGAAAATGCTGGTAACCAGCATTTTCTCCTTTTCCCACAGTGTTTTCTACCTTTACCAGAACATATTTCTATTTTTTAGTCAGCTTTATTTTGTCGTCTGCAAATGCTTTCAATTTGGACCAGTTTAAAATTTTCTCGTGTGGTAAAGAGTTAAGATAATGTTTTCTAGCTTAAGACAGATTGAATTATTTGAGTCATGGTTACTTTGTGATCCAAGATACTTTGAACATTGAACAGTCTGCAATTTTTTTGTCTAGTAGGGAGAAGAGTGATTACAAACTTCTACATTACAGGTGTGATCTACAAACTGACTCGAGGAGAAGGCAAGGGTGGAGAGGAAGTAGACTATGGCCGTATCGATGTTTCTGTTGATGGGGAATGGGGAACCTTGTGTAATCGCTTCTGGGACATAAATGATGCAAAAGTCTTCTGTAAGTCACTTGGTTACGTAACAGGTTTCCCACTCTACACAGGAAAGTTTAAAGATCCTCCAAAGAAGGTTTACGAAACCAACATGCACTGTAACGGTTCAGAGAGTTCCTTGGAGAGCTGTCCTCATGAAGGATGGGAGCAGCCTGAGCCAGATAAAAACTGTTTTGACCACTCCAAAGATGCAGCTGTACATTGCTATAACTCAGGTAAGAGTCAGTAATCAGTCATATAGCCTATTCATACACTACGTTTCAGAAAAGGACTTTCTTTCTCTCTCTAGGTGACACTTTAGGTAATGAAGAAAGGATCATTGGCAGTTTCTCTGTTATCTCCATCAATTTCCATATATGTACAAAAAATGTTTCCTTTTCCCTGAATTTTTTATCATTTCTATTATGTATCTGTTTACCAAACAACGAAGATTTAGACCTGTCCATATAGAAAGACTCTGCCAATGATGAATGAAATGTAGCTCTGTTAACCCTTTACTCCTTAAAGGGCAAATCCTAAGATTTTTTGACCATACTGTTTTTTTGCTCCAATCAGCTGCAAATGATGTTAGTAAACACGTGTCCTTCAGTTTTCATAAATACCACTCTGTAACATGCCATAAATCACGCTCGAAATGTCACGCTGATATACGGCCCCAGAAACGGTGCATGGCTTACTTCCCCTGATTCGCTTATCTCCCGTACCTGTGTGACGTCATAGTCGCGTAAGCCTGTGTTTACAGTCAGTAGAAATAAGTAGGAACGCTGATGATTATACGCAGATATCTGAGTATTAACATAGAATTCAGCCGAAAAAATGGTAAATTGTGCAGCCTATGGCTTCAACGTCGAATCAGGAACACATAGAATTAGTATGTTCAAATTTCCGAAGGAATTAAAAAGGAGGAAACTATGGATTCAACGTTTAAACCGGGGCCGGACAGTAACGGAGGATTTTGTGCCATCAGTTCATTCCAAATTGTGTTTGAAACACTTCGAGGACAGTCAGTTCTTAATAAGTCCAAAACTCGTAAAAGAAGTTGGTTATAGTAATATTAGGCTGCGATTAAAACCTGATGCTGTGCCGACATTGTTCGAAACTCCGAGTCGAAATAAGATAGGCCATATTTGAGACAGACATTCCGCAATGGCAATCTCCAAAAAGAAAAACAAACATAATTCCTTTAATTGTTTTTCGTAATATTTTATCCTTTTCTAGATCTACATTCTGGACAAAGTAGAAATTGGTGCCGTTTTCTCCCTTTTTTTTCCCAAATGTTTTCAACATTTAACCCTTTACCAAGAGACAAAATTTTAGAATGGTCCAAATTAAAAGCACTTGCAAACAAAGTAAACCTAACTGAAATATTGAAATTTGTTTCCACCAGGATAGAAAACATTGTAGGATAAGAAGAAAATGTTGGTTACCAGCATTCTCTCTTTTTCCCACAATGTTTTAAAAAGGCTTCCATCTCAGGGTTGTAAAAACCAGGGATTGTTTGGTAAAGGGTTAATTTCACATGACAAAAAATGGTAATCAAAAAGTTGAAATGAAATTTGATTTGGAAAGGATGGAAAACATTATGGGAAAAGGAGAAAATCTTAGCATTTTCTCTTTTCCTCACAATGTTTTCAAAGGCAACAACATAACATATTCATCCAAATTCATAGATTTTGCAAGTACCAAAGTCTGGATTGTTCAAATGATGTTAACTTTCAAGTGTTTCAGCTTTTTCTTCCTTTTCCACAATGTTTTCAAAAGGCTCCTGTCTCAGGGTTGTAAAAAAACAAAGGGTCAAGTGACCATTCACCAAACACAAAAATTTTAGACTGGTTCAAATTGAAAGCATTTGCAGACAACAAAAGAATTGTGAACCAAAAATATTTGCAGCTGATTGGAGCAAAAAACAGTATGGTCAAAATATATTAGGATTTGCCCTTAAACAGTAAACATCTTTTTCTTCCCACACTGTTTTTCAAACACTCTTTCTTTGGGTATTGGAAACTAGACCTAGGGTTTGCATGGTAAAGGGTGAAGTCAGTATCTGGCTACCCCTAGTCATGGTCATAAATGTTAATCCATCACCGGCCAGTTGAAACAATACAGGAAATGGTTACATAACATTTGCATTGTTTGTGACAGTAAACCCATGTTACAGCTTTTATCCCGTACACTTCTTCTCTTAGACATTTCACTCTTAAAAATGATTTGACAACTTACTATCATTTTGAACAAATTTTGAATTGTATCTTTACATTTCCGATTTGTGGATATTTCCCTGTTCCTCTCCATACTCTGTCTTCTAGACATCCTACTGAGGGAAATCTTTTGTTTTTACGACCCTTGTAAAGATAGAAAAAACTTTCGAAAACATTATAGGTAAAAGAGAAATGTTGCTGACCAGCATTTTCTCCTTTTTCTACAATGTTTTTTACCCATCAAAAACAAGTCCAAACATGCGAGTTAAATTTAATTTGTTGACACTAATTGCTTTCAATTCAGTTGAGTCAATAAATTTGATGTTTGGTAACAATTTAACCCTTTCCCAGACGGCAAATTTTGGACCAGACCAAATTCAAAGCAAAATTCAAATTCGGATACTGCTCCCTGTGAACTTAACCAGAACTTGTGCCCAATGTGTGGGATTTATATTTAACCCTTTACCAATCAATCCATAATTTTTACGACCCCGAAGACAGCAGACTTTTAAAAACATTGTAAGAAAGTAACCAGCTACCTAGTAGAAAGTAACCTAGTAACCAGCATATTCTCCTGTTAACACAGTGTTTTACTCTACTGGAAAGAAATTTCAATTTTTGAAATATATAACTTTATTTTGTCGTCTGCAAGCTATTTCAGTTTGGACCTGTTTAATATTTTGTCGTATGGTAAAGAGTTAAAAGTAGGAAATATTGTGGATAAAGGATAAATTGATACAAACGTGGTTACCCAGAATATAAAATAATTTTGATGATTGTCTTAACGATCTCGGAACATATTATTTTCTCAAATTTCACGCTCGTTAACAGCATTTCAAACTATTCTTATTCTCACGAAAATCGCGATTTATTGTGTAACCCTTCACCCATGAGAGAACAAATTTTGTACCTGTCAATGTTTACAGAATTCTTTACAAGGTACAAATATAGAATCCACCAACAAATAGTTAGAACTAACATTTCACGATTATCAATCGTAAAAGTCAAGAAATCGGTTATTTGACATGAAACTAAAGTGTAGGAGAAATGTCTTTAAAAGTGTCGGGGAACTGTGTAGTCGTGGAACTGTCTTGAAACCGTCTTTTTTATTATAATTATTATTAATGCCACCCGTAAATCTACTGAAAATACTTCAAGTGAAACAAAGCTTATGCCGTACACTTAATTTTATCATGTATCGAATAATATTTCTGTAAGCGACGTTCGCCCCGTAGCCTAATACATGTAGGCGTGATACTCATCACGCTGTTCAAAAGTCCGGCATAACATCGTTATTTTCGCCATTGGTGGGCGAATTTTTACTTTTATCCTCATCATCAGAAACTATTAAGTTTCATTAAAAACTCAGTGGTACATGTACGGCCTTACCGGCCTAGAATCGTGTATTCCTTCGTCTTAAATATCGCTCATTTCACTATCTGAAACACGGTCCATATTGAAACAAACGCTCCTATGACGTCACAGATCAAGGTGCGCTACAATAAGTAAGGGAGGTAAGCGATGCAAGAAAAACTAATAAGCAAAAATATAAATTGAAAAAAAATACTTTTACTAATTTTTTTTTCAAATTACAATATTACCAGGTTGCCATTTGATTGATGTAGATTTCAAAACTAATCATATCAGAAACTTGTTGATTTGCCCTTTAAGGCATTTATGTGGTATCGGTAATTGACCCTAAATAACAGCAAGGATGAAGCTGTTTCTTATGCGTATATGACACCTTTTGCCACAATGTTTTCCAAAGGCTCCTAAAAGCAATGCGTAGGAATGAGTATCTATCGGGTAAAGGGTTAATAGAATTTATCTTTGATTGGATACATTGTTGAAAAAGGAGAAAATGCTAGCTACTAGCTTTTTCCCATACATCAGGGGCAGGTAATTACTGAAGTACTTTTGACAGTCATGACTTTTTTTTTTCTGACTTTGAATTTTCTCTAAAAGAACTGCAACCCACTGTTGGTACTTACAGGCAGTCCTCTTATTTGTGAGATAGTGATGCAAAACTGTCTGAAAAGTGAATGAAACTGAATTAGCAGAAAATGGCACTTCATACATCTGTGTGAAATATGTAAAATGAAGGTAAATGGTGTGATACATGAATAACTGTGAAAAACTAATGATAGAAGGATAGATTGTTTATTACCAACAATTTTGTCTTTTACTATGATACTTTCAGTTGTGGTGGGCTGCGAGATGAGTTATGTTAGAGACTGTATGTCAACTCCTAGCAAGATGACAAAATTTTAGACTTATTAATTTAATAGACAGCAAACCACAACCAAATTGATTATGAAACACTAACCAGGATTTGTCTTTCACAATCTTGAAAGCATCATAAATAATGGAGAAAATGCTTTTTTCCAGCATATTTCTCTTTGCGAAAAATGAGACCTCAAAAAATGGTGGTTTCATGATTGCTCTTGTTTTTAAAAAGTTTGTTTAACTCTATACCACACAATCCCAACTTTTATCGACACTGAGAAAGAGGCCCTCTGAAAACATTTTGAGAAAATGCTAGTTACCAGCATTTTCTCCTTTTCCTACAATGTTTTCTTCCCTTCCCAAAAAAAATTTCACATTTTCAGTCTTTTTTATTTTGTCCTCTGCAAATGCCTTGAATTTGGGCAAGTCCAAAATTTTGTCGCTTGGTAAAGAGTTAAGAAAAGTTACATGCAGGTTTATCTTTATCTATACAGGCTACAAAGGCAACTATAGTTGTGGTAGTTGATGTAAGAGCTAAAGTACATGATTGTATTGTGAAGGATTAAAGCCATGTGCTGTGTTGAAGGTATTAAAATCAACATTTTGAATCTATTTGCAGTAAAATTAGGATCCGGTGTGGGAAAACATGTGACACATGGACCGGTTCTCTTTTATAACCAGGACAGAGAGAAGTGGGAAGCAGTCTGTGACAAAGGGTTCAATGATAACAGTGCAACTCTGGTATGTCAGGAACTTGGATTCGAACTCGGGAAAAGTATTGGAGGGTCAGCATATGGCAAGATTTATGAAGATGTTTATGAAAATAAGACATTTTCATGTGAAGCAGATTCCAAGACAATTACAAGTTGTATGAGAGATGGACAATGCAACAATACAGATCTGTATGCATCGGTTGTCTGCTTCAAGAATAGGAGCCAACCATTGGATAATTGTGAGTGAACACATTGATGTATATAAAACTTTTATTTTATGGTGAAGTATATATGAACCATATTCTGGCAAAAGGGAATTAACCCATTACGGCACAGCAAAATTTGGGACCTTTCCAAATTGAAGGCATTTGCAGATGTCCAGACGACAATTTCAAAGTGGATCAAATGGTGCAAATTTGCTTTGATAAGGTAGAAAACTTTGTGGGAAAAGGAGAAAAAGCTGGTTACCAGCATTTTCTCTTTTTCTCACAATGTTTCCAAAAGTCTTCTTCCTCATGGGCGTTAGAATTTGTCAATGTGTGGTAAAGGGTTAACCCATTACCACAAAATCCCTACTTTTGATGCCCCTGAGAAAGAAGCCTTTAGAAAACATACCATTGATTTACCTTCGTAACCCTTTACCATACAATAACCCTATTTAACAACCCTGAAAAGGTAGGCTTTTGAAAACATAAATGGAGAGGGAAAAAATGCTGGTAACCAGCATTTTTTCCTTTGCCAACGATGTTTTCTGCCCTACTAAAGACAAATTTCATTAGTTTAGCAACATCAGTTTGTCATCTGCAAATGCTTTTAATTCAGGCAAGTGTAAAATTTTCTTACCTGGTAAAGGGTTAAACAAATTTTTCATACAAAATTAAGATAGTCAGCTTTGAAACACTTTTACAAAATGACAAAAATGTAGAATGGTTGAATTTGAAAGCAGTTCTAGATGACAAAACAAAATGATGTAACTTGTCTTTGATAGGCTAGAGATATGAAATAGTTTAGATTTAACCCTATACCACACAATCCTGAGTGTTAAGGATGCTGAGAGAGTCAGGTTTTGTAAATACAGTAGCAAAAAGAGACAATCAATGTGATTGGGGTTTTAGTGAAAGAATAAATACATCTGAAAAAACACTAGGAACAATTTCATCTTTTATCTCTGTGTTATTGAAATTGGTGTTTTTATATTTTCAGCCTACAATTTTAGAATTGTGAAGGGTGATGCTGGGGACTATTCCGGCTCAGTGTCTGTCAGCCATCTTGGAGTGTCAGGGAGAATATGTTCCGATGGCTGGGAGGATGTTGATGCAATGGTATGTATGTTGACAAAATAAATGACCTTTAACCCTTTCCCAAAATACCCCTTGTTTTTGTGTGTCTGCAGTACAAGTCTTTTGAAAACACTGTGGGAAAAAGAGAAATTGCTCTTAAAAATAAATTTCTCCTTTTCCCACAGTGTTTTCTTGCCCGTTCAGCTAATTTTCAGCCATTGTTATGGAAGTTAAAATTATCGTCTGCAAACTCTTTCAATTTGGAAGAGTCTAAAATTTGTCATTTGGGAAAGGGTTAAGTCTTTACCAAACATAAACATTTCAGACCTTAGCTTGCTGAATAAATGAAATGGAACTTTCAAGATGATTGTAAATTTTGATATTTCAGAGGTATTTTGGGGGAAAAATATATCCAGATCCAAAATTAAGCTGCACCTTATGTGACCTTAACTCATTACCAAAAACAAAATTTCAGGCCTGTCCAAATCGAAAGCATTTGCAGACGACAAAATAAAAGTGACCCAAAATTTGAAATTTGTTTTTTAAAAGGTAGAAAACATTGTGGGAAAAGGAGAAAATGCTGGTTACCAGCATTTTCTCCTTTTCCCACAATGTTTTCTATAGGCTTCTTTTTTAGGGGCATCAAAAGTAGGGATTGTGTGGTAATGGATTAAAGGTCTTTAAGTCGCACTATGCAGCCTAAGAGTTGAAATTGTCTAAATTCTAAGGACTTGCAGAGGTCAAATATAATATGTCTCAGATGTTGGAATTCTCTGGAAACCATTGTGAGAAATGAAACAAATGTTGGTCATCTAAAAGTGAACTCATTTCCACATGAACCTAACTTTTTCAGCCAGATTTCTTTCAAAAATCTGAGCTGATATCATAAATCATTTAACAGGACATTAAACAGGCAGTATTGTGTTACTCTTTACCAAACTACGAAATTTTAGACTTTTCCAAATTCAAAGCATTTGGAGACAATAGCATGAAATGTGATTGAAAAAATAAAGTTTGCTTTGGGATTGGTTTAAATATTGTATTAAAAGAAGAAAATGCTGATTATCAGTATTTTCTCCATTTCCCACAATGTTTTCAAAAGGATTTTTTCTCAGGGACATTAAAAGTCGTGATTGTGTGGTAAAAGATTGACTCGTTACATATGTACAATTTCTTATTTCATTTTATTTGGCAAAAATTCTGTCTTGGCTTATTTGATAAGATAGATCAATGGTGTATTCTTAAATTCATTACACACTTCACAAGGACATTTCTTTTTTCATCAAGTGGCAAAATGAATAAGATTTTTGGTACATTCATAGATAAGTTTTGGTATTTTCTAGGTTTTTTGCCGCAGTCACAGTTACCAGCATGGTATAGCCATTCATCAGTCTGACAATGAGTTCTCTCCCTTACTGGGACGAGGCCCATACTGGATGAGTGAGGTACACTGTGAAGGTCATGAACCCTCGTTGGTCAACTGTACATTCAGAGACAGAAGTGACACAAAAAATTGTACTGGGAAGACAAATGCTGCTGTGCTATGTTATAATGATGACGGTGAGCTCATTGATGCATTGCGATTGTGACTGTCTCTATAGTGATGCATCGATTGCTATGTCAGACAGAGCTCCAGATTGAGGGAGTGAATTTGATTTCATAATTGAAAATATTAAATATTCTGCAATAAAACCTATGTTATGGGTACTCATTAGAATTGTCTCGATGACATAGGGTTTGAACGAGAAATAAGCGATTTGAGATGCCATCACTCCCTCTTATCTGGAGCTCTGGTCCAACATGGATTACAATCGCCAATAGTTTGTTCAACAATCGATAGTTTTGATAGTTAATCCGTGAAATTATTGTTAGTTTGCTAATTTGGCTTACTTGATCTGATTTTCTGGATATTTTTAGCTGACCTGAGCAGAACATCATCAAGGGGAGCATTTAGGATCATCCCGTGTCCGTCGTTCTTTGTGCATCATCAACAATTCTTTAAACATCAACTCCTCCTAAACAACTAGACCAATTTGGACCAGACTTGGCTGGAATGTTCTTTGGAAGGTCCTCTTTAAAAATTGTTCACAGAATTTGATTCTATCAAAAACTCTGGTTGCCATGGCAACCAAATGGAATTTTTCAAGAAATTCTTTAAAAATCTTCTCTGAAACCACTGCTCAAATTTTGAAATAATTTCAGAGATGTTCCTTGGGTGACCCTTTTCAAAAATTGTACACTAAAGAAATATGGCTCAGGTGAATGGGGGCTACTTGCACTGTAGAGAAATGAAGAAATTCTTGAAAATTCTTTTTCTCTGAAAGGGCTAATTAGATTCCCATTGTTACACAGGAAAAACTTGCTTGTTTCAAGTTCTTCATTTTAGATTTCAGTTTCTCCTTTTTGCTTCAGGTTTGAAATACAGAATCGTAAATGACAAAGCAAAGGACAAAGAATCGCATTTTGGACGTGTAGAAATTGCCGTCAATAGCATTTGGGGAACAGTGTGTGATGCATCCTGGGACGATAGAGAAGCCAAGGTCCTGTGCCGACAGAAAGGTTTCCATGACGGCTATGCCCTGAGAGAGGCTTACTATGGCAGGGGCAAGGCTGGACCAATTTGGTTGAGTCACATGAAATGTGTAGGGGACGAACAGAACCTACATCAGTGTCCGCATCGTGGCTTCAACAGTGCGGTCATGGATGGTTCTGTTGGATGGTGGAAATGTCGATCGCATAAAGATGATGCCTCTGTATATTGTGTTAAAGACTGTAAGGAACAGTTCTACAGTTTTTCACCTTGTTTAACAAAATCTTTTAGATTGGATATAATTTTAACCCTTTCCCAAACAAGCCCTGGTTTTTATGTGTCTGCAGTAAAAGTCTTTTGAAACACTGTGAGAAAAGGAGAAATTGCTTGTAACGAGCAATTTCTCCATTTCCCACAGTGTTTTCTACCCTTTTTGAGAACTTTCTGCCATTTTGTCAAAATCTAAAATCTAAAATTGTCGTCTGCAAACTCTTTCGGTTTGGAAGAGTCCAAACTTTGTCATTTGCGAAAGGGTTAAAGCAGTTTGTGTCAGATTCTACAATTTATGAATCAAATATTTATCTGGTTTGGTACTGTATTTATGGATACATATGTGTGTCGAAAACTTTGCAAATTACCAATTACAGATATTTTGCAAACAGAAATATTTATTAATTCAAGACTTTTGTTATTTGTTGGTATATTTTTGGTAAAATACACAAACAAAAAAGTTTGCAAATTTTTCAAATTTGTGAAATTGCAAATATTTCCATGTCATAAAAATTTCCACTTATACAATATTCTTGATATTTTTTATGGGTGACTTTGGATGTATGAATTTTACTATGTATTGCCTACAGAACTGACTAAAAGAGAGAAACATAGTGATAATCACCTAGTCACTTGTTTGATTAACCCTTTACCAGATGATAAAATTTTAGCTTTGTCCAAATTGAAAGCATTTACAGACAACATATTAAATGTGGCTAAAACGATGCAAATTTTCTTTGATATGGTAGAAAACATTGTGGGAAAAGGAGAAAATGCTGGTTACCAGCATTTTCTCCTTTTCCCACATTTTTTTCAAAAGGACTGTTTTCAAAGTCGGCATTGTGCTGTATAGGTTAATGTTTGCCAATAATTCTCTGTTCTAATGACCTCGAGGAATACAGCTTGCAATGTGGGAAAAGACTCCGGTAACCAGTTCTTGCACCTTTTTCAATTGTGTCTTCTAATCTTTCAGAAATTCAACCAATCATTGAAGCTACATTAAAATTGATGTCGGCAATTGTTTTAACCATAGATAAGTTCAAAACTTTGTGTGTCTTGTAGGTTCACAGGTTAACTCATTACCAAACGACAAAATTTTACGTCTGTCCGAATCGAAAGCATTTGCAGATGACAAATTAAATGTGACTGAATAATTGAAATTTGTTTTGGGAAGGGTAAAAAACATTGTGGGAAAAGGAGGAAATGCTGGTTACCAGCATTTTCTCCTTTCCCCACAAATGTTTTTTTAAAAAGCTTCTTTCTCAGGGTTGCTAAAAGTAGGGATTGCTGGTTACCAGCATTTTCTCCTTTTCCCACAATGTTTTCTAAAAGCTTCTTTCTCAAGGTCGCCAAAAGTAGGGATTGTGTGGTAATGGGTTAATATATATAAATATGATTTTTGTACAACATCAGTACATAGATCTGACGAAAAGTTTGGGGAAGAGAGAGGTTGCTCCATTATAGCGTGAATTATCTTTTTCAGTGAAATTGAGTGAAGGATTCAATTCATCAATGGGTGGGGTTATGGTGTTCCGGAACAAGGAGTGGCATGCAGTCTGTGACACAGATTTTGATGCGCGGGATGCCCGAGTTGTATGCAGAACTCTTGGTTTCATTGACGGAAAAATGCTGAAAGGCTCCGCATTTGGAAAAGATATTGGACATATTGGTATATCATGATTTTTTTTACTCTTTAAATCATTACCAAACAACAAAATTTTAGACTGGTCCAAATTGAAAGCATTTGCAGACAACAAAATAAAAGTGACTCGAAATTTAAAATTTGTTTTGGGAAGACAAAACATTGTGGGAAAAGGAGAAAATGTTAGTTACCAGCATTTTCTCCTTTTCCCTCAATGCTTTGAGAAGGCTCCTTTCTCATTGTCATTAAAAGTGGGGATTGTGTGGTAAAGAGTTAAGCGTTTACCCCATAAGGCATTTCTGTGGTATCTCTTATTGACCCTAAATGAAAGCAAGGATGAAGCTGTTTCTTACGTGTATATGACACCTTTTGATAGCATAGAAAACATTGTGGCAAAAAGTGAAATTGCTCGTCATGAGCAATTTCACCTTTTGCCACAGTGTTTTCTAAAGGCTCCTACAAGCAATGCGTAGAAATGAGTATCTATGGATTAAAGGGTTAAAAGCACTGACTTTGTGGAAGACAAATTCCAAGTAGGCATCTTTATTAACTCTCTGCAAGACAACAGAATTGTTAATGTGCAGTTGTAGATGGCAAATTTAATCTGGCTCAAATGGTTATACTTGCTTCTAAAAGGTTAGAAAACAACGTGGAGAAAGTAAAAAATGGTGATAAGCTGGATTTTCTACTTTTCCTGCAATGTTTTCTATAGTATTATTTCCCAGGATCATAAAAACCTAAGAATATGTGGTTTAACTCTTTACCACACAATCCCGACTTTTAATGACCCTTAGAAAGAAGCCTATTGAAAACATTTTCTCCTTTTCCCACAATGTTTTCTTCCTTTCTCAAAACAAATTTCAATATTTGAGTAACAATTATTTTGTCGTCAGCAAATGCTTTCAATTTGGACCAGTCTCAAATTTTGTCATTTTGTAGAGAGTTAAGCAAGCTTTTTTCCCTAGAACTTGCTTTTGTTACGAGTCAGGCGTAACTAGAAAGAAGAAGCCAGCAACAAACGATAACAATTAACAGAATTTATTAACAAAAATATCAAATAAACAGTGACAATATTACAATAGTACAAAACAATACCTTAGACGTTAAATTCAGAAGACAAACTATTCCAGTCTTAATTCCAATCTGATCCTGATCCAAACTGAATGTAATCCAAGCACACAAAGTAATCCTCACTTTAGTCTAGTCTGATCCAAATCCAAACTGAATGTAATCCAGGCACTAATTATGACACAAACACAAGATAATCCCCACTGTAGTCTGGCAATCATGTATTAACTAGTGAACACTGAGATGTAAAAAGCTTTTCCTTTTATAATAACAGGGAAACTTCCAGAAAATTCATGTTAAAATCAGTTGCATAATTCTTAGTAATCAGATTGTATAAAGGCCTGGAAACTTCCAGCACAATATTCTACAAGAGAGAGTTCAGTTCTAAAAATAGCAACAGGGGAAAACCATTCAAAAATAGATACACACATGAACAAAGCTAGGAATAACTGGGTATGTACATAACACTTCCCCCCTTGAAAAGAAAAAGAAAGGTTTATGAAATAAATCTTCCTTTTTTTTGCAATATTATTTATATACATGTATATAACACTTTAACTGAAGTATTACATAGGAAATGACAAACTCAAATATTAATTATTTCAGACTAATGAAAATAATCAAGGTAATGAAAGTACAATTTATAAATTCAGTTTGAACATGATTTAGGGAAAATGACTATTTGAAATTTCAAACTCTTGAAAGAGCATCTGGTATAATGTTATCTTTCCCTTTTATGTGTCTTATGTCAAGATTAAACTCTTGAAGCAATAAACTCCACCTCAGTAATCTTTGATTCTTATTCTTAAGTTTGTGTAGAAAACTTAAAGGGTTATGATCACTGAATACAACAATTGGTGAAGTTGAAGAGGTTAAATAAACTTCAAACTGCTGGATTGCCAGAATTAAAGCAAGACACTCTTTTTCTATGGTAGAGTAATTTTTCTGATGTTTGTTAAATTTCTTAGAAAAGTAACAAACTGGGTGATCAATACCATTATTATCTTCTTGTAAAAGAACAGCACCAATACCAACATCACTTGCATCAACAGCTAATTTGAAACATTTGTCAAAATCAGGTGCCAAGAGAACTGGTGCGCTCTTTAGTATGGCTTTCAGACGATCAAATGCATCTTGACATTTGTCATTCCATTTGAACTTTGTGCTTTTCTTAAGTAAATTTGTTAAAGGTTCAGCAATACCTGAGAAATTTTTACAGAATTTCCTATAGTAGCCAGCCATACCAAGAAATCGCATCAGCTGTCTTTTACATTTAGGCACAGGAAACTCAGAGATAGCATTGACTTTAGCTTCTAAAGGTTTAACTTGACCCTGTCCCACAAGATGTCCTAGAAATGTTACAGTAGCATGACAAAATTCAGTTTTTGCAAGATTCACAGTCAGTTTCGCTTTACTGAGTCTGTCGAAGAACTTCCTGATTCTTTGAAGGTGGTCACTCCAACTGTCTGAGTAGATGATGACATCGTCAATATATGCATCACAACCATCTAATCCACATATAACGTTGTTTACAAGTCGCTGAAACGTTGCAGGAGAATTTTTCATCCCAAACGGCATAACTTTGTACTGGTACAGACCGTTTGGAGTAGCAAAGGCTGATACTTCTTTTGCTCTATCAGTCAGTGGAACTTGCCAGAATCCTTTTAGCAGGTCAAATTTGGTGACATATTTAGAATTTCCAACTTTGTCAATACAGTCATCAATTCTTGGTATTGGAAAAGAGTCTGTTTTTGTCACAGAGTTCACCTTACGATAGTCAGTACACATTCTATAAGTTCCATTTGATTTAGGTACTAATATACATGGAGAACTGTAATTACTCTGGCTAGGTTCAATAAAGTCATTTTCCAGTAAGTATTTTACTTCATCCTGGAGGTATTTCTGTTTCAAAGGATTCATTCTATATGGATGTTGCTTTATTGGTTTAGAATCTTCCACAATGACATCATGATAGATTTTATCAGTTCTTGTGGGGATATCAGGAAATAAATGTTCATATTCATGTATCAACTGTTTCAGCTCTTCCTGCTGTGATGGTTCCAAGTGAGATAGTTTGTTGTTAAGATTTCTCAAAATATCAGAATTCTCAAGTTTAGATGGACCAGGATCAGATTTATCAATAAAGTCCGAATTTACTTCAAGATCAGATACATTTGATTCTTGTGGGACAGTGTTTACAACTGTAATTGGTTTTGAAATAGAGCTATCTCTGTCAAAGTATTCCTTTAACATATTTATATGACACATTTGTTTGTTTTTACGCCTTCCTGGAGTATTAATTATATAGTTCAAATCACTTGTTTTCTTGTCAATAGTGTAGGGTCCAAAATATCTTGCCTGTAGAGGTCTGCCAGGTATTGGCAAAAGAGCAAGGACTTTGTCACCTGGTTTAAATTTTCTATCAATAACATGGCTGTCATATCTTGCTTTCATTTTGCCCTGAGACGTTTTAAGATTAGACCTAGCAACCTCACATGCCCTAGACAGTCTATTTCTGAAGTCAGAAACATACTGCAGTAAATTCAAAGGTGTTTCATCATTTGACAGAAATTTCTCTTTCAAAAGTTTTAAAGGTCCACGAACAGAATGGCCAAAAACTAATTCAAAAGGGCTGAAACCAAGAGATTCTTGTACAGATTCTCTGACTGCAAATAGTAACAAATGGATGCCCTCATCCCAACCTTTTTCAGTGTCAAAGCAATATGACCTTATCATATTTTTTAATGTCTGGTGAAATCTTTCTAAAGCACCTTGACTTTCAGGGTGATAAGCGGATGACCTGTATTGCTTGATCCCTAATTCATGCATAACCTGTTGGAATATACCAGACATAAAATTTGACCCTTGATCAGACTGAACTGATTTTGGAAGACCAACAAATGTGAAAAATTTTATAAGAGCTTTGACTATTGACTTTGTTTTGATGTTTCTTAAAGGAATAGCTTCAGGAAAACGTGTAGAAGTACACATAATTGTTAAGAGATACTCATTTCCTGACTTGGTTCGAGGTAAAGGACCAACACAATCTATAAGTATCCTACTGAAAGGTTCATCAAAAGCAGGAATAGGTTGTAATTGAGCTTTGGGAATGGTTTGGTTGGGTTTACCTACCATTTGACATGTATGGCAAGTTTTACAATATTTAGAGACATCTGATTTGAGACCAGGCCAATAAAAATGATTAATAATTTTGTGATAGGTCTTGTTTATACCTAGATGACCTGACATAGGACTTTCATGGGCTATACTTAGTATTTCATGGCGATATGACTTTGGAACCACAATTTGGTGGTAAACAGCCCATTCATCATCAGCTGGGACATCAAATGGTCGCCATTTTCTCATAAGAATCCCATTCTTTATGTAGTAACACATTGGGACTTGTGAAATTTCATCTTCAGGTAAAGCCCTAAAAATTAATTTTGAAATCTCAGGATCAGTTTGCTGTTCCTGGATAAGCTGTGACTTTGACAGCGTGTCGTGACCTTGGTCAATAGACCGTGGTGGTGAATAACAAGACATTGACGAGTCTGTCTGAGTATCAGACAAACTCGGATCAAGAGACTTTTTAATCTCATTATTAAAATATTGACCGATAAAAGTATCCGTCAAGTCAATGTCAGAGTTTGAGTTTTTCAAAATGGCCTTTTTAGCCATAGCTCGGGTAACTGCACAAGAAGGATACAAGTCAGGAATTTCCTGCTCGATAGGGTCATCTGTTTGACCTATATTTGGTGTGTCAGTTACAAGTGGATTAACCACAACCTTATCTCCAGCTAAGTCATTGCCTAGCAGTAAATGGACACCTTTAAATGGTAAGGAAGGTTTAATACCAATAACCACAGGCCCAGTAACCAAATCTGATGACAAATTAACATGATGGAGAGGGATATTAACAGTTCCACACTCTACACCCTGAATAAGGACACTAGTACCGGAAGAAGTCTTCTCAGAAAAAGGCAGTATATCTGCTAAAATAAGAGATTGAGAAGCTCCTGTGTCTCTTAAAATTTTAATAGGGGTAGGTGGGCAATTATCACCTGAAAGTGAAACAAAACCATTCAACATAAATGGTTCAAAAATCTCCATAGTAGAATCAGACTTGGGTTTTGTGACTATGTCAATTGTATTGGTTTTAATAGAAGACTGTGGCCTTGGCCTAAGAGTGGTGAGCCCTGTTGGTTTGGCTTCATCACTTTCTAACTTCCTTTTTAATTTCAAACATTCAGAAACAAGGTGACCAGGTTTCTTACAATAGTTACAAGTGGGTCGAGATAAGGGATATTGACTTTTGGTTTCACTAGTAGAATTGGGTTTGGGTGTATTGGATTGACTGGGCACGCCAGATGAATTACCAGACGTAAATTTATTTTGGGGATGTGAGGAAGTAGGTTTTGCTTTAGCAATAAAAGAAACTTTATGTGTAAGATAGTAATTATCAGCCAGACGAGCTGCTTCTTCTAAAGTTTCAACTTGTTTTTCGTCTAAGAATGTCTTAACATCAAATTGAATACAACGTTTGAATTCTTCAACTAACATAAGTTGTCTGAGTTTATCAAAATTTTGGTCTATTTTCTTAGAACAGCACCATCTATCAAATAACTGTTCTTTGTTTCTAGCAAATTCAACATGAGTCTGGTTAGAATCTTTTTTACAATTTCTAAATTTTTGTCTATATGCTTCTGGGACCAGCTCATAACCTTTGAGAATAAGTTCTTTAACAGTCTCATAATGATGACATTGTTCAACACCTAGTTGTGTATAAATTTCACGAGCTTTGCCTATCAAAACACTTTGCAGAAGCAAAGTCCAGTGCTCTCTTGGCCAATTTAAGTTTTCTGCAACTTTTTCAAAGTGTAGGAAGTATTTATCAACTTCTTTTTCTTGAAATGGAGGAACAAGCCTAATATGTTTTGTAACATCGAAATTGTATTCAATCTTTTGCTTGGGCTGATTTGCTCTTTCTTGCATTTCTATTTCCCTCATTCTTAATTGAAATTCTCTCTCCTTCTCTCTCTCTTCCCTTTCCCTTTCTTCTCTTTCCCTTTCTCTTTCTCTTTCCTTCTCTCTCTCTACTCTTTCTTCTCTCTGTCTTTCCCTTTCTCTTTCTATTTCTAACTGTCTGATCTGAAGTTTTAATTCAAGTTCTTTCGAACTTGAAACTGACTGAACGTCAACTATCAGGGAAAGAGCATTTTCATTAAAAATCTCCTCATCAACAAAATATTGTACCAAAATGTTCTTAATTTCATGTTTACGCATTGAAGATTTTATTTCAGACAATTTATAGTGCTTCGCAAGATTAAGCAAATCAGTCTTTTTACCCAAATTCAATAACTCCACAGACGGTTCAGCCGTAAATTTATCTAAGTCAAAAGACATGTTTGTTTGTTGCTGGATTCAAGTACAAAATTGTATTATAATTACTGATTAGTAAACGAATGCGTTAGTCTTATTTTCCAATCGATGGTTAATCCCAAAAGGAAAACGAATGCGTTAGTCTAGTTTCCAATCCCGGACGAGCCCCCAATTTCTGTTACGAGTCAGGCGTAACTAGAAAGAAGAAGCCAGCAACAAACGATAACAATTAACAGAATTTATTAACAAAAATATCAAATAAACAGTGACAATATTACAATAGTACAAAACAATACCTTAGACGTTAAATTCAGAAGACAAACTATTCCAGTCTTAATTCCAATCTGATCCTGATCCAAACTGAATGTAATCCAAGCACACAAAGTAATCCTCACTTTAGTCTAGTCTGATCCAAATCCAAACTGAATGTAATCCAGGCACTAATTATGACACAAACACAAGATAATCCCCACTGTAGTCTGGCAATCATGTATTAACTAGTGAACACTGAGATGTAAAAAGCTTTTCCTTTTATAATAACAGGGAAACTTCCAGAAAATTCATGTTAAAATCAGTTGCATAATTCTTAGTAATCAGATTGTATAAAGGCCTGGAAACTTCCAGCACAATATTCTACAAGAGAGAGTTCAGTTCTAAAAATAGCAACAGGGGAAAACCATTCAAAAATAGATACACACATGAACAAAGCTAGGAATAACTGGGTATGTACATAACACTTTCTTTATAAAAATATGACTGTATGCATTTTGATTTAAATGAAATACCCTGTAAAGAGTTCAATTTAAATATGATAAGGTTTTGTCCTAACAAAAAGACATACTTATACCTACATGTAAATCATTCTATTCAAGGCATTGGTAGTGTAGCATGCGATGGACATGAAACAGAATTCAAGAACTGTCACATGGAGTATGATGTCACCTGTACCTCGGGAACTTACGCTTCAGTATACTGTAGTCACGAGACCATTGTTGATTCAGGTATGTATGATGAATAGTTTGATCTTTCACTCCTTCACAAAACCATGCTGAGTTTCAATGAATTACAGAATAAGTTTTTTTGAAATTATTGTGCAAATAGGAGAAAATGGTGGTAACCAGCTTTTATCCTTTTTACGCCCGAAGGGTCGTATTATGTTATACCCCCGGTCATCCGTCCGTCTGTCTGTCTGTCCGTCCGTTAGCAATTTTTTGTGTGTGCAACTCCCCCTACAGTTTCCATCAGCATTATTTGAAACTGGCTACAATGAATCTCCATGATGTCTAGTTGTGCACCTTGGTCTTAGAATTCTGCCCCTGAAAAATAACCAACCTTTCACTTTGAATTTTTGTTCAGGCTATAACTTCCATACTTTGAAAGGTATCATCTTGAAACTACATACACTGATAGAACACAATATGGAGGAGTGCAGTGTACATGAATCATAACTCTGCCACTGTTATCTTTTGAGTTACTGTCCTTTGTTAATTTTCAGTTTGAATTTTTGCCCAGGCTATAACTTCTAAACTTTAAAAGCTATTAACTTGGACCTTCATACACTGATAGAACCCATTATGGAGAAGTGCATTGCACATAAACCATAACTCTGCTAATTTTATTTTTTGAGTTATTGCCCTTTGGTAATTTTCACTTTGAATGTTTGTCCAGGCCATAACTTCTAAATAACAAAAGCTATTAACTTGGAACTTCATGCACTGATAGAACCCGTTATGGAGAAGTGAATTGTATATGAACTATAACTCTGCCACATTTATTTTCTGAGTTATTGCTCTTTGTTGATTTTCACTTTGAATTTTTGTCCAGGCCATAACTTCCAAACTATAAAAGCTATTAACTTGGAACTTCATGCACTAATAGAACCCATTATGGAGAAGTGCATTGCACATGAATCATAACTCTGCCACCTTTATTATTTGATTTATTGCCATTTGTTAATTTTCAGTTTGAAGTTTTGTAAAGACCATAACTTCCAAACTTCAAAATCCATCATCTTCAAACTGCAAAGACACATTATGAAGAAGTGCATTGCACAAGAACCATAACTCTGCCATCCTTCCTTCTGAGTTATTGCCCATTTCACTTTGAATTTTCATCTGGGCCATAATTTCTAAAATATAAAGGATATGATCTGGGACCTGCAAAGACTGATAGAACACCTTGTGGATAAGAGCAATTCACAAAATTTGTAACTTTGCCACCCTTATATTTTTAGTTATTGCCCTTTAATATTTTTTCACATATCATGGACAATAACTACTCTTCATTCATGGCCCATCCATCAATGCAACTCATTTCACTGACAAGCCCCTTCGGGCGTATATGCGCCACTCTGCGAAGCTCTTGTTACAAAATGTTTTGTACCCTTTCTCAAAACAGGCTGCTATTTTTCAGTTTGATATACAATGTTGTGTGCAAATGATTTCAGTTTGGACAAGGCAAAAATTTAATCATTGTTTGACCGTTTAACAACAATATTTCAAACTTGTCTATATTGAAAACATTTGCAGATGTAAGATTGTTTTGTGACCCAAATCATGCTTTTTGTTTCTGAAAGATTGGGATACATTGTTGGAAAGGGAGAAAATACTGGTTATTAGCATTTTCTTCTTGTCCCATGTTTTTAAAAGCTCATTTCTCAGGGTTCTTAAAAGCTAGATATATGTGGTAAAGGATTGCAGACTTGATCAACAAATCTGTAGAAATTATAAAAAAAATGCTGGTAACCAACATTTCTCACCATATTTACTACTCTTCCTTGATGAAATTCCAATTTTTGAGTCACATTTATTTTGTCATCTGCATAATTATGCTTTCAATATGGACTAGTCTAAAATTTGTCCTTTGGTTAAGAGTTAAGTGTTTAACACTTTACCAAACAATCCCTGGTTTGCACGACCCTGAAGGAGAACCCTTTTGAAACAATGTGAGATAAAGAGAAAATGGTAACCAGCATTTTCTCCTTTTCCCACAATGTTGTCTGTCCTTCCTAAACAAAATTCAAGTTTTGAGTCACATCAAATTTGTTGTCTATAAATACTTTCAACTTGGAGGAGTCTAAAATTTTGTTGTATGGTTAAGAGTTAAAGATGATGACCTTGACACAATTTCATCATCCATAGGTCCTAGGAAAATTAAATTAATAAAAAGTTGATACAATGATATTATTGAAATTTTTAGAAAAATTTTTGATTCAAATAAAACTATTCTCTGGGCCAAGGCCTTATGTCATAGAAACTTTGACTTGCAAATAGTATGGATTATAATTAATCATATTTTTGTAGCTGGTCTCTTGGTTTTATTTGAATTTTCTCCATTTCCATAATTTTTCTCAAAATACATCTTACTCAGAGTTGTTAAAACTTGATATTGTGTGATAAAGGGTTGATTATTTTTGTATCTAGGTTTCCATGTTCGTATACGCCCAGATAAAGGAAAAGGTAACCGTGGTTTCCATGGTTTTGTTGAAGTGCACATTGACAGTGTATGGGGCAGTATTTGTACAGAGAACTGGGACGACAAGGGGGCCAATGTTGTCTGCAGACAGCTTGGATATTCAGGTGGTGCTGCATATCGACCACCAAAGAACATTTCCAGTCCCTTCATGATGGACAAGGTTAGATGTACGGGAATGGAAACCTCACTGACTCAGTGTTACCATAAACCATGGAGTGTAGAAACTGGCTGTGATTTCTACTCAAACAGAGCAGGAGCATTCTGCTACAATGATACAGGTGAGATTTTGTAAATGTGACACATCACGCAAAAAGGAACCATCTAGGAATTCTGTACATCAATTAGATGGAAACAGATCAACGATAGTGCAGGTCAGTTCAAGGTGATGATTAAAAAATGATTGTGTAACAAGGTGCAATGACCACTTTTCATACAGAAAATGTCAGCACAACGAAAAATGTCAACCCAGGTCAGCCTGCGCGAATTGCGCAGGCTGACCAGGGTTGACACTTTTCGCAGTTCCCAGAAGGTCCCTTTTTGCATGATGGGTCATATATACTCTGACAAAAGGTGTTTACTGTATCTCTGTGATGCAGCGTACAAAGCAAGACATCACATAATTTTTGATCCGTTAACCCATTACCACACAATCCCTACTTTTGACGCCCCTGAGAAAGAAGCCTTTTGAAAACACTATGGGAAAAGGAGAAAATGCTGGTAACCAGCATTTTCTCCTTTTCCCACAGTGTTTTCTACCCTTCCCAGAACAAATTTCTATTTTTTAGTCACTTTTATTATGCCGTATGCAAATGCTTTCAATTTGGACCAGACTAAAATTTTCTCATGTGGTAAAGAGTTAAATCTATTTTTAACAACTATCTGAAACATGGGGGCAGACTCATCTTTTGATATGTAGGGCGTATTCCTTTCACCTATTCTGGCACAATGGTCTGTGTTCTGGAATGCTGTTGTGGAACCTGTAAAAGGAATATTTCAGAACACAATACACTGTTTCGGAAGTATGTTCTGAATGAAGCATGTTCAGAACATTATTCTAAACCATATCTAAATGAAAGTACATTGGCATGATGGCTCTTGCAAGAGCTACTGTCTTAGCTGTGTTAGTTGAGGATATGATTAGCTGCAGAAAGAGAGTAGAGATCGTTTAGTATGCCCCTATTTATGGCATTCATATCGTAAAAAAAGGACAATTGCACATTTTGCCATGAAGAAGTGTCCATCTTTCAGCCATCTTTAATCACCAAGCAACCGTTCAGCAGGTGCGCTACAGCTCAATTTATTTAGGACAGTCAGAACATGTTCTGAAGAACACGGCACAGTGTTCCGAAACACTCCATTGACCTAGAACATGTTCGGAGTGTTTGGAGTAGCAAAAGGAATACGCCCGTAGAAAATTTACAGATACCAAAAAAAAGTTTTGACACATGTCGGCATGCGCACACTGCTTATGCTGACATGAGTGAATACTTTATGCAGATGCATTAAGCCATCTTTTCTCAGAGCATTTTCCCGTTTGCAGCCTGTTTTGCTGTCATGGACTGACCAACCATAGAGATGGAAAAACATTATGGCTAACAGAGAAATCCTCAGAATGAGTCATTTCTCTATATCGCAATACTTTCTTTACATTTGTTACATTCAGTAGTTCCATAGTTTATGACCCATAGGTAAAAGACTTTGAAAAAATGAACACATTATTAGGTAGCCAGCATTTTCTGTTTGGCCTTAATTTTTGTATTCTTCCAAGCCAAATTCTATTATTTTAACGTGTAATTTGCTGTCTGCACATGCTTTTAATATGGTAATGTGAAATTGATGGTGTTCATGCATTTAAGATAAACAACTTCTGATGTGTTGTCACTAATAGAGAAATTGCTTAACCCTTTACCACACAATCCAGAGTTTAAATGGCCCTGAGGATAAGAACTTTTGGAAAACATTGTGGGAACTGAAGAATATGCTGGTACTTTTCTTAATTCCTGCAATGTTTCCTACCCTATCAAGGACAGATTAAACCATATAAGGTCACCTCTAGTTTGTCATCTGATAATGCTTTCAATTGGGACAGTCACCAGATTTTCACCATTTCAATCAATGTTTTCTACCCTTTCACAGAAAAGCTAAAAAAATCGATGTATATTTGCTTCTTCATCTGCAAATACTTTCAAATAGAGCAAATCTAAAATTTTGTCTATGGTACAGAAGTTATTGTGAGCATTTCTTTATGTACCACAAAATACTGTGATATTCCTTACAGTTTGGAGGAGCTATTACAGCCATTGTATAGCCCAATACTATATATGCTGTATTTAACCCTTTACCACTCGTTGAAATTTTGGGTAGAAAACCTTGTGGGAAAAGGAGAAAATGTTGGTTACCAGCATTTTCTCCTTTTCCCACATTGTTTTCAAAAGCCTCTTTCCCAGAGTCATGAAAACCAAGGATTGTTTGGTTAAGGTTTAACAAACAATACATGACCTAATGGACTGGTCTGTTGGATGAAAGATGCTGTATGGACCAAAGCGCAGCTGAAGTCCATATAACAGCTGTAATACATGTACTACTATAATTACCTTTCACGTTTGTTTGTTCAGGTCTGGAGTTCCGACTTGGAGGAGGTGAAGGAGACAGAGGTCGTGTGGAGATGAAATATAATGGTGTTTGGGGAGGGGTCTGTGATTGGCTATGGGACTCCAGAGATGCACGAGTATTTTGTCGCAATATTGGTTATGTTGATGGACTGGAGGTTGTTGGTGCTAGATACGGACATGTAAAAGGACCGCTTTGGTTTACAAGGGTGTCATGCAAAGGGGATGAACGTAGTGTGTTGGAATGTCGACATACAGGATTCAACAGTTCTGACGAGATGGAGGGAGTTTACGCAGGTTTATGTCGAACCAGGTCACATGATGCTGCCGCTAGATGTTTCGACAGAAAGTTGGGTAAGTCTTAGCAAATGGGATGGCAAAGAAACCAAATTCCATGATGATATTGTGACCTTTTGTAACAAATCTGTATCAGGTACCTTCAGAAAAATGCTTTTATCAAATACAGATATGAAGTATGATATAAATCTATGTCAAAGAAAGTTTAAGACGTGTGCAAATTGTAAGCATTTTCAGACCACAGAATATAAGTGTGACTGAAAATTTTAAATTTAATTTGGGAACTGTAGGAATTACTGTGGGGAAAAAAAGAAATAAATTTTTACCATTATTTTCTCCTTTTCTCACAATGTATTCAAAAACTTTCTTTCTCAAGTATTAACTCTTTACCAAACGACAATATTTTAGACTGGTCCGAATTTAAAAGCATTAATTTTTCAGACGACAAAATAAAAGTGACTGAAAATTTGAAATTTGTTTGGTGATGGGTAGAAAACATTGTGGGAAAAGGAGAAAATGCTGGTTAGCAGCATTTTCTCCTTTTCCTATAATGTTTCCTATAGGCTTCTTTCTCAGGGGCCTCAAAAGTAGGGATTGCGTGGTAATAGGTTAAGCTGGTTTTTAACAAAGCAAGCATAATTAATGAATTTCTTATGTATTTCAGAGGTCACCAATATAAGGCTGGTAAACTCTGACAAAAATCCAACCTATGGGCGAGTGGAAGTGTATCTGTCCGGGGCAGCACAGTGGGGCACAGTATGTGATGATTACTGGGGGGACACAGATGCCTCTGTTGTATGTAGACAGCTCGGGTTTGCTGAAGGACGTGGAGTTAAAGGTAACATGACCGTAGCTCTTTAGCAAACACAAAATTTAGGGCCCTTCCATGTTAAAAGCACCTGCAGAGGACAAATTTATTGGTGGTTCAAATGAGCCAAGGGTCTTTGACAGAGTAGAAACCACTGTGAGAAAAGGAGAATTATGGGTTAAGGAGTCATGTGACATCACTTTTTAAAACATAGTTTTCTTGTCTGTTATTTCGAAAGACATTATTCGACACATTCTTCTAGGTAAATTCAATTGTTGAAATTGATGGCCATAGTAAAGCTGAGAATTGGTTTCAGATTTAAGATCAAGATATTATATCTCAGTTTCTATTGAACTATTTAAAGGTGGGTATCTAGAATTTTCACATCCCATCAAATTAAAAAATATTTATATCACTGAAATCTATATCAAAAAACAATACAAATCATCAATAATTAAAAAGATAAAGTTTACCAAAAAAAATTTTTTTGACAGTATTGCCTTAAAGGGCCACGAAGCCTCTTAAGCTATTTTTAGATTTCCCGCCAAAAATATAAAAAAGCATTGTGGGATTGTTAAGCAACTGTGACTAATGACGCTGAAATTCCATAACATAACAAACATGTAATTATTTTCAATAATGTCTTCTTTGGACACTATGTTTGAAGCTTCATCTGTATATTTCTGGTGTGTAAATGAGCGAGTTGCTCATGTAAAAATAGACCGTGTTTCCCGTCGGTGTCGACCTGGGCTGTAGTAATTCTCTACTTTCTCTTGTTGTCTGATGGTTTTCTACTACTGGGGTTTTATAAATGAAAATTATAAGGCTTTTGGAGTGTAAGGATGATTTCTTTGTATTCTTGTAAAATTTCGTCCGAAAATCTGAAGGGCCACCTTTAATGCTCTAAATGAAATGTTAAAGCAGTGAGTCATTGTCATCTATTAACCCATTACCACACAATCCCTACTTTTGACGCCCCTGAGAAAGAAGCCTTTTGAAAACACTGTGGGAAAAGGAGAAAATGCTGGTAACCAGCATTTTCTCCTTTTCCCACAGTGTTTTCTACCCTTCCCAGAACAAATTTCAATTTTTTAGTAACCTTTATTTTGTAGTCTGCAAATGCTTTCAATTTGGACCAGTCAAAAATATTGTCGTTTGGTAATGGGTTAATATTTATGTTTCTCATAGAAATCTGATGATTTTCAAGTTTTTTTTTAGACTTACTAATGTGTGATTAAGAGAATCTGCAATTTGTTTGTACTGCAATAAGATTGTATTATAATCCCCTGCCAAAGGCGGAGTGATAGAGTTTTAGCATTGTCCATCATTTCTTCAGTCCATGCGTGTGTCCGAAGGGAAGCATATCTCCTGAACCATTTGACGCACTTTCCTGAAACTTTACATATGTACAATAACATATTCTGCAAAGGTGCCGTTTTTTTTAATTTTTCTGATTCAATGAAAAACGGCCGACTGGGAGCAACTGTAAGTTATGCGGTCAAGTAAATTTTTTGGCAGCTGATATCATTTCAGCAAAATTGCTTGTTGAGCTTGGAACATATTTGCTATACAAAATTTATTCCAATCATCAACCAATCTTTGATCCTATGTATCTGTATCTTTTTATAGTCAGTACGTCATTTAACACTTTTTCCAAATGACAAAAAATCTAGGCTTGACATAATTGCAAGCATTTGCAGTTGAGGAGTTTAAAATTACCAAATTTAAGGAATGTGTCTTGTAAAAGACAGAAAATAGAGAGGAAAAGGAGAAAATACTAGTAATCAGCATTTTCTCCTTTTCCAACAAGGTTTTCAAAACCTCTTTTCCACAGGGTGCTTTAAATTTGGGATTGTTTGGCACAGGGTTAAATTATCAAATTAGTATCATCTATTTCATTGTTTGTTTGAAGGTGCATACTTTGGTCGAGGGAAAGGACCTGTATGGTTGGACAATTTACGCTGTGTTGGAAATGAGTCTCAGATACAAGACTGTCCTCACAATAGTTTCGCTGTTCAAAATTGTAACCATGGAGAAGATGCCGGTGTGTTCTGTACAGGTACAGCAGTCTTATTTCTACTCTCAAACTTTTGTTAAATCTTTTCCACACAAGAAAAATCCAGACTGGTCTCAACAGAAAGCATGTTGCATGTGACAAATTAAATGTGCAAAACCTGATTAGAATTGTATAAGAAGGGATAGAAGCATTATGATTACCAGCATTTTCTCATTATCTTATGATGTTTTCAAAAGTCTTTTCCTTCAATGTCATTAGCAATGTGGGTTGTGATAGAGTTGAAAAGCCACCCACGGCCACCAATACTTTGCAAACTAAACCTGTTACCACACAGCAAAATTTTAGACCTATCTAAATTGAAAGCATTTGCAGACAACAATTTCAAAGAGGCTTAAATGGTGTAATTTTGCTTTGTTAAGGTAGAAAACTTTGTTGGAAAAGGAGAAAATGCTGGTTACCAGCATTTTCTCCTTTTCCCACAAAGTTTTCATAAAGTTTCTTCCTCAAGGGCATTAAAATTTGTCATTGTGTGGTAAAGGGATAAAGCTTCTGCAGAGGTCAAAATTAAAAGTGGTACAAATGAACTTTGGCAGCCTAGAAAACACTGATGGAAAAGGAGAAAATGCTGGTACCTATCATTATCTCCATTCCCTGCAATGTTTTCTCTTCCTCAGGGTTGTTAAAATAATGGATAAGGCATTTGGTGTTGTAGTGGATCATATGAGAGCTAGGAGGGGAAACTTGCCATGGAGTGTCAATCTTGGCCAAACCTTGCTAAGTGGCTTCTCCCAGTTCTCTTAAGAAATTCTGCAAATGTCTTAATTTTATTTCAAAGAATGACATTATATTCATAGGGGAGAGTGATGCCCAGAACAGGCTATGGATGTCCTGTATTCCTCATGGAACCCAATTTTAGGCCTTTTGGTATATTATGCATTATTTAAGGATGGATGTTCATTGTAGTCCTCATAGCAGCGGATGCTTGATTGGAATGGATGGATTAATTGCATTGTATTGGATCATAAAGCGGACTGGAAATTGGAAATAAATGCTGGAGATTATTTGCACTATTGATAGGTGTGTGCTCCTATCGGGAAACTAGACTATCTCTGTGCCGTCCACCCTGTTTGCTGTTGAATTCTGCTTGCGTCCAGATTTCTCCACGTTCATGTATATTGTTTGTTATTTGATATGTTTTGGAATTCAGTACTTAATAATAGTTAAGAGTGAAAGTAATATGGTAGTTTGTTTCTTATGTCTGCCTCCTAAAAGAATGGATAATACAGATATGTAGATCTTTTGCAATACATGTTTGGTTTCTGTGTTTCTTTATTTTTAATAGTTATTTAACTCTTTACCACATCAAAAAAATTTAGACAGGTTTAAAATTAAAGCACTTGCAGACGACAAAATAAATGTAACCCAAAAATTGAAATTTGTTTCAAGCAAAGCTGAAAACATTGTGGGAAAAGGAGAAAATTCTGGTGACCAGCATTCTCTCCTTTTCCCACAATGTTTTCAAAATGCATCTATCTCAGGGTCATAAAAACCAGTGATTGTTTGGTAAAAGGTTTAAGGCCCCTTTGTGGCCAAAATAAATAATGCAGACATTAAAATGCATCAAGTTGTTCACAAAATAGCCTCTGGCAGAAAAATGAACCTCAAAACTTGGTAAAAAGTTGCCAGGTTGCGGTATCTTACATTTACTTTGAACACTTTTTTAAAATACCTCCCTTACATTTCTAGGTAACTACACCCCACCAATCACATCTACCTCCACAGAACCATCACAGGCCAAGTCAAGACAGGAACCAGATGTCTTCCAATCAGGAAACAGCATTATTATAGCTGTTTCAGTAACAATCATCATCATCTTATTGGCTATCATAGCATTAGGAGGATATATTTTGTATCGTCGAATGAAACCAAAGGGTGAAATCAAAAAAGTTTTGGTACAAAATGACATGAATGACCCAAATGCCCCACCCCCAGTGCCATCAACAGATGGCCGAGTGACATTATCTAAGCTTAAAGCCCATTTTTCACGATCTAAAGGCAGTGAGAAGGAGCCTGAAATTGAAGGGGTTTCAAACCCTGTGTATATGGAGGATCAAAATAGAAGTGCTATAATGGAGGGGGAATCTTCAATCGAACAACCTGCAGGATTTGACGCTTAATTCTTTGTAAATGACAACATTTTAGACCAGTCCAAATTGAAAGCATTTGCAGACGACAAATGAAATGTTGCTAAATTAAAAGTTTCTGTCTTTGACAAGGTAGAAAACATTGCGAGGATAGAAGAAAATGCTGGTTACCTTTTCCTGTATTGTTTTCAATAGCTTATTTCCTTAGGATCATTCAAAGTAGGAATTGTGCAATAAAGTCTTAAAATTTTGCCTCCTGTAGGCATTGTTTTTAGTTTTCCAATAGACAACTTTTGAAAACATGGTGGTAAAAGGAGAATTGCACACTACAAGCAATTTGACTCAAGTTTCATTTGTCCCCATCTATCAAACCTTGATTCATGTAATAGCTGATAATCCATCTATTATGAGGGTGTGTTTACTAGTCATTTGCTTCAAATTTGTACAAGGAGATTGTGATTTAACTACAATATAAACATGTATTCCCTTTGTGTTAGCTGCCATTCTATTAAATTTTGCTTCAGCTTGCTTTATTTCAACGATATTTTGCATTTCATCTTCATAGTTTTTATTGGTCTTGAACTTGTTGTCAAGGCATTTCTGGACTTTCTACAAATTTCTAAACCCTTCACTAAATGACAAAATTTTAGACTGACTCAGATTGAAAGCATTTGCAGACAACAGATTATATAGGGTTCAAATAATGGAATTGTCTCTAGATGGTAAGAAAACATTTTGGGAAAAGGAGAAAAAGCTGGTTAATAGCATTCTCTCTTTTTTCCACAAGGTTTTTACAAGCATTTTCTATCAGAGTCTATATAGCTTTGGATTGTGTGGTGAAGACTTAACTAGTTTATCATGTACCAAAAAATCTCATATTTTCAAGAGTAGGAGGTGAACCGATTTTGAAAAAAACATCGTTGGAAAAAAGAAAATGCTGGTGCCCAACATTTTTGCCATTTCCAACAAGGTTGTTTCACCGATTCAAAGACAAGTTTAATCATTGGAGTCACATTTAATTTGTTGTGTGTAAAATCTGAGGTGGACAACTCCAAAATTTTGTTTACTGGGAAAGAGTTAAGCTTTCTTTTGCATTGATTTAGAAGCAAACTCTATCACATGCTTATATCGGTAGTTTTCGATAACTTTCTTGAAATATAGCTACTGCTTGCCCCAAGGTTTTTCTATTGACCGATAGCAACATAGGACAACGGCACTTGATATCTTTCCATTGACTGATAGCAACAGAGGACAACGGCACTTGATATCTTTCTATTGACTGATAGCAACAGAGGACAAAGGCATGATATCTTTCTATTGACTGATAGCAACAGAGGACAAAGGCAGATCTGATATCTTTCTGTTGACTGATAGCAACAGAGGACAATGACACTTGATATCTTTCTATTGACTGATAGCAACAGAGGACAAAGGCATCTGATATCTTTCTATTGGCTGAAAGCATTCAGGGGGGCTTAAGTAAATGGGAATTTTCAATTTGCTGTTACCAATGGAGCATTCTGTCAGCTGAAACAAACATACACAAGTCTTACAGATAAGTGCCGAGTGTAAAGAAAAAAAACAAACTGACTTTGATCTTGAATTCTTTTGCTTCTGAATTTCTACAACTTATTGCATTGATCTCTGAAACTTATACAGAGATGTTTTGTTATGAATTACTGTGCATACAATAAATCTGTATGAAATGCAGAAAAGTCAACTTTTCTTTTATTTCCACACTTAAGTTATTTTTTGCATATTGAGACAAGTGTTAACTTGCTATTATGTGCTATCTAAAATCAATTGTCATGTTAGTGCAGTTTGATGCCTGCACTCACTTATACTTGAACATTAAACAACTTGTTAGCTGGGGAAACTTAGACAGCCCTCTATGTCAGTGCATTCTGGTCCTCGCCTGCATATTCAGGTATCTAGTGGTTTTAAGAATAAGAACATGGGTAATGATAAGTACCAGGATGTTAACTGAGAACAGACCTAAATTTCAGACTAGTCCATACTGAAAGTATTTCTAGACTACAAATGATATGTGTGTTGTTCAAATGATGGTATTAATTATAAAAAGGGTAGAAACATTTGTAGGGAGGTGAGAAAATGCTGGATACCAGCTTTTTTAGCTCACCTGAGCACGAAGTGCTCTGAGTGAATTATTGTGATAGTGCTGTGTCCGTCGTCAACTTTTTACCTTGTGTACGCTCTAGAGGCCACATTTTTCATCCAATACTCATGAAACATGGTCAGAATATTTGCCTTGATGAAATCTCAGACAAGTTTGAAATTGGGTCATGTCGGATCAAAAGCTAGGTCACTAGGTCAAATCTTAGAAAAACGTTATGTACGCTCTAGAGGCCACATTTTCAATCAGATACTCATGAAAGTTAATCAGAATGTTTGCCTTGTCAGTTGATAAAATCTCGGACAAGTTTTAAAATGGGTCATGTCGGATCAAAAACTAGGTCACTCGGTCAAATCTTAGAAAAACCTTGTGTATGCTCTAGAGGCCACATTTTCAGTCCGATACTCATGAAACTTAGTCAGAATGATTGCCTTGATGATATCTCAAGCGACTTTGAAAATGGTTTATGTTGGGTCAAAAACTAGGTCACTAGGTCAAATCTTAAAAAAACCTTGTGTGCATTCTAGAGGTCACATTTTCAGTCTGATACTCATGAAACTTGGTCAGAATGTTTGCCTCGATGATATCTCTGACGAATTTGAAAATGGGTCATGTCTGGTCAAAAACTAGGTCACCAGGTCAAATGTTAGAAAAAGCCTTTGTATGCTCTAGAGGCCACATTTTCAATCCAAAACCCTCGAAAGTTGGTCAGAATGCTTGTCTTGATGATATCTTGGACGAGTTTGAAAATGGGTCATGTTGGGTCAAAAACTAAGTTACCAGGTCAAATCCTATAAAAATCTTATGTATGCTCTGGATGCCACATTTTCAGTCCAACACTCATGAAAATTGGTATGTTTGCCTTGATAATATCTTGGATGAATTTTAAAATGGGTTATGTTGGGTCAAAAACTAGGTCAATAGGTCAAATGTTATACAAACCTTGTGCATGCTCTGGAGGACACATTTTCAGTCTGATACTCCTGAAACTTGTTCATAATATTTGTCATGGTGATACCTTGAATGAGTTTGAAAATGGGTCATGTGGAGTCAAAAACTAGGTCACTGGGTCAAATATTGGAAAAACCTTGTGTACACTCTAGAGGGCAGATTTTCTGCCTGATACTCTTCAAACTTGGTCAGAATGTTTGTTTTGGTGATGTCTCCAAATAGTTTGATAATGGGTAATTGTCGGGTCCAAAACAAAACTAGGTCACTTGATCAAATCTTAGAAAAACCTTTTGTATGCTGTAGAGGCCACATTTTCAATCCAATACTCATGAAACTTGGTCAGAATGTTTGTCTTATTGATATCTCAAAAATGTTTGATAATGGGTAATGTCTGATAAAAAAACTAGGTCACTGGGAAACTATATTGAAAATGTTTTATGTTTGGACTCTGGTGAGCAATTTCAGGGCCATCATGGTCCTCTTGTTTCCTCTTTCCATAATGCTTTGAAAAGATTTCTTCTTATGGGTTTTTAAATTATGCAATTTCTTGGTAAATGATGAAAAACTGGCTACTCATGTTGTTATTTTAACTCGTTATCAGTTCCAAAGAACTTTTTTTACATCTTCAACTTTTGAACACTCTATCAAATTTTAGACTAGTCCATACTGAGAGCTTTTGCAGAAAACAAACTAAAAGTTGCCTGAATACTGGAATTTATCTTTGAAAGCGTGGAAGGAATAAGCGCTCATGACGTTTTGTTCCACCCTGGTTCTATTCTACTCTGTTAGATAAATTATGCATAGCATCCTATCCTACATCGATAGTATTTTTCTATCAAATTAGACACAAAAATGCAACAAAAGAGTAATTTTCACAGTTTGAAAGAAAGTGTTTCATTAAATCCAATAAGAAGCAAATTTTCAATGTTTTTCAACATTAAATACTCCTAAATAGGCTGTGTTTACCCTTTACTATGAATAAGCTAGTCTGTCTGAACTTGAGTGTAGAATAGTCATCCATCTTTAGCGACTGGCCTTGACTTTCAATCAAATGGATGGAAAAATGAGAAAGTGGCCATACTACCCAGGTTGGCAAGGTAGGTTTGAAAAAATCCTTGGATTGAACCTTTTGATGCAAGTTAAAGTGACTTTTTTCAGTTACAAGTTTGATTCAGATTTTATAGCGTCGGGATATTTGATCATTACACGCAAATTTTGATTCCTTGACCGAAAATGTGAATTTTGTGAGCTTATTTACGCTTAGGTGAACGGAGAAAGAACACAGTATAAATCTTCTGTAATAAAATCCCTGGGAAGAGAGACTTTTTAACCCTTTACATTTTCTCCTTTTCCCACGTTTTCTTTCCTTTCTAAAACAAATTTCATTTCTTAAGTCACATTTATTATGTCGTCAGCAAATGCATTTAATTTGGACCAATCTAAAACTTTGTTGTTTGTAAAGCGTTAAAACATTGTTTGAAAAGGAGAATATGCTGGTCCCCAGCATTTCTTCCCTTTTTAACGATGCTAAACCCTATCTAACTTAACCCTTTACTCCATAGATACTCATTTCTACGCAATGCTTGTAGGAGCCTTTAGAAAACATTGTGACAAAAGGTGAAATTGCTCGTTGCGAGCAATTTCACCTTTTGTCACAATGTTTTCTATGCTATCAAAAGATGTCATATACACATAAGAAACAGCTTCATCCTTGTTGTTATTTATTTAGAGTCATTTAGAGATACCATGGAAATGCCTTATGGGGTAAAGGGTGAAATTATTTGTGCTGCATTTAGTTTGCATTCTGTAAAACTTGATGCTTTTAATCTAGACAAGTCCAAATTTTGTTCTTTGGTCGAAAATCAAGCTCTTCATTTATTTGCTAGGGTCAAAGGGAAAACAAGAGGGCCATAATGGCCCTGTATCGCTCCACTGGCTTATAAGTAAAAACATTACAAGCCAAACATTACAATACTTGGCTGATTTATTTCAAACTTTAAGACAACAAAATTATTTCTATAAAATCCTACAAGAAAGTTATGACCCCTGGGCAAACCCATTTTTGACCACAAAGCTATCATTACTTGAATCCTGGTGGAGGTCCACAGGATAAAGTCCCATACCAAATAATACAGGTGTAGAATGTGTGGCTATAAAAAAGATTTTCAAAGTTTACTCATTCAAATGCCCTGTTAAACATGAGACCCATGTGACGGGGCTAAATGTAGTATCCCTAGGCCTTATCATGGTTAATAGCAAGACAATTAATAAAGTTTCATCATAAAAGCCCATTTAAAACTTGTGACCCCTGGTGTGGGGAAGGCTATAATTTGGGCCCTCCTGGTAAAGGCCCTCTAGATAAAGCCACTTGCAAAATTTGGTAGTCCTGGGCCTTATGGCTGGGTCTAGGACATTTGCCCCCTGGACTTCTGCCCCCCCGGACTTTTGCGCCCCCCCCCCCCCCCGACAGCTGCCACCTGGACGTTTGCCCCCGGACATCTGCCAACCTAGGACATCTGCCCTCCTAGGACATGTGCCCCCCTAGGACATGTGCCCCCCCAGACATCTGCCCCCCAGACATCTGCCCCCATAGGACATCTGCCCCCTGGACATCTGCCCCCTCAGTTTGTTTACAACTTGGACGTCTAGCTCCTTTAAGGGACAATCTCAAAAAAGGAACTTTGAGATATACATGTATATTGTACATGATAATTTTGACCGGCACTTTATATGGAAAAGACCTCTCAGCTGTTGTATCTTTAAGTGCTATTTTGTTGAAAATCTTCGGCTGATAAATTGATTTCAGTTTTAATAGCAAACTTCCAGTATGATAACTATAGAGTCAGTTACTCATCTGGCACGCCTGCTGTAAATCCCGATAAAAAATTCTTTTTTTTGCATTTTAAGAAAAATAAAGCAAAATTCATGATGTTATTAGTTCTTCAACATCATTTAGAAGAGGCTTATTGTTTCCCAGGAGGCAGTTGTCCTACGGGAGCAAATATCCAGGGGCAGATGTCCTACCGGGGCAAATGTCCAGGAGGGGATGTCCTGAGGGGGCGAATGTCTGGGGGGGCAGATGTCCAGGGGGCAAATGTCCTACAGGGGCAAATGTCCTACGGGGGCAAATGTCCAGGTGGCAGATGTCCAGGGGGCAGATGTCCTAAGGGGGCAGATATCCTACGGGGGCAAATGCCTGGGGGGCAGATGTCCAGGGGGCAGGTGTCCTACGGGGGCAAAAGTGCGGGTGGCAGATGTCCAGGGGGCAAATGTCCTGATACCCTTATGGCTTGGAACAAGTAGCTTTTGAAAGTTTTATATAAGCCCACATAAAACTTGTGACGGGTGACCCTCAGGATGGGGCTAAATTTAATCCCAGGGCTATAATGTGGGAACCCTTGGTAGACAACCATTTGATAAAGCTAGATGCCCAAAGCCAATTTAAAACTTTTGAACCCTGGTGTGGGGACAAACTTGACCCCCAGGCTAAAACTTGGGCCCTCCTGGTAAAGGCCCACTAGATAAAGTCACATGCAAAATTTGGTAGCCCAAGGCCTCATGGCTAGCTACAAGAAGATATTTAAATTTTTCCCTAAAAAGCCCATATAAAACTTGTGACACCACGGTCGAATTTGACTGCAGGGCTATAATTTGTTTTCCCAATATAAGCCTCTCTAAAACTTGTGACCCCAGGGCAGGGCCAATTTTGATCCAAGGGCTATTATTAGAAGAAATTGGTAGAGGTCCACTAGATAAAACTACATGCCAAATTTGGTAGCCCTAGGCCTTATGGTTTCAGACAAGAAGATTTTCAAAGATATTCAACATTTTTCAGTTTTGTTGCCAAGGCAACCAGAGTTTTTGAAGGAATCTAATTCTTTCAAGAAATTCTGAAGAGGACCATGGCAGGATTATTTCTGTAAAGTTTCATCAAAATTGGATGGGTAGTTTTAAATAAGATGTTTTAGATAAGATGTTTGAAATAAAAGTTAACACATGCATGGACAATACCGGGCCATGACACAAGTCCGCTGGCCTTCAGCCAATGGAGCTAAAAACTGGGTCTGTATTTACCTACCATTCCTAAGAATACTCTTGGTCTTTTTCTCCACCAGTTTCTAAATTTGAAAGTGAAACAACCTCTGATTGGCTAAACCAAACGATTACTTTCAAATTAACCCTTTACCAAACAATCCCTGCTTTTTATGACCCTGAGAAAGAAGACTTTTGAAAACATTGTAGGAAAAGGATAAAATGCTGGTCACCAGCATGTTCTCCTTTTCCCACAATGTTTTCTAACCTGTTGCAAACAAATTCAAATTTATGAGTTATGTTTAGTTTGTCCTCTGCAATTGCTTTCAATTTAGCCAAGTCTAAAATTTTGTCGTGTGGTAAAGGGTTACGAAAAGTCTGGGGAATAAGACTAAAAATGTTCAATGGAAATGTTATTGAATTAGGTCTCGGGATTTTTAAGGTAATAAAAGATAAAACTGTGACTTTGATCTATCATTTTTAATACTTTGCATTCTTTCCAATAAATTTCTGAAAAAAAAAAATACTAGTATATAATTTATAATTATGTAATTGAAATTGACATGATTTTGAGCCCCATTTCCCATTTCTAAATCTATAGTTAGACTGCAAACAAGAGGGCCATGATGGGCCATGATGGCCCTGTATCGCTCCACTGGCTAATAAGTGAAAACACTACAAGCCAAACATTGCAAATTTAACCAATTGGTTTCAAACTTGAGGACATGCAAAAATTTTTCTATCTAATCCTACGAGAAAGTTGTGACCCCGGGCAAAACCAATTTTGACCGCAAAGCTATAATTATTTAAAAATAAAAACTTATGACCCCTGGTGTATAGACAAACTTGACCCCAAGTCTATAATTTGGGCCCTCCTGGTAGAGGCCAGCTAGATAAAACCGGGTACATGCAAAATTTGGTAGCTCTAGGCCTTATGGCTAGGTACAAGAAGATTTTTTAAAAAAATTCCAATACGAGCCCATTAAAAACTTTTGACCCCCACGACAGCGCCAAATTTAACCCCATGGCTTTAATTTGGGCACCTTTAGTAGACAACCACTTGATAAAGCTAGATCCAAACTTGGGTAGCCCTAGGCCGTATGGCTAGGTACCAGAAGGATTTTAAAGTTTTCCCTATAATTATAAGCCCATATAAAACTTATGACCCCCGGGGTGGGGCCAAATCGGACCCCTGGGCATTATTTGGGCACACTTGGTAGACAACCACTTGATAAAGATACATGCCAAATTTGGTAGCCCTAGACCATATGGCTAGGTATCAGTTAAAAGTTTTCCCTATATAAGCCCATATAAAACTTGTGACCCCTGGGGCAGGGCCAATTTTGACCCAAGGGCTATTATTTGAAGGAACTTGGTAGAGGTCCACTAGATAAAGCTTCGTGCAAAATTTGGTAGCCCTAACCCTTACAGTTTCAGAGAAGAAGATTTTTGAAAATTTTCAATATTTTTCAGTTTTGTTGCCATGGCGACCAGAGTTTTTGACGGAATAAAATTATTTCAAGGATTTCTGAAGAGGACCATGGCTGGATCATTTCTGTGAAGTTTCATCAAAACTGGATGAGTAGTTTCAGAGAAGAAGATGTTTGAAATAAAAGTTAGCTCATGCATGAACACAGGCATGCATGCACGCACGACAGATACCAGGCCATTACATAAGCCTGCTGGCCTTCGGCCAGTGGAGCTAAAAATAAAGAAAACAGTAAGTTGATCGATGTCATGTAAATTCTGATAAATGTAAGCTATTAATCCTTTATCACCTGGAAGAAAATGCTTCGATAGCTAGCATTTTCTCCTTTTCCCACAATGTTTTGTACCTTTACAAAAAATGTGCTTCTACTTTTCAATCGCCTTTATTTTGCTGTTTTCAAATGTTTTCAGTTTAGATTAGTCCAAAATTTAGTTCGTTTTGTAAAAAGTATTAACCCTTTACCACTAAATCTCAGTCTCACAACTCCGAGGAAAAACCTTATGATAACATTGTTGGAAAAGGAGAAAATACTGTTTTTTTAAGCATTTTCAGGTTCTCCTGAAATGTTTTCTTTCTTTTGCAAAGGCAATTATTTTTTAGCTACATTTAAGTTGCTGCCTACTAATGCTTTCAAATTGATTGCTTCTAAAATTTTGTCCTGTGGCAAAGGGATGAGTAGACAACAAAATTCTAGACCCATCTTCATAGACAGCTTTTGCAGACAACAAAATTAGTGCAGCATAAATGACTGCTTTTGTCTTTGAAAGAGCATTTTTTTCCCTCTCCTATAATGTTTTTGTAAGCCTTTTTCCATGTGTTTGTTTAACTCTTTACCGCACGAGAAAATTTTAGACTGGTCCAAATTGAAAGCATTGGCAGACAACAAAAAAAAGGTGACTGAAAAATTGAAATTTGTTCTGGGAAGGGTAGAAAACACTGTGGGAAAAGGAGAAAATGCTGGTTACCAGCATTTTCTCCTTTTCCCACAGTGTTTTGAAAGGCTTCTTTCTCAGGGGCGTCAAAAGTAGGGATTGTGTGGTAATGGGTTAAATAGGTACCAGCATTTTCTCCCTCTTCCAACAATGTTTTCTGAAGTCTTTTTCCGCGGGTTGGTTTAAATACAACATATGGTAAATGTTTTGGCAAAATCCTCCTTTAACTTATTCCCTCCTGTAGATGAAGCCAGAAGATTTTTGTGGACAGCGTAACTCAAGATCAGAATGCACAGAACATGCAGTCTGATCTCTGATCTACACTATATACATCTTTATTTTAGAATAACCCATTATCACACAATCCTTACTTGTGACAACCCTGAGAAAGAAGCCTTCAAAAACATTGTTGGAAAAGGAGAAAATGCTGGTAACCAGTATTTTCTCCCTTTCCCCACAATGTTTTCTACCCTTTATGAAACAAATTTCAAATTTTCAGTCACTTTTATTTTGTCGTCTGTAAATGCTCTTGATTAGGTCAAGCCTAAAATATTGTTGTTTGGTGATGAGTTAACAAACTTATGTTTTGAATCTATAATTATCTTACTCTAAAAGGCCAGCTGTTGTACCTGTACCTACATGTATTGTATTGTAAAAGACCATTTTTCTACTCTTCCCCCCCCCCCCCATAAGTACAGGTTTGACAGTGCTGTACAGCAAGCTCCATAAACCACAAAGTCTACTCATGGAAAAAAAAGAAATAAAAAGTAATATGAATAACACTTTGCATGATGATATCTGATCAGCCAGCTGATCTTTTCTATATACCTAATTCACATACAAACTTACTGACTTTTAACACAAATACACTAAGCAGATGTCGATCCAACCTGAGGTATGAAATATTTTCAAGATATTGTAAGGAAAAGGAGACAATGAGATTTTTCCTTTTTCCTCAATATTTTCTATCTATTCAAAGGTATGTCTTATCGCGTGAACCACACTGAATCTGTCGTCTGCAAATACTTTCAAAATGGAAAAGAAAAAATAAATTGCTAGGTGATCTTGGCTCAAAACTAGAGCTGTGATTCTGATTTAAAAATTGAAAATATAAATCACTCTCCACTACAAAAAAGTGGTCCAAATTCAAAGCATTTAAATCTGACTGAAAAAAATTAAAATTTGCTGTGAGAAAGGTAGAAAACTTGTTGGAAAAAGGAGAAAATGTTGGTTACCAGCATTTTCTCTTTGTCCCACCATGTTTTCAAAAAGCTTCTTTCTCAGGGTCATTAAAAGTCGGTAAACGATTAAAGGGAACAACAAACAAAGGTGCTGAAAATTACAAAGTCACATAATATTTGGAATCTTAGTCAAAAGAAAAAAACAAAAAGTAAGTCTACAAATTAAACAATTTCTCAAAAAGTTCAACACTGCAAATATGCATCAGTCAGGATATTGTTTGCATATTGTACATATTTTATCTAATTCAATGTTTGGCACATTCACAACTTAATAAAGAGCAAACAGAGCAAACAAGTACGAGAAAAAATCTAAGAAATTAAGAAAATCTGTTAACTCATTACCAAACGACAAATTTTTTGGCTTTTCCAAATCAAAAGCATTTGCAGAAAACTAAATAAAGGTGACTAAAAAATCTGAAATTTGTTTTGTGAAGGGTAGAAAACACTGTGGGAAAAGGAGAAAATGCTGGTTTCCAGCATTTTCTCCTTTTCCTACAATGTTTTCTATAGGCTTCTTTCTCAGGGTAATCTAAAGTAGAGACTGTGTGGTAATGGGTTAATCATTCATAAACAATTTTCTTTATTTTCAGAAAAATTTAGTCTGTAATGGTACAAAAATACATGAACCATGCTCTATGAGAAAGGGGCTTAATGTATCTGCAAATAATGTTTCAAAAGGCTTCTTTCCCAGGGTCGCTAAAAGTCGGAATTGTCTGGTAAAAAGTTTAAGACTCGCCTTTTAATCCTAAACCGCACAATCTTGAGTTTAACTCCTGATACAAAATAACCCCTATTTCACTGGGCATACAGAGGGAGCTTTTTAACTCTTTACCAAACAACAAAGTTTTAGACATGTCCAAATTGATGGCACACAACAAAATAAACGTAACTAAAAACTCGAAACTTGTTTGCAGCAGGGTAGAAAACATTTTCTCCTTTTCTCACGATGTTTTCAGAAGACTTTTATCTCATTGTCGTAAAAACCAGGGATTACTAAGAACCACTTTATAGTTATCACATTAAAATAATTCATACAACATTCCTATACCAAATGCCAGCTTTACAGAAAATTAAAAAAAATAAAACAAAAAAACACCATCTTTGGGAAAACATGACAACATTCTGTGATAAGAATGATATGAAACATATTGTTATCGTGAGCATAATTATATAAGCCGTGCTCTGTGAAAAGGGGCTAAATGTATCTGTGAAAAGTGTCGACCGAGGTCAGCCTGTGCAGACTTGACCTGGGCCGAAACTTTTCATTGCTGGTCAGTTTTCCCTGACCAATCTACATTATGGTTAAGTCGAATATTGAAAAAAGTGGCTCTTATTGACCTCTAACTATCTGATGACTTGTACAAGTATCACATATAACAGAGATGCATTTACTGTATACCACACGACAACATTTTGGACCGGTCCAAATCGAAAGCATTTGCAGACGACAAAGGTGACTCAAAAATTGAAACTTGATTTGGTAAGGGTAGAAAACATTGTGGGAAAAGGAGAAAATGCTGGTTACCAGCATTTTCTCCTTTTCCTACAATTTTTTCAAAGGCTTTCTTTCTCAGGGTCATGAAAAGTCAGGATAGTGTGGTAAAGAGTTAAGCCCCCTTTTGTAAGAGCATGGCTCATATTTAAGTTAAATGTTAAATATCATAACAAGTCAAGATGTTTCAATAAACATACAACCTACATGATGTTCAGATAAATGCACATCATATCTATTAACCCTTTACCAAACAATCCCTGGTTTTTACGAACCTGGGAGAGAAGTCTTCTAAAAACATAGTGGGAAAAGGAGAAAATGCTGGTAACCAGCATTTTCTCCTTTTCCCACAATGTTTTCTACTTTTATAAGATCAAGTTTCAATTTTGACTAATATTTATTTTGTTGTCTGCAAATGCTTTCAATTTGGACCAGTCTAGAATTTTGTCATTTGGTAGAGAGTTAATTATGTAATACCTGGGGTCAAATATTCCAGTCATTCGAAGATCAATTTCAACTCTTTACAAGGTTTGACTAAAAAATCAAAGCTTGTCTTTGGAAGGATAGAAAATATTGTGGGAAAAGGAGAAAATGCTGGTGACCAACATTTTCTCCTTTTCCAACAATATTTTCAAAAGGCTTCCTTCACAGGATTGTTAAAAGTCAGGATTGTGTGGCAAAGGGTTGACATAGAATCCCGAGTTCCAACATCCAAAAAAAGTATGCCTCTGAAAACATTGTAGGAAAAGGCACCAGCATTTTCTCCTTTTCCCACCATATCTCCTACCCTATCAAATACAGAAGTCACCACAAACCCTTTACCAAACAATTTCATGTTTTAACAACCCCGAGGGAAAACGCTTATGAAAACTTTGTAGGAACTAAGGAAGTGGAGAAAATGCAGGTTATCAGCAGTTTCTCCTTTTCCGACAATGATCTCTATCCTTTAAAGGAAATATCTCACCTTGTAAGCAACACTAAAAAATGGTTGTCTGCATTTTTTTCAATTTGAACCAGTCTAGAATTTTGTCATTTGGTAAAGATTTAAACCGTTACCACACAATCCCTACTTTTGACCCCCCTAAGAAAGAGGCCTTTTGAAAACACTATGGGAAATGGAGAAAATGCTGGTAACCAGCATTTTCTCCTTTTCCCATAGTGTTTTCTACCCTTCTCAGAACAAATTTCTATTTTTTAGTCACCTTCATTTTGTCGTCTGCAAATGCTTTCATTTTGGACCAGTCTAAAATTTTCTCGTGTGGTAAAGAGTTAAACAGCATTTACTTTGTCATCTGCTAATAATCAGACATGTCCAAATTCAATGTAGTCGAGATAGTATAATAGGGCACCATTTCAAAATGGGTTAATCTAGCGATAATTAAGCCACTTTCTTATTTCCCTGAAAATGTTTCTTTTATTACATTTTGAATGTTCAGAGTAAAAAATAAACCAAACTTTGGTCATTACTGTGACAAAAATAAAATTATAATGACTTCCTATGTCATGAATTACTTTCTTTAACCCTTTACAACACAATGTCAACTTTAAACTAACCTTAAGAAGAAATCTTTTGAAAACAATGGGCGAAAAAGTGAAAATACCTGTAACCAGCATTTTCTCCTTTTCCCTAAATGTTTTCTAACCCATCCCAAAGCAAATTTTAATTTATGAGGCACACTTTTCTGTCCTTTGAAATTACTTTCAACCTGGAGCAGTATAAATTTTTGTTGTTTGGCAAAGAGTTACAATGAAGAATGTTTGGGTAGGGGCTAATTCATAAATTAAGTACATTATTGTGGCACAAAAGTGAACTGCTTCTTGTGAGCATGAGCAATTTCTTAGTTGATGACAAAGTTTTCAAAAATAATCTGCAGCACAAATGAAAAAAAAATTCAACTGCAACAGTAGATCAGTTAACCCAGTACCACCAAAATCCTGTTTTAACAACCGTCTGAGGGGAGGCTTTTGAAAATATTGTGGTCAAAGGAGAAAATACTGGTTAACAGCATTTTCTCCTTTGCCAACTATGTTTTTCTACCGTTTCATAGACACATCACATCAGCTGAGTCACATTTCATATGTTGTTTATGAGCACTTCCGATTCAGACAAGTCGTATATTTTATCAATTTGAAATGTGTCAAATTGTTTATAATTGATTCTAAAAATCAGTATGCACATCAATAGAGATACACAACAGTTCCTGCTTTGGACTAATTTCTTGAACACTTGTCAAGATCCTTTTCCCGAGTTGTGTATGTACCTAACCAAAAACACTAAGGGGACAAATATTGCTATAACCATAAATATCACAATAGCTGTCTTGTATTGTACACTAAAAAATGTCCAGGTATTTGGCCGTTTCTGGACTAGGGGATGTACAGATTTATTGGTAAGTACTGATATGACCTCATCAAGAGATTGTCGGTCTGTTCGTTTGGAGTTCATTATCTTAGATAAATCTCTGTCCATGTTCTCCAAAAATTTCTGCGCTTCAGAATTATCACTTCTAGCCGCACTTTTAATGCTTATCTTTCGTATCACTTGTTTTTGTGTTTCTGGATCACTTAGGTCTGTTGTTACATCTTTGTCAGACTCTGTATTAACTTCATATTCCTCCTCACTCTCTGCATACGCAGCAGCAGCACCGTTTACTTGAGCATTTTCTCTCTTCTTATCAACTTCTCGTGAGTCATTCTCTATTTGTTCAATGAGGAAAGAGTTGTGTTTCACTGGGATTTTTATTCGTGTCAGGGCATGAAAGTCTTGGTCATTAATTAGGTTGTTTACCCGCTTCATCTCAGAGACCTAGAAAAAACATAATATGTGGATAAATACAAACAAGCTCTGCTGAAAGCACTGAGCTAAACCCCAGTAGCTCATTTGGTGGCAAGCAGGACTTGTGAACTCTGGGGGATGCTGGTGTGATTCCCAGCACAGCCAATTCCTTAACCCTTTACCACACAATCCCGACTTTTTAGGACCCTATGCAAAAAGGCTTTTGAAAACATTGTGGGAAAAGGAGAAAATGCTGGTAACCAGCATTTTCTCCTTTTCCCACAATGTTTCCTACCCTGCTGGACACAAATTTCAATTTTTGAGTTGCATTCATTTTGTTGTCTGCAACTGCTTTCATTTTGGACCAGTCTAGAATTGGTAAAGAGGTAATGAGGATAGATGATAGTAAATGTGACAGAATTAATTCCTCTTTCCCCGCTGACCATTGTTACAACAATAGTTATATGGGAAAGCACCCAGTGGCTTGGGAAAAAAAATAATGTGAAGTACTGGTAATAGAACCTTTAGGAAAGTATGGGTAGTTGAACTGGTTGCCAAAATATAACTGAAATAATGTTGAAAATGGTGTTATACAACATGCTATTCACAATCAAATGAAAACACAGATCACCAGCTCCTGTACATGATCATTTTGTTTTGCAGAAGACCAGTTTCGAATGTAAGAGTATTTTCTCCTGTTATGACTTTACCTGTAATCATATATTTAATTCGATCTTCAATCTTTACTTTGATTTCCTCTAATTTACAAGCATGTTTTCAAAGTAGTCTGCTGCTCAGTTGCTTCAAGTGGTAATGACTAAACCCTTTACCATACAAACACGACTTTTAACAACCCAGAGAAAGAAAGCTAATAGAAACACTATTTGAACAGGAGGAAAAGCTGGTAAACCAGCTTTTTCTCCTTTTCAAAAACTATTTTCTACCCAACTATGGACTATTTTGTCATTCAAGCCAAATTTAATGCATGGTTTTGTCTCACACTCACTCTTTAACCCTTTACCAAATGACAAAATTTTACACTGGTCCAAACTGAGAGCATTTGCAGAAGTCAAAATAAAAGTGACTGAAGATTTGAAATTTCTCTTGGGAAGAGAACCAGCATTTTCTACTTTTCCCACAATGTTTTCAGAGGGCTTCTTTCTCAGGGTCATTAAAAGTCAGGGTTGTGTGGTAAAAGGTTTAAACTATATGATTACAAGTGTCAACATTGATCTTCCTTCTGTCTTGACATTTCTGTTAACTCTTTACCGAATGACAAGTTTTGGACTTGTCCGATTCGAAAGCATTTGCAGACAACAAAATAAATGCGACTAAAAAATTGAAATTTGTCTAGGGAAGGGTAGAAAACATTGTGGGAAAAGGAGAGAATGCTGGTTACCAGTATTTTCTCCTTTTCCTACAATGTTTTCAAAAGTCTTTCTCTTCAGAGTCGTTATAAGTCGGGATTGTGTGGTAAAGAGTTAAGCAAAGATGTGTTTGTTGGCCTTGGTTTATACACCAACAGCTTCACATGGATCCAGAGAATGAAATCACGAGAAAAGAGATCTGGGCTGTGGATGAGTCTTATGATTTACCTGTGGGTATTTCCTGGAAATTACACTATCACTATACGTATGACATATAATTCATCTAACACCGCATTTGGCATGTGCTGGTTACAAGATGAACCAGACATTCTTCACACAGACTGCTAAAACAGCCCCGATATCAGTTTTTGTGATTTCTTTCAATGGAGCTACATGTATCTCAGGTGGTTACTACATAAACCAAAGACAATGGACACATCTATCATTCTATACTCCTCAGAAACATCAACAGGAAAGTGAGGGAGATCAGTGTGGACAGTTATTGCTGTATAAACAATAGTTTAAAAAAGCAATTGTGGAAACACCTTTGTGAGCCAAAGTTACGATCACTACCTGGATCTTACCTTGGCGGATCTAGCCTGATTTTGAGATTCATGCGATACGCCCCCTATTGAATGCTGCTTATTATCTCCCTTTACATAATACTTCTATAGCCAATTAAATATCGTTTTACAAACCGCTTACAAATACAATAATTCAACATGAAGCAATAACCACAAATGTACTTCGATGTGCCATGGTGCTGGGATATACCGGTAGCCTAGACCTTCTGATAATTGATTGGTCACATTGAATTTCTGTAAATATTGTTCATTTATGTTTTTTATAGTAATAAATCATTACAGATCCTGCACACATCCACAGAGGTATTCATGTTTACCTTCTATTTTTATCTGAAAGGTCGCGACCTTGTCCTATTTCTATCAAAGATGAAATGCTACACGCGATTTGATTCGTGCAGTTGGAGCTACATGTAGCTGCAACCAATTAAAATGTGTATCAGGAGAATGTCAAAATCAAGTTTGTTCCACCACAGGTAGAGCAGCATAGTGGATAGTCACCCTTGGCTTGCAAAGATGGTGTGAAAAGGCATGATTCAAGATGACAGATATCATGAAAACATCATAAAGCACTGAAATGACATCATAGACTAAAATATGGCAATTTCAGTAAATTGGCATTTTTCTGAAAAGTATACGAGCCTAAATCTTAAAAGTACTGTAGGATAAAAATTCTATCTGTTGTCCCTACAGGCCCAAATTTCGTTGATCAAGCAGAACATAAAGATATAATAAATAGACATTAACCCATTACCACACAATCCATTCTTTTGACGCCTCTGAGAAAGACGCCTTTAGAAAACATTGTGGGAAAAGGAGAAAATGCCGGTAACTAACACCAGCATTTTCTCCTTTTCCCACAATGTTTTCTACCCTTCACAAAACAAATTTCAAATTTTCAGTAATTTTCTTTTGTAGTATGCAAATGCTTTCGATTTGGACAAGCCTAAAATATTGTTGTCTGGTAATGAGTTAAAACTGTAAACTTTATTTTTGGACACCCTGTATAATAGATATATTTGGACTTTACCAGGGCTATCATTCTCTAAATGCCTTTTCCAAACAAGGTAAAACCTATTAATTTTTTACTGTAAACCCTTTTTTAAATACAGTGGAGCTCCGTTATAACGCTGTCGGTGGGAGCCACGGTCGTCAACAGCGTTATATCCGGAGTTATGTTTATAACGCTGATCCCCCCCCTCAAACACACACACTACCCGCAGCCCATCCGCAAACCATTGCCAGACTACAGAACTATGGCTTATTAATCATAGTTTTTCACAAATTTGTTCTGACAAAAATGAAATAGCAATGTTCCAAATACTAAAACTAAGACATGCCTACTTACGTTTAAACATTATTTATAGGACATTGAACAATTTAGATTCGTTTGTACGTAAAGCCTGAACTATTACCAGTTAGTTTCTGTCAGCAAATCTGGTCATCAAATAACGTTACAACTACGTAAAAGAGCTTATTTTACCTTTTGGACCGTTTCTTTAAGAATTATTCAGCCACTGTTTTACTAAATTACAGCAAGATTCAATTCAAAGTTAAACGGTATCCTGTTGGATTGCAGGCGGTGCCGCCGCCATGTTATTTTTAATCATGCTGACCATTGCACAACGAACCCTAATCGGCAATGGCGAAAGATTTCTTTCTTTTATATCTCTTTCGTACATGATGAAAGTCACAGGGGAATTTAACCTACTATCCGTAAAGAAATCACATCAGTCGTTTATCCACACAATGTTTGCAGTAAAGTTTGCATTAGTGGTACATGTATGACGTAACACACCAATAATGCAAAGCGAGAGGGTTGTAAGTGCTAGTGTTTGTCGTACACACTTAAACCGTTTCGCCAGAAAAATTTACACCTGGCTATAGGCTGACCTCCATTCAAAACTATGCAATCACGCAATAAGCCAGTATCTCTGTTGCTTTATATTTTCTGATACAACCCTTCTGCGTATCGTAATGATAATTGCAAGAGTACCCCAGTCGTGTCACATGCACGTTGCGTAGTCGGTAGAAAGAGAGTCATTCGGCTATTTTCTGAAAATTTTGTTGTGACCGAGATAAAAAAAAATTGCGTCATTTGATGTTTAAGTTAAACGGATTAGTTGCCGATAAATGAAGAAGAAAAACAAGGTTTTGTATTCAATAATGCTGTATTTTTGTAATCATGGGGACAACACTAATAGGACATTTCATGCTTGACGTAAAGTTTGTATAATGCAAGATTGTTTGCAAAGACGAGGTCCTTTTGTTACCTACAGTGCGTGTATTTGTCAAAGTAATTGTGCAAAGCGATAGGTGATAAATGTAATCAACAAGGTAAAGGTGTGAAAAATTGTCACGTTATGTGGACGGTATCGATTTTTTATTTGACCGAGAGGTCTTTTTTTTTTTTACATCGAAGATCGATGGATTCGGATAAGACTCGAAAATGGTCAATCCCCGAAATTTTGGGAGCCAAAGGACACCCGCGTTATAACGGAATCAGCGCTATAACGCACTTCGTTGTAACGGGGTTCCACTGTAATCATTTATCTCAAGTCTAAATATGTAGCTTATACAGTATTTCTTGCTGTAAATTTATACAGATGTCAGAAGATTCAGACACAAGAAAATTCCGCCAAAGGGGGACCAGCGATTTTCGAGAAGATTCAGCCCTGCAGTTGAGAAGATTCAGCCCTGAGGTTGGGAAGATTTGGCCCATGATGTTTTATAGTACTTTTAGAGAAATATCTAATGTAATAGAATATTTTTTGAAACATCACTGTAAACTTTATGTTTCACAGAAATTTAGTAGAACATAATGATCAAAGTTAGCATTTTCTTTTGTCATTTGGGCCAAATCTTCTTCTATGTGGTCTGAATCTTCTTGACTTTTTGCTTTGAGCCGAATCTTCTTGGGTCTGCATCTTCTTCCAACCAATTTATACAACAGATTTATGTCATTCTGTACATACAGAAGGCAACAGAGCAGATGAAGAGGATTTGGGAATCCCATTCATGAAAATATTGTAACCTGCAACAACCTGGTCACCCATCCAGGCTCTAACCTAATGCACGTTTGTTAACCATCACGGAGAGAAATACACCAAACCGCATCACTGTAAAAGCTAGCTCGACTGCATGGTAGGTTTCAAGTGCTTATATATCTAACCACTCTCCAAACTCCAGTCCGGCAGTTGTCATTAATCCCACTTCTGCCACAAAACGTAACATGCAACGACCTGGTTATCCATCCAGGCACTAACCTTATGCATGTTGCTGATCTATCACAGAGAGAAATACACCAAACCACGTCACTGTAAAAGCTAGCTCAACAGCAAGGTAGGTTTCAAGTGCTTATATATCCAACCTCTCTCTGTGACAACATTATCAAGCCATAAAGAATGGTGCTCCAGTGCAGTGTTGTCTACCACAGACCAGTCCACCACTACACTAGTTTTTACTTACCGGGCAGCCGTACTGTAGACAAAGTGAATGCAGTGTATCTCCTTCTGCGATTTGTCTTTCAACATATAGCGGTTTTTCCCTCTGTATGTTGTGAGATCGCTGAGATTTTCTTGATCTGATTGTTTCCATTTCAAACTCAACCACGTCTTCTTCACAGACATCCCCATCTCCAAACACATACACAGTTTTGTCTTGGACGTTTTGCACCTGTGCACCCAGTCGAGTGTACTCGTAGTCATTTGTACCTTTAAACAGGCTGGTAAAACCGCGTCTACTTCCCATTTTGTTTCAAAAAGGTGTCTTTTGCTTTGACACTTATATTTAAGTTCCTCCATACATCTTAAACGTCACAGGTGACCATCGATTTACGGTTTGTTCTTTAACCAAATTTCATTTGACATCTAACCGGAAATACATGGCAGTCAAGTCATACAGACGCATGGAAGCTTTAGGTAGCAGGACACGGTTTTCAGCTTTTTGGTATAGATCGGACGGATATCACAAGATTCGGACCAACGAAGATTCGACCAAAGGCCGACCACCGATTTTCGAGAAGATTCGGCCCTAAAGTTGAGAAGATTCGGTCCATTTTATTTTATTATTTTATAATACGTTTAGAGAATTATCTAAAGTAGGAGAAACATTTTGAAACATCACCATAAACATTACATGTTTCATAGTTCTAAGTAAAGCAGATGTATATAACGTTCAAAATTAGCGCATTCTTTTGTCGACATTTATCAAAGGATAAAGTTTAGTATTTTTCTCCTATTTTTTAGAAGATTCAATCAGTATGCTAAAATGAGATGGAGGATTTGGAAACACTCAACACACACTTTTGATATTTCGTAATCATTTCTTCTTTCCCCCTAACCTTTTTAAGTAGTATTAAGGTCGACAAGGATGCCATTAATTGTGATTTCCTTTGATACATAGACAGAGACAGGTATTGGTGAAGGTGCTGGGTGAAGGTATGATAAGCACCATTCTGCAATATCTGTATCCATTATCTTTTACGGTTGACATTGAAAGATTTAATTACCCCACAAGCTAAGTTACACACTTTATCAAATGAGATAAAAAAAAAAAAGGGAGATATTTCCCAGTTGCAGGCGACACATATTAATTGTGGTTCAAATCATATGATTCAAAAGTTAAAATGTACATAATATTATGGGAAAAGAAGAATATGGTGCTTACCAGCATTATTTTTCTTTTTCCCTAAATGTTTTTAAAGGTTGCTCAGGGTCGTGTAAATCTGGAATTGTTTGGTAAAGGGTTAACGGACTTTCATGTTTACCATAACCCCATATCCCCTTAACATGAAGTTTTCCTCATGTTGATTTAAGAAATGCTAATTATGAAACAAAACGTTTGTTAATTGTGAAAAATTGTTTCTATAGATTGCTTTTAATTTGCTAATTGTTTTTTGCAAGTTATAACCACTGATTGATAACTTGCTTAAATCTGTATACTGTAGTCTACCTTTAAAAAATGACTTTTATGTTAATTCTTTAAAAAAGATAAAAAATTAAATTGAGTAATTAGAGAGTTGTTTAGATAGGGGTAAGCCCATAGGTACTTAAAGGAAATGGAATCGCTAATAAGCTACATATACCAGCCGATATAGCTCAGTAGGTAGAGCGTAGTACTCGTGAACACAATGTTTCGGGTTACAACAAGTTATGGGTTCGGATCCCCGGCTGGCCAACTAAATCTACTAATAGTCTTTCGGATGAGACATTAAATCGAGGTCCGGTCTGACGGTGCTATACGCCGTGCACATTAAAGAACCAGGCGAAGCTTTCAGTAGTTTTGACCTGTATTCTTGCACTATCCTCCATAACAACTAACCATCTTCTGGAGGCGTCGCTCAGATGGGCAACCGGTAGCGACGATAAAGAAACGGAAATAACCAACCAATAATAAGCTACATTTAGTATATGTGCCGTTGGAAACTAATATATTTCTGAAATTTGAAGTCATAAGAATTGTTAATTGTTTTTGTGTTTATTTCGTTGGATTTTTATCATTAAACGGGAGTTTTTAAAGGAAGTGTTTGACTGTGGTTTTTTTATGTTCTGCTGTGGCAGATAATTGTGTTGAATGCGAGACTGTTGTAGGGAGGTAGAACATGTGACACAGATTAGTCATATTACTTAGTAGGACTTCCACCTTTTGTCCCTTTCATGAAATAAAAGTGAGGAAATCAATGTCTGACCAAACAACCCATACTGTCCGATCTTTCATCTCCTGCACATGTCCCTCTCATCCTTTTGATTAGAAATTCTAATTGAGTTACTTTTAATTTGTTGTCTGCAAATGCTTTTAACTCTTTACCACACAATCCCGACTTATAACGATTCTGAGAGACCGCCTTTCTGAAAACATTGTGAGAAAAGGAGACAATGCTTATTGCTGATAAGTCTGAGTTACCCCCACAAGACTGCACGAGCTAAGTCTATATGAGACTTACAATTGCGCCAAACTTCGCAAACAGATACTGACTGGTCACGTGACCAAAAAATCACGTGTTATAAGTCAGATTTTTAATTCTTTTCACAACATTTTTTTAACCGTATCAATACAAAACTCTATCACTCCAGCTGTAGTTTGTGAATCAGTGACATTTTGACATTTTCGCGAGCCAAGGTTACGATCACTACGTGGATCTTACCTTGGCTGATTGAGCCCGATTTCGAGATTCCGGCGATGCGCCCTCTATTGGATGCTGGTTATTACCCCACTTTACATCATATTTCTTAAAGCTGATAAGATATCGTTTTACAAACCGCTAACGAAAACACATGAAGCGATCAGCAGACATACACGTGGGCCTCCACGTCTACCTTCTATTCAAAAGGTAGCGACCTTGTTCTATTTTTATCAAAGATGAAATGCTACCAGCAATTTCATTCGTTGCAGTTAGAGCTGGCTGCATCCAATGAAAAAGCATATCGCAGGAATGTAAAAATCAAGCTCGACCCGCCAAGGGTAGAGTAGCATGGTGAATCGTCAGCCTTGGTTTGCGAAGATGCATTTTGTGTACAGACGACAAAATGTAACTAACTGAAAGTTTGAAATTTGTTTTGTGAAGGATAGAAAATGCGGTTTTTTACCAACAATTCTTCCTTTTCCCTTAATGTTTCCTAAAGGTTTATTCATCAGGGTCGTCAAAAGAAGGGATTGTGTGGAAATGGGTTAATATGTACATATACATGTACATGTAGTTATATTTCGTGAAGATTTAATTGGACGGAGCCTTTACGCTACTTGACAAATTGTTATTATGTCCACATTGATTCTGTTGTTAAAAACAAGTGATGAAGTGTGTGTGCGGGAGAGAGAGAGGTGAGATATGTTGTTTAATATGTAAATATACACTGTATGGAAACTCTGTACGGGAAATTTATTCGGTGAATTCAAGATGGCGGACACATGTTATTGACAAAGTAAGTGTCGTTTAATTTTGGTCCAAACTTGTTTCAAATTGCATCCCCTACATCGAGTAAGGTACCAATCTAACGAGCTTTGATTAAAAAATCAAGCGATAGCTTATGAGAAAACGGGAGTGCCTCTTGTCCGTAATCCCGTGCTGAACATGATGTTTTGATGAAGTTAAAAAACGAAGCGGGAGACCGGAAGAAAACTGGCTTCATTTCATCGAAATTTATTGTTGTAATTAGCTTAGTAATTTTTTAAGTTGTGACTGGCTGTACACAATACATACGTTGATTTTGTCCATCACTAAACCTAATTATAGTTAGTAAATTTGTTGTAACTGTACTTCTTCCTATGATTATTTTTGCTATTTTTAGCTCTATTCCAGATCAGAATGCACTTTATTTATACATCATATGCAGTGCAGCTTGATTTCAAGTTGTGATTCACATTTATTTTGTCATCTGCAAATGCCTTCAGTTTGGACTAGTTGAAAATTGTGACGTTTGGTAAACAGTTATGTACCTGTTACAAGCTTTTACTGATTTTCCCAATTTAGACAATTTATGTTAACCTTTCTCTAAACTTTCTACTCTTTCTCTCTTTTTATACTCTCAAGGTCAAATCACAGTATTATTTCTATGACATTTATTTATTTTTTTTATATTTCCATACTGTATGTTGTACATACGTGGATGAAATAAACCGAAACTAAACTACTGTACGGTTGGATGATCGGAATTTCTGTACGCTTCGGTAACAAATATGAAGTCAAAAATATGTATGCTTCAGTGAAAACGATTAGGGAAGGAAAAAAGGAAATGTACAACCTACAAGGGTCACTTACTTGATGTTTTTATGTTGAACTCAAAGAAACGTGATGTATAAATCCGCAACTTCGTACACTAAAATGGCTCGTTATTGAGAAGTGCTGAGCAACATGAATAGAAGCATCTTTTATACATGTATATGTATATAGGCCTTTAACATAAAAATAATAAACTTTAGGTTTTTGTCTTGGTCTGACACCAAAAATGTAGAAGCCATCCATACTATAAACTTCAAACCGTGACGCATTATGTGAAAAGCGAAATATAGAACCGTACACCTCCTCTATCATCATTTATTGATCAGGGGCCCTCCGTGTCGCAGTTGGTAATGTAGATTTTCAGTAACTTTTTGTGGATGGTGTTAGTTAGAATTCCACAAAGGACTCTGGTTATGTTTGTATGTCTGTTGGCGACGCATTTTTAGTGCTGATCGGACCAACACCAGTTGGAAAGCCATATAAAGCCTGAATTAAACAATGACACATCTCTGAGCTTTGGCTTGACTTTTCAAACGCTAAGAACCGGCAGTGAAAAATGCAATACAAAACTCCTCTTTGCACTGCTTTGTAGCTATATAGCTCATTTTTAATTTACATTGATATCGCCTAAGTGATCATTTGTTATACTTTATACCTAAGAGACCTTTTAAAAAAGATAATCGTATGCCTGTTGTTAAATTCACATTTAGGAGTTTTGCTTCAGTATAAATTATGCCTTTTCTCATTAATTGAAACCATCAATTTTCATACATTGATAGAACTGAGAAATTCAGCCTAGAAGAACAATAGCTCTCTTTTCATTTAGGGAAAAAATCCACGAATTTCGACCTTATTTAATCCTTTGACTAGAAACTCTGGATGATTATACAACACACTCAGTCAACTCTGTCTTCATTACATCGTTTTCTGAGTTACAAACCCTCTATATCATCCTTTTGTAAGCATTTCCAAGGGACATTGTCCTTATTCCGTAGCTTTCATTTTAAAGCTTTTATAAACACCCACGTTTATGTTTCAGTTACACGGATGAGGAACTACTTTAGTGTTTTTTTTTTTTTTTTTCTTCTGCTTTCAGTGTTCTACTATAGAATTATATACATGGAACATAAAATTTTTTGTTACATCCCGTTAATAACATATTTCTATTTTGTTACACTCTGGTCACAAAACCCGAATAAAAGGCCTTGATCGAGGTCATCTGAATACGTTGATACATTGTAGTTTTATCTGGGGATAAGTTTTTTTTTAATTCACACTAATTGTAAACCGTGACTATTTTAAAATGACTCGTACTTTTCCTTTACAAAATAGGAATACCAAAGAATTCTCTTTCAAATCCTTACAAAGCCAGGAAACCCTGGCGTGACTCATTTTTGAGGCATTGTACGGTTTTAACACAACAAACAAGATATAGAGTAAATGACACAAATGGTTTCATGTACTTGTATAATGAATTCTCGCTGTGCGGGAAATACAAGTAGACTATTCTAGCATTTTTCTCCTTTAATCATTTTCACCGAAGCGTACAGATTTTTGACTTCATATTTGCCACCGAAGCGAACGGAAATTCCGATCACCCTACCGTACAGTAGTTTAGTTTCAGTTTGCACCGAAGGGTACACCATGCAAAATTTCAAAACTTTATAACAGCTAAATTAGTATATATAAGCAATGTATTTTGGTACAGTTGTAAGAATATGACATTTCCCCACCGATCGAGGCACATTCTTTTATCATTAGCTTTCTATTCGATGAAATAAAGCCATTTTTCTTCCGGTCTCCCGCTTAGTTTTTCAACTTCATCAAAACATCATGTTCAGCACGGGATTACGGACAAGAGGCACTCCTGTTTTCTCATACGCTACTATCGCTTGATTTTTCAACCAAAGCTCTTTAGATTGGTACCTTACTCGTTGTAGGGGGTGCAATTTGAAACAAGTTTGGACCAAAATTAAACGACACTTACTTTGTCAATAACATGTGTCCGCCATCTTGAATTTACAGTGATATAGCTATATTTTGTGAATCAGTGACATTTTGATGACACTGTCGTTTCCATTAATCGAAATAAACATCTGTTTTCGTTGTGTCTTTGTAAAAAATGGCCTTCAATATGCTTATGTTCAATTGGTGAAACTACTTTTTTCTAAACATTGAGTCAATGTTCAGTCACTGACCCCTTACGAAACAACAAAATGTTAAACTCATCCAAATTGAAAAGATTTGCAGACAGCAAAACGCGAGTCATAACTTGAGGGTTGTTTTGGTAAGGGTGAAAAACATTGTGAGGAAAAGGAAAAAAATGATGGTTATCAGCATCTTCGCCCTTTTCTGCAGTGTTTTCACAGGGCTGTATCTCCAGGGTCGTGATTTCAGGGATTCTCAGGTAAAGAGTTCAGAGCCGAGGACCAGTGGTCTGGCTGATTGTATACATGACTAAACTCTAAACGACAAAGTTCTAGACTGGTCCAAAATTTAACGCGTTTGCAAATAACTAAATATATGCGACTGTAAAATCGGAATATGATCTGGAAAGGGCAGAAAATATAGTGGAAAAAGGAGAAAATGCTGGTTACCACCATTTTCTCCAGTTCTCACAATGTTTTCAAAGCGCTTGCAAAAAGCAGTTAAAAACGGCAGTTAAACTGTCTAAGAAGGCATGGTTGCACTGAAATAAGGTTTAAATGGTAGAAAAGATAATCAACAAATGTTTCAATCAATCATCCCATCAATCAATCATCCAATCAATCATCAATCAATCATTCGATCGAACGATCGATCGATCGATCGATCAATCAGTCAATCAATCAACATTGAAAACAAAGAAGTTATAATATCTAGGTAGTGGGATCTAACCTCTAAGATTGGTCATTTCGTCCCCCACTATTAAATTCGGTAATGCCAAAAAATATAAAATTGGCATGTAAACAATACAAAAACACTTATCTTACACACTTAAAGGTGGCCCTTCAGATTTTGGGACAAAAATTTTACAAGAATACAAAAAAATCATCCTTATACTCCAAAAGCCCTATAATTTTCATTCATAAAACCCCAGTAGTCGAAAACCATCCGACAACAAGAGAAATTAGAGATTTACTACAGTCCAGGTCGACACCTACGGGAAACACAGTCTATTTTTACATGAGCACCTCGCTCATTTACACACCGGAAATATACAGACGAAACTTCAAACATAGTGCTTGAAGAAGACTTTATGGAAAATAATTACATGTTTGTTATGTTATGGAATTTCAGGGTCATTAGTCACGTGCCAGTCGCTTAACATTCCCACGAATCCTTTTCTTATTTTTAGCGGGAAATCTAAAAATAGCCTAAGAGGCTACGTAGTCTTTTAAGGGAATATCATCAAAAAAAATTATTATGTTACGATTCATAATTATTGATGATTTGTATATTGTTTTTTTCCTATAAATTTCTGTGGTATATATATATATTTTCTAATTCGGTGGGGTGTGAAAATTCTAGATAGCCACCTTTAAGAAATAAATACTGAACAAGAGCGGCAAATTGTCGCAAGATACGCCCGTCTTACCGCGCATGCACCGGACAAAATTCAAGTATGAAAAACAACAAAGGGCAATAACTCAAAAAATAAGCAAGCAAGAGTTGTGATTCCTGTGCACTGCACTCCCCATCGATGAGATCTATCCACCCATGAAATTTCATAACCATAGCTAGTATAGTTTTGGAGATATGCTTCGGACAAAAATCAAGTATGAAAAACAACAAAGGGCAATAACTCAAAAATTAAGCAAGCAAGAGTTATGATTCCTGTGCACTGCACTCCACCTCAGTGAGATCTATCCACCCATGAAATTTCATAACCCTAGCTAGTATAGTTTTGGAGATATTCACTGGACAAAATTCAAGTATAAAAAACGACAAAGGGCGATAACTAAAAAATTAAGCAAGCAAGAGTTATGATTCCTGTGCACTGCACTCCACCTCGATGAGATCTATCTACCCATAAAATTTCATAACCGTAGCTAGTATAGTTTCGGAGATATGCTCCGGACAAAATTCAAAAATGAAAAACAACAAAGGGCAATAACTAAAAAATTAAGCAAGCAAGAGTTATTATTCCTGTGCACTGCACTCCCCCTCAATGAGATCTATCTACCCATGAAATTTCATAATCCTAGCTAGTATATTTTTGAGATATGCTCCGGACAAAATTCAAGTATGAAAAACAACAAAGGGCAATAACTCAAAAATTAAGCAAGCAAGAGTTATGATTCTTGTGCACTGCACTCCCCCTCGATAAGATCTATCCACCTATGAAATTTCATAACCCTAGCTAGTATAGTTTTGAAGATGTGCTCCGGACAAAAATCAAGTATGGAAAAACAACAAAGGGCAATAACTCAAAAATTAAGTGAGCAAGAGTTATGATTCCTGTGCACTGCACTCCCCCTCAATGAGATCTATCCACCCATGAAATTTCATAACCGTAGCTTGTATAGTTTTGGAGATATGCTCCGGACAAAGAACTGGACGCCGCCCGCCCGCCTGCCCGCCCGCCTGCCCGGACGCCCGCCCGCCCGGACGCCCGCCCGCCCGCCACGGGTGATCCCATAATACGTCCCATCTTCTACGGGCGTATAAAAATGACAAATATGTTTAACAGGCACTTTAACCCGTTACCACACAATCCCTACTCCTAATCACCTTGAGAAAGAAGCCTTTAGGAAACACTGTGGGAAAAGGAGAAAATGTTGGTAACCAGCATTTTCTCTATTTTCCACAATGTTTTCTACCCTTCACAAAGCAAATTTCAAATTTCCTGTCAAATTTATTTTGTTGTCTGCAAATGTTTTCGATTTGGGCGCACCTAAAATTTTGTCGTTTTTTATTGAGTGAAATTTTGATCTCGCGTTCATTTGCTTAGCTATCCGTCAAATACTTGTAAAATTAATCAGTTTTTAAGCACCATTGAAAGCATGGCCATCTAAAGAGATTAGGTACATATATAACAGGAATGAGGACTCAAGAGAGATAATGTACCTAACTTTGATAAGGACTCTTAGATAGATGAGAGACAACATCTATATATGACTATAAAGAAATTAGGTACATAGACAAACTGGATTAATACTCTTAGGATATAAGGTACACGGCAACCATGATGAAGACTCTAAAGAGATTAGATACATAACAACAATGATAAATACTCAAAAGAGATTAGGTACAGGGACAACAGAAATGAGGACACTAAAGAGATTAGGTACATACACAACAGTGATTAATACTCTAAAGAGATTAGGTGCCTACACAACTGTGATGAAGCCTCTAAGAGATCAGGTACATACACAACAGAAATGATGACTCTATAGAGATAAGGTACAGGGACAACAGAAATGATTACTCTAAAGAGATAAGGTACATGTACATACACAACAGAAATGAAGACTCTATAGAGATAAGGTACAGGGACAACAGAAATGAGAACTCTAAACAGATTAGGTATATACACAACAGTGACTAATACTCTAAAGAGATTAGGTGCCTACACAATTGTAATGAAGATTCTAAAGAGATAATGTACATACAGCACAGATATGAAGACTCTAAAGAGTTTAGCTACATTCACAACAGAAATGAAAACTCTAAAGAGATAAGGTACATACACAACAGAAATGATGACTCTAAAGAGATGAGCTTCATACACAACAGATATGAAGACCCTAAGGAGTTAAGGTACATACAAAACAGAAATGAAGACCCTAAAGAGTTTATGTACATACACATCAGAAATGATGACTTAAAAGAAATTCGGTACATACACAACAGTGATGAAAACTCTGATGAGATTGGGTTCATAACAACAATGATGACATCTCTAAATGGATTAGGTACATCAAAACAGAAAAGAAGACTCTAAAGAGATTAGGTACATACAAAACAGACATAAAGACCCTAAAAAGATTAGGTAAATAGATAAACGTGATGAATACTCTGAGGATATAAGGTACATGGCAACCGTGATGAAGACTTTAAAGAGATTAGGTACATAACAACAATGATAAATACTCAAAAGAGATTAGGTACAGGGACAACAGAAATGAGAACTCCAAAGAAATAAAGTTCATATACACAACAGTGATTAATACTCTAAAGAGATTAGGTGCCTACACAACTGTGATGATGATTCTAAAGAGGTTAGGTACATCCACAACAGAAATGATGACTCTAAAGAGATTCGGTGCGTACACAACATTGATTAAGACTTTAACGAGATTAGATTAATAACAACAATAATGACGACTCACAACAAATTAGATGCACCAAAAGGGAAATGAAGACTCTAAAGAGGTAAGGTACATACAAAACAGAAATGATGACTCTAAAGAGATAAGGTACATACAGCACAGATATGAAGACTCTAAAGAGTTTAGGTACATACACAACAGAAATGAAGACTCTAAAGAGATAAGGTTCAGGAACAACAGAAATGATAACTCTAAAGAGATGAGGTACATACACAACAGATATGAAGACCCTAAAGAGTTAAGGTACATACAAAACAGAAATGAAGTACATACACATCAGAAATGATGACTTAAAAGAAATTCAGTACGTACACAACAGTGATAAAGACTCTAATAAGATTAGGTCCATAACAACAATGATGACAACTCTAAAGGGATTAGGTACATCAAAACAGAAATGAAGACTCTAAAGTGATTAGATACATACACAACAAAAATGAAGACCGTAAAGAGATTAGGTACATACACATCAGAAATGATGACCCTAGAGAGTTCCGATGTGTGAAAAACAGTGATAAAGACGCTAAAGAAATTAGCTACATACAAAACAAAAATTAAGACTCTAAAGAGATTAGGTACATACACATCAGAAATGATGAGTCTAAAGACTTCGGTGCTTACACAAAGAGATTATGTACATACAAAACAGAAATGAGGACTCTAAAGAGATTAGGCACATAAAAATCACAAATGATGACTTTAAAGAGATTCGGTGCGTACACTTCATTGATAAAGACACTTAAGAGATTAGATTCATAACAAGAATGATGACAACTCTAAAAAGATTATGTACGCAACAGTGTTAAAGACTTTAAAGACTCTAAAGAGATTCGGTTTATATCAACAATGCTAAAGAGATTAGGTACATCAAAACAGAAATGATTACTCTAAAGAGATCAGGTACATACAAAACAGAAATGAAGACTCTAAAGGGTTTAGGTACATACAAAATAAAAATGACTCTAAAGAGATTAGGTACATACATAAAGTTATAACGACTCCAAAGAGATTAGATACATACCAAACAGAAATGAAGATTCTAAAGACTTTATGTACATAAAAAACAGAAATGTGTCTAAAGAGATTAGGTACATACACATTGGAAATGATGATTCTAAAGAGATTCCATGGGTACACAACAGTGTCAAAGAGATCAAGTTTGAAACAACGATGATGACAACGCTTAAGAGATTATGTACATACAAAACACAAATGAACACTCAAAAGATATTAGGCACATAATATCTGAAGAGGCTTTCAATGTAGACAATTCCAAAATTTTATAGTGTTGTAATGGATTATTGTAAATTGATGGTTTTATTAATGATGACTGAAGGATTAAAAAGAGGTATAGATAGAAAGAAAGAAGGGTGGATAGATAAATACTAGGCCAAAGAATTGGCACACAATAAATAAAATATAGCTTATATTAGTTGTCTTACGAACGAAGTCCGTAACAGAGAAACAAAGGAATAAATGCAATATTATTTACATACATGTATATGATACTTTAACTGAAGTATTACATAGGAACTGACAAACTCAAATATTAATTATTTCAGACTAATGAAAATAATCAAGGTAATGAAAGTACAATTTAAAAATTCAGTTTGAACATGATTTAGGGAAAATGACTATTGGAATTTCAAACTCTTGAAAGAGCATCTGGTATAATGTTATCTTTCCCTTTTATGTGTCTTATGTCAAGATTAAACTCTTGAAGCAATAAACTCCACCTCAGTAATCTTTGATTCTTATTCTTAAGTTTGTGTAGAAAACTTAAAGGGTTATGATCACTGAAAACAACAATTGGTGAAGTTGAAGAGGTTAAATAAACTTCAAACTGCTGGATTGCCAGAATTAAGGCAAGACACTCTTTTTCTATGGTAGAGTAATTTTTCTGATGTTTGTTAAATTTCTTAGAAAAGTAACAAACTGGGTGATCAATACCATTATTATCTTCTTGTAAAAGAACAGCACCAATACCAACATCACTTGCATCAACAGCTAATTTGAAACATTTGTCAAAATCAGGTGCCAAGAGAACTGGTGCACTCTTTAGTATGGCTTTTAGACGATCAAATGCATCTTGACATTTGTCATTCCATTTGAACTTTGTGCTTTTCTTTAGTAAATTTGTTAAAGGTTCAGCAATACCCGAGAAATTTTTACAGAATTTCCTATAGTAGCCAGCCATACCAAGAAATCGCATCAGCTGTCTTTTACATTTAGGCACAGGAAACTCAGAGATAGCATTGACTTTAGCTTCTAAAGGTTTAACTTGACCCTGTCCCACAAGATGTCCTAGAAATGTTACAGTAGCATGACAAAATTCAGTTTTTGCAAGATTCACAGTCAGTTTTGCTTTACTGAGTCTGTCGAAGAACTTCCTGATTCTTTGAAGGTGGTCACTCCAACTGTCTGAGTAGATGATGACGTCGTCAATATATGCATCACAACCATCTAATCCACATATAACGTTGTTTATAAGCCGCTGAAACGTTGCAGGAGAATTTTTCATCCCAAACGGCATAACTTTGTATTGGTACAGACCGTTTGGAGTAGCAAAGGCTGATACTTCTTTTGCTCTATCAGTCAGTGGAACTTGCCAGAATCCTTTTAGCAGGTCAAATTTGGTGACATACTTAGAATTTCCAACTTTGTCAATACAGTCATCAATTCTTGGTATTGGAAAAGAGTCTGTTTTTGTTACAGAGTTCACCTTACGATAGTCAGTACACATTCTATAAGTTCCATTTGATTTGGGTACTAATATACATGGTGAACTGTAATTACTCTGGCTAGGTTCAATAAAGTCATTTTCCATTAAGTATTTTACTTCATCTTGGAGGTATTTCTGTTTCAAAGGATTCATTCTATATGGATGTTGCTTTATTGGTTTAGAATCTTCCACAATGACATCATGATAGATTTTATCTGTTCTTGTGGGGATATCAGGAAATAAATGTTCATATTCATGTATCAACTGTTTCAGCTCTTCCTGCTGTGATGGTTCCAAGTGAGAAAGTTTGTTGTCAAGGTTTCTCAAAATATCAGAATTCTCAAGTTTAGATGGACCAGGATCAGATTTATCAATAAAGTCCGAATTTACTTCAAGATCAGATACATTTGATTCTTGTGGGACAGTGTTTACAACTGTAATTGGTTTTGAAATAGAGCTATCTCTGTCAAAGTATTCCTTTAACATATTTATATGACACATTTGTTTGTTTTTACGCCTTCCTGGAGTATTAATTATATAGTTCAAATCACTTGTTTTCTTGTCAATAGTGTAGGGTCCAAAATATCTTGCCTGTAAAGGTCTGCCAGGTATTGGCAAAAGAGCAAGGACTTTGTCACCTGGTTTAAATTTTCTATCTATAACATGGTTGTCATGTCTTGCTTTCATTTTGCCCTGAGATGTTTTAAGATTAGACCTAGCAACCTCACATGCCTTAGACAGTCTATTTCTGAAGTCAGAAACATAATGCAGTAAATTCAAAGGTGTTTCATCATTTGAGAGAAATTTCTCTTTCAAAAGTTTTAAAGGTCCACGAACAGAATGGCCAAAAACTAATTCAAAAGGACAGAAACCAAGAGATTCTTGTACAGATTCTCTGGCTGCAAATAGTAACAAATGGATGCCCTCATCCCAATCTTTTTCAGTGTCAAAGCAATATGATCTTATCATATTTTTTAATGTCTGGTGAAATCTTTCTAAAGCACCTTGACTTTCAGGGTGATAAGCGGATGACCTGTATTGCTTGATCCCTAATTCATGCATAACCTGTTGGAATATACCAGACATAAAATTTGACCCTTGATCAGACTGAACTGATTTTGGAAGACCAACAAATGTGAAAAATTTTATAAGAGCTTTGACTATTGACTTTGTTTTGATGTTCCTTAAAGGAATAGCTTCAGGAAAACGTGTAGAAGTACACATAATTGTTAAGAGATACTCATTTCCTGACTTGGTTCGAGGTAAAGGACCAACACAATCTATAAGTATCCTACTGAAAGGTTCATCAAAAGCAGGAATAGGTTGTAATTGAGCTTTGGGAATGGTTTGGTTGGGTTTACCTACCATTTGACATGTATGGCAGGTTTTACAATATTTAGAGACATCTGATTTGAGACCAGGCCAATAAAAATGAGTAATAATTTTGTGATAGGTCTTGTTTATACCTAGATGACCTGACATAGGACTTTCATGGCCTATACTTAGTATTTCATGACGATATGACTTTGGAACCACAATTTGGTGGTAAACAGCCCATTCATCATCAGCTGGGACATCAGATGGTCGCCATTTTCTCATAAGAATCCCATTCTTTATATAGTAACACATTGGGACCTGTGAAATTTCATCTTCAGGTAAAGCCCTAAAAATTAATTTTGAAATCTCAGGATCAGTTTGCTGTTCCTGGATAAGCTGTGACTTTGACAGCGTGTCGTGACCTTGGTCAATAGACCGTGGTGGTGAATGACAAGACATTGACGAGTCTGTCTGAGTATCAGACAAACTGGGATCAAGAGACTTTTTAATCTCATTATTGAAATATTGACCGATAAAAGTATCCGTCAAGTCAATGTCAGAGTTTGAGTTTTTCAAAATGGCCTTTTTAGCCATAGCTCGGGTAACTGCACAAGAAGGATACAAGTCAGGAATTTCCTGCTCGATAGGGTCATCTGTTTGACCTATATTTGGTGTGTCAGTTACAAGTGGATTAACCACAACCTTATCTCCAGCTAAGTCATTGCCTAGCAGTAAATGGACACCTTTAAATGGTAAGGAAGGTTTAATACCAATAACCACAGGCCCGGTAACCAAATCTGATGACAAATTAACATGATGGAGAGGGATATTAACAGTTCCACACTCTACACCCTGAATAAGGACACTAGTACCGGAAGAAGTCTTCTCAGAAAAAGGCAGTATATCTGCTAAAATAAGAGATTGAGAAGCTCCTGTGTCTCTTAAAATTTTAATAGGGGTAGGTGGGCAATAATCACCTGAAAGTGATACAAAACCATTCAACATAAATGGTTCAAAAATCTCCATAGTAGAATCAGACTTGGGTTTTGTGACTATGTCAATTGTATTGGTTTTAATAGAAGACTGTGGCCTTGGTCTAAGAGTGGTGAGCCCTGTTGGTTTGGTTTCATCACTTTCTAACTTCCTTTTTAATTTCAAACATTCAGAAACAAGGTGACCAGGTTTCTTACAATAGTTACAAGTGGGTCGAGATAAGGGATATTGACTTTTGGTTTCACTAGTAGAATTGGGTTTGGGTGTATTGGATTGACTGGGCATGCCAGATGAATTACCAGACGTAAATTTATTTTGGGGATGTGAGGAAGTAGGTTTTGGTTTTTCTTACGAACGAAGTCCGTAACAGAGAAACAAAGGAATAAATGCATGGCAGAAATAAGGATCGGAGCGGGATTCGAACTCCGAACTCCCGGACGCAAAGCCAATACCATAACCACTGAGCCAAAGAGATATCTCCCTGACGCAGTAGCCAGGTATTGTATTTAAATCGGGAGTATGCCATGCAGGAAGGAGTGGTCTCCCGTAACACACCCCCTCTTAAAGTCATCATTTATTGATGACTCAAAGCCTTATTAGGCAGGAAGTCCGATTTTGGACAACAAATGGGATTAATGGCTCAATGGCCAATCCCGGACGAGCCCCCAATTTCTGTTACGAGTCAGGCGTAACTAGAAAGTAGAAGCCAGCAACAAACGATAACAATTAACAGAATTTATTAACAAAAATATTAAATAAACAGTGACAATATTACAATAGTACAAAACAATACCTTAGACGTTAAATTCAGAAGACAAACTATTCCAGTCTTAATTCCAATCTGATCCTGATCAAAACTGAATGTAATCCAAGCACACAAAGTAATCCTCACTTTTGTCTAGTCTGATCCGAATCCAAACTGAATGTAATCTAAGCACTAATTATGACACAAACACAAAATAATCCCCACTGAAGTCTGGCAATCATGTATTAACTAGTGAACGCCGAGATGTAAAAAGCTTTTCCTTTTATAATAACAGGGAAACTTCCAGAAAATTCATGTTAAAATTAGTTGCATAATTCTTAGTAATCAAATTGTAACAAGGCCTGGAAACTTCCAGCACAATATTCCACAAGAGAAAATCCAGTTCTAAAAATAGCAACAGGGGAAAACCATTCAAAAATAGATACACACATGAACAAAGCTAATAATAACTGGGCATGTACATAACAGTTGGTTCTGCCTTTTGAAGACTGAAAACACCATGGGAAAGGAGGAATTTAATTGATTTATGGTGGTCACTGGTCATGTTGAACAGTTTGAGTCTGTCATTTATTAATTGAAGCTTTATAAAATTATTCATTCCCCTTTGCAATAAAACTGCATATTGTAAATTTTGTTTATATCCATACTTGACCACTTTCTGCCTCAATCTTTACTTCTAAAGCTCACTTACTCTATACCTTATGCCAAATTTTAGACTGGTCCAAATTGAAAGCATTTGCAGGCATCAAGATAAAAGTGACTGAAAATTTGAAATTTGTATTGAAGAGGAGAGAAAAGAATTGTGGGAAAAGGAGAAAATGCTGGTACCCAGTATTTTCTCCTTTTTCTCACAATGTTTACAAAAGGCTTCTTTCTCAGGGTGGTCAATTGTCGGCACTGTGTGGTAAAAGGTTTATACAAATCTATAAAGGTAATTAATCTTTGTACTAAAGTCATATGTTGACTTAAACTTGGCAGACTAAAAGTTTGTTAACCATAATATACTAAAATTACAAAACATGAGGAATTTGGGGAAAAAAAGAAAGCAATTAGCATACTATGGAAAAGAACCAACTACTGTAAAAAAGAATCTGAAAATATTAATGCATGTTTAATTTTTCTGTTGACTGTTAGTAATTCAAAATTATTTCATCAACTACTATATTTCTGGATTAATTATGGTCTCAAAAGTCAAAATACTTATTTTATGTTACAAGAAAATATTTACAAGTAATACAATCCATAAACATAGTCAAGTAATATGTAAATTTTCTTTTTGGAAAATAGGGGTCTAAGTGTCTCAATAAAATAGGGGTCTGACATCCTTTGAAAATTGTCATTTCAACAAATTAAATGTCATCCATATTCTGAGATATGTCTTGGAATGGATAGAAAAGATTGTGAGAAAAGCAGAAAATGTTAATTACCAGTATTTTTCTCCTTTTTCCTCATTCTTTATAATGAATTTTAAGCAATCACACACAGAGAACTTAATATTTTTAATATTTTTGTTAAATACATGTATATATATGCACAGAACTGCATTGTGAAATAAAATAGGTTTATTTTATGAATTTCTGTCTTTCTATATTATCATTCCTTTTAACCTTCCCACATAATCCTGAGTTTTAATAATCCTGAATAGAGAAGGCTTTTGAAAACACTGTAGACACAGATAACCAGCATTTTCTCCTTTTCCCACAATGTTTTCTACCCTTCACAAAACAAATTTCAAATCTTCAGTCACTTTTATTTTGTCATCTGCAAATGCTTTCAATTTGGACCAGTCTAAAATATTGTCATGTGGTAATGGGTTAACCCTATACTCCATAGATACTCATTTCTACATATTACTCGTGACGAGCAATTTCACCTTTTGCCACAATGTTTTCCACACTATCAAAAGGTGTCATATACAAATAAGAAACAGCTTCATCCTTGCTGTTATTTATGGTTAATTAGAGATACCATAGAAATGTCCTATGGGGTAAAGGGTTAAGTGCAACTCAAGGACCTTTTACAGACAGTGTTGATCAAGATCAGATTGCACAGAACATATAGTCTGATCTTTGATCTACAATGTCCAATAAGGGGATGTCTAATCATGAAAATCTTCCTCTCAGAAACTACTCACTGGATTTTTACCAAATTTCACAGGAATGTTCCTTAGGTGGTCTTGTTTCAAATTCCTTCAAATAATTGTGTTCCATGAAGAATTCTGGTTGCCATGGCAACCAAAGTAAAAAACCTTTAAAAATCTTCTCCTTCCAAACCGCTAATTGGATAGCATTATTATTTTGCAGGAATGTTCCTTAGGTAGAGGTTTATAGAATTCCTTAAAAAAAAATGATCTGTCAAAAAACATGGCTTTTATGGGATATAGTAAAATCTTTGAAAAATTTCTTCTCTCAAACCATTCATTGGATTTCATTGTTGTTTTCACCGTGGGAAAAGGTGAAATTACTCATAATCAACCAAAGATGACAAGTCTTTGGAAAACACTGTTGGAAAAGGAGAAAATGCTGGTAATCAGCATTTTCTCCTTTTCCCTCTGTTTTTTCTACTTTATCAAAGAGAGAAGTCATCATTTCATCAATGTTTAATTTGTTGTTTGCAAATGCTTTCAATTTGGTCACATCCCAAATTTTGTTGTTTGGTAAAGGGTTAAAAAGGGTTGCTTTACATAATCCATAGTCCTTTTCATATAAAACAAGAGAACCTCTGCACTTTTATTAGTTCTGGTAAAGGTTTGTTGACCTACTGGTGACTAAGTGCAAAGTGAACAGAAGGGGTGTTAATCCTGGTGACCTAGTTTTCTACATTTAGATGTTTCCCACCCAAAATGGTTTGTGACAAGACCCTCTTTAACTGTTCATAACTGAAAAATGTTGCAGACAATATAATATAGCTTCAGATTAGTAAAATGCGTATCAAAAAGGGTAGAAATTATTGTGGAAAACTAAGAACATACTGGTTACCATTATTTTCTTCTTCTCTCACAATCTTTTTCTTAGCTTTTTCTCTTCAGTTGGTAGCTAAAATGCAGGATTGAATGGTAATGGTTAAAAACTTCTCTTGACTGTTACAGAAAAATCAGGCCTATGGAGCGATACAGGCGCTTAAGCGCCTCTTGTTACAGAAAAATCAGGCCTGTGGAGCGATACAGGCACTCAAGCACTTCTAGTTAACTATCAGTTTGAAGGTTTTATCTCAGTTACATAGTAGGATAAGGGTTAAATTCTTAACCAACAAATCTACCAAACTATAAATTTAAGTTTTGTAGTCTTTGGTTTTAAATAGCATCTGCAGATGGGATCTACTGTTTGATCAAAAGTTTCTCAAAAGAAGGACTTTTCAAAGGATATGAAATCGTTGTGGCAGAAGGAAAATTGCTTGTAACCAGCAGTTTTCCTCAAGATTCCAAACATGTTTTCCAAAAGCCTAAGTAGTGTCCCTAAATATCCGGACTGTCACGTGAAGGGTTAAATTGCATGAGAATTATTGGATAAAAAATGTATAAGAAATATAATCATATACAAGCATACTATTGATTTAAAGCTACGGCGTAATCTACATAATTATGTGTAAATATGATTTTCCTTGATTCACATATGACGAAAAAAATGGATAAATAGTCATTTTTCTCAATTAGATACAGTTTATTTACGATATCGAAGTATATCCTTTACCAATCGACCCAATAAATGAAGCCTATTGACCCGTAATGCAAAACTATCGCAGTTGGGATTTTTTTTTAAAAAAATGTGGTCTAGGGGAGAGAACTCGTACTGCCTAAGAGTAAGAGAAAACCAAGAGTAATTTCCCTTATAATGATCTCCACCCCCCCCCCCCTTTCATCATTTCTCCTAGACGCTTGACGGATCAAAGTACTAAACACAACACTGGGGGAAAGGTGACATGCATGTATCGGTTTTAATATGTTTTTAAAATAATGAAGATTTCAATTAATTTTAACAAGATAGTTTCATTGAGTTTGATTTCGATACAATAACGCTAGAATCTAGTTTTAAGAAAGAACATTTCCTGCTTTATTTCTTGAAATTCGAATGGAATCATCGAGAAAGTTTTTAATCCTGGAAAATCGCCATTTGCAAAGTTATGAGATTTGCGGACGGCATTCAGTATCATACTCCATAGAATGTACGATCTGATTCTCTGTTTACATAGTCAGTTTGTTTTGTTGAACCTATACTTGTAGTGTTAAAATCTCTACAAGATACATTTAATGGACTGTAGGGTCCATATATTTAAACCGTCGAAAGAGGTCCACATGAAGGCGCGGAAAAACTTCAAAGCGCCATATACAAATAATAGTTGTCTTTGCAACCAGTGTAGATTAAGATCAGACTGCACAGAACGTTCAGTCTGGTCTTAATATACACTGTCCGCTTTGCTTAGACATTCTTCACAAAAGCAACCTTGATAATGTAACTGTTTGGGAGAAGATTCTAGACTGAACATTTCTGTTGGGTTTATTTGACGCCCTAGATAGATCTAGTTGTCAGTATAGGGGACAGCTTTAGGGCTCAATTTTGAATCTACCTCATATATTTCTACAAACCAGAAGTTTTGTTTTGAAACTAGATAACATTTCAATATTAAAGGTGGGTATTTAGAATTTTTACATTTCACCAAATTAAAAAGTATAAATATCACTGAAATTTATATGAAAAAATAATACAAATCATCAATAATTAAGACTCATAAAATTACAAAAAAAAAATATGGTGTTCCCTTAAAAGGCTATGTAGCCTCTTAAGCTATTTTTAGATTTTGCGCCAAGAGTCAATAAAGCATTGTCGGAATGTCAACTGACTGGCATTTGACTAATAACGCTTAAATTCCATTACATAACAAACATGTAATAATCATTTTCCATAATGTCTTATTCAGACGCTATGTTTGAAACTTCGTCTATGTATTCCTATATATGTAAATGAGCGAATTGGCCATCTAGAAATAGAATGTGTCTCCCGTTGATGTCAACCTTGGCTGTAGTAAATCTCTAATTTCTCGTGTTGCCGGATGGTTTTCGACTACTGGGGTTTTATGAACATACATGTAAATTAAAAGGCTTTGGGAGTATAAGGATGATTTTTTTGCATTTTTGTAAAATTTTCGTCCCTAAATCTGAAGGGCCACCTTTAAGCGGTATCTGTCGACATTGTCCGTAAATGAAAACATATTTTTGTTGGTAAGTGTGCGTTTATTTATCATTGTGATATCATATACTCTCTAATTTGATTTATTAATATCTGTTACCTCAGAGATATGTTACCAAATGATGCATTGAACAAACATTATTCTAGTGAAATCGTACCTTAATTCCAAATTCAAATATTGGCATTATAAATTGTCATGAAATAAAAGGGAGACTACCTACCGCCTGTTTTGACAAATAATATGTCTTACTGAATTATTTTCTGTCGGGTGGCCTGTCGTTTTTAGAATAATTAAAATTAACAATTTTACCATACAAACTGATTCAAAGTCGTTACAGCTACATGAAAAATTATCGCTCGTCAAACCGATCGTCTCTACAGACGTTACCGTGTTTATTCGTCCTCGGCTTTACGCTTGCTCTTTGCTGGCATTTTTTGTAAGGTGCACAGGCATATAAGGACCACAGGCATGAGGAGTAGGTTCCATGTCCCGCCTACTACTTCTACCATTCAGGTACTGTAGCTGCAGTCATTTAGCACTACCGGAAAAAGCCAAAGCGAGGCCTTGGGTGGAGCCTGTCTCTGTAGACCTATCTTCAAAGGTAACGACGTGAAGCAGTCAGAAATAAGCCCTTTCCTCTTCAATAAGGGAAGCAACTCTGACATTACTAATAACAAAATTTTGTACGAGTTGTCTCCCATTGACCATTGGTAGTTCATCATTCTATCGCAATGGCCTTAAATTGTGAAAGAAAATCAGTTTAGAACAAAACACCAAACACAAGCGCATGTAAAATGGAATAAATAAGCGAAGGAAGGGAGCAAGAAAGTAAATAAAACAATGGACAAAAAATACATGATAATGTTTTAACAAATATCAGTTGAAATGACATGATGGAACCGGAAATAAACAAACACAAGGAGACGAGATAGTTTTCCTTGATTTCTTGTGATTTGACGGGTACTTCTTGTTGTTATTGGTACATTTCATAATCTAACACAAAAAAACCGCATGTATCTTCAAATATAAATCGTAAAACAATCCACAAAATACTGGAATCATTGATGAGTTTTATTTTCACAGTGTCCGGATTGTACATATATTCGGATAAAAGTTTGGCTTTGTAGAAGAAGCATAAAAGTTCTGTTCTTAAAACACTTCATTTAAGTTTTGAAAAATAAGTAACATAAAAAATGGAGGAAAAGTTTGGTAAACATTTAACTATTTAGAAGATGACAAACTTTAGGCCTGCATCAAATTGGAAGCAATTTAGCAGACGACAAAATTAAAGTTGGTCAAAAGATGACTTCTGTCCTTGATAGGATAGGAAAAATGAAATGATACGAAAAACCAGAAAATGCTGGATAATAGTATTTCATCCTATTTCTATAGTGGTTTCTAAAGAACATAGAGTTCTCAAGGATATATTTTGAAGCTGGGGGACTGTGTACCTTCAGTACGACTCTGAAGGCTTGCTCCAATGCTATTGTTGTTATTTAGTCTCTGCTGTGGAGACCAAATAACAAAAATAGCATTGGAGCAAGCATGCAACCACTAGGCTTTGTATATACCTGTAGACTGAAGGATTTCCCAGGTGACATTTTGTAATTGGGTCTCGGAGAGGAGAAACATTTAAAAAATGGCATCGAAGCTCCCCTTTGGATCGAATGTAGGCTTTGTACATAGATCCTTTTCTTACTGACCAACAAATCAAAAGTCAGTTCTATAACATGATATCAAACCATACTGTCAGACTGAAGAAAACATTTTGTATGTTTTGTTTTGGCCACAGGGTTCTGAAGCATTGTCAGCCCATGGATACATGTAGATGATTTCTTTATGTGTAAAATACAATGTGGTTGGAATGATGAAATTTGGCATAAAAAGAGTAGAAAAACCTTGTTGGAAAAGGAGAAAATGCCATTTATTATGGTGGTTTGAAAACAATGAATGTCTTCAAAATTAAACGATGGCTTGTTGCGTACAAGATACTTAACCCATTACCACACAATCCATACTTTTGACGACCCTGAGAAAGAAGCCTTTAGAAAACATAGTGGGAAAAGGAGAAAATGCTGATAATCATTACCAGCATTTTCTCCTTTTCCCACAATGTTTTCTACCCCTCACAAAACAAATTTCAAATTTTTTGTGACTTTTATCTTGTCGTCTTCAAATGCTTTTGATTTGGACAAGCCTAATACATTGTCGTATGGTAATAAATAGAAACATTGAAATTCTTTTATGGCTCAAAATGAAGTAAGATAATGAAAAGTAACCTGGCAAGCAATTACCTTTTTATCATCACCTTTGTTTTGTTTTGTTGAAAAGTAGTATATCTATTGGGTGATGCTCAGTGCTCGTAAATAATGGTTTCATAAATGTTGAAGAAAATATGGCGGCAAGGGCCTGCCAATAAGCGTGTGAATATTTTTTACAAATCGCAAATTAAAATCTATTTGTTCTATCTGAGTATGTACAGAGAAGTAGGTCAAATGCTAGTGCATTCAGCTACCTTCCAAAAAACCCATCTACCTCATGGGCGTTTTTTTTACTGATACAGTGTGTGAAAGGTTGAAAATTTCTTTTTTCATTTCAGATTTTCAGTACAGAATTGCTTGGGGAGTTAATGGTTGTCCAATAATTTTTGCAGCACTTAAACTTCAAGAACATTCAATAAGAAACATGTGGACCACTGAAGAAACAGAATTCAGACGTCTACCATATTATAGAACCATTGTGAAGTCATTTATAAAGAAACAGAACCAGCTAGTGGTATGTCCCTCTCATAAGAGGATGACTACCATGTGTTGAAACTCAGTATTTTGATTCTGTAACAAAAGAACAAAATGCCTAACCCTTTACCAATCAATCCCTGGTTTGTACGACCCTGAGATAGAAGCCTTTTGAACACATTATGGGAAAAGGAGAAAAGGCCGGTTACCAGCATTTTCTCCTTTTCCCACTATGTTTTCTACCTTGCTGGAAACATATATCAGTTTTTCAATTAGGTTTTTATTTTGTCGTCTGCAAGTGCTTTCAATTTGGACCATTCTAAAATTTTGTCGTTTGGAATAGGGTTAACTCATGATAACTGAGACTACAAAATTGTCCAGGTTAACCCTTTAACACAAAATGCCGACTTTTGATCCTCCTGGAAAAGAAGCTTTTGGAAGACGTGGGAAATGGAGAAAATGCTGGTAACCACATATTTTCTCCTTTTCCCACAAAGTTTTCTACCCTGTCAAAGAGAAATTGCACAATTGTAACCACTTTGAAGTTGTCGTCTGCAAATGCTTTCATTTTGGACAAAGGCTAAAATTTTTTTGTCTGGTAAAGGGTTAAAAGGTTTGGCATTCTGTAAATTACATATAGCTTAAGTTATGAGATTCATGATTTAAAAAAGCAGAAAACACTGATGGAAAAGGAGGAAATGCTGGTATCTAAGGTTTTTCTCCATTTCATCGTTCAATATTTTCAAATCTCAAAGCCTGAAGCTAAATTCAAACTGTCCTCTTCAACTGCTTTAACCCTATACCAAGCCATCCGGACTTTTAACAATTCTGATAAAGCAGGCTTCTGAAAATGTTGTGGGAAAAGAAGAAAATGCTGGTAACCAGCAGCATGTTTTCTTTTTCCCACAGTGTTTCCTACCCTTCTGAAAACAAATTTCAATTTTTGCGTTGCATTCATTTTGTTGTCTGCAACTGCTTTCATTTTGGACCAGTCTAGAATTGGTAAAGAGGTAATGAGGATAGATGATAGTAAATATGACAGAATTAACTCATTACCACACGAGAAAATTTTGGACTGGTCCAAATTGAAAGCATTTGCAGACGACAAAATAAAGGTGACTGAAAAATAGAATTTTTTCCTGGGAAGGGTAGAAAACACTGTTGGAAAAGGAGAAAATGCTGGTTACCAGCATTTTCTCCTTTTCCAACAGTGTTTTCAAAAGGCTTCTTTCTCAGGGGTATCAAAAGTAGGGATTGAGTGGTAATGGGTTAATTCCTCTTTCACCGCTTTTGTTTATTTTGTTATCTGCAAATGCTTTCAGGACAAGTATAGAATTTTGTTGTTTGGTGATGAATTAAATTATGGATGACTGACATGGATTAATTCTTTACCACACAATCCCGACTTTTGACGACCCAGAGAAAGAAAACCTTTAAAAACCTTGTGGGAAAAGGAGAAAATGCCGGTAACCAGCATTTTCTCCTTTTCCCACAATGTTTTCTACCCTTTCCAAATGAAATTTCAGTTTTTGAGTCATGCTTATTATGTCGTCTGCAAATGCTTTCAAGTTGGACTAGTCCAAAATTTTGTCATCTGGTAAAGAGTTAAGATATATTGCAAATTAACAATTTGTAGCTAAAGGAATATTTGATTAGGGAAAAGGCAAATAATGACTGAAAGGAAAACAGGAAAAGTATTAGAGTAGGTATTCACTGAGGTTAATACCGGTAGTCTCTTTTAGCTCTTTACAATGAAAAAAAAATAAAGGATGGTAAAAACTGAAAGCATTTGCAGAAGACGAATCACATGGTGCACAGAGTAGAAAAGTTTTCTTTGAAAGGATAGAAAACATTGTGGGAAAATGAGAGAATGCTGCCTTTTAGACCAGTACATATTGAAATCATTTGCAGACAACAAATTAAATGTCAACCAGATGTTTAGATATGTTTTGGAATGGATAGAAAAGATTGTGAGAAAAGCAGAAAATGCTAATTACCAGGGTTTCTCTCCCTTTTCCTCATTGTTTTCTAAAGCTGTCATCCTCAGGGTTAATAAAAACAGGATTATGTGGTAAAAGTTTAATACCTGCTGATACAAATGATTGTTTTGATTGTATGGTGACTAAAGCCACTTTCAGTATTATTTCAGTTATGTCACAGTGGCCAGTTCACCTATTCATGCTTTCCTGGAGTCTCTTTTATCAGTATTCCAAACAGTTTTCTTTTCTAAACCACTGGCTGCTTTCCCACATATCCATTGCCAGGACAATAGCCAGTGTTGGAAGAATGATGATTCCTGTGGCAATGACTAAAAGCAATCCCCTAGAAGAAATTGGTCGAGCCAGGGATCACACCCACGACCTTTTGTTCTCAAGTCCTACGTGCTTCCGAATGAGCTACCAGGGCTTGGCTTCCCTTAGGTATAAAGCTTTTGAAAAGATTATGGGAAAGGAGGAAAATGTAGATGACCTACATGTTGTTACAAGTTTTTTTTTAGCTCCACTGGCCAAAGGCCAGCGGGCTTATGTCATGGCCTGTTGTCTGTCGTGCGTGCGTCCGTCCGTCTGTGCGTGTGTGCGTCCGTCCGTCCGTGGGTGCGTTAACTTTTATTTCAAACATCTTCTTCTCTGAAACTACCCATCCAATTTTGATGAAACTTCACAGAAATGATCCTGCCATGGTCCTCTTCAGAATTCCTTGAAAGAATTTTATTCCTTCAAAAAGTCTGGTTGCCATGGCAACAAAACTGAAAAATATTGAAAATTTTTAAAAATCTTCTTCCCTGAAACCATAAGGCCTAGGGCTACCAAATTTGGCATGTAGCTTTATCTAGTGGACCTCTACCAAGTTCCTTCAAATAATAGCCCTTGGGTCAAAATTGGCCCCACCCCGGGGGTCACAAGTTTTATATGGGCTTATATAGGGAAAACTTTAAAATCCTTCTGGTACCTAGCCATAGGGCTACCAAATTTAGCATGTAGCTTTATCTAATAGACCTCTACCCAGAGTGCCCAAATGATAGCCCAGAGGTCAAATTTGGCCCGGCCCCGGGGGTCACAAGTTTTATATGGGCTTATATAGTGAAAACTTTAAAAATCTTTTCATACCAAGCCATAAGGCCTAGGGCTACCAAATTTTGCATGTAGCTTTATCTAGTGGGCCTCTACCAGGAGGGCCCAAATTATAGCCTTAGGGTCAAGTTTGTCCCCACACCAGGGGTCACAAGTTTTACATGGGCTTTTGTGGTGAAAACTTTCTAAGTCATCTTGTTACTAACCATAATAAAGACTAGGACCACTAAATTTAGCTTTGTTTCATGGATTTTATGTTTTACAGGGCCTTTTATTGAGAAAACTTTGAAAATCTTCTTGTTTGTAACCACACATTCTAGACCTGTATCATTTAGTATGGGGCTTTATCTTGTAGACCTCCACCAGGATTCAAGTAATTATAGCTTTGTGGTCAAAATTGGATTTGCCCAGGGGTCACAACTTTTTTGTAGGTTTTTATGGAAAAAAATTGTATGCCCTCAAGTTTGAAACCAGTTGGCCAAATAATGTAATGTTTGGCTTGTAGTGTTTTTACGAATTAGCTAGTGGAGCGATACAGGGCCATGATGGCCCTCTTGTTTTTAACAACTCAAAACAGTAACCATCCCTTGACCTATATTTGTCAGTTGCAATGCTTTCAGTATTGTTTGTTAAAGTATTAGCTTCAGGTACAGGAAATAAAGAGAATGTAAACACGGATTCAAATTTTTAGCTCCACTGGCCAAAGGCCAGCAAGCTATTGTCATGGCGTTGTGTCCGTCGTGCGTCCGTTCGTTCATCCGTGTGTGCATCCGTAAACTTTTTCTTTAAAAAACTTCTCCTCAGAAACTATTGACTGGATTTTTACCAAATTTCGCAGGAATGTTCCTTAGGTGGTCCTTTTTCAAATTCCTTCAAATAATTGTGTTCCATGAATAATTCTGGTTGCCATGGCAACCAAAGTAAAAAACCTTTAAAAATCTTCTCCACCCAAACCGCTTATTGGATAACATCATTTTTTTGCACGAATGTTTCTTAGATAGAGGTCTACATAATTCCTTGAAAAAAAAAAGATCCATCAAAAACATGGCTTTTATGGGAGACTCATTGTCCTTTTATGGTATAAAGTAAAATCTTTGAAAAATTTCTTCTCTCAAACTATTCGTTTTGATTTCATTGTTGTATTGCAGGTTAGTTCCTATGGTGGTAAGTCTTTACCATACAATCCTGACTTTTAACGACCCTAAAGAAGAAGTCTTTGGAAAACACCCTTCACCCTCAGTGTTTTCTACTCTGTCAACGAGAGAAATCATCATTTCATCAATGTTTAATTTGTTGTCTGCAAAATTTATGCTTTCAGTTTGGTCACATCCCAAATTTTGTCATTTGGTAAAGAGTTAAAGATGGTTGCTTTACATAATCTATAATCCTTTTCATATAAAACAAGAGAACCTCTGCACTTTGATTAGTTCTGGTAAAGGTTTGTTGACCTACTGGTGACCTAGTACAAAGAGGGACAGGGCTTTACTGTTGTGATAAGGCATTTTGTTATCCGATGAAACTGAACCTGCAACTTCAATAAAACAATTGCCACAATACATGTTTTCTATATTTTGATGTTTCCCCACCCAAAATGGTTTGTAACAAGACCCTTTTTAACCCATCACCACACAGTCCCTACTTTTGACGTCCCTGACAAAGAAGACTTTAGAAAACAATGTGGGAAAAGGGGAAAATGCTGGTAACCAGCATTTTCTCCTTTTCCCACAATGTTATCTACCCTTCACAAAACTTTCAAATTTTCAGTCCCTTTTATTTATTCATCTGCAAATGCTTTCCATTTGGACAACCCTAAAATGTTGTCATTTGGTAATGAGTTAACTATAACCAGAAGACAAAATTTTTATAACTGGTCATAATTGAAAGATGTTGCAGACAACATGATAAATCTTCAAATTAGTAAAATTTGTATCAAAAAGGGTAGAAATTATTGTGTAAAACTAAGAAAATGCAGGTTACTATTATTTTCTTCTTTTCTCACAATGTTTTTCATAGCTTTTTTTCTTTAGTGACCTGAAATGCAGGAATGAATGGTAATTGTTAAAAACTTCTCTTCACCGTTACAGAAAAATCAGGCCTGTGGAGCGATACAGGCACTCAAGCGCCTCTAGTTTAAACTTTACCAAACTACATAATTTTAGACTTGTCCAAAATGAAAGCTTTTGTAGACAAGAAAATAAATGTAACTCAAAAATTGAAATTTGTTTTCAGCAGGGTAGCAAACATTGTGGGAAAAGGAGAAAATACTGGTTATCAGCATTTTCTCCTTTTCTTATAACGTTTTAAAACTGCTTCTTTCACAGGGTTGTTAAAAGTTGGGATTTTGTGGTAAAGGTTTAAACAGGAATATGAATTAACTGTCTTCACTTTGTTTTAATGATAATTCTTAACCCTTTACTGTACAATCCCTGGTTTTTATGACCCTGAGGGAGAAGCCTTTTGAAAACATTGTAGGAAAAGGAGAAAATGCTGATAACCAGCATTTTCTCCTTTTTCCACAATGTTTTCTACCCTGCTAGAAACAAATTTCAAATTTCCAGTTACATTTATTTTGTCGTCTGCAAGTACTTTCAATTTGGACCAGTCTAAAATTCTGTTGTTGGTAAAGAGTAATTACACCCAGAGAACTGAATATTTTTGTAAAAGACATGTATATATACATTTATATGCATAGAACTGCATTGTTAAATAAATAAGGTTCATTTTATGAATTTCTATCTTTTTATCTTGTCATTCCTTTAACCCCATTCTATACAATCCTGAGTTTTAACAACCCCAAGTAGAGAAGGCTTTTGAAAACACTGTAGGCTTTCTAAAGCATTGTAGGAAAAGAAAAAAAATGTTGGTAACCAGACAGGATGCCTTTGAAGAAAAAGAAGGCTTTTTAACCCTTTACCACTCAATAACGACTTTTAACACCCCTTGAGGAAGAAGCCTTTTGAAAGCACTGTGGGAAAAGGAGAAAATGCTGGTAACCAGCATTTTCTCTTTTTCCCACAGTGTTTTCTACCCTATCAGGATCAAATTTCATTATTTGAGTTGCATATAAATTGTTGTCTGCAAATACTTTCAAGATGGGCATGGAAAATACTTTGCCATCTGGTAAAGAGTTGAAATATTGGAGGTTTTTGAAAACATAGTGGGGAAAAGAAGAAAAAGCTGGTGACCAGAAGAGAAGTCTTTCAGATAAAGAGATGTCTTTTGAAAACATTGTTGGAAAAGAAGAAAACGCTTGTGACCAGAAAAGGAGAATTCTTCTGAGAAATCGACAGCTTTTGAAAACACTGTGGGAAAAGATGAAAATGCTCTGTAGCTCAGCTGGTAACAACATTTGAGCAAGCATATTGCTGGTACAAAATTCCAGCTTGCCAATTTCTCTCAGAGAATTTATGATAGTCATCGCAACAGTCATTCCTATCTTGCTTCTGAATAACCTGTGTATGATGCCCTAGATGGTTATGTGGGAAAGCAGCCAATGACTTAGGAACACCATAGTGAGAAGTGCTGGAAAAGAAATGCTGGGAGAGCATGTATAGGTTAAGTGGTTGCAGCTGTGATATCATTGAAAATATTTGAACAGTATCAACTCTTAGGCTGTTAAGTGCAGACAGTGTTGATCAAGATCAGACTGCACAGAACAAATAGTCTGATCTTTGATCTACACTGTCCTATAAGGGGATGTCTGATCCTGAAAAAAATACCTTTGAAATATCCAAATTTTGGTTTTTACTATCAGTTTGAAGGTTTCATCTGTTACTTAGTAGGATAAGGGTTGAATTTTAAACGAACAAATCTGCCAAACTATAAAAGTTCTGTACTATTTAGTATTAATAACATTTACAGACAGTGTTTGATCAAAAGTTTCTCAAAAGAAGGACTTTGTGAAGGATATGAAATTATTGTGGCAAAAGGAAAATAGCATGCAACCAGAAGTTTTCCTCAAGATTCCCATTATGTTTTCCAAAAGCCTAAACAGTGCCCCTAAGTATCGGGACTGTCTTGTAAAGGGTTAAATTGCACGATAATTATTTGATTAAAATGTATAAGAAAGAGTCATATACAAGCATACTGTTTGACAAAATTTTTCATTGATTTAAATAAGCTACGGTGTAGTCTACATAATTATGTGCAAATATGATTTTCCTTGCTTCATATATGACGAAAAAAATAGATAAATAGCCATTTTTCTCAATTAGATACAATTTAATTACAATATCGAATTATATATTTTATCAATCGACCCAATAAATGATGCCCATAGACTCGTACTGCAAAACTATCGCAGCTGGGATTTTTTTTTTTTTAAATTATGGTCTAAGGGAGAAAACTCGTACTGTCTAAGAGTAAGAGTAAAGCAAGAGTAGTCTCCCTTATAATGATCCGCCCTTCATCATTTCTCCTAGACGCTTGACGGATCAAAGTACTAAACACAACACTAGGAAAAAGGTGACGTGCATGTAACGTTTTTAATCTGTTTTTGATGAAGATTTCAATTAATTTTGACAAAAGAGTGTCATTGATATTGATTTTAATACAAAACACTAGAATCTAATTTTAAATAAGATTATTTCCTGCTTTTTCTACTTGAAATCCGAATGGAATCACCGAGAAAGGTTTTAATCTTTGAAAATCACCATTTGCAAAGGTATGAGGTTTGCGGACGGCATAGTTTAAAATGACCCGTCACAGAATGTACGATCTGATTCCGAGTCTACACAGTTAACTTGTTTCATAAACCTTTCAGTGCAAAATAAATAAATTCAAATTCCAGCGGACGGCTCTAAACACATTCTATTAAAACTCACAAAGATTTTATTTCTATAGGCTTGACTACACCAGCGGATGACATAGAACAAAAATCAGACTGCACGTTCTGTGCAGTCTGATCTTGATTTATGCCGTCCGCAAAAGTCTCTGCTTTCGCCTATGGCGCCGAAAGGGTTAAGCCTATTTGGATAGAGTTAAAATCTTTATCAGATAGATATAGTTCCGGTACACTGTTCAAATTGTCGACAGATGTTTGATGTCTAAGGCGCGTAAAAACGAAAACTTCAGTGCCATATATAATAAAAGATGCCTTTACAGTCTTTGTAGATCTTGATCAGACTGCACAGAACGTGCAGTCTGATCTTTGATCTACACCGTCCACTTTCCTCAGACTTTCTGTACAATTTTATGCGACTTTAAAACCTTAATTTATATTTATTTGTTTGGATAGCCTTCTTTAGACTGAAGTTATCTCTTGTTTATATGGCGCTCTGTGGGTTTGTAACGGAGCGGTTTGATATCCATTGGGATTAATTTTACTGACTAAACATTATCTTCCTACCGTGATAAGCCAACTTATGTTTTGAATTTGTACTATAAAATGACCTTCCATATTTAGCGATATATGTCGATATAGTCATTGAATGAAAACAGTTTTGTTTGTAAGTTTGCGTTAATTAAGTTGTCGTAGTGGTTATCATAACTCATTAATTTCATTTACTGAACATCTATTACCTCAATGATATCTGTTACCAAATGTTGCATTTTTATTGTAGCGCGATCTTGCATTGAATTCCAAATTCAAATATTGGCGGTTATAATTAACATGAAATAAACCGGAGACTACCTGCCGCCTGTTAAGAAAAATAATAAGTTTGACCTTTTTTTGTGGCATGTCGTTTTTAGAACGGTTAAAATTAATAATTTGACATCATGAACTGATTGAAATTCGTTACACCTAGATGAAAAATTGTCGTTCGTCAAACGGATCGACTCTACAGACGTAACCGTGTTTATTCGTCTTCGGTTTTATGCTTGCTCTTGGCTGGCATTTTTTGTAAGGTGCACAGGCATATAAGGACCAGAGACAGGAAGAGGCGGTTCTATGTCCCGCCCTCTGCACATACTATGCGCATACTTTAGCCGCAGTAATTAAGCACCTCCGAAAGTAGCCAAAGCGAGGTTTTGGGCGGAGTCTTTGTTTTGTAGGCGAACCATTCAATGGTATGCACGTACTCACGACGTGAAGCAGTTTGAAATAAGCCCTTTCCTCTTCAATAAGGGAGGCAACTGTGGCATTACTAATTACAAATTTTTGTACGAGTTGTTTCCCTTTGACCATTAGTCGTTCATCATTCTCTTGCAAGACCGTTGTATTTCGAATGAATATCGGCCCGGAACAAAAAGCCAAGCAAAATTGCAGATAAAATTGACGAAAATAAGCGATAGTAGCAACAAATTAAACAAATTGAGGAGAAAAAGCAATGTTAATTGGTGTTACAAACAAAAATTGATGCGAAAGGAACAAACCGGAAATAGCAAATAATTAAGCTTGGTAGAGAAGACATAGCATTGTTTCATTGATTTCTTTACGATTCTACGAGTGCCAATGGTTGTAAGTCGCTTGTTTCTTTTTTTCAAGTAAACACGAGTATATCTTTGCATATGAACTATATCAAAGACAATAAAACAGTAAACATGAACGGAAATTATCTGTTCAGTATCCGGATTGTAGATATATTCGGATAAAGTTTGAAATGTGAGAAAATTTTGAAATTTGTTCAATACAGCACTTTACTTTAGTTGGAAAGAAAATAAAAAAAATCATAATTGCGAAAGGTTGGTATAAATACAGTTGTAAAAACTTGTTTCTAACGAATGGCAGTCATTTGAGCCCCCGGTAATTTCGACACCCTGTCATTTCGACACATTTTGCATGTTTGCAAACTTTGGTCATATCGACACCTTATTTTTTAGAGCATTTTTTAAACTCGACCTTATTTTATCAAATTACTTTAATTTCCTTTAAAGATGTCATATCATTATAATTTTTTGTGGGTGTGTGATCAAAACAGGTTTTTAACCCATTCCCAAGTGACAAACTTTTGGACTAGACCAAATTGAAAGCATTTGCAGACGACAATTCAACTCTTGCTGAAAAGATGATTTCTGTCTACGATAAGGTAGAAAACATTGTGGGAAAAGGAGAAAATGCTGGTTACCAGCATTTTCTCCTTTTCCCACAATGTTTTCAAAAGGCTACCATTCGAGACCGGAAGATAGTTGCTGGTTACCAGCATTTTCTCCTTTTCCCACAACGTTTTCAAAAGGCTACCATTGCAGACCGGAAGAACCAGCATTTTCTCCTTTTCCCACAATGTTTTCAAAAGGCTACTATGCCAGACCCGTAAAAACCAGGGATTGTTTGGGAAAGGGTTAAATAACTTTATTCAAGGGGAATTACTCTGAGTATGGGTATATCTGTACAATTTTCTGTATTCTACTCAGCCTTCTTAACCCTTTACCCCATAAAGCATTTCTATGGTATCTCTAATTGACCCTAAATAACAGCCAGGATGAAGCAGTTTCTTATGTGTATATGACACCTTCTGATAGCATAGAAAACATTGTGACAAAAGGTGAAATTGCTCGTCACAAGCAATTTCACTTTTTCGCACAATGTTTTCTAAAGGCTCCTACAAGCAATGCGTAAAAATAAGTATCTATGGAGTAAAGGGTTAATAAAGAGATTAATATGCAGTATAATATTTATCACACCTTTACCTGTCTTTAACTGTGTTTGACTTCAAGTTTTTATCAATCTTCCAAGCTAATAAATGGATATGAAAGCTATGCTTTTCCGCAAATTTTATCAATGTTGTTCCCAGTTTAGAAACCCACCCCCACTTATTTTTTTGTGTGGAGAGCGGTTGTAATACGGGAGGTCACTCTCTATTAATTTGAGCACTTCATCACTAGGACAATAAATTTTCATCAACTCATTACCAAACGACAATATTTTAGACTGGTCCAAATTGAAAACATTGGCAGACGACAAAATAAAAGTGACTGAAAATTTGAAATTTGTTTTGTGAAGGGTAGAAAACATTGTAGGAAAAGGAGAAAATGCTGGTTACCAGCATTTTCTCCTTTTCCCACAATGTTTTCTAAAGGCTCCTTTCACAGGGGCGTCAAAAGTAGGGATTTTGTGGTAATGGGTTAAACTTACACAGTTACTTTGTATCATAAACAGCTTTCAAGAAATATATTGATTTTTTTTTTTTTTTTCTGAAAAAATGGCAATCACTGTTGGAAAAGCAGCCATTCAAAGGTTAACATTTCCTTTTTTAGTATGGGCAATGAAGTCCACAGTGTTGATCTAATTCTGTTGAAACTTGCAAAGATTGTTTGGTTCACCATCGAATAGAACTCCATTAAAAGTGAAGAAAATCTAGTTAACCATACAGAAAAAGCAGCCATTTGATGACTTAACATTTTTTACTCAACAAAGTTCACATTATTAGTCAATTTCCTTGAAGTTCGCTTGGAATGTGTAATACAAGGCGTACTAAAATACTTTCTAATTTGGCTTGGATTCCAATTTTACATTTAGTTTTGAGAAATTGTACCTCATTTTATTCACTTTTTTTTTCAATGCAACATACCTACTTATGCTGTCTCAGTTGCATGAACACACTTTTGTGTGTGGGTGTGGGTGTGTTTTTTTTTTTTCCCTCTCTTTTTATACTTTTACATAATAAATTTATAATGTTTGTTCGCACAAAAGCAAATTCACTGCCAGTAAAGCCATTTCAGTCCCTCAAAGGTCTCTAGTTTTTATTACAGTCCAATTTTGATCTATTAAAATGTCTATTTCCTCCCATAGATCTGTTGCCTACTATCTTTATTCACAATTTTGCTGTAGACCTAGATCAATTAAAATTTAATTTTCTTATTACATGTACATGTAGTTGGTTAGGAGTACTGTCGATTCAGGGGTAGCTCTGTTGTTATTATTGTTGCTTTGTCTGGAGTGCTACGGTCCAGTGTTGCAAGGGCATCTGCTTACCCTTTGCTTCGGAGGTGGAGAGGGATTTGTAAACCCTGTCTCAAATGGGATTTGGAGACCTACCTCCTAGAAAAATTAAAATTTACAGCAAGATGCACTTTGAGACCAGCTGTTGTGCCATTGAAACTAAACTCAAATAAATAGGATACATCTTTTTTTTTTTTTTAAATAAATACTTGACGAGTTACATAGATCTAGATCTACTGTAAGTGGTCGAAATGGTATAAGGAGAACTAGTATCCTGGAGAACTAGTACCCCGGAGAACTTGTACCCCAATCTCAAGAGTTCTCCAGAGAAGTCATACACCAACTAATTAACCGTTTACTCCATAGATACTCATTTCTACGTATTGCTTGTAGGAGTCTTTGGAAAACATTGTGGCAAAAGGTGAAATTGCTCGTGACGAGCAATTTCACCTTTTGTCACAATGTTTTCTATGCTTTTAAAATGTCTCATATACACATGAGAAACGGCTTCATCCTTGCTGTTATTTAGGGTCAATTAGAGATACCATAGAAATGCCTTATGGGGTAAAGGGTTAATATATGTAATGATAGTTTACTACCATGTTGTCAACTTTATTTTTATGCGGTTATTGTGATGCAGATTTGATGAAAAATGTTTGGGGTTTTTTTTGTACATGTGTTGAAAAGACATAAATAAAGTAATGTCAACTTGTGTGTTTTCTCATGCAGCGTGTATATTTTGTGTTTAAAAAAGATGAGAAAGCATGTGGAAAAATGAGACCATCTGGGTTGTACTTTCTCCCACGATACTTCATTAAACTTCTTCCGTGTGTTTGAAACTACAGATTGTGTAGTAAATGTATCAGAAAACATAGAGGATGTCTGTACAATAGAAATGAGAGAGAGGGAGAGAATTTAATTGCAAATTTTGCTATTTGAATTCACATTTTAGTCTCTTCAAAATTCCATACATCTGCAGACGACAAATTCAAATGTGGTACATATGGACTTCACCTCTCTGAAAAGGTGGGAAAAAAATCTGAGAAAATTCGAAAATACCGGTTATTAGGCCCCCTCTCCCTTTTTCCAACAACATTTTCAAAAGCTATCTCCCCTAGGGTGGTATTTAGCAATTCAGCACTATTTGGTAAAGGGTAAAGTAATGATCCATCAAGATTCAAAGAGCTTCAGATTTCTTCTTTTAATGTTACATAACTAAAAAAGATTGTACTTGTTTCATCCTTTTCTCACGATGTTTATAGAAGTTTTATTTCTTGTAAAATCATGCGTCTGATTGGTGAAAGGTTAAAAGTGCTTTTAACAAACAATACCGGTTTAAATGCTGATGAATGGCAAGTGTGCACAACAGTGTTTATCACACCCAATACCGTTGACTCTTTTGAAAAATTGGCATATTGCATCAACGAGCCATAAATACATGTATCTAAACGCGCTTTAAAAAAAACCATATCTTCATATAATTCAATAATCCAGATTATGTAGATCTACCTGATAATTCCACCTTTATGAAATTTACCATCCCATTTACCTTACTTCCTTTCAATTTAAATCCATCAAACATCTGGTTACAAAACTGATATTTTACAACAAATACTTAAGTTACCAATGCTTGATTATTCTATAACTTACTTATTTCACAAAAGATCAAATGAAAATCTTCAATTCACCAAAATCTAAATTAGATCTATATACACATGTATTAATCTACCTTCAGTCTGAGGGTGTCTGCTCCGATGCTACCTTCAGTCTGAAGGTGTCTGCTCCGATGCTATTTTTGTGACTGGTCTTCGCTAACACCTTCAGGCCAGCCATTCATTGAACCCGTATGGAAAAAATACGATTTTACCTGCATCTTTTCGAACGGCTCTATGCGACAGAATTTCAAATGACAACTAATAAAATGGGCATGGATTGTTAGATAAATGATTAATCTTTACAAAAAAACTGATGTTAGTTAATATCCAACTCTTACCATTGTGCAAATCTGTACTTTTCAACGTAAATAATCGTTGACCTACTTCACCAGAAATCAAAACATGGTGATCTTTTCAATGCGCATGTCTCGGCAGAAATCGCAGTATCTCTGACACGCTACAGGATGGTTTAGTTGCGAATTTTGCTGTAAACAAACGCACCTTGATCGAACTTGGCTGTATAGGGTTAGGGAACCAGACTGTACAAATTTCAAATTCCGTTGAGTGCGCATGCCTGACTAACGGAAGTCGCCGTGTTAGTTGTTTACAAATTATGCTGGATTTATTCACGTTGGGAAAAAGGTAAATTCCCATTGATTTAATTGGTATTTTGCAGCATATTTTGTGTGCTCTTAAAGATTAATCATTCATCTAACGATCCATACCCATTTTATTAGCTGTCATTGGAAATTTTGTCGCATAGAGCCGTTCGAAAAGATGTGGGTAAAGTCGTATCTTTTCCAGAAGCCTTGAATGAATGGTTGGACTGAAGGTGTTAGCGAAGACCAGTCACAAAAATAGCATCGGAGCAGACACCTTCAGACTGAAGGTACTCCGATGCTAATTTTGTGACTGGTCTTCCAGTCACAAAATTAGCATCGGAGCAGGGTTTACAGTCAAAACGTACCCAAACCAAAACGTACCCAAGTCAAAACGTACCCAAGTGGAGTCAAAACGTACCCAACTGAAGTCAAAACGTACCCAAGTGGAGTCAAAACGTACCCAATATGAAGTCAAAATGTACCCATGATCTTTATGTTGTTTTTATCTTCCATCTTTCCACAAATTAATAGAAATGTTGTTTTCACCATCTGATGATGATAGCTTTTTATTCTGCTTTATTTCAAATTTGCATTACGTGATTTAAACAAGTAATGAGGCATATCACGTAGCTAAGTCTATCAAACGCTTCATAATATATATTAATAATGAAGGATCCATAACGCCTACGGTATCAAGGTATCTGATGCTTTTTCCCGAATGTCAATTGTATTTGCATAAAAAGAGAGATACACACACTGTAATTTTTATCCATAAAAAAAAATCTGAAAATCTTCATGGGAATTAGCACTTTAATAATTATGAGATACATTAATTACATTGTTTGGATAACAAAAGGTGCAATTTTCACACCCAAAAAGAGTGTAATAAACTATAATTATGTGGTGAATGAATTAATTATTCACAGTGGTATTTAAGCTGTTGTATATTGCCTGATTATATAGTTGAATTTTTTGTAAAAAAATTTTGATGATTTGAGAGACAGTTTGCTTCAGATGAAAAATTTAAGGGTTGATTTTTTTACATTGATTAAATGATCTGATGGAAATTTTTCTCATATTTTCCTTTTCTTCCCTTTGGAAGTTCTTCTTTGTAACATTTTTATCATCAGGAAATTCCCTTAACATGGATAAGTAAAAGATTTTGTTGTCTGTGAGCGGTGCCTCGGTTACACCTTCTTATCATTACAAGTACAGTCGAAACTGTCTTAAGCAGCCAACCAAGGGACAAGCCAAAATTGGCTGCATACGACAGTTGGCTGCTTAACACAGATCAGATTAGCAAAACTATTTTCCATTCTTTCACAACAAATTTAAAATTTTCAATCACATTTATGATTTACATGGTTGTCTGCAAAAGCTTTCAATTTGGACAAGTCCTTTTTTTTTTTAATTCCACTGCCGATGATAACTGTTGAAAACATTGTGGAATGAAAATAGAAATCATTCCTCATGAGCACTTTCACCTCTTCCAGTCTTTCTCTGCTATATATTTTTATTGAAATCAGTAGATTTCCTTCGTTATCCAAGACCCATAACGTGTATAACGTGTGTACATCCGAAGTTGACATCTAGAGTTGACACGCGTGCGTGTATTTGAGGTCAATCAAGTTCATTGTTTATAAATAGAAATAAAGGTACACAGTTTTACCCAAGGTCAATCGATCGATTTGAAAACGGTCCGAGCAGGTAGGCTACTTGTCAGAGTGGAATTAACGTTATTCACCTCACGTAGATGTAAGCATGTAAATTATGTTGTGAATTTTATCTACAAACGCTAAATAACATATTCATCGCGATCCCATGATGCAGACAATATTGAGCGAAAAGTTAATAATCAACGAAAACGATGAGAAAAAGCGAAGTTTTAAACTCTGGTGCTCAAACTGATCGGTGGAATTCCAATCAATCTAAAAATAGATAACCTGCAAACCTGACATCACTGACGTTCAACGTCGGCAATATTCGATGGGTTAGCTAACTTATTTTTTGTCTTTTATGAAAATAAAAATGTTAATGACAACTAGTTTGTTACACCTGATTAGTCCTGACATAAACACATCACCCATAATTGAATGTAACGTACTTAGGATTGAAACCATGCATCATTTTTAAAGAATTAAAGGGATATAAGGTGAGTTTAGAGTTAAAACAGCCTAAAAGGTAAGATACATGAAGTTTTTAATCTATAACTTACACTGAAATTATTTCAATCAAAATTTTACTTTGGGTACGTTTTGACTTAAATTTTGGGTACGTTTTGACTTAACTTTTGGGTACGTTTTGACTTATTTTTTGGGTACGTTTTGGTTTGGGTACGTTTTGACCGCATCCCCGGAGCAGACACCTTCACGTAGTATTAATATATCCCCCAAAATACCTGTAGGATACGATTTCTCTTGAGAAGTTATATCCAGAGAACTCGTATCCTTCAGATTAGGTTACGAGTTCACAAGAGTACGTGTTCTCCAGTGTACGAGCTCTCTTGCAACCGATAATGATTCTATTGACTCCGCAAAATGATCCTACAAAATCATTTCACTTCCGGAATCTGTCAAACTTAAAAAAAAAACAGGAAAAATAGACCATTATGGTTTGCATACCTTGTATAGTCATTCCATTTGTACTATGGTTTTTCCACAAATACATTCAACCGTACGTCAGTAAGTTTTTACCATGGTTTAAAAAAGAAAACCCCGAAGTCACTAATAATGGAGTAACCAAGGTAAGTTGCAATGGGTTTTCGTGTTCAAAAAATAAATTACGCATTTGTACAGTATTTCATCCAGGATTAGAAAGAAAGCTGAATGGTCAAAACCAGGGTCTTTTTTCACTGGCTGAACGCCTTCCCCAATTATTCTCAATCTGACAAGCCGAAAGACAATAAGCAGACTGAAGGACGATTTTGAAAAATTGAAGAAGGGCTGCTGTGAAGGGATGTAGAGACTGAATCACATTAGAAATATTGGAGCAACTCTTCATCAGACTGACTGTATCTCGCGGTAGATTCTTCAGAGGAGGTCAAATCTGGTTCCAAGTGGTTGACTGATATTTTTTAGTGGTCATTTGGAAATGTACATGGCAGACATGTTAAGTCTCTGGAAATGCTGTGAGTATTACGGAAAATAACAGCGGCAAATAGTTCTCAGATTTTTGCTATAAACTCCCGAAAAACATAAACTCCGATTTTTTTTTAAGGCCACAACTTGTATCCCGGAAAAAATACGACGAGACCGGTAGTGACCGGAAATCGGATCTCCGCGAACGCTTTATTCATTGCTACCGGATGTCTAACTATATAGAGCGTTTACAGGGACTTGATCAGACATGCGCATTAAACAAAAGAGAAAAGATGTTGAAGTGTGCCCTTTCACCAGGGCCATTAACACCGCAAAAAGACAGAAAAAACTTCAGTACAACACAAAATACAACATCGATTTTGAGAAAAAGTATGAATGGGTTAAAAAAAGCGATTGCTCTGCTACACAAGCATTTTGTACGGTATGCCAGCGGCATTTCAGTGTAAGCCATGGAGGCATTGACGATATAAAACGCCATGGTGAGGGAAAGAAACATTCTGAACTTTACGCCGCTAGAAAAAGCAGCAAAGATGTAAGTTGGTGCAAAAGCAATACAGAATTGGACACCAATGTAATAAAGGCCGAGAAGTTATTTTCTATTATGATAGCTGAACATAATGCACCCTGGCTCCTTGCTGGCAGACCATTTCAACAAGATTGTAAAGTGAATGTTCCCCCGACAGTGAGATTGCAAAGAAGTATGCATGTGGCCGGATGAAAACAACACAAATTGTGAAGAGGGCCTTAGATCCCATCCAAAGATCATGCAGTTATAGAACACTGCCAGGTGAGGTCATACTTTTCATTTAATGATTAAAAAACAAGCAAATAGATCTTTTTCAGTCAGAAAAAACATTAAACAGTCACATGAGGTTGGTCACGCAAAGGAAGATAATTTCTTACTTGCACAAAGAATCTAGAGATTGGGACTGGCATGATCGGTCGATTATGGGCCAACCAAATTCGAAACTTTTATGTTTAGTTTGCACATAGTCCTGGAACTTATTTTGTTGGAGAAGATATTGTTTTCCATTATCAATCTTTGCATTTTCTTGTTTTCAAATTTTCTTTTTGCACTCTTTAAGTTTCTGTTTTTGATTTCAGACTGAGAGGTTTTCGTTGTTGATTGATGAAAGCAATGACCACAATGATGACAAGGGCCTAGTTATTCTTCTGAGGGTGACAGAAGCGGCTGGAGTAGTTTTTGGACATGCCAATAGTCAATATTTGGACTGGGGAAAATATTTTCAACGCTACTGATAATTGCTTCAGGTACAGTTAATCAAATTCTTAAACAATCCTAATCTGTGCAAAGTAAATGGCAGATGACACAGGCCCTTATCAAAGCAATAAACAAAAAAGCATTTAGCTGATTCACACCTTAACCCTTTAACAAACAATTCCTGGGGAAGAAGCCTTCTGAAAATGTTGTGGGAAATGGAGTAACCAGCATTTTCTCCTTTTCCCACAATGTGTTTTACCCTTTGAAATAAAGTTTCACTTTTTGTTGTCTACAAATGCTTTCAATTTGGACAAGTCTAAAATTTTGTCTTTCGGTAAAGAGTTAATTCTTGCATATTTTTCTTTGAAGAACTAGTTCCTTTTTAAATCCAGCAGTTTTTTTCAGTTTTATTAATGACCCAGTTTTATTTGAAGACTTATAGCAAAGCTTATTATTTCAGTGTATAGGAACAGCTTGTTTTGGCATGTATTTTTACGTTAGGAAGCAAATCTTATTACTTCCAGAGTGCTTTACTGTAGTTTTCAATCTGATCTGGAAAAAAAAAAAAGAACTGCTTGAAGAGGGAAAAAAATCTTTTCTTTGAGAACCCCCTTATGAAATGAGGTTCTTTTTGCATATGATCAATTTTAGCTCCTCTGAATACATCTAATACATCTTTCTGCTATCTAATGTCGAGATTGTTCATTTTCTTTTTGTGTTTCAGAAAAAACAACATACCATGGGATAACTTAATAGCCTTCACCAGTGACAACTGTAATGTTATGATGGGAAAAGGTGAGAACTCTGTCTTAGCCTGCATCAAAAGGGTAATTTGTTATTTATCTTTGCCACTATTCCGTTACAGAAGCTCTTTACAGATTGAAACCTCAAAAATGATTTAAAATCTACACATGAGAAAAACAATACATACTAAAAAGCCAGTTCCTCATTTTACAATACAGTTTACCTAGTTAACCCTTTCCCAAACAATCCCTGGTTTTTACGACCCTGAAATAGAAACCTTTTGAAAACAGTGTGGGAAAAGGAGAAAATGCTGGTAATCAGCATTTTCTCCTTTTCCCACAATGTTTTCTACCCTCCCAGAACAAACTTCAATTTTCGAGTCCCGTTAATGTTGTCGTCCGTAAATGCTGTCAATTTGGACCAGTCTAAAATTGCGTTGTTTGGTGAAGAGTTAAGAAGCAAATATAATTTTTGTGTACAGTTTTCTGAATGTTCATCCATCCATATGTCATTATGTTAAACGTGTGTTGTCTCCATTTAAGACAATTATCCAAGCTTGTTGCATTATGTGGAACTCTTAATCTGTCTAGTGTCATACTCTTGGCACATATGTTCACAATCTGATTGTCCTCATCTTCAATAGTTTTTGTATATTTAGGAAGTTCAGTGGACCTTTCATTGTAAATTATTTATTTACTGTACTGGAAGAGCTTTATAAACATTGTTTCCATTTAAGCATAACAGCATGTGTTTCATACTTTCTTTCAGGTCCAGCCAGCTGTTCTTGATATTGGTTGCATCTGTCGTCTGGCAAATCTGTGTGCTCAAGCTGCTGTTAAAACACTACCAGGGAGAGTTGATGACCTTCTCACAGACATTTTCTATCATTTTCAAAACTCATCTAAATGCAGAGAAAACTTAAAAGGAGTTTGAACATTTTTCTGAAACAGAGCCCCTGAAAATTCTGAGGCATGTAACTACCCGATGGCTGTCATTAGAGAGATGTGTTATTAAGAGTACACTGTTGCAGTGGAATGCTTTGTATAGTTATTTTCACAGCCATCCAGAAAGTGAAAAAAACTGGGAGAGTAAACAGGGTAGCAGAGCTATTAGGAAGACACGATGTTAGACTTTTCTTCATGTTTCTGTCCTTTATATTAGGGCCACTAAATGAATTCAATACAGCCTTTCAAACTAGTGAATGCAGCATAGGCTCCCTTGTGTCTGAGATGAATAGACTGCTGAGGAAATTCCTAGCTAAATTTGTCAAAATGGATGTAATAAAACAACATGTTGCAGACTTGACAACAGTGCCATTCATAGACAGAAGTCTTCAGCATAACAATAAATTATTGGCTGTTGGTACACAGGCACGACTATACTTGAGTGAGATAAAAGAGAATCTGACTATTACTGAAGAGAGCTAGTTCTTTTCCTCTGTTCGTGTCTTCTATGAGGTTGTGGTTGGCAAAATGATTGAAAAATTTCCATTTAGAGATGAAAGCATTACACATCTGGGGGTCCTAAATCCCCATAGTGAACTGAAAAGAGAGGCTGTAATTAGTCTTGCAAAGAGATTTTCACTGGTGGAAGATGAAGATATTGATAACCTGAATGAAGAATTGCTAGACTATGAGCTTACACCAAAGGATCAACTCCCAGCTTTCAAAGAAAACAACCATGTAGATATATACTGGCTTTCCATCTCAAAAATGAAAACTGGTGCAGGAAAATTAAGATTTCCCTTGTTAAGAACCCTCATAAAGGCATTAATCACCATACCAAACAGTAATGCTGATTCAGAGAGGGTGTTCTCCGTGTTGCGAAAGATTCACACCGACTTCAGGTCTGAACTTGAAAATGACACAATTTGTGCACTGTTAATATCAGTGAAAATAAACTTGGATGGAGACTGCTATGATGCAGATATAACGAATGAACATCTGAAAGCAGCCAAGAAGGCAACATGGGGCTATGTTCAGGATCGTATGAGCTCAGGTCTTTGTGCAAAAGCCTGATATTTTAGATCTAGTTTCTTTTTTCTTGTTTCATATGTTTTCTTTTAACATGAAAGACTTTGACATACAATTTTTTTTTTTTCTTTTAATTTTTACAAATAAAGCCATGATAGTGATTTTAAATCACTTTAACCCTTCCCTAAACAAGCCCTCATTTTTGAGTGTCTAGAGAACTAGTCTTTTGAAAACACTGTAAGAAAAGGAGAAATTTCTTGTAACAAGCTATTTCTCCGTTTCCAACACTGTCTTCTACCCTTCTGGCTAACTTTGGGCCATTTTCTTCAATATTGAAATTCTTGTCTGGAAACTCCTTTGGTTTGGAAGAGTCTAAAATTTGTCATTTGGGAAAGGGTTAACAGAATATATTTACCGTATAAGGCATTTAGAACTTAGCCATATTTGCTGATATTTCAATACTTTGTTTTAATGTTCTTGCATTTACAGAAAGTTTTTCTCATACTTCAAGCAAAGGTTCTTTGTGATATAGTTGATCTCTACTACAATGCTTTAAAAACACATTAACCCTTCCCCAAACAAGCCCTCATTTTTGAGTGTCTAGAAAACTAGTCTTTTGAAAACACTGTAAGAAAAGGAGAAATTGCTTGTAACAAGCTATTTCTCCGTTTCCAACACTGTCTTCTACCCTTCTGGCTAACTTTGCGCCATTTTCATCAATATTAAAATTGTTGTCTGCAAACTCCTTTGGTTTGGAAGAGTCTAAAATTTGTCATTCGGGAAAGGGTTATCAGAATATATTTACCATATAAGGCATTTAGAACTTAGCCATACTTGCTGATATTTCAATACTTTGTTTTAACCCATTGCACTACTATCCTTACTTTTGACGCCCATGAGAAAGAAGGCTTTTGAAAACGCTGTGGGAAAAGGAGAAAATGCTGGTAACCAGCATTTTCTCCTTTTCCCACAGTATTTTCTACCCTTCCCAGAACAAATTTCAGTTTTTCAGTCACATTTATTTTGTCGTCTGCAAATGCTTCAAATTTGGACCAGTCTAAATTTTTCTCGTGTGGTAATGGGTTAATGTACTTGCATTTACAGAAAGTTTTTCTCATACTTCAAGCAAAGGTTCTTTGTGATATAGTTGATCTCTACTACATTGATTTTAAATCACATTAACCCTTCCCCAAACAAGCCCTCATTTTTAAGTGTCTAAAGAACAAGTCTTTTTGAAAACACTGTAGGAGAAGGAGGAATTGCTTGAAGCAAGCTATTTCTTCTTTTCCAACACTGTTTTCTACCCTTCTGGATAACTTTCCGCCATTTTCATCAATATTAAGATTGTTGTCTGCAAACTCCTTTGGTTTGGAAGAGTCTAAAATTTGTCATTCGCGAAAGGGTTAACAGAATATATTTATAAAATATTTAGAACTTATCCATACTTGCTGATATTTCAATATTTTGTTTTAATGTACTTGCATTTACATAAAGTTTTTCTCATACCTCAAGCAAAGGTTCTTTGAGATATAGTTGATCTCTACTACAATACATTGTTACACATTTGTTTTATATTTACATTTTAACCAAAACTCAGTTCTGGAGTAAAGTATACTGTGGTAATGTTTGTTTTAAATATATATACCAGTTTTAGCTTTAAACCTAAAAAATTCTCAACATCCTAAATTTTTTATAGAGCACACTAGTCAATGATTTCACTGTACCCATGCTATTAACTTACCATCATTTTATTTTTATTCTGAAGTTGCATCTGCTTATTGTCAGTACACTTTTTTATCTTTGCTTTCTTGTTTTGTCATGTGTATTTTGAATTGTAGTTAAATAAAGTTAATAAAATCATACATGTAGATCTCTGGGTTTTTTTTTCTGAATTTGATAGGACCCCCCTAGCAGACCTTCACGCCTACGACGCTCACATCAAATATGGGCTGTCTCACTGATTTTTTTTCCAGGAAACTTAACATCTGTGTACATGGTCAAATGAGTTTTAGGAAGACATTTATAAATGTTAATTAGTGCATCATTTATTGTGGGGATGTTATTTGGTTCTCAGTATCATTCTGAGTATAATTGAATTCATAAATATGTAAAAAGTTTTGATAAAAAGGTTTCAACCCTTCCAAAGTGGCATTTGCCAGTTTTCAACAACTACATAGACATTGCAGATAGGGTCTTAGCTTGCATTTTGACAACCTTAGTAGTTGCTTGATGATAATATTGATTTGTGTGTGTGACAACCTATTCAGCTGATCAGCAATTAAGCAAAACTTAGATTTTACTACCGGCTTGAAAGTTTTATTTATTTAGCAAGATAATGGTTCACAATATTCAGAATTCCAGCTTTTCATTAGTCAAAGTGTTTGAAGGCTTAACTTCCTCAAAATAGAGATGTCATTTATCAGTTACGTAGTGATGTTTTTTCTATTGTGGTTTATAGTTCAATAAACCGTGGTTGTGAGTTATGAGGCACAATAAATAATTCAAGAGGGCAATAGCCTGAGTGTTTATTCAATGTGCCTCTTAACTCACAATATGGTTTATTGAAGATAAACCATGATAGAAAGAAGATAATTTCTATTCTAACATGATCAACTCTCACTGAAAGGCAAACAAGTTCATATGTCAAATAAAAATGTGGATGTAGATGATATTCCATTGAATAACTTACCTACTTACTTACTGTAGACAGAGTGATAACACTTTATGCAGAATGACGTCAATCTACATAGAATGACACAGATTTGACCGCACTTTCATTGCACTGTGCTTATAGAGCCAAATTCATATGTCATGTTAGAATAAAAAATCCAATATGGCTACTACTAATAAAACAACTCTGCCTTTTTAAAACATTATGAGCAAAGAATGAGGTTAATAGCATTTTCTCCTTTTCCTACAATATTTTTAATCTTTTAGACAGAAAAATTAACCATCTATAAGTACAAAAATCAAGCACCTATAAATGTGTGTACATAACACACTGAAATTGTCATCTTCAAGTGTTTTCAAATTGAGTGGGTCTGAAATTGTTCAAATTCAGTATACTTAAAATGATTATTGTATCTACTTTTCTATAAGCTTATTTTTTTTTCTTTCGTAGACTTGCCCAGTGGGTTTTGGCAGTAAAGAAAGCAATGGAACAGTTACAAGCCCTGAAGTTACGGCAGGAGATACTGGTGGTGATAAAAAGACTAACTAATGATGGATTGAATTACAGTTATACAGACTAGTTTTATGGTGTATAGAAAAAGAAAATGCAGAAACAGAGAACAAGCAATATATGTATTAATAATTTGTGCCTCCCATTGAAATTGTTATCTAAGAATTAATTCAAAATAATACCAAACGGCAAAGTTTAAGACCAGTCTAATTTAACCCATCACAACATCTGACAACCCGGAGAAAGAAGCTTTTAAAAAACATTGTGGGGAAAGGAGAAAATGCTGGTAACCAGCATTTTCTCCTTTTCCCACAGTGTTTTCTACTCTTCACAAAACAAATTTCAAATTCTCAGTCACTTTTATTTTGTTGTCTGCAAATGCCATAGTTTGGACAAGCCTAAAATATTGTCATTTGGTAAGGAGTTAAAAGTAAAAGCAGACAACAAAATAAACGTGACCCAAACATTTAAATTTGTTTTCAGATGGGTAGAAATTATTACTGAAAAAAGGAGAACATGTTAGTTAAGAGCATTTTCTCCTTTTCTTTCCATGTTTTCTAAAACTTTGTAAGGTTTCTTAAAAATTGTGACTGTTATCCAAGAATTGATTTTGACCATTTTGCAGAATGGTCAGAGGTATTTAATCAGAGCGCAAATGTATGTTTGTGATGTTTTATTTGTGCAATTTGATAGATTATAAATTATCAATTTCAGTGTTGTTCATTTACAGTTCATGTAGTTGTGGGGTTTTTTTTTTTCAATCCTTTACCTCATGAGAAAAATATAGACTTGTCCAAATTTGAAGCAGTTATAGATGGCAATTTAAAAGCAACTCAATTGAGGAAATTTGTATTTGATAGGGTAGGAAATATTGTGGGAAAAGGAGAAAATGCCGGACACCAGCATTTTCTCCTTTTCACACAATATTTTCTAGAGGCCTCTACCCTAGGGTCATAAAAAATCGGGATTGTGTGGTAAGGAGTTAATCCAAGAAGACCTAAATATAGGCCATGCTCTGGCAAAAGGGGGCTGAATGCATTTTCTAGATGCATGATTAGAAGGATCTTCACAAGCCAAGGCTGACGATTCACTACGCTACTCTACCTTGGTGGATTGAGCTTGATTTTAACATTCCCCCGATACGCTTTTTCATTGGATGCAGCCAGCGCTAACTGCAATGAATGAAATCGCTCGTAGCATTTCATCTTTGATAAAAATAGAATAAGGTCGCGACCTTTTGAATACAAGATAAACATGGAAACCCACGTGGATGTCTGCTTATCGCTTCATGTTGAATAATGGTATTCATAAGCAGTTTGTGAAACGATATTTCATTGGCTTTCAGAAATATGATGTGAAGGGGAGTAATAACCAGCATCCAATAGAATCTCGAAATCGGGCTTACTCAAGGTAAGATCCACGTAGTGATCGTAACCTTGGCTCAAGAAGATAGATTAGAAGCTAGTCATCACATGATCATTGATCAACAGAGTCATTTTATCTGACAACCAGCTGAGTCGTGAGGTAAACTGATTCCTGGACATGCAAAAAATTGACCAATAGCAAAATGTTTTACCAAGGTCTGATTGCAAATGCTTACTTGACACGTTAATACCCCTCTTCACAGAGTATGGCTCGATTAATCAGTAAAATTTATTTAATCTCATGAACATCATAGGTAATACTTTTATGAGTGGCATGCCACTCATAAAAATATTACCAATAATGTTCATGAGATGAAATAAAATTTTGATCTTTCACCAAAAATTTATTTATTTCTTGCTTTTAACCCTTTCTGGGAAGAACTTAATCAAAATCTAGTAGAGTTTTTTTTTTTTTTTTTTTCGGTTATTCCCTGTGGTGTACCCCCTCTGCCTGGCAACAAATTACTATATTAAGTCGAGCGCTAGAAATGTAAGGTAAATGACATCATATTTCCATCTGACTGTAAGGCTTCAATTGAAGAGTTAAAGTGTAAATATCCGTTTTCTGGCAAATTGTAACCATGAAATATTTCACCGATATATTTTTATAACCTACTAGAAAGCATTAAGTATGCTTAACTCTTTACCGAATGACAAAACAATATACTTGTTACATGTACAAATGAAAAGTACATGTATTCACAGATAACAAATGTAGTGCAAACAATGAAATTTGTCTTTGGAAGGGTAGAAAACATTGTGGGAAAAGTAGAAAATACTGGTTATATAAATTTCGTGAAAAGGCTTCTCTCTAAGACATATTTATAGTCGAGATTGTATGGTAAAGGGTTAAGGTAGTTTTATTTTCTGTTTCAATTTAATCTGTGAAGATCTGAGTCACCTGATAGATTTGAATGATACAGGCTTTCTACTGAGAAAATGGATCAACGCATTTCAATTTAACACTTTACACCATGGATACTCATTTCTACGCATTGCTTGTAGGAGGCTTTGGAAAACATTGTGGCAAACGGTGAAATTTTTCGTGACAAGCAATTTCACCTTTTGCAACAATGTTTTCTATGCTATCAAAAGGTGTCATATACACATAAGAAAATGGCCTCATCCTTGGGGTCAATTAGAGATGCCATAGAAATATCTTATTGGGTAAAGGGTCAAGGCAGTCTTTGCTTGAATACTGAAATAATGATGGACAGTGCAGGCTTTCTCAATTAACCCATTACCAAACGACAATATTTTAGACTGGTCCAAATTGAAAGCATTTGCAGACAACAAAATAAAAGTGAATGAAAAATTGAAATTTGTTTTGTGAAGGGTAGAAAACATTGTGGAAAAAGGAGAAAATGCTGGTAACCAGCATTTTCTCCTTTTCCCACAATGTTTTCTAAAGGCTCCTTTCTCTAGGGTGTCAAAAGTAGGGATTGTGTGGTAATGGGTTAAGAAAATTGGATCAATGCATTTCAATTTTAAGGAGGTTTTTGCAGGAATACTTGACTCATTACCAATATAGTAGGCTTGTCCGAATCAAAAGCATTTGCAGACGACAAAATAAAGGTGACCAAAAATTTGAAATTTGTTTTGTAAAGGGTAGATAACATTGTGGGAAAAGGAGAAAATGCTGGTCATTAGCATTTTCTCCTTTTCCCACAATGTTTTTCTAAAGGCTTCTATCTCGGGGTTATTAAAAGTAGGGATAGTGTGGTAATGGGACAAATAATGGTGGGCAGCACAGGCTTTCTGAATTAAGAAAATTGGATCAATGCATTTCAATTTTAAGGCAGTCTTTGCCGGAATACTTAATCCATCACCACACAATCCCTACTTTTGATAACCCTAAGAAAGAAGCCTTTAGAAAACATTGTGGGAAAAGGAGAAAATGCTGGTCACCGGCATTTTCTCCTTTTCCCACAATGTTTTTCTAAAGGCTTTTATCTCGGGGTCATTAAAAGTAGGGATAGTGTGGTAATGGGACAAATAATGGTGGGCAAATTGGATCAATGCATTTCAATTTTAAGGCAGTCTTTGCCGGAATACTTAATCCGTCACCACACAATCCCTACTTTTGATGACCCTAAGAAAGAAGCCTTTAGAAAACATTGTGGGAAAAGGAGAAAATGCTGGTAACCTTTTCCCACAATGTTTTCTACCCTTCACAATACAAATTTCAAATATTAACTTTTATTTTGTCGTCTGCAAATGCATTCAATTTGGACAAACCTAAAATTTTGGTGTGTGGTAACATAAAGAGTTAAATATCGGTGCACAGCACAGACCTAAGGTCAGACTGCATTTTATGTTCGGTCTAATTTTGATATACTTTGTTCACTAAAAGCCGAGTCAGTGGTGCACTGGACTTGAAAACAGGAGGTCGCTGGATTGATCCCCATTTTGTCGGTTTACTTTCCGTAGATTAATGAAAGTCATTGTGACAGGATTGTTTCCTCTCTGACCACTGATTACTGTTTTGAAGATGGATGTGTGGGAAGGCAGCTAGAGCCTTGGGAAGAATATTTTTACAAAAAAACTGGTCAAAGAAACTCCAGAAAAACATTGATAGGTGCGCCAGCCACCCCATATAACTGAAATAATGTTGAAAATGCCATGAAACACAATACCATAAATCAGTTGTCTACCAACCACCATGTTTTCATAAGAAACTGTATTGGTTATGAGCATGTTAGGATCAAATTTAAAGCTTTGTTTTTTCCAACAAACTAATGTTTAAGATCCGCAAGAAAAGGGCTTTTGAAGGAATGGTGACAGAAAATGCTGAAAACAAGCATTTTATCTTTTTATCACAGTTTTGTACTCTGTTTAGGATAAATGATGTCATCTGAGTATCTGAATCACATTTAAAATATTTTGTGGTCTGTTATGTTAAAGAAAAAAAAAGAAGATAAACTGTTTAACCCATTACCAAACAACAATATTTTAGACAGGTCCAAATTGAAAGCATTTGCAGACAACAACATAAAAGTGACTGAAAATTTGTGAAGTGTAGAAAACATTTTGGAAAAAGGAGAAAATGCTGGCTATCAATATTTAGAGAAAATAAATTCAGCAAGCAAGTGGAACTTCGGACTCGATAATGATCAGAAAGAAGACCATTATGAAATCTTGTATACATGTTTGTTTACATTACTTTGCAAAAGTAGTCTGGGCACTGCTGAAAAATTTTTTTCATGGAGCTATGAAAAAAAATTTCAGCCAATCAGAACTCGCCAATGTCCATGAAAACAACTAATATTGAATTATATGGTAAAGAGTTAATTCTTCATTGAACAACAAACTTTTTCACTGATCCAAATTGAATGCGTAGGCTCATGTCAAACTTGATATTTCTCAAATAGCAAGATTTATCTTTTCTCCTTTTCCTACAATACTTTCAATAGGGTCACTAAAACAGGACTGTTTTGTACAGGGTTAAATTTTGCACTATAAATGCTGTATGAATGTTTTCTGTTACATCAAACAGCAAGTGAATTGCTTTTACAAACAGTTTAACCCTTTCCCAAACGACAAGTTTTGGATACAGGTTGGCTTGCAAACACATGTAGTTTTTCGCTCCACTGGCAAAAGGCCAGCGGATTTATGTGTGGTGTCCAACGTGCGTCCACCTGTCTGTGTGTTTGTCCATCCATCCATGGGTGCTTTAATTTTTATTTCAAATATCTTCTCTGAAACTACCCACCAAAATTTGATGAAAGTTGGCAGAAATTATTTTGCCATGCTCCTCTTCAGAATTCTTGAAAGAATTTGTTCCCTCAAAAAACTCTGGTTGTCATGGCAACAAAACTGAAAAATATTGAAAATTTTTAAAAATCTTCTTCTCTGAAACCACAAGGCCAAGGACTACTGAATTTGGCATGTAGCTTTACCTAATAGACTTTTAACAGTTTTCCTCATATAATAAGCCTGTGGTTGATACTGGCTCCATCCCACGGATCACAAGTTTAATGTGGGCTTCATATACATTCGCTTCAATTTCAATGGAAGTAACTCCTGTTATGAGAGATATAGTTTGTTACTATTTACCTCCCTTGATTATCAAACTGCAGTGATAAATCATGCGTGCTAGGTATTTAAATTTTTTTTATAGAAAATATTCTGTTTTCAGGGAGAGTGATTTATTTTGATGCTAACGGTTATGCTCACATGCGTGGAATATCAAATTCAAAGTAAGGTTTCTATCATTTAGTTTTTATTTCCTGGAACTTTACCTTTTACACCAGCATCCGGTGATTAAACCTGCTTGTATTACCTGACAATGTTCAGTGTTTTTTTAAAGCCTTCTCTTTCTGGGTCATCAACACTTTGATTTGTGTAGTAGAGGGTTAAGAAGCCAGTGGAGCAATACAGGGCCATAATAACTCTGTTATTTCATTTCCATGGAAGTGAAGTGTTACCTTATTGAACGAGGCTGGATGAAAGCAAAGCTTTTTTCAGAACAGTTGTTGAGGTTTTCTCGAAGCACTGTCATTTTGGTAGGAAAAGGAGAAGATACTGGATATCAGCATTCATAGCTAAGCTGAACATGAAGTGCCTAACTCTTTACCAAACGACAAAATTTTGGACTTGTCCAAATTGAAAGCAGTTGCAGATGACAAAATAAATGTGACTCAAAAATATAAATTTGTTTTGGAAAGGGTAGAAAACAATGTGGGAAAAGGAGAAAATGCTGGTAACCAGCATTTTCTCCTTTTTCCTAAAATGTTTTCACAAGGCTTTTTCATTAAGGTCAATAAAAGTCAGGATTGTGTGGTAAAGGGTTAAGGTGAGCTTTTGTGATCATACTTTGTCCCTTGTCTGCCACCAGCCTTTCCCTTGTGTATGCTCTAGAAGCCACATTTTCAGTCAGATACTCATGAAAACTGGTCAGAATTATAATTGTCTTGATAATATCTTGGACATGATAAAGAATTAGTCATGTAGGGTCAAATAGTAGGTCAAGTGACCTTTCAGGAAAGGCAGGTTTGGCATGTCCGCCTTAGTAACGCAGTATTTTGACCTGACAAACAAACCAGAAAGATGGCATCAAATACATGGAGAAAGAGGATTTATTTGTTATATTTTATATTTTTCATTGTCTGCAGGATTTTCTTAGAAAAGCCTATTTTGTAGCCTTCACAGACTGGGTTTACAGACTTGAAAAATGTATTTCTGTCAAGGGAGAATATTTTGAAAGGGTGAAATGAACAACATATATGCATTTAATATAATGTGACACATAGACACCTCATTACACAATTAAATGAATGACCCTCATGCCAAAATGATTCTGTTCTGCAACTTAAATTTAATAATTTTCTACCAAAATTTTATCTGATTTAGAAAAATAAAACCATGATTTTACAATAGGAAAGTGTATCACTTTGTCTAACCTTTGTTTTAATTGGTTGATTTGACATGTCAATCAAAATCGGCAGAAAGGTCAATTTCGTTTCACAATTTCATGAACGCCAGATTACTCAGGCAAGTCCTTCAGGGCCATTGACTGTCTTTTCTTTTTTCGCCATTGACTCTCTTTTCTTTTTTCTCCCTCATCAATCTAAGTGTAAACAATCACATTATTAGGCTTTTTTCTTTGAAACATAAAAATTCTGCTTTCCTTCCCCCATCCCGACTCTGGTTCAATGCATAGTGAAAAAAAAAAATAGATTCGTCTAAATTCAAAGCATATCCAGACAATAATTTAAATTCCAACACAATGGAAAATGTGAAAAAAAAAAATGTTACGGAAAACGGAGATAAATGTTGGTAATAGGCTTTTTCTCCTTTTCCCACCACAGTTTTTAAAGGTTGGGTTTTTCAGTGTTACAAAACCACAGGATTGATAGGTAGTGATTTAAAGAACAGGATTAATATCTAAGGTAATTCTGACATTCTGCTACAACTTTCCATGCCATATCCAAGACAAATCATAAAATCATCCATTAAAGATGAGTGGTACATTTTCCCAGAACTTATAATTACAGACCTAGAACAATATTTTTGTCATTTGTATTGATTATCATTTATGTCTAGATTGATGTTATTGTTTTTTGAGGTACCACTGTGAATACAGAATCAGTTACCGTAACTCTCCACCAGACAGCAAAGTTTTAGACCCAAATTAATCCTTATCCTGGCAAATAACTCTACCTTTTACCATATAATCAAGGGTTTTAACCCTTTCCCAAACGACAAATTTTTGGACTAGACCAAATTGAAAGCATTTGCAGACGACAATTCAACTCTTGCTGAAAAGATGATTTCTGTCTATGATAGGGTAGAAAACATTGTGGGAAAAGGAGAAAATGCTGGTTACCAGCATTTTCTCCCTTTCCCACAATGTTTTCAAAAGGCTACTATTCCAGAACTGTAAAAACCAGGGATTGTTTGGGAAAGGGTTAAGGACCCTGAGGTAGAGACCTTTTGAAAACATTGTGGGAAAAGGAGAAAATGCTGGTGACCAGCATTTTCTCCTTTTCCCACAATCTTTTCTACCCATCAGTGACAAGTTCCACCACTTGAGTCACATTTACACAGATGTTAGCCAATGCTTTCACCTTTGACAAGTCTACATTTTTGTCATTTGGTAAAGATTAATATCTGTTTATTTGAGAGTGTAGATCAAAGATGAGACTGCATATCCTGTGCAGTCTGAACTTGATTACCCTGTCTGATGAGGTCATTGACTAGTCCAAATTGAGAGCATTTGCAGACAACAACATAGATGTGGCTCAAAAATTGAAATTTGCTTTGGGAAGGGTAGAAAACATTGTGGGAAAAGGAGAAAATGCTGGTTACCAGCATTTTCTCCTTTCCCTACAATGTTTTCAAAAGGCTTCTTTCTCGAGGTCGTTAAATGTCGGGATAGAGTGGTGAAGAGTTAAGGATACAGCCAATTGGAACTGAAGTCTTTCCTGAGACAATAGAACTGACATATTTATAATTTTTGTGATCTATCATTCTGACAAGTCATATGTCTTCATATGTCCACAGAGATACAAATCAACCAATATGTGTCGCTGTTTACTATGTATATTTGATTTAGATCTCCCTGGTTTCAGAGCTGACTGTCACCATCCATGGAGAACATTGTTTGCTCAACCGATATAAATATTATTACCAAAGTTGTCTGCTGTAGAAGACAGGAAGTAGGTTAGAAAATCAGTAAAAGATTGTTTTTTAGCTCCACTGGCTAATGGCCAGTGAGCTTATATCATTGCCTGGTGTCTGTTGTGCATCTGTTCATGCATTAACTTTTATTTTAAACATCTCCTCTAAAGCTACCCATCAGATTTTGACAAAACGTTACAGAAATGATTGTGCCATGTTCCTCTTCAGAATTTCTTGAAAGAATTTGAGTCGAAACTTCTGGTTACCATGGCAACAGAACTGAAAAATATTAGAAATCTTTGAAATTTTTCTCCAGAACCACAAGGCCTAGATATACCTATTTTAGCATGCAGCTTCATCTAATGGACCTCTACTAAATTTTAAACTTCTTCAAACTATACCCCTGAGTTAAATGTTGGCTAAATCTATGGATAACAAGTTTTATATGGGCTGATTGAAAACTTAACACAATCTTCTTTTTCTAACCCATTTGGTCTAGGACTACCAATTTTGACATGAAGCTTCACCTAATGGACTTCCATCAAGATTCTTCAAAGTACAGCCCTGGGTTCAAAAATGGCCCTGATTAATCTGGTGAACCTCTACTAACACTTCCAATTATAGCCCTGGGGCTGAATAGGCCGTGCCCAAGGGGTCACAAGTTTATCATAGGCTTAGTTAGAGAAACTTTAAAAAAAATCAGTTTCTTTACCATAACTATGGCCTAAATTTCGTATGTAGGTTTACCTAATAAACTTCAAGTAAGATTCATCAAATTATAGCCCTGGGGTCAAATTTGGTCTTTTCCCAGGTCACAAGTTTTGCATTGACTTATTTAGTGAAAACTTTAAGAATCTCCTTATTCCAAACAGTAAGGCCTATGGCTACCGAATTTAGCACATAGCTTAATCTACTTAATGTTTTCTGACTTTGTTCAGAGTTAACAATTGAATTGTAGTAAGCCCTGCCTCTCGTGTTTTATTGAAGAAACTTTGAAAGTCTTATAACCATATAGTCTAGACCTGTTTTATGTGGTGTATGGCTGTATCTTGTCGAGCGCCACCAGGATTCTAGAAGTTATAGCTCATTCTCATAGGTCAAAATCATAATTACTGGTAAAAAATGGAGTTGCCAAGGGATCACAACTTTCAGTCACTTTTTTTTATAGCGTAAACTTCAAATTCTTTTTGTGAGATACCATTTTGCCTAGACTTTGGCGTATATGTTTAGCACAAATTAGCCATTTTAGCAATACATGGCCATTATTTCTCCCATGTTTTTGTCCATCAAGACTCATGTTTCTACACAACATGGAAACCTTCGAAGATACAGTAAAATTGGGTATTGTGCACGCTCTTGAGACCACATTTTTAGTACAAAACTCTTGAAACTTGGACAGAATGATTGTCTTGATGATGTCTCAGACGACTTTGAAAATGGGTCATGTTGGGTCAACAGATCACTTGATCAAATCCTAGAAAACCATTGTGTACGCTCTAGAAGCCACATTTTTGGTGCCTTACTCATGGAATTTGGTCAGAATGTTTGTCCTGATGATTTCTAGGACTGGTGTGGAAAAAGGTCATGTTGAGTCATAAACTATGTCACTTGGTCAAACCTTACAAATCTTGTGTACACACTAGAGACCACATTTTCAGTCAAATACTCATGAAAGTTGTTCCGAATATTTGTCATAATGATATCTTGAATGAGTTTGAAAATGGGTCATATCGGGTCAAAAACGAGGTCAACAGGTCAGATCTTTCAAATAGCTTGTGTAGCACTAGAGCCATCATTTTCCTGTCCAACACAAACAAATTCGGAATTTTGGGTTTGTTTTTTACTCTTTACCACACAGCAAAATTAATATAAACTTGTCCGAATCGAAAACATTTGCAGATGGCAATTTAAATGGCCAAAATGATGGAAATTGATACAGTAGAAAAAAATGTGGGAAAAGTAGAAAAGATAGGTTACCAGCATTCTCTCTTTTTCCAACAATGTTTTCAAACGGCTTCTTTTTCAAGGAACTTGAAACTGTTTGATAAAGGGCTAGGGAATACGGACTTCTCCTATCCAAAATGTCATGCATGTTTTGTGCAGTCTGATCTTGATCCACACAAGCAGCAAACACAACTACAGACGCATCTGAAAGACCCATTAACCCATTTCCACACAATACCAACTTTTGACGACCCTCGGAAAGAAGCCTTTTAAAACATAGTGGGAAAAGGAAAAAATGCTGGTAACCAGCATTTTCTTCTTTTCCCACAACGTTTTCTACCTAATTAAAGACATTTTGCATCATTTTAGCCACTGAAATTGTTGTCTGCTATTGTTTACAATTCAGACAAGGCCAAAAATTTGTCGTCTGGTAAAGTGTGAAAGGGTTACCCTCTACCTGAAAGCAAAACAATAGACATGCCCTTATTTGAAACCTTTGATGACAACAATGTGGCTGAATGATAGATGAAAAGATGGAAAGCATTATGGGCTTTTTTACTTAACAATTATCACAACTGGGGTTTTATATAGGTTAAGTGGTAAATACAGTTTGGCCTGTGTTTTAACTCTTTACCAAAATTTTAGACTTGTTCAAATTGAAAGCATTTGCAGACGACAAATGTAACTCAAAAATTGAAACTTAACTTTAGTAGAGTAGAAAATATCGTGGGTAAAGGAGAAAATGTTGGTTACTAGTATTTTCTCCTTTTCCCACAATGTTTTCAGAGGGCTTTTTCCTCTGGGTCGTAAAAACCTGGGATTGTTTGGTAAAGGGTTAATACAAAAAGTTTATAGCTATTGTAACTCATCACCACCTGTAGTAAGTTTGCAGCAGATGGCACTTAAAATATCATTTTAACATAATCAGTTTTGGGATCTAAATTTATCTCTATTAATCACAGATATCAATATTATCAGGTGCGTAGCTAAATGGAGGCCTGGTTTTCGACATTCGCCATCAAATCATTAAATAAACGAAATGTGCTTTCTCAATCTGGAAAAGAAACCAAATCGTTTCAATTTCACAACTGCTTCTGCTAGAAAACAAAAACTAAATATAGACAATCTTGATCACAGATCAAACTTCACATTCTGTTTAGTCAGATCTGTGCAGTCTGATCTCAATCTACATTATCTGTAAAATGCAGTGTGATCTTGGTTTGCATCGTCTACAAAATTGACAAAGTTTGCCTTGGCTCTTTAATCCTCTTCCAGATTATAAAATTTTAGGCCTGTCCAAATTCAAAGCATTTGCAGGCAACGAAATAAAGACTCAAAAATTTAGATCTGTTTTTGGAAGGGTAGAAAACATTGTGGGAATAGGAGAAAAATGCTGTTGAATGGTATTTTCTCCTTTTCCTACAATGTCTACAAAAGCCCTCTCCCTCAAAGTCGTTAAGAGTTAGGATTGTGAGGTAAAAGGTCTAAGTGTTAATATCTGTTTTGGAAGAGGAAAAGGAAGAAATGAAAAAGAGAGAGAAAAAAAAATAGAATAATTTGGGCACTATCTTTTCTACATTCCAGGCTATGCACCCGTATAAATTATGTTGTGACAAAGGGCAAAAACTGCTCTTAATGATAAACTTCTCTTCCTCTTAATGCCACAATGTTTTTGAGATCAGGCTGCTATAGGATTAAGAGGATGATGTGTTAAAGTAATGTATCATAACTATGTAAAATTGATTTAAATTAGTCTTTAATTCATTACCAAATGACAAAATTTCAGGTTTGTCCAAATGGAAAGCATTTGCGAAAGACAAAAGTGACAAAAATGAAATTTGTTATGTGAAGGGTAGAAAACATTTGGCGAAAAAGAGAAAATGCTGGTTACCAGCATTTTCTCCTTTTCCCTACAATGTTTTCTAAAGGCTTCTTTCTCAGGATCGTTAAAAGTTAGGATTGTGTGGTAAAGAGTTAAACAAAAGAATTAACTTCAACCACCCTTTAAAAAGTACGAAAAGACTGTGAAAAGAGGATAAAATGCTTATATATGTATTCTTCATTTTTTCACATTTCCACAATGTTGAAATCTATTAATATACTAGTCAGCAAGGAGCCTTCTCTTTCAGCGTCAATAAAAGTTGTGGTTGTGAAGTAAAGACTTATAATGTATCAATAATTAACGTAAATTGATATTTGATACATGTTTTCAAGTAAAAACACCGTAGCAAATGGGGACATTCTCATAAAAATTTAATTATTGTGGCAATGTTTTGAATATTGGGTCTGCTGTAACATGAAAAAAAAACCTATTCTGACAAAGGTGATGTGTTAATGAAGGTCTAGTGTCATTAAAAGCCTCCAGAAACATACCGGAACAATGAATCTCTCAATAAAGGCCATAATAAGACTCTAATAGTCCACAGTTATCCCTGTTTATTTCTTTTTACCCTTCTATTGAAACAACTGGCCTCATCAGCCTCAGATATCTTTCGAAAACATTATAGCAAATGGAGAAATAGGTTGAATTAAGAAATTTATTTGGTTTAAATTACTTGATATTTTCTTTCTTTCATCTCAGTTCTTTTTCAGCTTTCTAAATACTTTCAAACTTGATACTACAACCAAGAGAGACGTACAAGCAAAACGAAAAATTTAGTACAGAAAAAATACCCAAACGACTGCTGTTACAAAGCTGCTTTGGTTCAGTATGTCTTCAGCATAGGACACAATGTAAACCTAAGATCAGGCTACTCATTATGTGCACACTGGCCCCAAAACTAGCTGTATATGTAAAAGGCAGCATTTTCTCCTTTTTCCTCAAGGTTTTGTACACATAAATACAGAAATTTCAGTTTTTGAGCATACTCCTTGTATGACCTGCAATTGCTGTCAGTTTGGACAAGTCTAGAATTTTGTCTTTTGGTAAAGAGTTTAAGTCAAAATATCTCTAAAATAGTTGCTTGTAATCTTTCAGCAAACAGAGAGATCGATTTCACATCTGTGCTTGTTCAGACATTGTGGATAAACACCACACAGCACAGGACAAGCCATGCCAAAGAATAGCCCTATGTGACCAGGATCCGTATTCACCAACCATTCTTATTACCATTCTTAAACTTATTCTTCAGAATTTCGTCAGTGTGAAAGTAACAGAACCCCTGATTGGCTAAACCATTTGGTTTAGCCAATCAGAGGTTCTGTTACTTTCAGAGTCAGAAAATCTTGAATAATAAGACTTAGAACGTTCTTAAGAATGGTTGGTAAATACGGACCAGGGCTGCCTGTAAAGATCGTAAATAGGTCATGTGGTTATTTCTTAACCCTTTACATCACAATCTTACATTTATAGGACCTTAAGGGGAATAGCTTTTGCATAAAATGGATATGATATGATCAAGATCTGTGAAAATTTGATTTAATGTATCTGCAAAAAGTATCCGCAGAGGTCAGCCTGCGCGTATTGCGCAGGCTGACCTGTGTCGAAACATTTTACTTTTGCGATAGGTAAATTCTCTCTGCATTCGAAAGGAGCCTTCTAACCCAAGAATCAACCGGATGTCAGATAAAATCGAATTTATGGATCTATAATTAGATCTATGTGATATCATGCTTGCTGTAATGCATGTAATGCATTTTAATAGATGTAGCAAGATACCGGTAATCAGCATTTCTCTTTCCTTTTTATCTACCTTTTTCCACATTGACTGCCATCTTTACAGGACAATTTTCATCATTTCAGCCACAGTTGATTTATCGTCTGCAAATGCTTTTAATATGGACGGGTCTAAAATTTTGTACTTCCGGTGATGAAATAAGGGACTAAAATTGTGCTGGTCCCTGTAAGTTTTTAAAAACCTGTATCACATAATCCGGAGTTCAAACGACCCCAGAAAAGAAGACTTTTGAAAACATTGTTGGAAAAAGAGAAAATGCTGGTAAAGGGTTCAATGAGTGAAGCAAGATAACTTCAGATTCTGTAGACAAGAAATGGCCATAAATGTCTCAGATTCTCAACGGATCCACGTGATCTAGTGACGTCTTTCCCTTTACGAGGAAACCCTATGTAATACACTGATGTGATTAGCGGGAACAAATTACGACATTAACTGCTTCTCATCTGTCATTAGACCAAATGAAAAAAATCTGGTCATGTTTTTGGGTACTTGACTTTTTATACCCTGTTCCAAACGATCCCGGGTTTTGACGACTCTGAGCAAAAAAGGCTTTTGAAAACATTGTTGGAAAGGGAGAAGATGTTGTTAAACACCATTTTCTCTTTTTCCCACTAGATCTATATTTTTCTTACATTTCAAATATAAATTTCAGTTTTTGAGTAATCTTTAATTTGTCTGCAAATGCAATCAAACTGGAAAAGCCTGAAATTCGTTTATTTTGAAATGGGTTAAATTTCTCTCGGTACCAAATGTATTAATATATATATTTTTGTCCAAACCCCTTTATCAAACAATCCCACTTAAAGACCAAATGAGTTTTAAAAAGGGGGCTTTTGAATGCAAGGTAAAAATGAAATTAAAGCTCACCAGCATTCTCCCTTTTCTGCATAAGTTGATTCCTATCCTCTGCAAATGCTATTAAATTCTTTCAGTTTTAATAGATTATCAGTATCTAATCTACTAGTATATCTTTGTTGTAGTAAACCCCTACCAAACAAACCTGATTTTACGACCAAGATGGTGAAAAACGCTCTAGAATGCATAAAAAAAAAATTCACCCCCTTACAAACAAAGTCCGTAACAAAGATACAAATAAACTAATGCAGAGCAGGGACCGGACAGGATTCGAACCTAGAACCTACAAGGCCCTGACGAAAGGCCAACACCATAACCACTGAGCTAAAGAGAATTTTCCGTAACGTAGTTTTTAGGCGTTGTATTTAACCCATTACCACACAATCCCTACTTTTGACGCCCCGAGAAAAAAACCTTTAGAAAACATTGTGGGAAAAGGAGAAAATGCTGGTAACCAGCGTTTTCTCCTTTTCCCACAATGTTTTCTACCCTTCACAAAACAAATTTTAAATTTTCAGTCGCTTTTATTTTGTCGTCTGCAAATGCTTTCGATTTGAACCATCCTAAAATATTGTCGTTTGGTAATGAGTTAAACCGGGACAAAGCCATGAATGAGGGAGTGATTTCCAGTAACAGCCATTAAAACAGCATTTCTGCCTTTTTCGCATCGGTAACCATATGTTGGACTTGTTATCAGGAACTCCAGGTTCGATCTCCGCTGATGCCACTGTTCATATGAGAGAGTCCTTTGGCAAAGCAATGGACAGTCATAGCCTGGTACGTGTGAAACCCTGAAATTATATTGGTGAACTGGTGCTACATCAATATGACAGAAATAAACTGTTGAGAGTGGGGCATAGAATACTATATATCTAAGTCATGGTTGGCATATATACTCACAAAACACAATCATCATGTGTATATATGAGTAGAGCCATACACATACAAATAATTTTGTTTCACAGACATGACTGAGAATATTTGCAAAACCGCAATCTCTTACAATGTTATTCAGGCCTTTTCCAAATCCTCGTTACATCCACTCGTTGAAGGCGACCAATCCTATGTCATACACGGTGCGACTGAATGCCTTTATTTTGCGTCTTCTGTTTCCATACAAATGCTTTTTTAAGATTCCTTTAAACAAGATATATCTATTTACAAAAAAGAAAGAGCGTAAGAGGCCCTGGAAAATGAATATTGAAACTCTTTTGAGAAGAGAATTAGTAACGAAGGGGCCATTGGCCCTAAAGCGCTCACTTGAGCGAAGTGATCAAGAATTCTCATAGAAGAGATCCTAATGGTAATGATATAAAACACGCACAAAATATATTAGCGTTATCTGCACATGTCATATTCTTCGAAAATTCGACCTGTCTGCTGTGACGCATCACTCATCCCCAAGTAGTTGGGAAAAGTAGGGCATATACCGAAGCTATTAGCCCATGTAAGCCAAGCATGTAGGGGCTGTTTTCATGAATGGCCGGTCACGGTTACATGGTACATAGGTTACATGGTAGCCTAACGTACGTTTATTTCATTTTGAAATTCAAAGTAACGGTGGTTTTGAAAAGTAGTCCGGTTCTGTACCAAGAATGCCCAAATTAGATCGATGTATATATTTGTAGAATGCCATGTAGCGGGAGATAATGAATATATTGGTGTATTGAATAGAAATAAAGATGGGGGAATTAACAGTGCTGCCAAACCGCCGTAGGCATTTGACTGAAAATGAAGGCTTTAGAGTGCAGACTAGCCTTTTCTATGAATTGGTCCAGTGACCTACTTTTGTCCCTCTATGACCCATTTTCAAACTCACTCCGGACATCATCAAGTTAAAAATCCTAACCACCTTTCACGAGTATTGGAGTGAACTGTCGCCTCTAGAATGCATACATTTTTCTTTCTGAGATATGTCCCTGTGACATACTCTTTAAACAGACGTGATCCACTTCCAACCTAGTCCGAGATATTATCGAGACAAACATTTTGACTATAATCATTAATAATTATGATCATATCAATCGATATTGGACTGTAAGTGAAACCTCCAGAGAGCACACAGTGATTTTCAAATATTTGTCCCAGTGACCTACTTTTTGACACAACTTTACCTAACATGAACACGTTCGCGATTTCATTTAGACAAACATACTCATCCACTTTCATGAGTAGTAGAATGACAATGAGGCCTCTATAATCTGCAACACGCGAAAAGGGACATTTGGACATAAATTTGCGCAGGATGATCCGAGTCCACACTTTCCGATCGTGAGTGATTTTCACGCAAGTCTACTGTATGACAAAATTCAATGTTGAAGTATACATATATATAGAGTGCCGTCTCGGATTAGCCTGCGCGGACTGCGCAAGGCAAATGTCTTATGGTCCCTTTTCGCATGTTAAAAACCATATAACACGCAAGGTTTTTTAGTGTCCTTATTTCAGACTCTCACTAGCTATCATCAATGCAAACATTCTGACCAAATTTCATAGGAATCAGACAGGAAATGTAGCTTCTAGAACGCACACAATGTTTGATTGAGGATGAAACTACTAGTTGGGACCTATTTTTTTTACCAAATGTGACCCGATTTCACCCTGTGTCGGATTACATATTTTCACGACCAAAAGTTCCGACTAACAGTTACGAGTACTGCATCGAATATGTGGCCTTTACTGTGCACACAATGTTTTTCTGTGCCCTGTCCAGGTAACCGAGGCCATCTTTTGATTTGATGTGATTTTATTTTCTACTCGATCGAGATGTTATCAAGAAACAACATTGTCACGAGTATTGCTGAAAATTTGGCCTCTATAGTGCCTGCAAGACAATTGTTGACGACTGAACGATGCATGGCGTAAGGCCCACGACGTACACGGCAATTTTCACAAAAGCTTACCTGTAAGTTTATAAGATAACCTCGCCAGCAATTGCCTGCTTCTTCTGTTTTTCATTTTGTTGAAAAGTAAATCTATATATAGATACATGGATATATTTCAAGATAACACGCTAATCCGATTCATCTTTGTAAAAGGCAATAAAGCAGTGTTGGCAGATAAGTAAGGTGTCAAGCCTTATAACGGTAACCAGAGTCAGGACCGCGTCACGATTGGGTTGCTTGTCTAAGCGCTAACTTTAACTAAATGATTGCGCGGCGCTTAACCTTGCCGGAGAGTCCGGTATCTTACCGCAGCGAAGTGGATGCTTACCCTGAAGTCGAATTTTATGATATAATTTCGGCAAAATATTTCTCGAGTATCTCTTTGAATGAACCCAGTCCAATCATGTAGTGGGCCAACAGGCCTTATGTGAAACTATAATAAAGTAAAATATGAGACCAAAATTCAGTATGTGATACGACTTCATCTAGAACTGAATCAAGCATATAGACCTCTTTATATAAATATATTAATGCAAGTGTCCTCATATACATAAACAAAGATTTTGATATTAACATAAGCGAGTACTCCTTTATGTAGTTCTAATCAAACTGTACAATGACAAAGGGAATTACGGTTCAATATAAAGTAAGAAGGTAGAAATCGTAAAAATAAAAAATGAAATTATCTGTTTTATTTACAGATAATGTTAGCTGTTTATTTACATAAGCCGTACAGCAAGAAAATCTTAGTATAATTTGTATGATAGAGTGATAATACAAATTTGATTCAAATCTCGCATAGGAACAGAAAAAAAAAACAAGTTTCCCAGAATTGTTATGGTGATTAATTACTTTGTCTGCACTGATTAAAGTATGTTTCTCAGAATTGGTTTATTTGCATAAAGAACGATATTGAAGAGATCTTTGTTTCTGGATTATCACAAATGTTAACCCTTATATAGTCCTTTAGTGTACACAATCCCGAGATTAAACACGACAATGAAGAAGAAAGCTTTTGAAAACATTCTGGGAAAAGAAGAAAATGCTGGTTACCAGCATTTTCTTCTTTTCTCATAATGTTTTCCTCCCTATCATAGGCGAATTCCATCATTTAAACTATACACTTTTCGCCCACTGCTCTGAAAAATGACCACTATCTAAAAATAACTAACATTAAATACATCAGCTAAATGTGAATCTAAAATATCAAAGGACTCGATAAAGTATTCATTCAAAAGGTTATATCCAGCAACAGATTTATATCTCTTCAAGTTGCGTATAACCACACTTATTTTAGCTTATTTTGGCTTATTTTAGCTACAGTAGCAGTTTTATCGAGTTCTTCCAACGCACATTGAGAGTAAACCAAATTATAGTGTTCTCTGAAATTAAAGGCTTCTCTATCATTTTCAGACAATAAATTTTGTAGAAGCGAGAAATAGTCGAAAATTGTTTTCAAATCAATGTGACTTGTTACGTTTTGTTTATGTTTACTTGATAGGACTTGTCCACATTCATGGCATAAATGCAGAGAACAAGTCTAATGTTGCTCTAAAGATGGGATTTTAGAGTAGTTCCCAAAGCTTTGAAGGAAAGGGATATTTCAAGATGGTTAACAGCGTTTTATCCTTTTTTCCACCATGTGTTCAAAAGTCACGAAATCGGGTGAATTCCTAGCACGTGTAGGACAATGCAAGATGCTTTGCTGATAAAGTGAATCAAATTAAGGCTGCACAGGATTTTCAGTTTAATCATTGTGAAACATTGTCTAATAATTTGTAGGATGGTCCGCTCGATTTCACCGACAAAATCTCATATTCATGTCCAGACTTTTTTACCACACAATCACGAGTTAAAGGCCCATGAAGAGGAAGGCTTTTGAAAACATTGTGGAAAAATGAGAAAATGCTGGTAACCAGCATTTTCTCTTTTTCACAGAATGATTTCTTCCCCATCAAAGGCAGAATTCATCATTTACAGCTACCTTTATTTTGTCGTCTGCAAATGCTTTCAGTTTGGTCAGGTTCAAAATAACCTCCTTTGGTAAAGAATTAAGGTACTAGAGTAAATCTGATTTTCCATATAACCGCATGGAAGCCCTACCACAGTAATCAAGAGTTCATTCAAATGTAAATTTTGATACAAAACTGCACATTGGATTTATCTGCTACTATGTACATTTTTTCCGGTTTGGCTGTATAACCAAAGCCCTTGACTTTCCATTGAGCCATCATAGAATAATAAAATTTGCCTTGGTCGATCTTTGAACACTTATGAAAGCATATTGGTACATCGCCTGTATGTATTACGGAATAGTGAAATTTTCAAAACCGTTACTATATATAGCACAGTTGCAACTGCTTCTTTGCTGTATTAATAGTCTTACAAGAGAAAAAGAAGACGCAAGAGCGTCAAAGGTCGCCCGAAAATGATTTTTTTTTTCTTTCCATTATTAAACAAATATGCAGTCAAGAGAATATATCCGACTTCAATTTTTTCAGTTATTCTTCATTTGAGAAAAAAGTAGATATTGTTTTCTAATAAACTGACATGACAATAGTGACCTACATTGTCATATAACAAACTGTCAAGATAAAGTATGGGTTTTCGAGCTGGAAAACGTTCAAATGCCCCATTTACATTTTATGCTACTTTTATGTCTATTTTCAATTTCGCCATCTGAGAATAACTGCATAATGAAAAAAAAAAATGCGACAAATATATTTTTTCAGCCATGATTACAAAAATATTGTATTTCGTTTATAACTGGAGATATACCTTATAATTGGTCAATGAGTACAAATAAAATAAACACATTTGAAACCATACGTGGTTACCAAATACTTTACTTTACAACTTATAATATAGTAAATTATATTTCCGATGCGAATTTTGTTTTTCCATTGCACCTATCCCGCGCAATGGAAATTTGAAATGAAGTTTTATTATCTGGGTACTCAATAGGTATTGGAAAAAAAGTTTCAGTTTATTTAATTTATAACTTATAACTTAACACATAATCTTTATTTTGCCCACCAAATGACAAAATTTTTAGAACAATCCGAAATATCTGAGGATGGTGTAGATCAAGATCAGACTTACCAAAATTACAATCTGATCCTAGATTCACGCAATGTAATGTACCGGTATATAAAATGATACATGTAACCAAGGCCGATCAGTGAAATATCTGAAGAGGGTGTAGATCAAGATCAGACTTACCAAAACTGAAGTCTGATCCTAGATTCACGCAGTCTAATGCATGTTAGCTGATATATAAATCAAGTTATTATCCATTTTAAAATTCAATCTGAACTTTAAGACCTGTGTTGGGTGCATTATATTGTACTTGTTCGAACTTGGTAATTTTTCCATTTCCCCTTCTGAGATTACCTGCTTAAAGAAGGAAATATTGCTACAAATATATTTTTTTAACAGTAAAAACTTTATATTTCAATATTCCTGCAGATATACCCTAGGAAAGATATACAAGTACAAATACACACGTTTGAAATCATACATATTTACTTTATATAGTAACAAATGTATAATGTCTATTGCGTACAGGTTTTCTTTTCCATTGCGCCAGTCCCGCACAAAGGAAATTTAACCCTTTCCCAAACAATCCCTGGTTTTTACGGATCAAGAATAGTAGCCTTTTGAAAACATTGTGGGAAAAGAAGAAAATGCTGGTAACCAGCATTTTCTGCTTTTCCCACAATGTTTTCTACCCTATCATAGACAGAAATAATCTTTTCAGCAAGAGTTTAAATTTCGTCTTCTAATGCTTTCAATTTGGTCTAGTCCAAACGTTTGTCGTTTGGAAAGGGTTCAAAGGTTTTAACATCAGTACTTATAAGCATAAAGAAATTCTAATCATTTTCTTCAATTTACTACCCATAAGAAAATACATGTACATTAAAGACCTGTAACACTTTAGGTACAATATACTGTTGGTAAATTTTTCATTTCGCCATCTAGGAATACGTGCATAAAGGAAAAATATCACTACAAGTACATTTTTTCAGCGGTACAAAAAACATAATTTTTGGTTTTTACTTGTAAATTACCTTAAATGGGTAGAAAAAATCAAATCATTATTGTTATTCTATTTAATAAACAGGCATGATATATTTCCATGCGTATTTTCTTTTCCATTCCGTCCATTGCTCTAAAATATTTCCATTCCGCTCTTTAGGCCTGCCGGTAAAGAGTCATTATCTCCCGCTAGATGGCATTCTATAAATACTCGAATCAACGAAGAATATGACATGCACAAACAACGGTAGAGAGTAGGAGTAGTTCTGCATTTCCATTGGTTCCTAAGATCATGTGACTGGACGAGTTCATTTGCGTTAAAAATAGATGGATTCTGCACAAGAACATTAATTGTTTCACAAAATGTTGCGCAGCAGACCGTTAATAATTCTTTCACGATTCTTTATCGGTTTAAAAACAAGTAAACAACCTCAAAAAAGGTGAAGAAAACCCCACACAACAATTTCACATACATTCACACCTATTTTACCAAATTAAACCTGGCGAATATGATGAAAGATTTTAACCGGAAGTACCTACACTCTCCATGAACATCTCTTCCGAACTATATTAAATATAAGGTCGCCGGCTTCTGCCGGGCGACCAACAAGAGAAAAAGAAGACGCAAGGGCGTCAAGGTCGCCCGAAAATTATTTTTTTCCCATTATTAAACTGAGAAATATGTAGACAACAGAATTGATCTGACTCCAATTTTTTCAGTTATTTTTCATTTGTGATAAAAATAGCTAGATCTATTGTTTTCCAATGAAACTGACATGACAATAGTGACCTACAATGTCATAAATTTGCCATATGACCAACTGTCAAAATAAAGTATGGGCTTTCGCACTGCAAAACGTTTAAATGCCCGATTTACATTTTATTCTACTTTTATGCCAGTATTCAATTTCGCCATCTGAGAATAACTGCATAATTAAAAAAAATGCTACAAATACATTTTTTTCAGCCATGAGTACAAAAATATCGTGTTTCGTTTATAATTGGAGATACATGTATACCTTATAATTGGTCAATGATTACAAAACATACATGTGGTTACTAAATTGTTTTACAACTTACATTCAAGATATATTTCCCTTGTGAAGTTTCTTTTTCCATTGCGCCGGTCCCGTGCAATGGTAATTTAGAAGAAATTTAATGATCTGGGTACTCAATAGGTATGGGGAAAAAAGTTTCAGCTTGTTTAACTTATAACTTATCAAATAATATCATCTTTATTATATATATTATCAACCATAAACTCATTCTTTTTTTCAAAATGGTCAGTGGTCTAGTTCCAAACTACCTATGCTCTCTTGTCCCGCCCATTATTGGAAGTAACACGACATATAATCTTCGTAATTCTAATGACTTGGCAAACATAGTTTGTAGAACTAGCCTATATATGAATTCCTTTCTGCAATCAGGTGTAAACGCATGGAACTCTTTGCCACAAGCTACAAGAGAAACTGACCCTCTCTCGTCGTTTAAACATTTGCTGAACATAGACAAACCCACTCCTTGTAAACTGTATTTTTATGGGGAAAGAAAAATGCAAATTATTCATACTCGACTTAGAAATACATGTAAATGTAGCGATCTAAAACAACATCTCTTCTGGAAAAATATTGTGGCTTCTCCTCTTTGTCGTTGCGGGGAAGTTGAATCTAATACACACTACTTCTTTGAATGCAGATTTTATCATTCGAACAACACTCGGACAACATATTAGTGCAAAATCTGCTTTTAATATTGATACAGTTCTTTTTGGAGACAATGAACTCTCCCTTGTCGAAAACAAACAGATCTTCAATGCAGTTCATGAATACATTGATAAAAGCAAGATATTCTCTTAGTTTTAATCCAATACATTAAAAGTCCTTTTTTTTGACAATGTAACACGTTACTGTCGAGAACATATAAATTATATACATGTACAAGCATAATTTTGTAACTTTTGTTGCCACTCTGCTCAATCACTCAATCACCATTCCTTTTTTCTTTTTACTTTTTCAAATAATGAAGCTTTTTTGCTCTTTACATTCATTACTTTCTGTTTTTTATGATAATCTTTTCTGTTCTTGATATTATTTGATAGTATTGGCGTATCATGTGATTTAGCTTGGGGAGGGGAACTATATAAGCAATATGCTTTCGTCCCGATCCTTTTCACATGTATTTCTTGTATTATCTATGTATAGCCAATACAAAATACAGTTTAACAAGATATGCAAGACATGAGAAAAGACAAAAATGCATGTATATCAGTATAATTTGGAAAAAATAAGTGTGTGTCGGCATTACATGAAATACTTCATGTTTTCGGAAGGAATAATGGAAAAGATAATTACAAATTACGTTGTTTACGTTGAAAAACCAAAAACCGTTGACATACAAGAACTCAAACATCACCAAAACTATCTGCTGCTGAGCGCGCCTAAATATGGTATTGCAAATGTTGTGCATCAGGACCAGACAGCACGCAATGTGCATTCTGATCGCTAATCTACAAAGTCTGGAAATTAATGGTTCGAACTACTCAATCTTCAGCTTTTCTTTCCTGAAAAATTTTCAATTACATTCATAAATACGAGGAAAGTCTGATAACATTTCGAATATCTGAAATTAAAAAAAAAAAGATTTCATGTACAATGTACATTTATACAAATAATCAACTGCGAATGATAAAACATATACATGTATACTGATAATTGCAACCAAATTCTGAGGTGAAGTTTCTGAGAACAGTGTAGATTAAGATCAGTCTTACAAGAAATGCTCTCTGATCCTAGATCTACACAGTCCAATACACTGATCAACACGCTGAACTACGTACATGTATATGAATTCATATATAACCTGACAAAATAAGTAATAATTACAGATATTGCTAAACATGTAAGCTAGCATGTAAACTGATTAATGTAACCAAAGCTAGTCAGTGAAATATCTGAGGACGGTGCAGATCAAGATCAGACTTACCAAAATTACAATCTGATCTTAGATTCACGCAATCTAATGTATATAACATGATACTTGTAACCAAAGCCGATCAGTGAAATATCTGAAGAGGGTGTAGATCAAGATCAGACTTACCAAAATTGAAGTCTGATCCTAGATTCACGTAGTTTAATGCATGTAAGCTGATATTTAAATCAAGTTATTATCCATTTTAAAATTCAATCTGAACTTTAAGACCTGTGTTGGGTGCATTATATTGTACTTGTTCGAACTTGGTAATTTTTCCATTTCCCCTTCTGAGATTACCTGCTTAAAGAAGGAAATATTGCTATATATTTTTTTTTAACAGTAAAAACTTTATTTTCAATATTCCTGTAGATATACCCTAGGAAAGATATATGAGTACAAATACACACGTTTGAAATCATACATATTTACTTTATATAGTAACAAATGTATAATGTCTATTGCCTACTTTCTTTTCCATTGCGCCAGCCCCGCACAAAGGAAATTTAACCCTTTCCCAAACAATCCCTGGTTTTTATGGATCTAGAATAGTAGCCTTTTGAAAACATTGTGGGAACATGGTCAGAAATGAAGATCAAGGGAAATAATCTACCATTTTTTGGCCTGACCGCGTCATTTCCAATACCCGCTGATTTCGCAAATGTTCGGATTGTGACGGAGATATCCGATGATAGCCGAATCTGATAGTTACGAGAAGCCGCCTTATCGGACACATGTGTTGTATTACGTAATGTTATTTTGCACAGACCTCCTGCTAGCTTTGATATATCCACATTAGGGGTTGTTTTATATCCGATTTATATTTGACATGACTGTTAGATGTACCAGAGCTTATTTCCTGAAATCAAAATTGTAAAACACGGTATGCAAGAATTAAAATTATCCGCTGTACATCCCTTAGATTGATGAATTTACGGTGAATGGTGGCGTTTCAAAATATTTTTTCCCTGTGTTTTCTTGATGAAAATGCATTTCACTACCTATATTATACTGGAACTGGCAGACCAGATATTTTAGTGGTCTTCGGTACTATAAGCTCGAAGCTCGAACCCTGTCTCTAATGTGGACATTTTGCTTAAACATCACAGCAGAGCTTATTCTTCTAAAAATATATTTCATGAAAAAAAAATCGTATTATTGACATTTTTTTCAAAGGCAATGTCTGTCAGTAGAGATCAACCTCATCAAATGCGAGGTGAAGATTCGGATCAGTTTCCAAGATTTTTCTATCCAAGCTTTAATTATTCAAGACATGCATGTTCATGTTGTAGTTAAATATGTACATTGTTCAGATTTAATATTTTGTATTTATATGAATCTTTCAGCTTTCACGGACGACCGGTATACATGGAAATCGTCGCCATTTGAATCATTTATCGTAATTGTCAGCTTTCAGAGCTATGTGAATTACAATATCTACCTAATTTACTCTTATCTTTTATACAGAATTATGAAGTGCCCTGGAAGAGAGAGGCATATAACATTGTCCATTTTAGTGTTTGACAGTTACCTCAAGTACGATTAACCCTTTCCCAAATGACAAATTTTCGACTATTCCAAAACTTTTGATGAAAATGGCTGAAAGTTCTCCAAACAAGCTTAACCTGTTACTGTATAAATACGACCCTGCTCTTGATTGTTTAGGATAAAATATTGAAACAGGCGCATTATCTTTTTACAAGTTATCTTCTACTTTTCAAACAATATTGTCTACATCACTCAATCAGTTTCTCCTGCAAAGAGTATTTACCATTCAAATAATGACAATACTAGATCACAGTTGACACAGATTATGAACATAGCGGGAAAAAAGGTAAAAAAAAAAAGCGAATTCTTCTTTATCGGCGAGTTAAAGATCTAGCTACTGCACACTGGTAATTATCATTTACAGATAAGCCCCTGTATAGACTCTTGAAATATCCCGAAGAAATGGCATCGATTTGAAATTGCTCTGTGGGGAAAGGTAATACTAAACCTTAAACCACGAAATTTCTGAGGTTTAACGATCCTGAGGTAGAGGGCTTTTGAAAACATTGTGAGAAAAGGAGACAATGCTGGTAACCTGCATGCGTATAAACCTTTTTTCGAAATTTATCCTTTTTGGGACAAATTTCGTCGTTTTAGTCACGAAAATGATAAAAATTTGGACAAGTATAAAATATTGTCGTTTTGTAAAGGGTTAAGTAGAACAAATTTAACCTATTGTTGTACAAATACGACTTCTGACGACCGTGCAATTGATCTCCAACATTTTCTTTACATCAAACAGTTTCTCCCTTCTTTCAGATGTCCCCTTCCCTTCAACATCTTTGATATTTTAATTGTTCATTGGAAGATTTAACCTAAACATTGAGGTTCTTCCATCTTTAAAACGACGCAACCTGCAAAAAGCATAACCGCTAAGAGTGAATAAAAGATTTAAAAAAAATTGACTTGGACCATGCATGTATATGGAAAAGGGAATAATACAAGCTACTTCTCCTTTACGAGTGACTTAAAAAGTTACCTGCTGCATAATCAGTATTTATTATTTCAAGAGATAGTATTCAATCAACCTTGTATTAAGAATGATTTACATGTATCTTGGTTTGAAACCGGTTTTTACCACAGCTTGCTGATGATTATTTGAAATGACACCATACATAACTTTTTTAGAGGAAGAAATATCTTTTTATCTTTATCATGCCTGTAAGCGGCGCTAGAGTGTAGCATCGGATCAGTTCACAAGTGCTGACCTGTTATGATACTTTCAACACGAACATTTTAGTAACTTTCTGTTGAGTCTCGAGCACATTTTTCCCCCACTTCGGATGCAATAAAAAGAATCTTAAGTATATATAATACATCGGCAGCGTTTTTAAACTTGTGTGATAATAATAGCTTGGACCTGCTTTTATCAAAGATTTGTTTTTTAACCAAAATGATTGTCGACTTACAGAATCCATCAGGTCCAAGATCAGACAGCTTGTTTTGTGCAGCCTGTATCTACAATGTCAGCAAAAGTGCATTTGGACGGATAAGATTTCAGGATCAGACTACAAAAAGTGCATTTGTCGAGAGCAGTTTTAGGACCAATCAGTTTATGTCTCAGAGAATCAAAACTTAACCCTTAATCCGAGGATAAATGAATTACAAACCGACAAATAAAGCTGAAATATAACAATTTCAATGTTCTGTTCTCAAGAAAATCTCGCTTTATCTGGGGGTGTAATTCCAATATGCTGTTGAGTCTAATAAGGGTGCGCATTTTGTGCAGTCTGATACTGATATTCAAGAGCCACACTGTGCTGTACCAGACAAAGGGTTTAGGTTAAAATCAGAAAAAAATGCCAGGACAGATATACCGTCTAGGCAAGGATTGTACATTTGAAGCAGGCTACTGTTACGTAATGTTACGTTTCTCTTATCTTTTATCGCTGCAGGCTATTGAATATCGATTACTTGTATACACGATGTAAGTTCGCCAAACTCCGGAAACTTCCGGACCTTTACGTATGATATCGATTATTTTCATCGATTTGTTGTTATGCGAGACTTGATAAGGCATGTCCGTGAAAGTTGGCTATGTTTATTTCAAATTTGACCTAACTTTTTTTTCACTTAGAAATGTGTAATTTATATCTTTAGAAAGATAAATTTTCCGACTTATAGGATCCATCAACAATTTTGCATTTAAGAGAAAAAATAATGTTTTTCTAAGCGTTTGTCCAACCATGGGGTGCTTCTTTTTTGTGATTTTCCCTATCATTTAATAGAATCAGGGGTTAGAAATTTGTGGTTTAAAATGACCTAACTTTTTTTTAAGCAAAAGTTTTGAAAATTATACCATCTTAAAGAGGATATAATGTAGATTTAGGAATGATCAACAATAATTTATTTATTCGAAGGTTAAATGGTGTAAAAGGAACATGAATTAACATGTGCTATAGCAGTCCATTATTTTCTGTGCGCTTTATCTATCGGTATACCAATACGATATCCAGGTAAGTCTGTGCTCCATTGCTGGGGATGAAGAAGAAAATGCTGGTAACCAGCATTTTCTGCTTTTCCCACAATGTTTTCTACCCTATCATAGACAGAAATCATCTTTTCAGCAAGAGTTGAAATTTCGTCTGCTGATGCTTTCAATTTGTTCTAGTCCAAAAGTTTGTCGTTTTGAAAGGGTTAAAAGGTTTTAACATTTGTACTTATAAGCATAAAGAAATTCTAATCATTTTCTTCAATTAACTACCCATAAGAAAATACATTAAAGACCTGTAACACTTTAGGTACAATAAACTGTTGGTAAATTTTTCATTTCGCCATCTAGGAATACGTGCATAAAGGAAAAATATCACTACAAGTACATTTTTTTCAGCGGTACAAAAACATATTTTTTTTTTACTTAAATTACCTTTAATGGGTAGAAAAAAAAAAACATGTTTCAAATCATTATTGTTATTCTATTTAATAAACAGGCATGATATATTTCCATGCGTATTTTCTTTTCCATTCCGTCCATTGCTCTAAAATATTTCCATTCCGCTCTTTAGGCCTACCGGTAAAGAGTCATTATCTCCCGCTAGATAGCATTCTATAAATACTCGAATCATCGAAGAATATGATATGCGCAGACAACGGTAAAGAGTAGGAGCAGTTCTGCATTTCCATTGGTTCCTAAGATCATGTGACTGGACGAGTTCATTTGCGTTAAAAATAGATGCATTCTGCACAAGAACATTAATTGTTTCACAAAATGTTGCGCAGCAGACAGTTAATGATTCTTTCACGATTCTCTATCTGTTTAAAAACAAGTAAACAACCTCAATAAAGGTGAAGAAAACCCCACACAACAATTTCACAAACATTCACACCTATTTTACCAAATTAAACCTGACGAATATGATGAAAGATTTCAACCGGAAGTACCTACACCCTCCATGAACATCTCTTCTGAACTATATTAAATACAAGTGGCTTCTTTTAAAAAGAAGCCAGGAGAGGTCGACATCATTTTTTTCTAATACTTTTTATGCTTTTAGGTTAAATATATCTAGGTACATGTAAAGAAACAAGCAAGACAATAAACGGGTTGTTGAAATCTGTTCAGTTGTAAATACACATTCATCAAAGTGGATGGCAAAAACAGGATTCCGTATACATCCGTCCTTGTAATTTATGTAAGTCACATAACCTTCTTCCCGCGTTTTAAAGTCACGTGATTTTTTCCGCTGAGTTCGTTTCTATTTTTAACGAAATTCTTTTTTCTTTTTCTTCTTTTTGTTAAGATTTAAGATTGTAATACAAAATTAAAATTGTTGGAAAGGGAATATGCAATTAAATCCTTACAATTTTGTTGAAATTCGCGATATAGAAACAAACCACGTCTATTTCCTATTTCAGTTTTTAGACTTCGATTTCTTTATAAAATCATGACGAAACAGACTGTGTATAGGAACAATTCCCCTACAAAGATTGGATTTAGACAGCAATTTCTGAGGCAGTCTGCCTTTTAAACTCAACACTGTTGGAGAGGTCTGATGACCTCTCCAATAAGGTCGCCGGCTTCTGCCGGGCGACCAATTATATAGAATAAAGAGGGAATCACCAATGTGCTATTTATAGTAACGGTGTTCGATAAAAAAATCTTCTTTAATCCATTGATAGACCAATGAAAAATTCTTTATCCCGTAATAGACCAATGGGAATATGCAATTGAATCCTTACAATTTTGTTGAAATTCGCGATATAGAAACAAACCACGTCTATTTCCTATTTCAGTTTTTAGACTTCGATTTCTTTATAAAATCATGACGAAACAGACTGTGTATAGGAACAATTCCCCTACAAAGATTGGATTTAGACAGCAATTTCTGAGGCAGTCTGCCTTTTAAACTCAACACTGTTGGAGAGGTCTGATGACCTCTCCAATAAGGTCGCCGGCTTCTGCCGGGCGACCAATTATATAGAATAAAGAGGGAATCACCAATGTGCTATTTATAGTAACGGTGTTCGATAAAAAAATCTTCTTTAATCCATTGATAGACCAATGAAAAATTCTTTATCCCGTAATAGACCAATGGAACTTCAGAGACCTGAGGTATAACCTAGCTTTTTACCTAATTCTGTAAGTCTTGAATGAATGAAAAGTATAAATGGTTAACCTATTTTGAACTGTTTATTCTGAACATCTATGCAGATCTATTTTCGGACATATTCAAAATGTAAAATGTACAGTAATTGTCCTATTAACCCTTTACCAAACAATCCCTGGTTTTTACGACCCTGAGACAGAAGCCTTTTGAAAACATTGTGGGAAAAGAAGAAAATGCTGGTAACCAGCATTTTCTTCTTTTCCCACAATGTTTTCTACCCTGCTAGAAACAAATTTCAATCTTTGAGTTATGTTTATTTTGTCGTCTGTAAGTGCTTTTAATTTGGATCAGGCTAAAATTTTGTCGTTTGGGAAAGGGTTAATCCTGCAAAAGTGACTTTTTGGAAAACAATGCGGACAAAAGAATATTGTTTATACGAGCAGTTGTTCTTTGTACCACAATGTTTCAAAACTGTTGCTTTTTCCCTTTCCCTACTCTATGTAACCGTTGTGCAATTTTTAAAAGATATATAAAGCTTATAGGTATATAAAGCTTATACTATTTGGGCTTTATCCAGACGACAAAATTTCACGCTGGATCGTATCGAAAGTATAATAGATGACAACTTTAAACAATTCACTCAAATGATTTGATTTATTCGGATAGAAAAAATAAAGATGAAAGAAAAAATACTGGTTACTAACACTATCCCCTTTTCTCATAAAGTGTTAAAAGCCCTTTTTCCTGAGCCATTAAAATTCAATGTTGTGTGGTAAACTGATAATACACAACATGATTCAGATTGATGCAGGATAAGAATATCATGAGTCTGAATTTAGCATGTTTTAATAGATCTACTTATGTCTTAAAAAAAACAATAATATGATTTTATGAGACCATCAGAAAGACGGCTGTTTCTAACTACCGTTAAAAAAATGTAGATGTCTCCCAACGGTGTTTCCTCCTTTTTTTCGAAATATTTTTCACCCTATCAAAGACACATCATATCAATTGAGCCAGGTTTAAATTTTTTATAAGAGATCTAGTTTTACAGTGCTTGAACAGCACTTTGAATTTTTATCCAACTCTTTTAAGAAAGTACCTTTTGTGTGTAGTAAAAGGAGTATCTATCTGATATGCCTAACGTACAAGATCAAGATCAAAATGAAATATAAGGCATGTCGGGGTGTATGAATAAGACTTAGTCGACTAGACTATTGTAAACATTATTTAAGCGAGAGATGAGTCCAACTGAAGTAACTATTTGCGAGGGAAATGAGCCTAATCAAAGTTCTGCCAAAATCTGGTTCAAAAACAGAACTTTAATAGTTTTTTTTGTTGTTGTTGTTAAATAATTCATACAAAGAGTACAATATACCACAAACCACACGTCTTCGTTAACAAACAAGTTACCTAGAGTTTAAAACAGGATAAAGAACACACTTGAATACTAGCACTTTCTCCTTTTCCCACAATGTTTTATGCCCTTTCCAAGACGCATTTAATTATTCGAACCACTTTCAACTTGGCGTCGGCTATTGTTCTCAATTTCCCAATTTCGACAAGTCTAGAATTATGTCGTCAGCTAAAGATTTGATTCCCTTTCTTTCATGGAGAATTTTTATAATAGAGCATATCTTTGGTGTGCATGATGCAAAGTCAAACGTGGTCGTCATGTGATAAACATCTTCATCTATATTATAGTCTTACTAATGAGTCATGCGCAGTGTTTTTTCTTTTTTGTTTTTCATCTCTGATGCATTATTCAAAGCCAGTCATTACATTATTATGGATCCAAAAAAACCCATTTCGTTTAACAACCACCTGAATCATGAAGTAGAATGGTCCTTGGATCAACAGAGAAATTACGAATAGCAAAAAGTTTCGACCAATGTCAGCCTGCGCGGACTGCGCAGGCTGACATTGGTCGATATTTTTTGCAGAAGTATTTAACACTCTTTTCACGGAGCATATCTCATACTACATTGTATTATCTAGAGATTACCAAGTTTGTCACAGAGGGATCGCCTGTGTGAGCACTGAGTATATATGGGACGTTATGCTGCTGTTTTCTGTAGTTGGTGTTATTTAACAGATACTGTTAAACCGGAACGCGGAGGACACTGGAACACGATGTGGAATGAAAGAATGGCGAATACTGAACGACTTAATTTGATGTTATAAGGAGTTATTGAAATCTAAGAGTAAGAATGATTCTCTCTCTCTCTCTCTCTCTCTCTCTCTCTCTCTCTCTCTCTCAGATTGTGTTTTTTTGAATAATGTAAATCATTTTGGTGTTTTTTTTTTTTAATATCAAAGGACATGCTGTTAACCTCGTCCATATTAAAATATTTGCAGACAACAAAATAAATGTGTATGAAATTATGGCTGAAGATTGTCTATGAATAGGTAGAAATCATTGTAGTAAAAGGAGAAAAAAATTCTTGTTACTAGCGTTTTTTCGTTTCCCCAAAATGGTTCTGTCAAAGCCTACTTTCTATTAGTAATTAAACACGAAATTGTATAGTTTTATTAGATTTTTTTTCTTTGTGTTTATATCTCTCTCTTATGATGAAATTTTTAAGAGTCATTTTTACTGAAATCATATCCAGATGATAAATTAAGTAAGGCTGATTTGTGAAAGACCTTGCTTTTTAAAGATTGAAAACAATTATGGAAAAGTAAAGAACTCTGGTTACCCACATTTTCTCCTTTTCCCATGGTGTTATCAGATGCTAATTTCCTTAGCGTTGTAAAAACAAGGTGCTACTAAATTTTTGTGAAATATTGATTGTTGGTGAATCGATTTTTGTGGTATTTTTCGAAGACAATACCAGTACGAGTTCAAGATTGAATTTTGATAACCATGTATCTTATTTGTGCAAAGCCGAAAAAAATAAATCCAGCTAAATATAATTTCCTGCGTTCGAGGAACGAATTAGAAGGAAATTATTTTCCCTTTTTCGATGACGCTTCGACGAGTACCTGTAAGGTATGAAACACGGGATTTATGAGAAGCATGTTGTACATGTAGTTGGTACAAGGTTCAATCAGCTTTATGAGGGCAACGCGTACAGACGTTTTTTCTTTGTGAAAGTAAACATGTGTGTACGCTTGCTCTCACTAGTGCTAACGTACCAAATTACCATTCAAAATAAATATAAACTATATTTATGTTGACTTCGTGTTGTACGATGAGAAAGTCTAAGGGTAAGGGGAAACTCATTTTTTTCTCAGACAAATGAGTTTTTCGGTGGCATTCAGATATGTAATTTGAAATGGCATATTAAAATACACTGGGCTAGGCCATCGATCGTTGAGATACTTCTTTTTGATTGAAAATAGCTTCTCTCGCTCATAGCCTTTTATTGGCGCAATGATACAAATTTGCCTACTGACCCTGGACTTTTTCGTTCCAAAACCAATTCGTTCCATGGCCTTTTCTTCCTATGACTGCGCGCTAATCCATTTCATTGCTCATGAATATTTATAGATCGATGTAATTGATTGTAATGTTGGAAATTAAATGTTAAAAGCTAGAGATACTAGTATTTCAGAATTACAGTTTTCAGGAACAAACTTAATTTTGTTCGATATATCAATGTTCAGCATTTTTCTCTCTGTTCGTCATGCAACCTACTGTCAAGGGTGTTACTCCTGCTTCCTCCTAATGATCAAAGGGAGACCACATATACAAAAATAAACCAAACTTTGTCATGAGTACTCTCCCTTCAACCGAAAAGGTATTCATTTGCTTAGTGGGTTGACTTTTAAGCCAATATTTGAACAATATGTCTCTGTTTCTTTCAAACTTTTAATTCTACACAATGGGTTTCCTTTACAAATACCACTTCAGCGTTCTCAACGCTTTGATTTTCTATTAGAATGAGATTTAATATCAATCTTATTTCATTAACTCTTTACCATACGACAAAATTTTAGACAAATGTTAAGTATTTGCAGACGACATGTTAATGCTGCTAAAATGATTGAATTTGCACTCGAAGTAGAGATAACAATGTTTTCCAAGAGACCCTTTCCCAGCGCCGTGAAAACTCGGGATTGTTTGGTAAAGGCTTAAAGCATCATATTAGATCTGATACACTGTTTATTGTGCGACACATTTTTCAAGGCTAGCAATATTATTTCCCCGTAATCTGGACTGTAAATTTTAAAACTATAGAATGAAACTTTTGTTTTGCAGACGATAAAGATTAAGATCAGACTACGTTTAATTGTCATTGTCGCTTTTGTACAAACTGTACATAGAAAAGGCATTAAATTTGTCTTGCCAAATCAGTTCCCCGTATTTTGCTCTGTAACTTTTAACAACTATAAAATGAACTTAAGACGAGAGAGCAAACGTTGTAGGCCTATAGATCTGCCTCAGATTGCAGTTAAGGTACCTAGCGTGAATATTTTCTGTCGAATATTTTTTTAGATAGATCTACATAGCCCTGATCTGATACTTGTAAGTTAGTTTACACACATACTAGGGAATAATAATACCATCATATAAGCGAGCTGTGGCTTAATGAGCAACTGGGGTCTTATTGTTTTGAAGTTTGTTGCCGATTTTCGGACAAAATCCCCTAACCATTGTTCATTTTACAAGTTTGTATGATAAGATAAATGTATTCCCTAAAGGAACACAAAATTTCACTTAGAAATGTCCATCCAAAGCGAAGATATACGTTTTTGAATGGACCTGGGTTGAGGAAAATATGCTAACAAGACACCATTTTCATTTTCAGAGTATGTACATGGACACCAGATCAGAAACAGATTGTGGTAACTGGACACTAACCTTTAAATCATCAATGTTTCTGCCTGAAACTGGATGCATGGGCTGTATACGAAGACTATTTTTATAAACATTATGTCACTACGGTCCATTACCTGATAAAGAGCATGTTCAACGCAATTTCATTACTTGTAGCACTTGCTTTGTTGAAATATTTGCAATGTTACGGCAATTTACGAAGTAGACCTAAACGATGCTTGATCACAATTGACCGGTTATTGCCTCCAATGTTGGTGCAAGACATGTTCTTTTTTTACAGCGTTTCAGTTTTATGAATGGCGTATTAACCCATTACCATGCAATCACGAGCTTTAATGTCCCTGGGAAAGATGGCTTCGAAAAACATTGTCTATAAAGAAAAACCCCTATTAACTAATTCAGAGTGTACATTATTTACCACATTTGGCCCGATTCTTAGTTTAAATAATTTTCAAATCCGCTTGGCCAACTGCCAGCGGGCTATTAGAATGGCTTTCTGCCCGTCGTACATTTGCATGCGTGCGTTTGTTCGTCTACGCGTTTATTTCTAAAATTTTTATTCAATTGACTTCTCCTCAGAAACCACCAAGTATAAATCAACAAAATTCAACGTGGATGATTCCATAAATTTCTTCGAGATACTTCGATCCTTTAAAAAAGATGGCTTATGTGGAAGGAGCTAATTTTCCGTTTACGGCGCGTTGTGAAAATTGTAAAATTTGTCCTCTCAAAAGAACTCTATCACGAGATTGGCATTTGGTAGCTTTCTATCACATTCCTTCAATAAATTTTGATCTGCTGAAAAACATGGCTTTTGTTGGTGGGGCTTATTTTCTCTTTGTGTCATAAAGCGGAAGTACTTGCAGCTTTTTAAATAAATTCATTGATAATGCATGTAAGTAGATCTACATGTATTTCATAACGCAGATGATCACTGATAATGTTTCATTGTATCCAATATGCTTGGTGATCATGATATACGAGATATTAATTTTTATTGTTACAAACTTACATAATTCTTGGAAATGCAGCATTAGTGCTCAGAAATAGTTTTGTACGTAGTGTGTTAGGAAATTATTAGAGAGGTTAATTGCAGCCATGGCAAATTAGTAAATTAAATCTTTTCTAAAATTCGTCATTTATAAAAAAATAAACCACCCCTATTTCCTGTTTCGGTTTTTTTATTTCGCTTTATTTACAAAACCATGACGAAACAGACTGTGTATCAGAACAATTACGCTCGAAGAGATAGAATTAGACAGCAAATTCTGTGGCAATCTGTAATTTGAACTCACCATTGTTGGAGGGTCTGATGACCTCTGCAATAAATTTCAGCAATACGAAATACAGTAAAACCTGGCATGTTGGCCACCTGTATTAAGCAAGCAACCTAAATAAACAAGCATACATGTAGTTCCCGACAAATAGCAATGCACAGACATTCATCTGTATCAAACAAGCACCTGCCTTTGGCAAGCTCTTTGGTAATTGATTAATATAGGTTGAACAGTATCTATTTCTGAGCACTAATGCTGCATTTCCAAGAACTATGTAAGTTTGTAACAATAAAAATTAATATCTCATATATCATGATCACCAAGCATATTGGATACAATGAAACATTATCAGTGATCATCTGCGTTATGAAATACATGTAGATCTACTTACATACATTATCAATGAATTTATTTAAAGAGCTGCAAGTACTTCCGCTTTATGACACAAAGAGAAAATAAACCCAACCAACAAAAGCCATGTTTTTCAGCAGATCAAAATTTATTGAAGGAATGTGATAGAAAGCTACCAAATGCCAATCTCGTGATAGAGTTCTTTTGAGAGGACAAATTTTACAATTTTCACAACGCGCCGTACACGGAAAATAAGCTCCTTCCACATAAGCCATCTTTTTTAAAGGATCGATGTATATCGCGTTGAATTTTATTGATTTCCACTTGGTGGTTTCTGAGGAGAAGTCAATTAAATAAAAAATTTAGAAATAAACGCGTAGACGAACAAACGCACGCATGCAAATGTACGAAGGGCAGAACGCCATTCTATTAGCTCGCTGGCAGTTGGCCAAGCGGATTTGAAAATTATTTAAACTAAGAATCGGGCCAAATGTGGTAAATAATGTACACTCTGTATTAGTTAATGGGGGGTTTTCTTTATAGACAATGTTTTTCGAAGCCATCTTACCCAGGGACATTAAAGCTCGTGGTTGCGTGGTAATGGGTTAATACGCCATTCATAAAACTGAAACGCTGTAAAAAAAGAACATGTCTTGCACCAACATTGGAGGCAATGACTGGTCAATTGTGATCAAGCATCGTTTAGGTCTACTTCGTAAATTGCCGTAACATTGCAAATATTTCAAAAAGCAAGTGCTACAAGTAATGAAATTGCGTTGAACATGCTCTTTATCAGGTAATGGACCGTAGTGACATAATGTTTATAAAAATAGTCTTCGTATACAGCCCATGCATCCAGTTTCAGGCAGAAATATTGATGATTTAAAGGTTGGTGTCCAGTTACCACAATCTGTTTCTGATCTGGTGTCCATGTACATACTCTGAAAATGAAAATGGTGTCTTGTTAGCATATTTTCCTCTACCCAGGTCCATTCAAAAACGTACATCTTCGCTTTGGATGGACATTTCTAAGTGAAATTTTGTGTTCCTTTAGGGAATACATTTATCTTATCATACAGACTTGTAAAATGAACAATGGTTAGGGGATTTTGTCCGAAAATTGGCAACAAACTTCAAAACAATAAGACCCCAGTTGCTCATTAAGCCACAGCTCGCTTATATGATGGTATTATTATTCCCTAGTATGTGTGTAAACAGATCAATCATTCGTCTTGACATTACTGTAAATCAACATTTCTATCTAGGTTAATCAGGTCCATAAAAATGAAAATACTTACACCACCTTCCATGGAAAAATTTGATCTGGTGTACCGAGAACACATGGTGTCCGCGGCTCACGTTGATCAGTGTGTTCCATGAATAAAACTCTATTCGCCCAAGAGAGAGCCTCAAATGACGTCATGTATGACGTCAAACAATGCTTATCTCAAACGTGTGTAAGATAAGAAAATTGAATTGGATGTAATATCATATTGAAAAAGGCGGTGGCTATATTTGATGAATTTCAACCAAGGTTGATCGCAATTCGTTTTATTTGGGGTTTTCTTGCAGAATAAAAATTTAAATCTCATTCATTTTGCATGATTTGTTAAGGAAATAATCCTTCTAAAAATTCCGCGTTTTAAAGACCTTTAGAAGGAATTTGGAAATTGGCAAACACTTTGAGCAAAGACAAAAATAGCCGTAAACAGGACTTTTCTCTTTTTCCCACAATCTTTTCTACACGTTCGAAGATTTATATCGTCATTTTCGGTTACATGTAATTTGTGGTCTGCAGATGCTTTCAGTTTGGAAAAGAAAAAAAACAAACATTCTGTTAAAAAGAAAATTTGGGCAAACAGCACTGTTCTCTTAAATATTTCCACAATGGTTTATTACCTTTCAAAGGAATTTTACCTTAATTAACTCTTTCCCAAACAACCCTAATTTTTACGACCCTGAAAGCCTTTCGACAACATTGTGGGAAAAGGAGAAATGCTGGTAACCAGTATTTTCTCCTTTTCAACAATGCCTTCTACCCTGCTAGAAACGAATTCAATTTTTTATTTTTTATATTGTCGTCTGCAAGTGCTTTAAATTTGGACCAGTCTAAGATTTTGTCGTTTAGTTAAGAGCTAAGGCTAAGCTTCATTCGTTATCTGGTACCACTCTCAGTATGGAGAAGACCACAATATTTTCCTCTGGTAAAAATTTTTGTTGTGAGAGAAAGCAAATTAGATCTGTCTGTACAGGCCTATTGTACAATCCCACAACACATGTTCGTCTTATATATGAGTACCTAGGGGAAAATAATGAGCTCAGTTCCATGAAAATGGAGTTTGATATATTTCCGTGATGCACCATACCAAGCCAGACATGACATAGATCTAATTGTGGATTCATAAAATCCGTTTGTTTAACAACCTTCTGAATCTGAAGGTAGAATGGTCATTTGCAACGCAGAAAATTACAAATACCAAAAAGCTTGCACCCATGTGAGCCTGCGCAGGCTGACATGAGTGCAAGCTGTTTGCAGGTGAATTAAAACCCCTTTTCTCAAAGCTTAGCCCAAATGCATTTCAGACGATAATTTCCAAACCGTTCTAGATAAACTAATAAGCGTCGGTCAGGTCAGAATGTAGCCATATTGTAACGAAATTTTGGTCATTCGTCTGACAATGTTACGTAGGGAAAATATTGAATCAACCGATCGAAAACACTTTGCGTCTATGCGTGTCAGTTGTTTACTCTGCGCTTCTGTTTCCGTCTAATATACGAGTGTATTTGAGGATCGTGGCAGTGCTTGAAATTCTTACATTAAGGAAGTAGACCCGTACGTAACACTTCTAGAACTAGTGCGGCATAGAATGGAATTTCTTGATAGTTGATAAAAATACGAATTTATACAGATATAATAATTTTGCACACTTTTAACCGACCAGAAATTCCTTTGATATCTATCTTGAAATTATTTGTTGATACTTTTGTTATTTTCCAGAAAAGGGAGGTAATTATTACCTCCCTTTGTAACGAGAATATACTGGTTTTAGATTTATTACCCATTACCACGCAATCCCTATTTTTGACGACCCTGAAAAAGAAAGCTTTTGAAAATATTGTGGGAAAAGGAGAAAATGCTGGTAACCAGCAATTTCTCCTTTTCCCACAATGTTTTCTACCCATCACATAACATATTTTTTAAATTTTCAGTCACTTCTATTTTGTCGTCTGCAAATGCTTTCGATTTGGACGAGCCAAAAATTGTCGTTTGGTAATGGGTTTAAGACAACTTTCATCATTTGAACCATATGCAGTATTAGCCGTCGTCTGTAAGTGCCTTGAATGTGAACGATTCTAAAATTTCGTCGTTTTGTGAAGCGTTAAACCCTTTACCATACGATCCCGAGTTTAAATACCCCTTAAAATAGTTTTTTTGAAAACATTATAGGAAAAGGAGAAAATACTGGTAACCAGCATTTTCTCCCTTTTCCACAATGTTTTCCATTCCTTTTTATATAAACTCTGCAGCACACCAAAAACTTACTTTATAAAATGTGGAAGACTAAAATAACAATTAATTCCTGAATACAAGACAAACATTTGTGGCAAAGAGAGACATTTCTTAATAAGAGAAGTTTCTCGTATTGTCGGAATGTTTTCTGGTCTGCTGCGAGACAAACAAGAAATAATATAAAGGAAAAAAAATGATACACGTCGAAAATTGACCGCAGATTTGTCTACAAGGGCCCGCCAAATAAACATGTCTACTTTTTTAACCAATCGGGAATTTCTATTTATTCAGTCGAATATATCAGTGCCAAGAAATAGATCAAAACAAGCACATTATAACCCCAAACAATTCCTGTTTTTCACGACATGGAGATAGAAGCCTATTGAAAACATTGTAGGAAAAGGATATAATGCTGGTTTCCAGCATTTTCTCCTATTTTCGCAATGTTTTCTACCCTACTGGAGAAAAAAAATCAATTTTTGATTTACGTTTATTTTGTCGTCTGCAAATATTTTCAATTTGGACCAGTCCAAAGTTTTGTAGTTTGGTAAAAGAGTTAAGCTACTCCGAAAAAGAAACTGCGGAGGTTATCTCTGAAATTCTGATTTTCCTTGAAAGTTTCTGAAAAATTCACTGCGAGTTCTTGGTTCAGTGAAACCACGACAGTTCTATTTAAACCGCTTTGATTATGTCAGTAAATCTAGACAGTAATGATTCCTCGAGAAAATTACAGCTGTACAGATTGATCAACATCACATCAAACTTAATCACGCTGCTATTGTTGTGTGGAGACAGTCATGACAACCCACAAGGCTCCTTTTACAGTATAAGTTGACCTTCGCGGCCAGTGTAGATCAAGATCAGACTGCACAAAACGTGCAGTCTGATCTTTGATCTACACTGTCCGCTTTGCTGAGACATTCTAGATTTTAAAAAAAAATCTTGAAATTGCAATTCTTTGTCTTTGTTTTTTTTTAATGAAAAAAGTCTGATGGGTTTAAACAGCGTTCTAGAGGTTAACCCTTAACCTCTTCAGTGAGTGAAATAAAATGTTCATGCCCACTACAGGTAAAAGCCAAAGTGTTGCTATTTTAAAGGCAATTCTTGGGATGAAATATTTCCTTTCCGAACAATGTAGATCTATTTAAATCAGACAGTGTAAAAGGTCGCCCATCAGTCGCGCTTAGCGTTTTAATCCCTTACCACACAGAAAATGTTTACACCCATCCAACTCGAAAGCATTTCCTTAGAAACGAATTTTTTGGCTAAAATGGTGCAATGTTTCTTTGATAGAGTCGAAAACTTTGCAGGAATAGGAGAAAATGCTGGTTACCAGCATTTTCTCCTTTTCCCACAAAGTTTTCAACGGGCGTCTTCCTCAGGGTCGTTAAAAATCGTCATGTGGTAAAATCTTCATGATGTTTATAGTCTATCAGAACTTTCCGAGGTGACCCTTCACAAGACAGTCACTAGGTTTGACTCCCAAAAAAAGTTTTTTTTATAAAGCGTTTTCCGGAATGTAGTATTTTCCCCTGTAGAGGTAAAATCCCGTCATTCTAGCTGCACTGAAATTGTCGTCTGCAAATCCTTTCATTTTGGACAAGTCTTTAAAATTCTGCCGTCTGGTAAAGAGCTAAAACAGTATAGCAGACACTCCAGATCTGACTCATCAAAGTAACTTCTCCATCTCCTTAAAAATCTCCATCTAGTTTACAGAGAATTCGAAAACATCCGTATTAAATCAAAGCGTTGAGAACGCTGAAGTGGTATTTGTCAAGGAAACCCATTGTGTTGAATTAATAGTTTGAAAGAAAAAGAGGCATATTGTTCAAATATTGGCTAAAAGTCAACCCACTAAGCAAATGGATACCTTTTCGGTTGAAGGGAGAGTGTTTATGTACCTTAAAACTATAATTTTGAAATATCTTTAGCCTTTTACATTTAATTTCCAACATTACAATCAATTACTTCTATCTATAAATATTCATGAGCAATCACATGGAGAACCGCGCAATCATAGGACAAACAAGCCATGGAACGGATTGGTTTGGAACGAAAAAGCAGGCAAATTTGTAGCATTGCGCCAATAAAAGGCTATGAGCGATAGAAGCTATTTTCAATAAGAAATAAGTATCTCAACGATCGATGGCCTCGCCCAACGTATTTTAATATGCCATTTCAAATTACATATCTGAGTTCTACCGAAAAAGTCATTTGCCTGAGAAAAAATGAGTTTAACTGGGTTTATTTCCTTCGGCTTTGCACAAAATAAGATACATGGTTATTAAAATTCAACCTTGAACTCACAGTGGTATTGCCTTCGACAAATACCACAAAAATTGTTCGTAATCGATATAATAGAGGGCTTTATACATATCTATCTCATGTTTTTCGATAATTCATCGGGAAATAATGGTGTATTATTAGTTTTGAGAATTCATGGTTAGGCGAGTGAAATAATCAGTTCCATGGCAGCCGAAACGGAACTACATAGATTCTTGTTAGGTTAAATTGCAAACTTAATCACACTAGCAAGGAAAGTGAATGTTTAAATCAAACGTCTCCTTTTCTTTGATCAAATGCCGAACCGTCTGTTTTCACTTTTTCAAAAAAGTTTCAAAGTATTAATGATATAAACAAGCTGAGCACGATTTACTAAAAACAGATCAACAGTGTGGGCTTAACTCTTTCCCAAACATGCCCTGGTTTTTACGTGTCTGCAGTAAAATTCTCTAGAAAACACTGTGGGAAAAGGAGAAATTGTTCGTAACGAGCAATTTCTCCTTTTCCCTCAGCGTTTTCTACCCTTATTAAGAACTTTTTGCCATTTTGTCCAAATCTAAGATTGTCGTCTGCAAACTCTTTCGGTGTTGGAAGATTTCAAAATTTGTTGTTTGAAAAAGGGTTAATCCCACAAACAAGAAAAAAGAAAGCGGACAGAAAATGGAAATTATTGAATTACATCACGAGCTCTTTCAGATTTCTTCCAGTAAAGCTAAGAATGCCGGAAAGGAAGAAAATGCATTGCCACAATTTACTTTGTCATTTGCAAAATGATTGCAATTTGAATAGGTTTAAAACTTTCACTGAATTATGACTCTCCATAGTCCGGAAACAAAGACAAATGGCATAAATAACAAATAATATTTGCTTTATTCTGTGATGACAGCTTTATGGTTTTGTTTCTAAATAATGGCCGAAATATTTCCAAATGAAATCAGATATGTCTGTAGCGGCAAACTGAATACGGTTGTGATTCCAGCTCAAATCATGATTTCCCAAGATACTTCCTCTCCAGTATTTGTTTACCCTGCACCATTGACTGTCCATTGTTTGTTTGGCGTACCTAAACTGTGTGCTAGCTTTTGACCTATTTTTATTACCAATAACAAATGAATAAATAGAACTTTGTGATTGGTCAAATATGTAGACATGTTTATTCTACAGCCTATTTCCTGGTAAATTTACGACATCTATTTTTTTCTTGTTACCTTTTAATTCTTTAACCCTTTACCAAACAAATCCTGCTTTTTACGACCTTGAGATAGAAGCCTTCTGAAAACATTGTGGGAAAAGGAGAAAATACTGGTAACCAGCATTTTCTCCTTTTCCCACAATGTTTTTTACCCTTCACAAAACAAATTTTAAATTTTCAGTCACTTTTATTTTGTCGTCTGCAAATGCTTTCGATTTGGACAAGCCAAAAATATTGACGTTTTGTAACGACTTAAGAGACGACAGATGGTTTGGACTGAACCAAATTAAAATTATTGGAAACGAAAAATCGAATATCGCTAAAATTATTATTTCTGTTTTTTTGACAGGGTAAAACATTGTTGGAAAAGGAGAAAATGCTAGTTACCAGCATTTTCTCCAGTTCCAACAATGTTTTCAAAGGCCTTCTCTTCCATGGTCGTTAGGAATCGGTTATCATGTCGTGAAGGGTCAAGCCTTTACAACCTAATTATGAGATTTAACATCCATATGAAGGAAGTTTTTTTAATCATTGCAGGAAAAAGAGAAATGCTCACAATGTTGTGTTCATTTCAAAATCAAAGCCCACAATTTCAGCAAAATTTAGTTTAGTGCGTGCGAATGCGATAAAATTGGACGAATCCAAGTTTTGTCATATGTTCAAGACTCATCTCTATATTTGAAGGAAAACAATGTAGAATCAACCAACTTAAAAGCATTTGCAGAAGACATCTTGATTGAAACTTAAATGGCGGTTTATAATTTAGGTCAGTGAATAGCGCTTAGCAACAAAAGAGATGAGTTGTTGTCTGCAAGAAGATTCAAGGTGGACGATTTCAATCACTGTCCGGTAAACAATTATACCATTTATGATAAGTCATGAGTCTATTTTAAGAAATGTTAGAGAAATGTCTTAATTTAAGCTGGGGGAATTTCTTCCCCGTTACAGTGAATATTTTCCTCCTGCCGAAAATCTGGAACTACTTTATTTCAAAAAATCGGTTATCCGATTAATGGACTTGAGATCACTACTTTTAAAAGTGGCATTCGTTGACAAAATAATCAGAAGAAATATAATACATAATTTATTTCATCAGCTTGTGGTTAATATGGGGAAATATTTGCCTCAAAAGGGAAAGGTCCGCGAAAATAACTCGTGCCTTACGGTACTCGTTATTTTCGCATACCTTTCCCTTTTTCGGCAAATGTTTCCCCACATTAACCACAAGCTAACGAAATAAAATTCTATTTACCAAACAGGATTTTATTTCATGCCTTTCGATTAGACCATTATGACGGTGGATTATTGGTCTGTTAAAGTCATGGTTACAATCAGTGAAATTATATTGAGGATATTTGTTTTTTCGGTGAAAGATCGAAATTTATTTTATCGACTGGACACCATCGGTAATATTTTCACGAGTGACGTAGATGGTGTTCACGAGATGAAATAAATTTCTATCTTTCACCGAAAAAAAAAAAACAAATATTCTATTTATTTCATGCTATAACCCTTTTTGAGAGGAGCTAAATCAGTACAGTTCTTTTCCGTTATTCCCCGTGGCGTACCCCTCCCGCCTAGCAACGCATTACAATATTACGTCAAGCGCGAGAAATGTAAGGTATGTGACGTCATATTTCCCATCTGGTTGTGAGGCATGCGCAACTTACCCAGGTAACAGGAACGTGAAAATCGGTATTTTGACTGGTGGTACCAGGTGTAAGATCGGAAAATATTTTCACTACTATTTCTCGATATCCTACCGGAAAGCATGAAATAAACTACAGTATCCATAGTTACGTAATGCATAATGCACCTCGGTGATGCTTTAACCCTTTACCCCATAAGGCATTTCTATTGTATCTCTAATTGACCCTAAATAACAGCAAGGATGATGCCGTTTCTTATTTGTATATGACGCCTTTTGATAGCATAGAAAACATTGTGACAAAAGGTGAAATTGCTCGTCACGAGCAATTTCACCTTTTGCCACAATGTTTTCCAAAGACTCGTATAAACTATGCATAGAAATGAGTATCTATGGAGTAAATGGTTTAAAACCCCTTTTGCTAGAACATAGCTCACTTTAAAAGGTAAATAAATGTTTAGATGATCAGGCAAATGAAACTTTGTCTAGTGTAACATTTACTAGGGAAGAAAAAATAACACTACAGAAGGTATCTTGTGACATTTGTGTGATTGCCCTAAGGTATCAAGTGACCGTGAAAAAATACAGAACATTTTAGAAGTGAAATTTGTTAGACTTAACAGAGCTCCAGATAAGAGAGAGAGTCGGTATTCTAAATCCATTAATTCTTTTTCAAACCCTATGTTGTGGGTACTCATTAGAATCGTCTCGACGAGACGATTCTAATGAGTGCCCACGACATAGGGTTTAGTTAAGAATAATTCATATTTTCAACTTTGAAATCAGAATCACTCTACCTACCTGGAGCACTGATTTTTTCATAGGCGGTTTTAAAAGAAAACAGCGCGGAGTTGTGATATCACAGGTTGTCGGCGTCGACATTGTGTCTGAAAACATTTACATTTTGAGTGTGAAAACATTTACTGTCTCTATCATCACTGAATACATCGGAGGTATACTCGGAGACATCTTCGCAAGCCAAGGCTGACGATTCACTACGCTGCTCTACCCTTGGCGGATCGAGCTTGATTTTTACATTCCCCCGATACACTTTTTCATTGGATGCTGCTAGCTGTAACTGCAACGAATGAAATCGCTCGTAGCATTTCATCTTTGATAGAAATAGAACAAGGTCGCCACCTTTCGAATAGAAGGTAAACATGGAAACCCACGTGGATGTCTGCTTATCGCTTCATATGTATTCGTAAGCGGTTTGTACAAGGATATTTCAATGGCTTTTAGAAATATGATGTAAAGGGGGGTAATAACTAGCATCCAATTGAGGGCGCATCGCAGGAATCTCGAAATCGGGCTCAATCAGCCAAGGCAAGATCCACGTAGTGGTCGTAATCTTGGCTCGCGAAGATGACTCAGGGACCGACAATAGAAATAAGACTTTAAACTCTCTTTTTTTGTGTGTCACCGCTGATGCTGATGTTCACTAAGTGGTTATTCATGTTTTATTTCGGTGAAAACACAGAACCGTTGTAGTGATAAGAACTCGACGTGACTCTGAGAAATAGCCTTCGTGGGGTTTAGTCATTAGTTTGTGGCGCGGAAAAAAAAAAAGTCGGAAAAATTCACCCGTCTAGACCTATGTGAATAAAAACACTGACAGTTAGCTAGCAAAGAGTATATTTCACAAATGAGTTACAAGATTTCAAAAAGCCTTCAGACCAAAAAAGCCTGAAGGGAAGAAAACGTTGTGGGAAAAGGAGAAAATGCTGGTTACCAGCATTTTCTCCTTTTCCCACAATGTTTTCAAAAGGCTTCTTTCTCAAGGTCGTCAAAAGTATGGATTGTATGGTAACGGGTTAAAAATTTAATAAGTATCAAAAGCACAGGGGTCAGACATCACACGAGGAACATTCCACTGTTGTGATGACAGTTACTTTGGCAAGTAGGCAGCCGCCAGAACTCGTCAATTTTTTGGCGACTTTATATATTGAGAAAACCCTGACAAAAAGGGTGTAAGACATTTTATTGCTGAGAATTGGGATAACACAACTAAATTAGTTTTTGAAGAGTTTTCTCGGCAATTCGATTTTCATTACATTTTCATTTATTATTCGGAAATTTGCCTTGAAATTTTTCTATTACGGTAATTTTCATCGACGTCGGGCTAATAAACTCTGTTTCAAACGACATAATTTTTAGACTTGTTCAAATTGAAAGGTTATGCAGACAACAAAGCAAACGTGACTCAAAAATTGCATTTTTTAAAGGTAAGAACTTGTTTTTGGAGGGTTGTTAAAAGTCGTCATCGTGTGGTAAAAGTTTAAGGACGTTTTCGGTAGTAATTTCTGCACATCACTTTGGCGATTTCAAGGGAGACAATAACAGACAGTAACTCTTCTCAAAGAAGGTACTTGTATATTGTTCGGACAATACCTTGAATTTCGGATAGGGTACGTTTCGAAGCGAAGAATGAGTCTACAATATCGACTTGACGGACATTTTGAAACAAGATCTAAAGGGCAAAAGATCAGAAGAATACAGGAAAGTTTTCGGCGGTATCGACTTTCTCCGAGACTAGAGTCTACTGAATATGACAGAGGCGATTGGTCTGAGCGCCAAAACGGTTACTATGGAAAGGGCCATTTTACAAAAAATCTAACACAGCAACATGTCTTTTTCTTTTCATTTCTTTTCCTTAACATTAAATTTTACTGTATATACCAAAAAATTAGAAAATTCTATGAAATTTTGAATTAATTGAAGACTGCATGTTGATTTTTTTTTTAATTTTGCGAGTCAAGAAAAAGGAAAAATAATTTTTTAAAAAAGAAAATGAATTCAGGTTATTATTTCATTCATACAGAATCAAGAAATAATATATTAAATATGGAAAACAATATTTGCATTGTATAATAAACTTTCTATCACTGTATTACTGTCTTTCATGAAAATATAGTCATTTTAGTTATTTTGCTACTAACGATTACCATAGGAACAGCCATTTTGCTGAAATCTAACTCGGCAACATACCTTTTTCTTTTTTATTTTGAGTTTGCCATTGAATTTTACCCAACATATGAAAGAATTAGAAAATTCTATGAAAGGATCAAATTTTCACAAAACTGTAGAAAACGTCTTTAAAACGAAATAAATGACAGACATGGTATATCAACAATAACTCTGTCAATCTACACCGTTAGAAGCACCATATTTGCCCTGGGACACAATATATTTCACTTAACCCTTTACCGCACAATGACACCTTTTAACGATCCTAAGGAAGAGGCCTTTTGAAAACATTGTGGGAAAAGGAGAACCAGCATTTTCTCCTCTTCCCACAAAGTTTTCTGTCCTATCAAAGAAAAATTGCGTCATTTCAACCACTATGAAATTGTCATCTGCAAAAGCTTTCAATTTGGATAGGTCTAAAATTTTGCTATGTGGTAAAGGGTTGAATTGTCCTAGGACAATATAGGGCAAGCCTTCTGGTTGGCTTACAGATAATTTTTAGCCCATCATAAAGTTATTTTTGGACACAAAGTACAGTGACCCTGTCATTTAACCCTTTACCACACAATCCTGAGTTTTACCAACCTTGAAGAATAAATTTCAAAAACATTATGGGAAGAAGAGAAACCAGAGTTCTACGTATTTTACTCTTTCACACATAAATTCAGAAATTTTTGCCACATTGAATCTGCCGTCTGCAAATGCTTTCAATTTGGACAAGTCTAAAAACATTTGTAGTATGGTATAGAGTTAAAGCATCAGGAACAAGAGGTTGGTCTGTAAGATGATACTTAGGTAATAAAAGTGCTTTATTGTATTTCTATAATCTCTCTCGACAAAAGAGAAAAGTAATTAATTAGCTCATCCGATTGATTTCTCAGGAAATGAATTCTTGTCGTGGATCATTACATATTGACAAAGTTGCAGACAAGGCGATCTATTTTCTGTAAATCGGAATGAACCACGAGGCCAAGATTACCTCATTAATGGTCAGGCTATCTTAACCTTTAGTCTGTTAAGCCTTTCCCAAACGACCAATTTTAGACTCTTCCAAACTGATTTAGTTTGCAGACGACAATTTTAACTTTCATAACAATGGCAGAAAATTATCCAAACAGGCAGAAAACACTGTGGGAAAAGGAGAAATTGCTCGTTACGAGCAATTTCTCCTTTTTCCACAGTATTTTCAAAAGACTTGTACTGCAGACACGTAAAAACAAGGGCTTGTTTGGGAAAGGGTTAAATAACTCAATTGAAATTTTCGTTCCGATTGTAAAACCCAAAATCAGTACTGCCATTTCAAAGTTATGATTTTAGGAATAATATCTCCGTATCGGACAGTGTAGATCCAAGATCAGACTGCAGGTTCTATGTGAGTCGCGCTTAGCAGCCTAAGGGTTAGTCTGCTAAAATATCCACCAATATCACTTTACCAGATTTTTTTTCAAGTAATGTTTTCAAAAGCATTTTCCCAGGAATCTTAAAGACAAATCATTGTTTGGTGAAGCTTTTAACCTTTTTTTTTTTGGGGGGGGGGACTACAAAACAAGAGGGCCAAGATTGCCCTGGATCGCTCACCTGAATTTTTGAGAGGACTATAGCCTTTTTTTTCAGAATTGAAACATTGGAAACAAAATCATTATTTTGCCAAGCAATTTTCAAAAGGTCACCTGTAAAAGTCACCTCAAAATCTGACCATCAGTTTCAGAAAAGAAGAATTTTTAGGAATTTCTTAATTTCCATGTAGCCCCCATTCACCAGAGCATGTTTCTTGATGGATCAAAATTTCGCAAACACTTTTTAAAAAGGGTCACCTATGGAACATTGCTGTGAAATTATTTCAAAATCTGACCAGCGGTTTCAGAGACGAAGAATTTTTAAGAATTTCTTCTTTGCCGTATAGTGCTACCCCCATTCACCAGAGCTGTGTTTCTTGACGGATCGAAATTTCGCGAACAGTGTATGAAAAGGGTCACCCAAAGAACATCTCTGTGAAATTATTTTAAAATCTGGGCAGCGGTTTCAGAGAAGAAGAATTTTTAAGAATTTCTATAGTGCAAGTAGCCTCCATTCACTAGAGCCGTGTTTCTTGACGGATCAAGAACCAGAGTTCTTGACGGAATCAAATTCTATGGAGAGTTTATAAAGAGGACCTCCCAAGGAACATTCCAGCCAAATTTGGTCCAAATTGTCCCAGCGGTTTAGGAGGAGTTGATGTTTAAAGAATTGTTGACGACGCACGACGGACGACGCACGACGGACGACGGACACCGGGTGGTCCTAAAAGCTCCCCTTGAGCACGTTGTGCTCAGGTGAGCTAAGTAAGGAGATACAATGTCTGCGTTTCTACGTATTCTACTCTTTCACACTTAAATTCTACTCATTACCAAAAGGTTTGTCTAATTACAATTTTGATGAAATAGAACTGTATTTCTTGCAAGCCTTTCTTTACGTACCTGATCTAACATAAGTGTTTATGTACTCATTTTCATTAACTGAGTCGACTACAACCATTTGATGCGAGCCTTAGTAAACATTACATGGCCTACCAAGGTAACTACTGCGCAGGAACTAACATTATACTGCAAAGAAATTTCTCGCGATCAGATTGGATAATTAATAAGTCCCGAACAAATAATCATGTAAACTGGCAAAATTCTACGTAAAACAAGTTAACCCTTCTGGAGCCCCGTATACATAATTATTCACAACATCCAAAATGGCCGCGTCCTTCGATACAAGACAAGCGTGTGAAACTCGAACATTGCACATAGTGTTAACAGGATCACCTAATGACGGTGTGAGGCAACTTATAGTCGTTTACTTTGAACAGCCAACAAATCATTATAAAGCATAGTTGCTTACTTCAGGTTGTTTGAATCCATGTTGAAAAAAAAAAAATGCGTCAAACGCCTATCATAGTAACATTAACCAGATCAATTACGAAAATTAACGTTTTACCAAGATTTTAGTGACGTCATTTTCCGATGACGTGACTTTTCATTGAATTTGGCTTCTCAGATGGGAATACGTATTATTGTACAACATTTACCGAGCCGCTTTGTCCTTTTTTAGTTCACCTGAGCACAACGTGTCAAGGGGAGCTTTCAGGGTCACCCGGTGTCCGTCGTCCGTCGGTCGTCGTGCGTCGTCAACAATTCTTTAAACATCAACTCCTCCTAAACCGCTCGGCCAATTTGGACCAAACTTGGCTGGAATGTTCCTTGGGAGGTCCTCTTTAAAAATTGTTCGCAGAATTTGATTCCGTAAAAAACTCTGGTTGCCATGGCAACGAAATGGAATTTTTTAGGAAATTCTTTAAAAATCTTCTTCTCTGAAACCGCAGGCCAGATTTTAAAATAATTTAACAGAGATGTTCCTTGGGTGACCCGTTTCAAAAAATACTCGCGAAATTTTGATCCGTCGAGAAACATGGCTCTGCTGAATGGGGGCTTCTTGCACTTTACAGAAATGAAGGAATTCTTAAAAATTCTTCTTCTCTGAAACCGCTGGCCAGATTTTAAAATAATTACACAGAGATGTTCCTTGGGTGACCCTTTTTAAAAGTTGTTCGCGGAATTTTGATCCGTCAAGAAACAAGGCTCTGGTGAATGGGGGTTTCTTGCACTATACAGAAATGAAGGAATTCTTAAAAATTCTTCTTCTCTGAAACCGCTGGCCAGATTTTAAAATAATTTCACAGAGATGTTTCTTCGGTGACCCTTTTCAAAAATTGTTCGCGAAATTTTGATCCGTCAAGAAACATGGCTCTGGTGAATGGGGGCTTCTTGCACTATACAGAAATGAAGAAATTCTTAAAAATTCTTCTTCTCTGAAACCGCTGGTCAGATTTTAAAATAATTTCACAGAGATGCTCTTTGGATGACCCTTTTCAAAAATTGTTCGTAAAATTTTGATCCGTCAAGAAACATGGCTCTGGTGAATGGGTGCTACTTGCGCTATAGGGAAATGAAGAAATTCTTAAAAATTCTTCTCTGAAACCGCTGGCCAGAATAACTGATTTTAAAATAATTTCACAGAGATATTCCTCGGGTGACCCTTTTCAAAAACTGTTCGTGAAAGTTTGATTCGTCGAGAAACATTGCTCTGGTGAATGGGGGCTACTTGCACTATATGGAAATGAAGAATTTCTTGAAAATTCTTCTTCTCTGAAACGGCTGGTCAGATTTGAAATTTATTTCATAGAAATATTCCTTGAATGACTTTTTCAAAATTTGTTCGCGAAATTTTGATAGGTCAAGACACATGGCTCTAGTGAATGGGGGCTACTTGCACTGTACGGAAATTAAGAAACTCCTAAAAATTCTTCTTTTCTGAAACTGCCGGTCAGATTTTGAAAGGACTTTTACAGGTGACCTTTTAAAAATTGCTTGGCAAAAAAAATGATATGTTTCCAGTGTTTCAATACCTTCAAAAAAAAAAAGGCTATGGTCCTCTCAAAAATTCAGGTGAGCGATCCAGGGCCATCTTGGCCCTCTTGTTTCCTTTTTAGAATTATCAATTATCAATCTGAAACCACTATATTCTAATTACAAAGGAAGATAGTAATTACCTCCCTTTTCAAAGAACTAACAAAATTATCAACCAATAATTTCAAGCTAGACGTTAAAGGAAGTTCTGGTTGGTTAAAAATGTCCAAAAGTATATACATGTATCTTTATAAATCTGTATTTATCAACTATCTTTTTTTTTTTTAATTCCATGTTGCTCTAGAAGTGTTACGATTCTATTACTTTAAATACGATAAAAGTAATTCAGTGACGTCATAGTAACTGCACCTTACTCATGGTGAACCTAAATCCCAACCATATTAGCCTGGGTCTCTGACGCTTCATCAAATGTTAGTGCAACAAGTCCAACATCCCAAGCAGGGATCGATCCTGGATTTTCAGAGTACATATCCAAGGCCTGTGGAAACCCAGCCATGGACGACCCTTGGAGGATATGCTTCACAGCTTGAGGCAATATTAGATACTATTACATCGCCTGAAATTGATGTAAAAGTGGGATGTGTCAAAATTAATTTACAAAATGTGTGAAATTCGAATGAAATTTCCGAGAAAATGTCTTTTTGGAACATCATTTTTTGAGTTATTGGCCCAGTAGAACAATCCACGATTAGCTATCCTTGTCGGTAAAAGTACTTTTTTTCTAGAAGGCTAGGCTTAACCCTTTACCGCACAGTGACGATTTTAATACCCCTGAAGGAGAAAGCTTTTGAAAACATTGCAGGAAAAGGAGAAAATGCTTGTATGATGGGACTTGTCTCTTACAAGTTAGAAAACATGCTAGAGACAAGGGAGAAAATGCTGTTTCCCAGTAGCATCTCTTCTTCCCCCCCCCCCCCCCACGATGTTTTCAGAAGCCTTAACTCATTACCAAACGACAATATTTTAGACTGGTCCAAATTGAAAGCATTTGCAGACGACAAAATAAAAGTGAATGAAAATTAAAAATTTGTTTTGTGAAGGGTAGTAAACATTGTGGGAAAAGGAGGAAATGCTGGTTACATTTTCTCCTTTTCCACCATGTTTTCTAGAGGCTTCTTTCTCAGGGGCGTCAAAAGTATAGGAATAGTGTGGTAATGGGTTAATAAATTGGGAAATTCTTTCATTAAGGTATTGCAACTTCGAAAAAAACTGAGACCTAGCTAATATTTAAGATGAAACTGCAGTCTGATCTAAACTTGTACTGTCTCGCAAAAACAAAAGTTCTTTCTAGCGAGCTTACATCTTGAGATTAGATCGCCAACAGCATTCTGTGAACTAGTGATCTCATGAAATTCGTAAAACGACCTTAAAATATGGTGACCATGGTTGTGGATAGAGCGTCGGTCTCGTAACAATAAGGTCCGGGTTCGATACCCGTTAGAGGGTGTCAACTATAGAATTGTCCAAATGCCCACACATTCAGCGCGAACACCGATGTAGTTCCCAGGGAGTAGCATCGAGGGAAATCAGCATAATATGTATGAATTTGTTTCTAAATAAAATGAATTTGTTTAACCATTTAGCCTACCACACAATCCCAACTTTTAACACCCCTGTGGAAAAAAAGCCTTTGGAAATCATTGTGGGATAGGAGAAAATGCTGGTTACCACAATGTTTTATTCCCTTTCTAAAACAAATTTCTATTCTTTAATCACATTTATTTTGTCGCCTGAAACTGCTTTCAATTTGGACCAGTCTAAAATTTTGTCGTTTGGTCAAAGAGTTAAACTAATAAAACAAGCCAGACTGCCCAGTTTCCCAGATATCATGCAAATCATATCAAATGTTATTTGCTTCTAGTTAACCCTTTACCCCACAAGGCATTTCTATGGTATCTCTAATTGACCCTAAATAACAGCACGGATGAAGCCATTTCTTATGCACACGTATATGACACCTTTTGATAGCATAGAAAACATTGTGACAAAAGGTGAAATTGCTCGTCGCGAGCAATTTCAACTTTTGCCACAATGTTTTACAAAGGCTCCTACAAGCAATGCTTAGAAATGAGTATCTATGTAATAAAGGGTTAACAGAACTGTTTTCAGTTAAAACGACGAGATATACTTCCCTATTTCATGCTTTCCGGTAGTTTGTCGAGAAATTACGGTGAAATATTTTTCGTAATTACGTTAACCCATTACCAGACAATCCCTACTTTTGAACCCCTTAGAAAGAAGCCTTTAGAAAACATTGTGGGAAAAGGAGAAAATGCTGGTAACCAGCATTTTCTCCTTTTCCCACAATGTTTTCTACCCTTCACAAAACAAATTTCAAATTTTCAGTCACTTTTATTTTGTCGTCTGCAAATGCTTTTGATTTGGACAAACCTAAAATATTGTCGTTTGGTAATGATTTAAGACCAGTGGAAAACAGCTATTTTATTTTTTGACTCTTCAATGTAAGGTGAAAACAGTGGATCCCACGCAGTAGTTGTCTAGGTAAAATCCGCGTGCTATACTCAACCAGATGGAAATATGACGTTCATTACCCCACATTTCTCGCGCTATGTACGTAATACTCTAATGCGTTGTTATTTCGGAGGGGGTAAGCCACGGGAAATTACCGAGAAGAACTGTATCCCCCAAAAAAGGACAAGAGCATGAAATACATATATTTTTTTACGGTGAAAGATTGAAATTGATTTCATTGAGGGAACATCATCGGTAATATTTTCACGAGTGGTTGCCGAGACACTTGGGAAAATATTACCAGTATAACTCGCAAATTATGCAATGTAACTCATGCTAATTCTTCATTTCTGGCTAATACTAGTATGTTACATCTTCAATTCAAACCAATGTTGAGAGAGCATTATTTTGACGGTCTTTCTTTGTGTGTGTGTGTTTTTTTTTTTTTAAATATTTCACATCATGGAAGTCTTCAAATTAAAGGAATGTTTAGATCCTCCAGGGGCATAACTAGCTCCTCAAAAAGGTGTACGCTTAAGTAATACCAATGATCTAAATCATTTACCACACATTCCTCCAGGGGCATAACTAGCTCCTCAAAAAGGTGTACGCTTAAGTAATACCAATGATCTAAATCATTTACCACACATTCCCGAATTTGACGATCTTCAAGGAAAGGACTTTTGAAAACATTGTAGGAAAAGGAGAAAATGCTGGTTACCAGCATTTTCTCCTTTTCCCACAATGTTTTTTCTAATCATGTAGAAGAAAAAAAAATCTGTAACATTTATTAGGCCTATGTTGTCTGCAAATACTTTCACTTTCAACATGTATAAAATTCTGTAGTGTGGTTAACATGGGTATATACAAAGGGTCGAGAGAGGGGTGGAGAATTTTTGCCAGAAAATTATTGAATTTTAGAAGCTACATGTAATAGGTGGCCTTTGGTGAAAAGTGTACGTGACTGCGTTTTAGCGTACAGGCAGCTACGCCTCTGTCCACTCCTGGGACCACGCGTTCACAAATATCTATGGCACTATATATGAAGTATAATCAAACGCAACCATCTGTACTAGCGAAGACAAAATTTCATTACGATGCAGTGTTTAATAACTATATTAAGTTTCTCCCTTTCTTTTCGCATTATGGGTTAGTATGTCGGGCACCATGTAGGTTCCAATGAAATAGCACAGTCTCTCGAGACTTTATCATTTTTTTTACCCTATATGCACGAGAGTACTCAAAGAACATAGCTCTAAACGAAATAGCGGCATTACGTTTTATAGTACTCTCTTGCACTACGGATCATTCCCATTTACCTCTGTAGTTGGCTCAGAAAGTAGTCCGTCATCACGTGATATCTTCGTCACATGATCATAACTCAAAATGGCGGCACAAACGCCGGTGAAAGAAAAAAAGTTATTATATTTCATGTGTCTATTTTGAGAAATGGGTAAAGAAATGTAATTTAAGCTGGGGGATTTATTTCCCCGTCACAGTGGATATTTTCCTCCTGCCGAAAATGTGGAACTACTTTTTTTTGAAATTATCGATTACTCGGTTAATTGACTTGAGATCACTTGTTTTAAAAGTGACATTCGTTCAAAAATAATCAGAGTAAATATAGTATATAATTCATTTCATCAGCATGTTGGTAATAAGGGGAAATATTTGCCTCAAAAGGGAAAGGTCTGCGAAAATAACTCGTGCCTTATGGCACTCGTTATTTTCGCATACCTTTCCGTTTTGAGGCAAATATTTCCCCTTATTAACCACAAACTGATGAAAAATTCTATATATCGATTATTTTGTGGCATACGGCCAATCAGACTCAGTAGTAGGAAATTTAAAAAAGAGGGCTTTTCTAAAAAGCTTTAATGTCTTTTAAAGGACGATAACTTGTTTGTTTACTCTTGCAAACTTAGATCCATCGGTGTGTCAAAACTATTTTCATCATTCATGGGCGCAGCCATTTTTGTTACAATTGGCGTAAGATTCTCATCGGTAAATTCAACAGTTTGAGTGCACCTATAATGTATCCGGAATCATATTTCTTTTGTCTACTTATAATGTTACACATGAAACAGTTAAAAGTAACAAAACATGTTTTCCTCGGTTTGACAAGATTCTTGTCACTGAGCCCGTGCAGAGATGTATGGTGAGAGTACGACCGACATTTCTGATAAGGGTTGTTAGTGCTGGCACAGGCCTTTGAAGTTCCCTCTACTGGTCTATCATGGAACACCAAAAATGTCCATGGTCGATCACCGAAAACTTATAGCACAATGGTGCATCACCTATATATCACAGAATATATATATTCAAATTTTCATTTACACATTTTCCATAAATAGCACATAGGCATATCCCTATATAACGTAGGCCTATATTGTAATACAAGTTATCTTATCATATACAATGCAGTAAGAATCCTCGAAGTGTTATTTATAGTAACAGTGGCTAATAGTGAAAAATTTGTTATCCCTTTATAGATCAATGGAGTTTCAGAGGCCTATGGTGGTGGAATGATTTGTTCAAACTGATTCTCAAATTACCCTATATTTGCTTTGTACTTTTATTAGTGGAATATTTATGGAGTACAGAAACTATTCGCAGAGTCAATATGCCAGGCGTCCCCATAACTCACTTATAATCAGAAATTCCATTTTCGATCCCTGTTGGAATCCATATCAAGAGGGTATTTTTTGTGTGAAACCACAAGCAGACCAAAATGAGTGGGCTTACATGTAAAACGTCACTCAAACAAACATTGACTGTTTCAGATCCATAGAATAAAACGAGGGCTTTTGCAAACTGCAAAGATCAAGATCAGACTGCACAGAATAAACAGTCTGACCCTGATCCATACTTCGTTTTTTTTTTTTTCTATCCTATAAAATAATAAAAAATACTTTCAGTGGGTTGTATTTTAAGTCGTCGAAAGACATCGAGTTTATATAGTTGGTGTTGAAAGAGTTAACTCTCTACCAAACGACAAAATTTTAGACCAGTCCAAAATGAAAGCATTAGCAGACAACAAAATAAAAGTGACTGAAAAGTTGATATCGGTTTTAGAAAGGTTAGAAAACATTGTGGGAAAAGGAGAAAATGCTGGTTACCAGCATTTTCTCCTTTTCCCATAATGTTTTCAAAAGTTTTCTTCCTCAGGGTCGTTAGAGGTCGGGATTGTGTGGTAAACTGTTTTGTTAGGACAAAAACAACAATAACACCGACAAAAGGTCGTTATGTTAAAAAAAAAAATCTGAAAAGTCAACCTTTTCAAGCTTTCATTGGTTTCCATTCTGAATTTATTTCAGATAAAATGGATGATAATGGTACAGTTTTACAAACAAACAATCAAAGTGCTGCCATCCTAAACTCCACCTTAGATACCACCGGTTTGAGAAACTTCTACGAGGTACACCGTATCGCTGCACCACAGCTCCTTCTGGTGGACAGAATCGTGACCCCAATATGGTACATCATTGGGATAATTGGGAACCCTCTAAGTATCAAGATTTGGTTATCGAAGAAGGTTAGACGTACAAACACATCAGCAATCTACCTTGGGTCCATAGCAATAGTTCACACAGTATTTATATGTCTGCATATATGGATGGAGTTATTACAAGCTTGGGGTATAAGGACAATCAACCGACCAATCGTTTGTCAGATATTTATGTTGGTCTACATGGTACCACAATATCTTGCGCCGATCCTGATACTTGGATTTACCAGTGAACGATTCATCGCAGTTTGTTTCCCTTTTAAAAAGGAGAATTTCTGCACCGTAAAAAGAGCATTTACGGCTGTTTGTGTATTGACGTTACTTGCTTTTGTATTCTCATTGTTTCAAGCCTATGTTTGGACTTACGATGAATATTCTGGTGTCTGTGAGATCAAGCCGTCTGTCCATCTCTTCAACGAGATCTGCACCTGGATAACAGAAATGATTTGTTTTGCAGTAACACCTCTCACAGTTCTTGTACTCAATATTCTTGTCATTTTAGAAATTCGAAGGATTAACAAGTTTGTTCCTTCCCTCGGTCACGATAGTGACAAAGCTTCCGGTCAAACATCGACATTTACGCTGCTCTCGGTCTCTTTCTACTTAATTTGTACATTGCTTCCAGCAACCATTGTGTATATTATACAACTAAGTATTGAACACGGGAACCGAAACATACATCCCAAGGACTGGTCAACAGACAGTACCTGGACAAGCTATTTGATCTACTACCACATTCGTAAAGTCATAGAGGAGATTTGTTTCTCGAATTTTGCTTGTTATTTTTTCATATACTATACAACAAGCCAGTATTTTAGATCACAAGTGAACTCTCTCTTTAAGGTATGTTCAAAAAGGGAAGATTCATGTGAAAACAGTATAACCCATACTAATTATGAGATTGTGAATTATAATACGTGTACATCGTCACCAAGACCAACCAATGTTTAACTCTTTACCAAACGACAAAATTTTAGGTCCAAACTGAAAGCATTTGCAGACGACAAAATGTACGTGGCTCAAAAATTGAAATTTGCTTTGAGAAGGGTGGAAAACATTGTGGGAAAAGGAGAAAATGCTGGTTACCAGCATTTTCTCTTTTTCCCACAATGTTTTCAAAAGGCTTCTTTCGCAGGGGTGTTAAATGTCGGGATTGTGTGGTAAGCGGTTAAAGAGCTTTAATTTTGTAAAAAGTATAGACATGAAAAAATCAGTAGTCTTGTATAAATTTCTGAAGCTGTATGTTTTTGTATGTTTTTTTCTTTTCAAGCAGTTAAACATCGTTCTGCTAAATAAGTTAAATGAATCTTCCCAGTCGATAGTAAGAAAGAAATACCAATGTAGATCCAAGATCAGACTACACGTTCAGTAAATACAGTCTCATTTGATACACTCTGTATTCAAAATCCAACCGAGTCAGCCTTAGAGTTTGTTGACAGTTGTCTCCTGATTAAGTCAATTATAGAACTCCCATAAACTTTCAGCAAACGACTTTTATACATCTTATACATCTTTTTTTGTCTCTATTTTTAAAAGAGGCATTCCACAGAAGAACATCAATTTAGCGACCTAAACGAAAGCTGATTCTTTTTTACGCTATCGGAAATTACGATTAGTATTTTATCCATCCTCTAACGTTACTTCTGTTTAACGTTTTTTGTTTTTTTTCTTTTCAAGAAATACTTAAATTTAGCTTTTCTTCGTAACTGCATAGGTTAACCTCATGTCAGATTCGTTTGAAAAATGAAAACGTTACATTAACTGAAGGATTTGCACTGATAAAGAGTGCAACTATTCATATGTCCAATAGATAGTGTGATAGGTTATATTATGTTTTGTGAGATGTACACGAGAGAATGTGTGTGTGTCACGTGTCATTTACATTATTTGTATTATTATATTGTATGACGAAAAACTTTGTTTAAGTCAAATAAATTCATTCATTCATTCATTCTTATACTCAAGTCTAGAAATAAGTGTGCACTGAATTTACTTTTATTTCTCGTCGCATGTTTTACTGAAGACCAACAAATTTGGTATCATACTTAAGTTCAGAATCTGTAGAAAATGCCAGGCTAATCAGATTTTGACTAACAGAAAATTTAAGTTATGTTTTTGCAGTTTAAATGAAGGTGGTACTAAAATCAAAGTTGCAAAAGTACTCAAAGATTAAGGTAACGTTAAAGTTAGGTTTTGGCCACCGCTCTCGATTAGGAATGGAATAACATTCATGATGCAATGACATTACGTTATGGTAAGGTTCATGCGACGTCGAATAATTGCCTGTATCGACAGCAGAGGTGGCCATATAAGGTATTGATTGAAAAAATACAAGAACCATAAGAGAAATCTAACTTTACTATTATTTGTTTGAAAGTTTCATTTGTGACCCATCACGCAAAAAGGGAACTTTTGAGAATTGCCAAAAGTGTCAGCCCTGGTCAGGCGCGAATTGCGCAGGCTGACCAGGGTTGACATTTTTCGCTTTAATGACATTTTCTGTATAAAAAGTGATCATTGTACCCTGTTATATAATCATTCTTGAATTATCAACTTAATCTGACCTGCACTATCTTTGATCTGTTTTCATATAATTGATGTAGAGAATTTCCAGATGGTCCCTCTTTGCGTGATGGGTCACATTTAATTTATTCAGCAGGATAAGGGTTGAATTCTTTTTGTAGGACTTATAAAAACAAGATCAGACTACACCAACTGTATTTTCTCATCTTGGATCTACACTTTCCGAAGAACTCAAATATTTAGATATTTTCAGCTGCATCAAGATCTGGCAACCATAAAATACATGTGGCATGGCAGCTGGATTTTTGTTTCACAAGTCCGAATTGACTGCATTCGCAGACGACGAATTCCATTCTGCTCAAATGGTTAACATTATCCTTGGATTGATAAAACATCGTAAAAAAAGTAGAAAACGATGGTAAGTTGATAACCAATATTTGTCCCCTTCTTTTCCTTTTGTTTAAATACGTCTTTCCTAGGGTCGTTAAAACTCCAGAACATTTGGTAAAATGATTAAAATGGGTGAAATCATCGATAAAAAGCTTTAATTAGTAAATACTGGTAAGCCACGCCATGGCAAAAGAGGGTTTATTGCATCATGAGATTGCATTTTACCGAGAAAGACATCAGAACAGAACAGAACATATTAAGTTTATTACAAGACAAACACACAGTTGTACATAGTCACAAAAAGTGTCATTTATAAACATGAAACAAAACGAGATCTAGAGAGTATGACAGACGGTAAAAGAACTCACATCATGCAATATCACATAGTATTAACAATACAAAAATATCATTTTTTTTAACGAACAGGCTGAATCATAACGTAAACTGGTCCTTTGATATGCAGAAAATTGACCAACAGCAAAAAGTATCGACCCGTGTCAGCCTGCGAGTACTGCATAGGCCGATATGAGTCGATACCTCTCTCTCTCTCTCTCTCTCTCTCTCTCTCTCAGATGCACTAAATCCCCTTTTCAGACTGAATAACTTATATACATGTGAAAACTCGCACTTTGATAAAAAAAAATAATATCAAGGTCTTACTAAGGAAAGTACCGAGAAAAAAGAAAAAATTCAGAGAGACTAAGTAAATTTATAGGGCTTTATAAAAAGCTCCAACAAAATCAATTTTGCTCTGTAAACATTGTAAGCCAGGCCTGGGAGTAAATCTTGTTCTAATTGTTAGTATCAAATTCACATCCCGAAAATAAGGAGAAACTAATCCTTAGGCTACCAAGCGCAACTCACTGATCTTTTGCGGACAGTGTAGATCCAAGATCAGACTGCACAGAATGTGCAGTCTGATCTTGGATCTACACTGTCCGATAAGAAGATGTTATTTCCAAAAACATAACTTTGAAAAAGCAGTTTTTGGATTTTTACAATCAAACTTAAGATTTCGTTTCAAGTGTTTTAGCAGGATAAGGGTTAAGGCTTGCATTACAACTGATTTCAGAAAAACTATCGGAGATCGCATTTCGACCCTTTACTCAGAGAAACGCCCAGGCCCGCTAACGCACTCAGTTTCGTGCAGGACTTGAGCCAAGGGTCTGTATTCAGCAACCATTCTTAGTCTCATTCTGCAGAATTTTGTCTGTGAAAGCAACAGAACTTTTGATTGGCTAAACCGAATGGTTTAGCCAATCAGAAGTTCTGTTACTTTCACTGTCAGAAAATCTTGAAGAGTAAGACAGAGAACGTTCTTAAGAATGGTAGGTGAATACGGACCCAGGCAGGTCTGTATTCATCAACAATTTTTATGAACATTCTAAGTCTTATTCTTCAGAATTTTGTCAATGTGAAAGTAACGGAACTTCTGATTGGCTAAACCGAATAGCCAATTAGAAGTTCTGTTACTTTCACAGGCAGAAAATCTTTAGGAATAAGACAAAAAAAATGTTCTTAAGAATGGTTGGTGAATACAGACCCAGAGGGTCACTTTTTTAATCCCAAGCTCGGCCATTTTCTTTACGAGGATTAATGATAGTCATTGCGACAGGATTCATTTCTCCCTCAATGCTGATCCTTTTTCCAACGAAGGTTATGTCGGAAACCAGTTTGTAGCTCAGGAAGAATATTGTGCAACGTATGTGTGCAGGTATAAACGAAAACTCCAGGAACTCCAGGAACGCCCTGGTAACCAGCATTTTCTCCTTTCCTAATTTTTTAAAACCTCATCAAGGACAAATTTTGTAAAGAGCTATCTTTGATATGTCGTCTGCAAATACTTTGAATTTGGAGGAGTCAAAATTTTGTAATGTGATAAAGAGCAAACATTTAATACGATTGGTTTCCAGACTTTCTCCAGTGGAACGGTTGCGTGTTTGGTAACCTATAGTTGTCCGGCCTATTTTAACTAGTTTAATGGTTATCAACATTCAACAAATGCGAAACAAACAAGTACAGGACAAGGAACAATTAACCTTTTAATCCAATTAACCATTTCGTCAAAGTGATAGTAAAAACCAAATATTGCTATTTTAAAGATTTCCCCCTTTCCCCCCCCACACACACTTTTTTTTAATATCTCCTTATTGGACAGTGTAAATCTCCAAGATCAGACTGCGTGGAACGTTTCGTGCAGTCTGATCTTGATCTACACTGTCCGTAGTCTGCAAGTGGTCCACGAGTCGCACTTAGCAGCATCACAAACGAAACACATGCCAGTGTAGAGCTACCGTACTCCAAGTAGGCGCCTATTTCCGGTACAGTCTGCTCCATTATTTCCACCGGATTGAACGGATCTTATCTGACAATTCGCCGAATTAGAAACACAAAAAAAAAATACATGCAATCAGAGACGAACTGTTTGGAGAGTTTGTTTTTCGTCAGACGTCCATTACCGGTGTCCGGCAAATTGTGACAGATACTTGAAATTGTGTTTTCTTGTAAAGAGTTATTCCTTTACAACGAGTTTTGAGGACCCTGAGAAAGAAAGATTTTGAAAATATTGCTATGAAAGGAGAAAGTGCTGGTAACAGAATTTCCCACTTTTTTTCAGAATGTTTTCTATTCAATAAAAGGGAGGTGCCATTATTTAAGCATTTTTCAAATTGCCGTCGGCAAATGCTTTGGATTTGGACACTTTTAAAATTGTGTAGTCTCGCAACGAATGAAGATACCTCTGGTACAAAACATAATTTTTGACACATAGAAAATGACTCTACAGCCAAGAACTTTAAGTTTTATAACCCTTTACTTCGTAGATACTCCGTAGATAGTCATTTATACACATTGCTTGTAGGAGCCTTTGGAAAACATTGTGGCAAAAGGTGACGAAAGTTCTTGGCTGTTCTTGACTAAAAACATGGACCCTTAAATAGTATATATAGGCAAAAGGTGATGAGGCAGGATATGTTCTTTGTCTCGTGACTATATACTATTTAAGGGTCCATGTTTTTAGTCGTTCTTCGGTTTCAAATATGTAGATCTACATACACAAGTAGATAGATCTAGCTCAAGAAAATTTACACCGAAAGCAGAAGTAGGGGGGTGCGGGAGGGGGGAGAGGGCAATTAATTCAGCAATTTCGTTGTTTTTAAAAAGCTTTCGCTGCATTTCTTGCTTTATATTAAACATGAAAAGCAAAATCTGTATACATGTATATACGCCTCAGCAGCATCTGTCCACAAAATTGGCGTCATTTTTCCGCGAAACGGCGTAGCAGTGAAAATTCACAAATACACTCTTTATTGTCAATCAGGTGCAGCCGACGGGGCTAGCAAATCAAATTTTCAGGAAGATTTATACCTTATGTTAGTGTTTAAGTAATTCCACTTCAGTCATGCCTTTTCAAAGAAAGATTAAATGCAGCTCTGCGATGCATTACAACGAGCAAGTCATCGTATAAATTATGAATCCATGAAATCCTGTATTTGTAGGGAAAAATGATTTATTCACCAATAGGAAAAGAATTTTGATCCAGTAGGCTATTACAGATTTATAGACTTGCTCGAAACAGAGACGTTGTAAATGGAATACATGAATATTGAATCTACAGAAAACAAGACATTTTAAATATTCTATTGGATTGTTTTCGTCGACAATAGAAACATAAAACTAATGTGAAAGTTAGCTGTCAGAATTTCAAGACAGTGCACTGTAACCAAATATTCCCGTCAGGCCGAAACTTTGGATCGGGTATCCGCGAGTTAAACTTTACTACACAATCTTTATATTTCTCACGACCCTGAGTTGCCTTCTGAAAACATTATGGGAAAAGGAGAAAATGCTCATACCCAGAATTTTCTCCTTTTTCTAATCTTTCATAGAAAAATCTAGTTATTTGAGTAACATTTAATTTGTCGTCTGCAAATGCTATCAATCTGAACGAGCCTAAGATTTTGTCGTTCGGTAAAGATTTAATCCTTTCTACCTTTAACTCTTTACCAAACGACAGAGTTCTAGTCTGGTCCAAATTGCAAGCAATTCCAGACGATTAGATAAATGTAACATACAAATTAAGATTTGTTTCCCACAAGGTAGAAAACATTGTGGGAAAAGGAGAAAATGCTGGTTACAGGCATTTTCTCCTTTTCCCAGAATGCTTTCTACTTCTCTAAAGTCAAGTCTTAATTTTTGAGTCATGTTTATTTTGTCGTCTGCAAATGCTTTCAATTTGAACAAGTCTAAAATTTTGTCGTTTGGTGAAGAATTAACTCTTTACCACACAATCCCTACTTTTGATGCCCCTGAGACAGAGGCCTTTAGAAAACATTGTGGGAAAAGGAGAAAATGCTGGTATCGAGCATTTTCTCCTTTTTCCACAATGTTTTCTACCCTCACAAAAATAAATTTCAAATTTTTAGTCACTTTTCTTTTGTCGTCTGCAAATGCTTTCGATTTGGACAAGTCTAAAATTTTGTCATCTGGTGAAGAGTTAAGGTCAAGTGAAATGGAGATTCAGAAATAGAAAGGCTCAGATAGATCTACCATGGCTATTCTTATCAGAAAACTCTAATAAAACATCTGAGGGTATTGATCAAAAACCACAATGTATATTGTATACTGTATGATCTTATTCAATCATATCTGCAATCACATCAATGTTTTAAGAAGGCTTCTACCTCTGGGACGTAAAAACAAGGGATTGTTTTGATAAAGGGTTAAGCTCCTAGCTCCTTACCAGACGACAAAACTGAAGACTTGCCGAAATTGAAAGGAAAAGCAGACGAGAAATTAATTATTGCTCGAACAATGGATTTTGTCTTTGGAAAAGACTGACAACATTGTTGCAAAAAGAGGAAAATGTTGGTATTCATCATTTCTTTTTTTCTTTTTTCCGCGATTTTTCAAAGGCCTTTTTCCCTCGGGGTCAGTAAAACATAAGATTGATTAGTAAATTAGAAGAAGAGAGTTAACTCAGTTGAAATCGAAACAAACTTGTAACAACAGATATATGTCGGTTTACTTCGAAAACCTCGTAAGTACAGCTTGTTACAAGCTGTATTTACGAGGTTTTTGAAGTAAGCCATCTTCGCAAGCCAAGGGTTACGATCCACTACGCTACTCTACCATTGGCGAATTGAGGTTGATTTCGACAATCACCCGATACGCATTTTCATTGGTTGCAGCTAGCTCTAGCTGCATCAAATCAAATCGATCGTAGCATTTCGTCTTTGATAAAAATAGAACATGGTCGCGATAAAAATAAAAGGTAAACATGAATACCTACATGGATGTATGCAGGATCTGTAACGATTTATTACCGAAGAAAACATGGACGAACAATATTTACACAAAGTTTCAATGTGACCAATCAATTATCAGATGTTTTAGGCTATATCCCAACACCTGACCTTGGCATGTCGAAGTACGTTTATGGTTAATGCTTCATAATTGAATTATTGTATTCGTAAGCGTATGTAAAACGACATTTCATTGGCTATAAGAAATATGATGTAAAGGGAGATAATAAAGCAGTTGGGCGCGTGTCGCAGGAATTTTGAAATCGGGCTCAATCCGACAAGGTAAGATCCACGTAGTGATCGTAACCTTGGCTCGCGAAGCTGGAAGTAAACCGACGTTTGGAAGCATCTTTCTACTTATTGGATATCTTTTATACTGACTAAATTGTTCCCGCTGCCACATTGTTTATAGAAGTATTCTTCTGCATATAAAAGAAAAAAAAACGACTTCAGCAGTGAATCTATTTGAACCCTTTTCCAAACAATCCCTGATTTCCACGACCCTCAGAAAAAAAAGGCTTTATAGAACATTTAGGTAAAAGGAGACAATGCTGGGTACCAACAGTTTTTCCTTTTCCCACAATGTTTTTCTAGTACAAAGCATTTTCTCCGTTTCCCTCCAATGTTTTCTGACCTTTCCGCCAGAAATTTCAATGTTTGGGTCTTACTAATATTAAAATCGTCTGCAAATGTTTTAAGTATGGACCAGTCCAAAATTTTGTCGTTTGGTAAAGAGTTAAGGAGTTTAATGCATTCAGTCCAACGACCTCCTTAATCATGAGGAAGAATCGTCCTTTGATACGCAGAAAATTTATCAATATTAAGTTTCGACTTATTTCAGGCTGAAATAAGTCGTCACTTGTTGCAAATACATGAAGCACCATTTTCACAGAGCATAGCTTATTTTCCAGAAATCGACAGTTTCCCAATATGATTGCAATCTATACACAACAAGTGCATTCATGAAAGCATGCATTGCATTGTGGGTCTCATAACGGCAATATAATGACTTATCTTCCATCACTATCTCACGATAATAGTCCCGGGCTTTTTTCGACCTATCCCTAAAATCTATGACGATTTGTTTACTAGACTAAACCCCTACATATTCCATGGCAAATGAAGTTAATACACGTAGTTGTCTCACGTGCTGGTAAAAGGTGGTTTACTGTATTTCCCTAATGCTTTATTCCTTTAGCAAACAATCCCTGGTTTTTACGACCCAGAGATAGAAGCCTTTTGAAAAGATTGTAGGAAAAGGAGAAAATGCTGGTAACCAGCATTTTCTCCTTTTCCCTCAATGTTTTCTACCTTTCTGGAAAAATTAAGTTAATAATTGTGTCATGTTCTGGAAAAAGGTGGCTTACTGTATTTCCGTAACGCTTAATTCCTTTAGCAAACAATCCCTGGTTTCTCTTCTCAGGAAACTAACAAAAGTATCAACAAATAATATCAAGGTAGACATCAAAGGCATTTCTGGTCAGAAATTTACAAAAGCATTACTGTATAGCAGTTTAAATCCTATTTATCAATAAATAAGAAATTTCATTCTATGTTACACTAGAAGCGTTAGGGTGGTAATGCCTTAACTTCACAAGCGGACGGAATATATCAAAGACGTTCTCCACAGTCTGATCTTATTCTATGCCGTCTGCAAAAAGTCACTGTTTTCCGTTGTCTGCGCATGTCATATTCTTCGAAGATTGATACGAGGCATCACATCCCCCAATATGGGGGTGGGGTGTAGTAAAGCGCGCTACAAAGTAGCAATGGGGGAAATGGCTTTTACAAATACGTTTGAGGAGAAATCAGGCCTCTTTTAGCTCCAGATTTCTCTAAAGTGCTGATTATAGCTGAATGAATCGCACCAGGAAGCTTTTATTGGGTAAGCGTTTACTTTAGTTTGAAAGCCAAAGTAAAGTTGTCGCGTAGAAAAGTAGTCTGGTTCTGTACCCAGAATGCCCAGATTAGATAGATGTGTATTTGGAGAATTCCATCTAGCGGAAGATAATGCACTGTTTTCCCCTACGGTGCCGAAAGAGTTAAAACGGTAAAGGCAGCAGAACAGGGCCGGTGTAATGCAGAGAAATTACCCTCCCCTACAAAATGACTCGGGTCATTATTCTACGTAGAGAAATGACCCATGGGTCAGTTTGTAGGGGAGGGTCGTCTCTGTACATTACAGCGGCACTGAATTTATGTTTGACCAGGTGACAAAGCTTGGCCACATGTATCAAAAATTAATAAACATCTTATCATTAACTTGGAAATAAGAACATCATTTCTGTGTGTGTGGATGCATAAAGAATGACAATTACATGTACACCTAAACCCCTACTTATCTGCCTCGTGTAACAAACTTGCCATGCTTGTAAAATATGGATAGTCGATATAAGCAATGCGCTGGCAAAAGGAAGCTTAACCCTTTACCACACAATGACACCTTTTAACGCTCCTGAGGAAGAAGCCTTTTGAAAACGTTGTGAGAAAAGGAGAAAAGGAGAAACTGCTGGTAACCAGCATTTTCTCCTTTTCCAACAAAAGTTTTCTACACTACCAAAGCAAAATTGCACCATTTGAGCTACTTTGAAATTGTCGTCTGCAAATGCTTTCAATTTGGATTGGTCTAAAATTTTGTTGTGTGGTAATAGGTTAAAGCATTTAACAGAACAGAACAGACAGAACAGACAATTTATTCAGGTATTTAGGCCTCCGGCCCATAATACTACAAAGTACTAAGTTAACATCATAATGTACAGAGTGAAAATATATACACACATATATGTCAAATTTAACAATGACAAAAATGTAGACTAGACCAAATTAAAAGCATTTGCAGACGACAATTTAGTTGTTTATAATTGCAATGATTGAACTTGTCTAAATAAAACGATAGAAAACATTTAAGGGATGCACTATATCTTACACGACATGACGTAACTATGGATCCATTTAAAGACAACAATAATGATAATAATTTTATTTGGAGAAGATAAATGTTAAGACAGAGAGATACGTCTACCTATCAGCCATGTTCTCTGTGGAAAATGGGCTTAACCCTTTCCCAAACGACAAATTTTGGACTCTTCCAAACCAGAAGAGTTTGCAGACGACAATTTTAGATTCGGAGAAAATGGCAGAAAGTTCTCAAAAAGGGTAGAAAACACTGTGGGAAAAGGAGAAATTGCTCGTTACGACTTTTACTGCAGACACGTAAAAACCAGGGCTTGTTTGGGAAGGGTTAATGCATCTGCAAAAAGGAATTAATTCATGTCATCCTGCGCGGAAGTTTCTCTACTGGGCAATTTTCTCTATGTCCAAGGACCAGTGCATGTCAAAATTAAGTTAGTTGTATAAAAAAAAATGTGTTTATTTCATGCTTTCCGGTAGGATATCGAGAAATAGCAGTGAAAATAATTTTCGATCTTACACTGGTACCACCAGTGAAAATACCGATTTTCACGTTCTTGTCGCCAAGGTAAATTGCGCGTGCCTGACAACCAGATGGGAAATATGACGTCATTTACCTTACATTTCTCGCAATTGACGTAATATTGTAGTGCGTTGCTATGCGGGAGGGGTGTGCCACGGGGAATAAGGGAAATGAACTGTACTGGATTTTGATAAAGCTCCTCCTAGAAAGGGTTAAAGGCATGAAGTAAATAGAATATTTGGTTTTTTTCGGTGAAAGATCGAAATTTATTTCATCTCGTGAACACCATCGGTAATATTTTCACGAGTGGCGCAGCGATGGTGTCCACTCGATGAAATAAATTTCAATCTTTCACCGAAAAAAAAATATCCTCTATATATTATGTATGTGATTGCTTGCTTTGTACCATGGATCACAGAAATGCACTATGCCTCCTTTTGTCAGAGCGTGGCTCATATACTTGTAATCGTTTTATGGTATTTTTATGGCAGTGTTGCCCCTTGATGATGCCATGGTTGCAGAGACTACGACTGATAGAAAATGCATTTCGTTTTCTTAGGACCATCAAAGAAATCACTGAAACTAAATTTGTCGTTTGATATAGAATTAATTGGCTTGCAACACGCAAATGGGGTATTCAGACATTTGCGTAAAGTGTTGTCTCGGATCAGCCTGCACAGGCTAATCCGAGACGGCACTGTACAACCAAATTACATTTTGTGCTACAGAAAACTTGCGCAAAAGAGAAAATTGCCTCAAAACAGAAAGTGTCGTTTCGGATTAGCTTGCGCCAGCTGCGTAGGGTGATCCGAGACGGCACTTTACGCAAATCTTCGAATGCCCCTTTTCGCGTGTTGCAGGCCAAATGGCTTATACATTAGGTCAGAGCTTACCTGCAGGTACCTTGTACACTATCTTTAACCCTTTCCTAAACGGCAAAATTTTAGACTAGTCAAAATTGAAAACACTCGCAGACGACAAAATAAACGTAACTCAAGAATTGAAATTTGTTTCCAGCAGGGCAGAAAACATTGTGGGAAAGGGAGACAATACTGGTTACCAGCATTGTCTCCTTTTCCCACAATGTTTTCAAAAGTCTTATATCTCAGGGTCGTAAAAACCAGTAAAGGGTTGAAATTTAGGTCACTTGAACAGTGATAAAGTGTTGTTTATGTTCTCAAGCAACATTTTATAAGTTTCAGTCAACATGTCGGGGACATTCCTGTACATGTATCGTCTGGTGATACTGACTTTCGTTAGTTTACCCATTGAGGTGGCCAGCTTGATCCTTGCCCGGTTCAGCTCGTCAGCGAAACAGAGTTACGTGGACGACATGAAAAGTGTCATGTATGATGTTCCCATGATAGAAGAGGATTATAAAGACTCGGTGTTTTCATTGGGATATCTGAGACAATGGTATCGTAGTAGGTGAGTAGGCAGAAGGCTTAAATACTCCATTTGGTTAAAACTTAACATTTTGATCATTTGCATTCAAATGGAACAACTTCTTCAATATCTCTTTGTTGCAATGTAAATTATTTACAGAAACTATTTTACATGGTAAAAAGACTAAAGAAAAGATGGCGCAAGTTTTGACCTGCTTATAAAATTCATTTTTGGCCCTCGCCTAATACAATGATTTCTATACTTTAAAGAGTAGTATTTAAATTCAAATGCATTTGTTTACCTGTAGCAGCCATTGGGACTTCAACTTTTGAACTGCTGACACAAAAATCAGTGGCAAGGTTTCAGCAGATAGTAAAAACTGCATGTATTCTTATATTAAATCATTACCCAACAATAATATGTTAAGCTTGTTCAAATCGAAAGCATTTGCAGAAATTAAGACGAAATAACAGTGACTGATAATTTGAAATTTGTTTTGTGAAGGGTAGAAAACATTGTGGGAAAAGGAGAAAATGCTGGTTACCAGCATTTTCTCCTTTCCAACAATGTTTTCTAAAGTCCTCTTTTTCAGGGTCGTCAAAAGTAGGAATTATGTGGTAATGGATTAAGTCTCACTGAGCTGGGCATAGGCTATCAACTGCATATTCAAAGGTACATTGAGTTGGCCTTGCGGCCTAAGGATTCAGGTGGTAGACCCGAAGTCGAGTGCAGAATGGCATAAAATTTCTTCATAGCTGATAAATACGGATTTATACAGATTTCATACTTTTGCACATTTTTAACCGATCAGAAATTCCTTTGATGTCTTTCTTGAAATTATTTGTTAATACTACGTTAGTTTCCAAAAAAGGGAGGTAATTATTATCTCCCTTTGGAATGAGAATATAGTGGTTTTAGATCTATAAATGATAATTCAAAGAAGGACAAAAAGGAAGAAGTGGTTCGGTGAAAGAAGTGCAATAATTCTCATTTTTAATCATAGCAGATTTTGTAGGATAATATTAAAGTGGAAATAGCTGTTTTCCGTTACGGGTCCACTACCTTAACTGTTCATTTTTACTTCAGGTATCTGGATTTGTCTAAAAACGCTAGAATGGGTTCCGTGGCACCAAACCCCACAGTACAGTCTATAGAGAGGCCAGAGGTATTTCACAAACTGTTGGACTTCCAGAGAACCTCCAGACCGCTGATCATCAACTTCGGCAGCTGTACCTGACCGCCCTTTATTGCGAAACTCTCACGATTTAATGAAATTGTTGACGAGTTTCAAACAAAAGCTGATTTTATTATTGCATATATTGAAGAAGCACATGCTAGCGATGGTTGGAAGTTTAAGAACAATTATGATATTAATAGTCATGTGACCTCAGAAGACAGGCGTAAAGCAGCACTACAGTTGAAGGACCTAGATCCACACTGTGAGGTTGTCATGGACACCATGACAGACGAGGCCAATAAGGAATATGGAGGGCTGTATGAGAGGTTATATATAGTTTTGGACGGGGTCATAGTGTACGAGGGTGATAGAGGGCCAATGGGCTATCATGTTGAGGAGATTCATGATTGGTTGAAAAAATATTTCAATGAATAGTTGGGATAATTCTGCCTTGTCCTGTAAGGCAAACAAAACAATTCTATGCTTTATGAATCTGATGAAGAAAATACATGTATCATGGGTATAGAAGAGAATTTTTATACAGAATATTTTTCAACCCTTTTATTCACAAGCCATAGGTTAATTAAACTCTCCTATTTTCACAAAGTGATAACACAACTATGATTTGAGTATACCTGTGGCTTGTGTATTCAATAAGCCTTCGTCTCAAGTACAAATATTGTTAAACAAAATTCTGTTTGTCAAAGTTTATTGCTACCTATTGTGAATGATACTAAATTAGATAGCTTGAATTCATTGAAATAATTTTGGTGGCATGTGAAAAACACGTGATTTGGGAGGGAGCTGGGGAATATTATTGCAGTACAGAACTCTTACAATTTGATGACTAACGTTGCCAATCACGTGTATGGAACATCCAGTTCATTGGACAGTTAAACTATACAGGGCCATCATGGCCCTCTTGTTTGAACTGTGACCAACACAGCCTTGACATACCATTACATGGATCTGATAATCTTTTAACCCAAAGCTCGTGTATTAGGACCCTGAGGAAAAAGGTTGTTGAAAACATTGTTGGAAAAGGAGAAGATGCTGGTAAACAGGATTTACTTCCTTTCCCACAATATTTTATCGTCCTTCAGAGATACATTCCATCATTTAACCCATTACCACGCAATCCCAACTTTTGACGACTCTGAGAAGGACGCATTTAGAAAACATTGTGGGAAAAGGAGAAAATGCTGGTAGCCAGCATTTTCTCCCTTTCCCACAATGATTTCTACCCTTCGCAAAACAAATTTCAATTTTTCAGTCATTTTTATTTTGTCGTCTGGAAATGCTTTTGATTTGGGCAAGCCTAAAATTTTGTCATTTGGTAATGAGTTAAGTCACAGTTAGTTTGTTATCTACACGTGCTTCAATTTGGATAAGTCTGAGACTTAGGGTGTATCGTTAAGACCTTATGTTAGCGTTAAGACCTTATGTTAGCGTTAAGACCCTATGTCTAATTGATCATTGGGCATTTTGAAAGATAGTTATTGAGGACGGGAAATTCTTTACAATTCATTAATTCTAGAATGATTGAATGATTTAAAAATAATAATGAATTATTCATGAGATGCGTAGGAAATACTGAATTGTAAAAAAAAAGGGTTCTCGTGTAATTAAAGACTGATTCAATACTGCACGCTAGGCTTTTTGTCTTTTATTGTCATTATTTCATTATTATCATTATTTCAACGGAACTCCTTGATAGTCCCTTGAAAGGGGAGCTAAATGTTTTTGTCATCATTTTCTCACACTGACTCATCGCTACAAAATTCAGAGTTTTAATGAGATTGATAGAGAAGACTTTTGAAACCAATGTCTCCTTTTCCCGAAATACTTTCTTCCATTTGAGAGACATATCTCATATTTTGTGCAACATTTAACTTCTGGTCTGAAAATGCTAGACAAGTCTAATTAGGAGTTGGGTGATCTGTTTCGAGACACTGAAAGTCGCCTGCTTGTGGTACTGGCAGGACTTTTTTAAATTCCATTTTAAACTCCATTTTATTACTTCATTTAACTCATTACCAGACGACAAAATTTTAGGCTTGTCCAAATCGAAAGCATTTGCAGACGACAAAATAAAGTGACTGAAAATTTGAAATTTGTTTTGTGAAGGGTAAAAAAGATCGTGGGAAAAAGAGAAAATGCTGGTTACCAGCATTTTCTTCTTTTCCCACAATGTTTTCTAAAGGCTTTTTCTCAGGGGGGTCAAAAGTAGGGATTGTGTGGTAATGAGATATAAGCTGTTTAATTTAACTAGAGTGGCGATTATGTTTATTCAGTGTTTCTGAAATTTATCGCTAAAACTGTGTTCGAGACGGATGATTTTCAAGTCATTAACCTTTGAAACATTGCATTAAAAAGTAAGTTGTCTGTATAAGGTGCTTGGAGGTACTTAGCTGACGTTCGTTATTTCTTTTTCTTTTTAAATAAGAATCTCCTTGAGTTAAAATTATCATCGTCCATATTTGAAGTAGGGGAGACTACTGGTATCTATTCAGTATACTGGGTTTTTTCCCTTAGAATGTTATCGACGAGCAAAGTAATACTAGAACTTGCATTCTAATTATAGCTCTAATTCTCAAATCTTTATTTTTCAAGGAAGGGGTTTTCTGATTTGTTTTAAAGGATGGCGAATTCTGATCGATTAAGCGCAAATGGTTTGGCTTAACTTAACATGTCTTTCTAAATTCAGAATTACCGATGTGTTGGCCTTGTAAGGCTTATTAAGAAGGTTACTTAGAATGGTCTGTCAGAACAGGTCCTGTTTCTGACTATTTATATTTATAACTTATTTAATGCTTTTTTAAATAATTTGATGTTTGATAGGCCTACTCATATGGATGTGGCCAGTGTCCTAAAGCTTCTTTTAACCTTTTACTACATAATCCCGACTTTTGACCATCCTTTTTGGAAAGACCTATCTAGGACAGACATCATCATTTGAGCTGCAATCAAATTGTCGCTTACAACTGTTTTTAATTTGGATCAATTGTTTTAATTTTTGTCGTTAAAGAGGTAATTTATATGTACTGTGTAACACAGTTTTCATCAGTTTTTTCTATCAATTTCATGACTGACTAGTACATAAGTCAATGCATTCCTATATAACTTCTTTCAACTCTTCTTTACAAAAAAAAAAAACAACATATAAATAAGGTTTACTTACCAAAGGATCAGCATAAACATATTCTTTCAAGTAGACCAGAAGACCTGTAAGTAAAAGATTTCTCTAGACCACTTGAAATTTCTACAAGACCTTCTCTGTTAAATATGTAAAATGATTGCAACAGATATGGATCTTTGTTCTGTCCTTCGTTATTTCACCGACATTGAAACGAAACCCAAACCGTCACATGGTAGAAGACAGATATGAACATATAATTTCATTCCCTGTACCAGAGCTCCAAATATCGATAAGAGGGTGTGATGGTATTCTAAATCCATTAATTCTCTTCCAAACCCTAAGTAGTGGATACTCATTAGAATCGTCTGGACGAGACGATTCTAATGAGTACCCACAAAATAGGGTTTAGTTAAGAATAAGTAATAATTTTAACTTTTTATTCAAAATTACTCCCACTATCTGAAGCTCTTCTTTACAAATAAGCCAAGCGCCGGTAGCTCAGTCGGTCGCACACGGGATTACAGAACAGGAAGGTTGCTGATTCGACCAATTTCTCTCAGAGGATTGATGATTTTCATTGCGGCAGGATTTATTACCGTCTTCCCACACACCATGTTTCGAAACTATTTATAGGGGCAAAGCACCGAGTGGCTTGGGAAGCATTATATCCAGCTAGATGGCATTCTACAAATACCCATCTATCTAATTTTGGCATTCTGGACACAGAACCGAATTACTTTTCTACGGGACGACCGTTCCTTTGAATTTCAAACTAAATTAAACGTTCAACCCTTTCCCAAACAGTATTCCCAACAATCCCTGGTTTTCACGACCCTGAGAAAGAAACCTTTTGAAAACATTGTGGGAAAAGGAGAAAATGCTGGTAACCAGCATTTTCTCCTTTTCCCACAATGTTTTCTTCTCTTCCCAAAAAGAAATTTCAAATTTTCAGTCACTTTTATTTTGTCGTCTGCAAGTGATGCCAATCTGGGCTAGTCTAAAATTATGGCGTTTGGTAAGGAGTTAACCAATAAAACGCTATCTGGTGCGATTCATTCAGCTATGATCAGCTAGCATGTAACCTTTGTTACATAGATTATGATTAACAGTTTCAAGGAATAGACGATTTGCCAATTAAATTTGATATAAGCAATATTTCCATTTTATCGTAAGCGGCACACCGGAAGTATCACGTGACACCGGACAATCAAATCATTATTTCAATGAAAAATGCCGTATATCCCGTTCACAAATCCTTTAAATTTGGACAAATTCACCACTGAAAAAATAGTGACATAGTAAGAAATCTATATGAAATCAATTCTAACACAATTTATTCATATTTCATGATATTATCGGTATATTCAAGATTGGGAAAGATTGTCCGGTGGAGAGTACTCGCAAGCGAAGTAACTCGTGGTGACACGTCAGTAATGGAATTTGGCATATGGTCTATTCTATTTCCTTGGTATTTTCCCAAATGCTTTTATACAGTTTTCTTGGTACATGTATTTTCCCAAAAGCTTGTATATAATTTTCTTTGTATTTTCCATTAATTTTTTTTTTCTCGCAAGTTGAGCGCTGGATGGATGGGGTGAGGTCTTTCAGCCATGGCTTGTGCTTGACTGAGGGAGTCCAGCTTATTTGTCCGGCACTTTACACATTACAGATTGTCTGCGTGTTCGACACCTTTCTGTCGGCATTTTGCTAGCCAGTAACAAGACTCAAAGTGTATATTTTACGTCGTGCTCGCCTTGTATCTGATGATTTTTCATTTTCATTTTTGTATTTTTATGGACTATGTACAACTGTGCACTTGTCGTAAAATAAAATTTGTTCTGTTTTCTGTTCTGTTGTTCTATTGAAACAATGCGGTATAGTTCTATTCCCTTTGACTTGACTTTCAAAAATATCTCAGAGTCAATGTGGCTGGTCACACTGTCAAATACCAATACTACTGGTCTGTCTGGTCCGCAGGGCATGCTCCATATTATTTCTTATAATTATCCTTTCTGTGTCAAGACAAGTAAAAGGGGGGAATCTTTGACAATCAGCGCTTTGTGCGAGGCAAAACTTTTGATTATCCATGACAAGGATCCGTTATTTCTACACAAATGACCTAGATATTGTGATAACTTGTGCAGGTTAAAGTCATTATTTTTTTTTTCCTTATTTTTTATCTAGTAACAACAAAAAGTTAGTTTTGTATGTATTTATTTTTTATGTTTTTAGAAGCTATTCATTTTCGCCTTCATATGTCAGCGCTCGGCAGCTTGCTGCAAATGCCTCTGAACAGCACTATCAAAATGCCTTTCAAATAGTTCGATACTTCTAGAGTACATTAGAACAAAAATAATTTCGAGACCATTGTACATTTAATCCGAACAGCAAGAGTCTTCAAGTTTCTAGAAGGAATGAAATCGAATTCGTAAAATACATCGTTTTTGACATAGGCTAAATACTTTGGATCAATTCATTGATACAATCACGTTGTTACAGCAATAAATAAACCTATCTATTGTAAGCCAATCGAAAGCTACTAACATGACGTCATTCGGACCCACTTCCACTTCACAACGCATAAACAACTAACCAGTGGAATCATACATGTAAATTCGAGATCCCTGAACTAACCAATCGGATAGCTTCTTTGAATGACGTATCGCTGATAGACCTCTTTTGTGATTGGTACTATCAGATCTCAAGCTAGGATTTCAAGTTCATATACCCATGGCAAGAACAATTCCAAATAAAACTTGAAGCCTCAAATGTGGATCAAACCTAAGACTCCCGGCTTACCAACCCATCTCTTTCCTCATAGATTGGCAAGACTGTACAAAATATGAATTTCTCCTTTTCCCACAATGTTTTCTACCCTGCTTTGAAACAAATTTTCAATGTTTGAATTACTTTTGTCATCCTCACGTGCTTTCAATTTGGACCAGTCTAAAATTTTGTTTACCAAATAATAAAATTTTAGACTGGCCCAAATTCGAAGGAGTAGCAGACGACAAAATAATTGACTGAAAAATTGAAATTTGGTTTGGGAACGGTAGAAAATATTGGGGTAAAAGGAAATAACGCTGGTTACCAGCATTTTCTCTTTTTCCCACAATGTTTTTAAAAGTCTTCTTTCTCAGGGTCATTAAAATCAGCGTTGTGTGGTAAAGGGTTAAGACAAATAGTTTCATGTATTTACTCAGTGTCCAAAGCATGCAAGCCTGGGGATTTGTTGTTATTGTCAACCCTCGAATTTTGTACCCCACTTCTAAATTTTAGACTGGCCTAAATCTGAAAGCAAATGCGGACGACAATTTAATTGTTACACAAATTAGAGACTTTTCTTTAAAAGGGTTAAAATCATTGTGGGGAAAAGTGGAAAATATTGGTCACTAGCATTTCCTCCTTTTTCAACATTGTTTTAAATCCTTTTTCATAGGTACGGACATCATAAAAAAAAGTATTGTATAATGTGGTTAAGGGTTAACTGCACGAAATTCTCACTTTCATGAAACCTGTTCCCCCACCCCTTTTTGTGTCCAGTGTGATTTGGGGGGGGGGGGGGGGGGGGCGTATCTGGATGAATCTATTTATGTTGAATGGGTTTAACTCTCTCAGTACGTTTGACCTTTTACCTTACAACAACAACAAAAAATAATACTTGTCTATATTCAAAGTATTTGCAGAAAAATAACTCAAATGTTTCTCAAACTATGGAAGTTTGCTTTGATAGAATAGAAAAACAATGTGGAAAAAGGAGAAATGCTGGTTGCAAGCACTTTATCCTTTTACCACAATGTTCTCAACAGCTTCTTTTAACTAAAAATTTGTGAGGGTTAAGAAGTCAGTTCATTTAACTTGGAAGGTTCCATTTATTATTTGCAATGCCTGTATATTCATATTAAATTCTACCCCTGGAACAGTTCACTTTATTAAATAAATCTTTTTCCAATTTCTGAAATGTGGAAGAGTTCATTTATTGTTTACCTTTTCAGACTACAAAAAACTTGGACTTGGCCAAATTCTAAACTTTTGACACAAAAAAATTGGAAGAGTCTAATAATTAAAGTGAAGTGGGACGAGTCCATTCTTTCAAAATTTATAGTTTACTGTTCATTGAATTTAGAAGAGTTCATTATATTCTTTTATAGTTCTTTTAAGATGGAAGAGTCCATTTTACTTTTTGTCTGGTCTCATTATCAAACGAATTTGGAAGAGTATATTATTTATTTTCAGGGGTTTCTTTTTAATATGGAAGAGTCCATTCTACTTATTTTTTGGTTTTTTTTTTTATTCATTCAATTTGGAAGAGCCGATTTCATTTTGAACGACTTTTAGTGTAGAAATTAATGAAATTGGAAGAGTCCATTCTAGCTTTTTTCAATTCCATTGCTTATCATTGAATTTGGAAGAGTCCATTCCATTTAAATGCAGTTTCTCATCATTCTTTGAATTTGGACAGGTCTATTCCATATAAAATTTTCATTTCTCTTACAATTTCTTAATTTTGAAGAGTCCATTATTAATTTTGGGGTTTTTTTTTTTTTTAATCTTTCAAGTTGGAAGAGTCCATTTTAAATTTATTCTGTTCACTTGGGATTCATTGAATTTGGAAGGGTCCACTTAATTTTATCTGATATTTTCTTTAGAAAATCAAATATTCTGGAAGAGTCCATTTAATATATTTCCAGTTCTTTTACAAATCATTGAATTTTGGAAAGTCCATTTCATTAACAAGTGAAATAAATTGGATTAGTCCATTCAAACAATGTTTAAGACCTCTTAATATTCCCTGAAATTGGAAGAGTCCATTTATTTTCAGTGAGCCTATTTTTGTAAAACTATCCCAGTTACCCATTTTCCCTGCCTTGAAAAAATGATGTTTCAATTTCTTAGATTTGGATGAGTCTACTTATTCTGGATTAATTTCTCTCTCTCTCTCTCTTTTAACCCTTCTCATAGTGGCTTGTAAACGTCTGATATTTGGACAAACCACTTACTACACTGTGAAATCTTACACTTGCCCATTTCGAAAGGATTTACTGATGACAATTAACCCTTTACCACACTATGACTTTTATTACCCCTGAAAGAGAAGGCTTCTGAAAACATTGTGAGAAAAGAGAAATTGCTGGTTGCCAGCATTTTCTCCTTTTCCCAAAATGTTTTCTATCCTATGAAAGAAAAGTCCTTTTATATGAGCCACATTGAAACTTTCATCAGCAAATGCTTTCAATTGGGACTGGTCTAAAATTTGGTTGTGTGATAAAGGGTTGAAAATATGCTCCAAAGGTGGAAAGCTTTTTTGAAATGATGGAAAATATTGTGGGCGAAGGAGAAAATGCTGTTAAACAGCTCTCCTTTTCCATCAATGATTTCTAAACTTTCCATCATGGTTGGAAAAGCAATATGATTGTAATGGGTTAGTTCATTTTGAAATAATAAGACATTTCACTGTTTTCTTTGCATATGTGTTTATTTTAGAATGTGAGTAAATGTCAAATGTTTGTTTGGCCAGTCCAAATATTTTCCCTTTATACCTTCACCACACAATACCAGGTTTTAACAATTTCGTAAAAGAAGACTTTGGAAAATATTGTAGGAAAAGAAGAAAATGCTGCATATCTCCATTTTCCCAAAATATATTTTTCCCTCAGCGACTGAATTTCAATGTTTGATTCATGTTAATTTTGTTACTGCAAGTGCTTTGAGTTTGGACAGGTCCATAACGTTGTCTTCTAAGAAAGATATAACTGTGTATACATGTGTTGGATAGGTCCATTTGATTATTGTGTGTCTGACAAAATATTGCGACATGCTTGCAGTTTGCATTTTTCATATTCCCAAAATGTTTTCAAAAGAATTTAAAAAAAATTACATCTCCACCTCTCACAACATTTTCTTTCTCTCAGTGACTTAATTTCAATGTTAGATTCATGTTCACTTTGTCGTGTGGAAGCGCTTTGAGTTTGGGCAGGTCCATAATTTTGTTGTCTGGTTGTGATATGATTTAAACCCTTTACCGAACGACAAATTACAGACTGGTCAAAATTGAAAGCACTTTCAGACAGAAAATAAACATAACTCAAAAACTGAAATTTGTTTCCAGCAGGATAGAAAACATCGTGGGTAAAGGAAAACCAGTATTTTCTCCTTTTCCCACAATGTTTTTAAAAGGATTCTATCTCAAGGTCGCAAAAACCAGGGATTGTTTAGGAAAGGGTTAAGATATTGGATAGGCTTATGACCTGCATTTTTTCCCTGTTCCCACTATTTTTTAACCCTTTTAACACAATGATGACTTTTAACGACACTGTGGAAGCAGCCTTTTGAAAATATGGTGGGAAAAGCAGAAAATGCTGATTACCAGCATATCTCCTTTTCCTACAAAATTTTCTTCTGTATCAAAGCAAAATTGCTCCATTTAAGCCACTGTGAAATTGTCGTCTGCAAATTCTATCAGTAAATCCCCCCCCCCCCACCGTTACCACGCCGCATCCAAATTAAAAGCATTTGTGGATGATCATTTCAATGTGCTTCAAATGGTGCAAATTTGCATTGATAGGGTAGAAAACTTTGTGGAAAAAGTAGAAAATGCTGGTTACCAGCATTTTCTCATTTTCCCTCAATGTTTTCAAAAGGCTTCTTCCTCAGGGTCGTTAATAGTCGTCATTGTGTGGTAAAGGGTTACATAAAAGAATTTGTCTTAGAAAGGGTAGTAAACATTGTGGGAAAAGGAGAAAATGCTGGTTACCATCATTTTCTCCTTTTACCACGTTTTCAATAAGCCTTTTTCTCAGGGTCGTGAAAAGTCGAGTTTGTGTGGTAATGTATTTATTAACCTATATTACACAAAACCTCACCCGGCAGTGTATTAGCCAATTACCACACAAGCCCTGCTGTTGAGGACCTTGAGAAAGAAGCCTTTTGAAAACATTGTGGGAAAAGGAGAAAATGCTGGTAACCAGCATTTTCTCCTTTTCCCGCAATGCTTTCTACCCTTCAGAAAACAAATTTAAAATGTTCAGTCACTTTTATTTTGTCGTCTGCAAATGCGTTTGATTTGGACAAGCCAAAAGTTTTGGTAAAGAGTTAAGGTAAGACCTGTGAACATGGAGCAAAAGTTCTAATTGGTTCATGAATAATGATAAAAAAGATTTATGCAGGAATATGTTTTATGTGATATAGAATCTCACATTCTTGTTTATGTGTTACCATTTCTATCAAACTGGTTGGCTAAAAATGTATTTGACACTTGCCAAGGCTCACGTCATTCAATTTTAGTAAACTCGTTTAATAATCAAAGTGCTGTAAGCACTGTAATCGGACGTCACTGAATGAGTATTGGTTGGTTGGTTGTATTGAAGTTTAACGCCACTTTAACAGCTAAGGTCATATCATGACGATCGATGACGAACATGTGTTTCCTGACTTTCTGACACCAGTACTAATACAACTTTTCTTTCCAAAGCCACCGACTACTTTTCTCACAGGCTTCTGCAGAGGTGAGAGGCGAAAATGCGCCGGAAAGAAAGTTCGCCTCAGCCAAGGATAGAACTCACAACCACCTGGTCATGATTCCGACACGCTCACCACTAAGCCATCTGGGCAGAGCCACTGAATGATTAAGCAATGTGAATATTTTCTAGGGTATAATGGTTGTCACGGGAACTAGAGTTTTTTTTATGAAAATTGCTTAAGTTAATTTCAATTTTACTCGAGAAAAGCATTTCACCAATTACTAGTGGACATATATAACACTTGTCGTGAGTACTACTTCTTGGAGGCGAGTTAGAGTTCGTTCAAATTTTTCTGGTCATTTTTGAAAATAGATCTACTGCTGACATAGGCAATGCCGATAAATGTCTGAGATAGTCAAATAGTAAGCTTAAAAGGATCTTTGAAGCTTTCTGTCCTTATTTTTAAACTTAAATGAGCATCACATTGTATGATTGAAAAAAAATCTAAAAACTTTTTACTTCCCTGTACCTTCTCTTAATTTGACCAACGAAAATCGTAAAAAAAACATGAAATGTCATTTTGAGAGTTCTAGACCAAAAATGTCTTTCATGGCAAAATGATTTGTGAAATTGAAAATATCAAACTTCTATTTTTCGGGGTTGTATTTTGTTAAATCTATTGCATGCTCATAAAGGTTTCTTTTATAGATTTTGAATAGCTGAGCATTTGATTCTGAATGGGAAGAAATATTTTTATCCCGTCAAAAATATGTAAGAACCCGTGCTGAATCTAAATTATCAAATGACCGGTTGCGACTTCTTGCTAGTTAAAAAAGTAAGCAAGGGGTACTAACTCTAACAAAACATTAAAATAGTACAGATAGGTATCAAATAGAGTACTCGTATACAAAAATCAGCTCTATACACATGAAGTTAAATGATTGATAAGTTTCCTTAGATGACTAGCTCTAAATTTTGGCATTCCCCCATTTCCCCATTTCCAGACAGACTGATTCTCTTTTCAACAAATCTACAAACTTATACTTTTGTATATCGCCAATTGATGCACAAATGATATCCGTGCAACAAAGATGCTTCCTTGATCACACACATCAAACCAGAAGATACAGCATAAACGAAAACAATCCACGGGAATGCGAAGTTAGCCCAATTTCAAATTTCAGTTTTTGTTGCTTCTTATCTAGACTTTATCTCGTTCTCCGCTCAGTTCTCTTTTGTATCATGTGACTTCTATTTCGCAAGAAACCACGACCTAAATATATCACGTGACTATTTCTTCCCTTTACGCAAGCAATTTTCAATTTGTTGACCAATATCTAGAATCTATGCAATAACGTGTTGTTATATAGATGACGAGTGTCATAATTCATTATTGTTAATAATATGCCATATTCGCCATTCAAAGAAAACAAAAACAAAGTAAATCTGATGTTCCTTGAGTAGTTGATATTCTAACAGTCTTTATACGAATTATGTATAGTTTGTATATGTCCATTCCTGTAAAGGGCCTTTTCGGGAATTGGGTCAGTTTGGAATGTGGAAAACGCCGTCTCTAATCGGTCTAACGACCGAATAAAAAAAAAAAACACAACCACATTAAGAAATTGCTGAAGTAGGAGATTGACAATCGGAGCCATCATATTATGCAGCCATTTTGGGCGTGTATATACATAGAGAGTTCAAATAGAAAATAAAACTATAGCAGAAATAGATAAACCGGTTTCCTATTTACATATTATCATAAAGTCTGTCAAGGAAATAGGACGGAAATGCGATATTAGTTTTATGTGCGCAAGGGTGGTTTTTTTTTACATATTTCCTGTTCTTTGTTCAAATTTATACACTGACATTTTTTGTCATGTTTAATTTACATGGAGTTCATTGTAGTACTTTGTGGACATGTATACATGTATTTGAATTGGCCTCAATTTTGAACTTTGGAGCCTTAAAACGCTTGAAAGCCGCTGAAATTATATCGTGTAAATCTTGTTACAGCCATGTTTCACCGCCAAAATATACCAGTAAAAGTAGGCTAGCTATGTTCTGGATATGAGGCAGCGATAAACAGTGCTTTGTCTTTGGATGTAGGCTACCGTTGAGGTTATGAAGATGGCACCATTATTCTTTAGCCTACCACAATATCTTGGGTTTAACGACCATTAGGAATAAGGCGTTTGAAAACATTGTTGGAAAAGAATTGCAATTCATAGCTTTAAAAATATGATTACGGATGAAAATTCAAAGTACAGCCATTATAATTTGCGCTGCACAAAAACATATTCGGTAAGCGTTCAAGATAAGTGTTACTGTAGTAAATCGAGACTTGATTCTTTAATAGTGTAAAAAGAGTAAGAAAAAAAATCCTCAATTGTTTGATGAAAATAATTCAAATGTTGGTAAAAGCGTTTCCTACATCTATTCAAAAGTTGTGTAAGTTTTTTAACGCCGAAATACATGACGTAATCAGATGCCAAGTCATTAATTGTTGATATTCCTTAGCGCAGGTATTTTTCGTATACATGTACATCAGTCTACTAATCGAAGTTGTCTTTGTCGTAATGGCGGCAAACTTTAAGATAGAAACAAAGATTGAAAGGAGTATGTAGATCAGGAGCATATTCAATTTCAATTTGCTTTGAGTTTTGAATCTATTATCAGAAACACTGTTTGTGGAGGGCATCTATAGATCTAATGAGGAAGAAACTCTTTTTCCACTGTTTCGAAACAATACAAAAAAAAAATTCCAAGACTGTTTGTTTGGCAGATCGGCTTTGGAATTAAAACTATTCTTGAAAACTTTATTACTAAACATCTTGCATTTAGTGAGGGTCTAGAGTATAATGCAGTCATTATGTATACCGAAAATATAGGCCTACATTTTAAACACAAGACGTTACTTTACGCAAAACATTTAGAACGTAAGGCCTTGACGACATTAAAGCTGCATAGAACATAGTAACACTATGTGGTTGTTTACAACATAAAACCTTCGATGTACAAAAAAACTTGAAACATAAGCCATGCACTAGAAACAAAACATTTATAAGATAAGATCTTTACTATGTACAAAACGGAACGTAATTATATGTAGTTCTATGACGTTTAAAACACAAGACCTTCAACATGTACATGTATAGGAGAGAGAGGGAGCAAGCGTAAGATCTTCACCATGTAAAATACATAATTGATAACTTAACACTTTCATTATACACTTGTACAAGAAATGCCAGATATGGACATTCAGAATGTAAGGCCTTTACTTTATTCACAAGACATCAAGAATATAAGACCGTCAATATAAACAAGATATTTAGAAGATAAACCCTTTTTCTATGTACAAGACATATAGAACATTATAACCTTCAAAATGAACACTAATTTTGGGCATCAGACCTGTACTACTTACAAGACATTTAGAGCATAAGACCTTAACAGTGTAGAAGACATTTTGAACATAAGACTCGAGAAAGAGAGAGCGAGAGAGTAAGACCTTCACTGAGCACAAGAAATGTAGAACATGAGACCTTTACTATTCTACAAGACAATAAATTTCAAACTCATCTTTGATGAAAGCATTTGCAGATGTAAAAGTAAAGCTGGCTTTCTCCATGAGGCACCTTTCATAACTGGGTTTGTCTTTTGGGTCAAAATCAGACTGCAGATTTTTATATAATCGACACTGTAGGCAAAAAATGCGTTAAGATAGCAATCGATAATTGTTTCTTGTTTACAGGTGAAAAAAAAAAACTGCTGGGTTTATTTGGCACTCTAGGAGTTCAATGATGAAATCTGGGTCCATATTCACCAACCATTCTTACAAACATTCTTAGTCTTATTCTTCAGATTTTTGTCATTGTGAAAGTAACAGGACTTCTGACTGGCTAAACCAAATGGTTTAGCCAATCAGAAGTCCTGTTACTTTCACAGTCAGAAAACCTTGAATAATAAGGCCAAGATTTTTTCTTAAGAATGGTTAGTGAATATGGACCATGGCTTTGAAATTGTAGAATCATTATATCGTTTTTTTCTCTTTCTTAATACTTCCAACAACCTCAGAACAATAGAAGGCTGGTTTTGTAAAGTGTTGAAGGAAGTAAGACTACATTAATTAGAAATGCATCATACTTGTAAAACATTGACATTGCATGTAAGCTGCCTTTCATAAGTGTTAAAAATAAACTTGACAACTGTTGATTCTTCACCAAACCACAAGTTTTTTGACATGTCCAAAATGAAAAAAGCAGGTAAGACAACAAGGATTTCTTAAAAGGATATGTTTTTACACGATAGGAAACACTGTAGAAAATTGAGAATACACTGGTTACCAGCATTTTCTCCTTATTAAAAACCTTCATCTTCAGCATGTTAATACTCAGATATTATGTAATGAAAAGGGTAAAATGCAGTGTCCATAATTATTTGGATTGTTTTATGTCCTGTAATTCTTCTTTCATTATGTCATCATACCAACTATGTACCAAACGACAAAAATTTAGACTATTCCAAATTACGAACATTTGCAGACAACAAATAAATGGGTCTCAAAAATTGAAAAAATTTGGGGAAAAGGTAGGGAACACTCTGAGAAAAAAGGAAATGCTGACAACCAGCATTTTCTCCTTTTCCAGCATTGTTTTCTACAGCCTTCTTCTTCAGTGTCATTAAAATTTGGGGATTGTGTCCTTTAATCAGTGCCAAAATTTGCAGATGCTTCAATTTTAAGAAATGCCTTTAGCAGACAGCCAGAAAAATTAGACGGAGGTGTTAATGGGAGATAAGAGCACATTTCCCATGCCATCAGGAACCATGCAGAATCTGCAATTTCAAAGCTTTTTTTGTCAAAATATCTGTCAGAGTGAGAATAGCGGGCGGTATAAATTCAAGATCAGATTGCACATTCAGTGCAGTCTGATCTTACTTTTCACTCTCTGCATTCATCTTTAACTCTTTACCATACAACCAGATTTTAGTCTTGTCAAAATTTAAGGCATTTGCAGATGGCAAAATGAATGGGACTCAAAAACTGGAATTCGTTTTTGGGAAAAGATGTGGGAAAAGAAGTGGATGCCAATAATTTCTTCTTTTCCCACAATGTTATCAAAAGGCCATTTCATGGGATTCTTAAACTCTTTACCATTATAGAATAGAATAGAATAGCGTTTTAAGGCCCGTCTACAACTTAGTTCATATTGGGCACACTTTCTTAGTAAACAATATTGGGGGTGAAAATAACATACATGTGGAACATACATGTGGAACAACATAAGACAAGCATGATAAATGAGGAATGGACGAAACACAAAATGATGCCCCTTTTGTTGCCTTTTACGACATGCATGCTGTCACTTTTGTTCCGCCAGATGAAATGGCAGATGTGATGATTGCAAGACTGTAGTGGTTTATTCTTATACATCGAGAAAAAAACAGATTTGGAAAACTCTTTACCAAGTGACAAAATTTTAGACAAGTCCAAATTGAAAGCATTTGCGGACGACAAAATGAATGTGACTAAAGAGTTGAAATTTGTTTCAGGAAGGTAAGGAAACATTGTGGGAAAAGGAGAAAATGCTGGTCACCAGCATTTTCTCCTTTTCCCACAATGTTTTCAAAAGGCTTCTTTCATTAGGGTGTTAAAAGTATGGATTGTGTGGTAAAGGGTTTAATCTTAGTTCAGAACAACTATGCCTAGGCTTCAGAAAGAATTTTGACTAAGTTAACTCTTTATGAAATGACGAAATTGTAGACTGGTCCAAATTGAAAACACTTGCAGATGACAAAATACATTCAAAAATCGAAATTTGTTTCTGGCAGGGTAGAAAAAATTTTGGGAAAAGGAAAAAATGCTGGTTACCAGCATTTTCTCCTTCTCCCACAATGTTTTCAAAAGGCTTCTATCTCAGGGTCGTAAAAAACAGGGATTGCTTTGGAAAGGGTTTGGGTCTGTGTGCAAACAGCGGAATTACATAATTGTGGTTTGCAAAGAGTTTAGAAGACAGAAAGCTTCCTCCAGTGAAGTGCGTCAGACAGGCGTTACTCGACATACAGGCGTTACTTAAAAGTAATAAATTTGTTGGTGCATAAAGACAAACACAATGGAAAGCATAAAATATTTTAAATGTTTTATTGCAAGTAATAATTCATGGTTGCTTTACATGGACAAGTTAACACTCTGACAAATGTCAGTGTTATGAAAATATTTTTCATGTAAACTTTGTGATGTCATAGGATGGTTTCTTTTATACAGGAAAATGAATTATAATGACTTCAAAATAAGGATTTTGAGAGAGACACAAGGATAGCTTAATTCAATTAAAACTTTTTAAAGATTTCTGACATTTTCAATCAGTGTAATTCTTTAAAAAGATAACATAAGTATAGCCAAAGATGACAGGTATTTTCTTGCAACACAACACATTTCAGTTTGTGCTCAATACAAAAAGACATTCCTTATTCAATGCTCAGCAAAGCACTGAAAACATTGTGGCAAAAGAAGAATTACTTCTATAGAGCATGTTTTCCATCAGCTACAAGGCTTCAAATGTATTCAAAACAATAATAAAACCATAAAGGGAAACATAATCAGTTTTAGCTCTTTACCACTGAACAAAAAATATACTGATAAATTTACCCAAAGAGTTTTTGAAGACGATAGAAAAAGTGCAACTCAAATATTGATATGCGTCTTTAGAATGGCAGAAAACTTTGTTTGAAAAAGAAAAATTGCTGGTTACTATAATTTTCTCCTTTACCAACATTGTTTTCAAGATCCTTCATCTGGGATCTTTAACAGTTAGGAATGCTTGCGTAAGGGTTAAAAGCTGCAAGCTCTTAATATATTTTGCAGGAAATCATTTTAAAAGAGTTGTGTCCCTTTTACCTTAATGAAATGCATGATATAAATATGTACAAGAAGGCAAAATTGGTATCACAGAAAGAAACTTAATTAGATATGACTTTATAGAGAATAAGTTTTCACAAACAAGTCTTCATGTATGTACACATCCATTCTAAAAGCCAAACAATCAAAGACAGAAATTCCTTGTTTAAAATTCATGTATTTTTACATACAAATATATAATTCATGCAAGTGTCACATACAAAGATTTACATTTACATATATTTACAAAAAAACTAATACTAAAACCAAAATTTGAATCCTCTCTCACTCAAATCTCAATATAGACTATTCCATGGCATATCATTACCAACCATTCTAAAACTTTCCCAGACATTTTGGCAGATTCTAACAACACAAATTAAAACAAATTACACATAGATCTAGATCTAAAATATTTGCAGAAATACAATAACATTTTACCATATCAAAAAATTTCAGGCCATCCCGAATCAAAAGCAACTACATGTACAGACAACATATAATTGTTGCACAAATGAGTAATACAGATGAAGATGAAAATCCAGTATCCAGCATTTTATCCTTTTCTTACAGTGTTTTAAGACAGTTTTCATCAAGATCTGTAAAATACAAGAACACTTGGTCAGGAGTAAAAGATATAACCATATTTCTAATGCAGTATTACTTCAACAAGTTATAATCTTTATGTCATGACATTTTAGCTTAATTAAACTTTTACCACACACTTCAGTTTCAACGCCCATGAAGAAGAAAAGCTTTCAATACACTGTGGGAAAAGGACAAAATGCTGGTATGCACATGTTCTCCTTGTCCAAAAATGTTTACTACCCTATCATAGACAGAAATCATCATTTGAGCTAATGCTACATTCATTTTTGTTGGCTGCAAATGCTTTCAATTTGAGCAAGTCCAAAATTTTGTAGTTAGGTGATAAATTAATGATTGATTTATACTGGCCTTGAAGATTGCTTACAAAGTTGATTGGCACTTTAACCCTTTTACAAACAATGCCTGGTTTCTATGACCCTAAGATAGAAGCCTTTTGAAAACATTGTGGTACAAATGGAAAATGCTGGTAACCAGCATTTTCTCCTTTTCCCACAATCTTTTCTATCCTGCTGGAAATGAATTTTAATTTTTGAGTTACATTTATTTTGTTATCTGCAAGTACTTTCAATTTGGACCAGTCTAAAATTTTGTCGTTTGGTAAAGAGTTAACATGATGTACAGGGTATCTGTCACAGTGAACATTAAGAATATAATGTATACCTCTCATACTTGGTTACCTTTTTGGTTTCTGAAACACTAAATATGGGTACATATTTTTTATAACAATTATACTAAACTTGATTAGGAAAAAACATTGTCATATTTTATAATATATTCAATATTCTAGTTTGTTTAATGATTGGTTTCTACTGGCCTTGAAGAATGCATACAGAGTTGGTTGGCACTTGCACATCATCTGCAAGGGCCTGCTTTGGGGAAAACAGGGATCTTATATATGATCCCTGAGCAAAATTATGAATTACTTCAGGGTTATCTTGGTATGTTCCTCCACAAAAAATATGGAATCCAAAATGCTTTACATGGGTTCTTAGACATAATTTTTTTTCTTTTTTCAATAAAAAATATACTTAACATTAGGGCAAGCTTATCTTTTTTCCCTTAGACCCCATGTAAATTCCTAACAAAGGAAATAGACAACTCAGTCTGCCCCCTGATTCATATACAACCATTTTTTTTGTAAGGGAATCTGGTAAAAATGTGGAACAAGAAAATCCAAGATCAGAAAGCAAATCTTATGAAATATGATCTCAATCAACATTTGCATAAACAACTAATTATGAGTTCAGAGCTCCAAGAGTTAAAACTTTAAACCCTTTACCTCACATCTCGCATTTGAGAGACTCAAAGGAAAAGGACATCAGAAAACATTTTGGGGCAAAAGGAGAATTTTCAAAATCAATACTTTAAACTTGAACAAGTCAATCTTTTTTTCTTTCAGCAAAGAATTAAATGCCTTTGTGTCATATTAAAATTTTCAGTATTATGAACATTGTATACATAAGCGTAACTATGTGTATAATTATCACCTAAGCATTCTCCTGTTGTGACTGACATAATATAACCTTGGGACATCTTGTGAAACATATTCCAAACAATTATAACCCTGTAGGAAGATAAAATTTCCTTTTCAGACTAAGTTCATGTGCTGCAAATTTGTTCCAAGAGCTGGCAAGTTTATATTATAATGCCACCTGGATGTAACCATGATCTAAGATATGTCTCATGATTTGCTTGAAAACAGTAAACCACCAATTCCAAATGCAGAATCTGTTTATAACATTATTTGGCAGTTTTATATGAACCATATATGCATACACATACAGGTACAACCAATTTCTACACTTGCCAGTTTAGTGTAACACTTATTTCTACACCCACTAACTGGGTGTACCACTAATTTCTACAACAACCATTTAGGTGTAATACTAATTTCTACACATACTGAGATAATTCTGAAATTACCAATAATTGTTAGCCCTTTTATTAAAATGCTTTTAACATTGCTCACTTTCTTTTTCTTTACAGAATTCTCTACCTATCAGATTCCACACACTTGGATTTCGCAAGCTGTTGTAGACAGCACATTCAATGTGGCTCAAATGAACTGATTTTTGCTTTTAGAAGGACAAAAAAAAACCATCGTTGGAAAGCAAAAAAATACTATTTATCAGCATTTTTTCCTTTCCCACTCTGTTTTCAAAAGCCTTCACACTCAATGCAGACACGTGGTAAGATCGATCTCTCAAATTGACTATTTGCTGTTAGACTGGTCCACCTTAACTCTTCACCACTCAATCCGGACTTTTAATGACCCTGAGAAAAAAAGCCTTTTGACAAAATTGTGGGCAAAGGAGAAAATGTTAGTAACCAGCATTTTCTCCTTTTTCCATAATGTTTTCTATCCTTCCCAAATCAAATTTAGATTTTTCACTCATTTATTTTGTCGTCTGCAAATGCTTTCAATTGGAACCAGTCTATACATTTGTTGTTTGGTAAAGAGTTAAAAGTAATTTGCAAAAGACAAATTATATGCCACTCAAATGATAAGATTTGCTTGCTAAAGGTTACAAAACATGGAGGGAAAAGGAGCATTTTCTCCATTTCCCATGATGTTTTCAAAAGTCTTATTTCCCACTGATGATAAAAACAAGGGATTGAGTGGTAATGAATTAACACACTTAGGATAAAATTAATGACTTCCTTGATTGTTTCATCCCCTTAGTGTGTTTGTCTGTGTAACACATATCTACAAAAAAATGCTAATTGTATATTGCTTCATTATGCAATTTTCTCTGTTTTAACCCTTAACCAAACAATGCCCACTTAGTGACCCAAAGAAAAAAGGTTTTTGAAAATATTGTGGGAAAAGGATGAAATGCTGGTAACTAACATGGGCAAATTCTCTCAGTCTAAACATATCTTAAGTTCGGTCATTAGGTAAAGAGTTAATGGATTCCTTGAAAATTTTTGAAATTTTCCTTTTTCCATACTGTATACAAAAACTTTTTCCCAAGTGCTGATAAAATACTGCAATGCTTGATAAAAAGTTTAACTCTTTACCAAACAATCTCGGGTTTTTACAACTCTGAGACAAAAACCTTTTGAAAACACAGTTGGAAAAGGAGAAAATGGTGGTAAAAACAGCATTTTTTTCCTTTTCCTATTATGTTTTCCACCCTTCCTAAAACAAATTTTAATTTTTGAATCACATGAATTTGTCTGAAAATGCTTTGAATTTGGACCAGTCTAAAGTTTTGTCATTTAGTAAAGAGTTCACCAATGTATGAGCACCTGTGGTATTTTATAAGTGTGTTTAGTTCTACGAAAGTCATATAAATGTAATTCAGATTTCCAACTGTATGATACACTATCAATAAAGTATAAAAGTTTATTATACGGCATTTAATAAAGCCATTGTTCATGACAACAAGGTAAGACTCACTTCAAGGGGCACTTAATATAAGGTCGTCATTTTTTAATGATCACAATGAATAATTATTCTGTACTTTAGCCCTTTACTAAACAATCCCTAGTTTTTATGACCCTGAGATAGAAGCCTCGTGAAAACATTGTGGGAAAAGGAGAAAATGCTGGTAACCAGAATATTCACTTTTTCCCAAAATGTTTTCTACCCTGCTTGAAACAAATTTCAATTTTTGAGTTACATTTAATGTTTCTTTTGCATATGCTAACACTTTACCACACAATCTCAAGCTTAACTCTTTACCACACAATCCCGACTTGTAACGACCCTGAGAAAGCAGCCTTTTGAAAACACTGTGGGAAAAGGAGAAAATGCTGGTTACCAGCATTTTCTCCTTTTCCCATAGTGTCATTTACCCTTCCCACACCAAATTTTAATTTTTCAGTCACCTTTATTTGCGACCAGTCTAAAATTTTCTTGTGTGGTAAAGAGTTAAGTGATCCTCAGGAAAAAGTCTTTTGAAAACATTTTGGGAAAAGGAGAAAATGCTGGTAACCAGCATTTTCTCCTTTTCCCAAAATGTTTTCTGCCCTATCAAGAGCAACCTATTCTTTGAGCCACATTTATACTGTTGTCTGCAAATGCTTATAATTTGGAAATGTCTACATTTTTGTTGAGTGGTAATGAGTTAACAAATACCAGTACCAAAGTTTTTCTTCCATTCTGAGGACTGCAAGCACTGTCTCTTTTAGGCCATGTTTTCCACATTTTGCACAATCTCCACTGTCTGTTATAGTAGTAATATATATATATAGTAATTTTGACCCGCAAGATCTACAAAAATAGTTAAAGTTGCCCAAAGCTCTTTTTGGTTTTGCCACTTACCAAGTTTCAAGTTTTATTCATTTCTAAAAGGTCTCGGACCCAAACAGCAACATGCATACAGGTAGTGCAGGTAACAATAAAGTATGTATAGAAATATATTGGTAAATAATCTTACCAAACAACAAAGATCTTTGACTAGTCCAAAGTAGAGAGCGATGGAAGTGTGACATGAATGATGGTACATGTATTTGTCTATGGAAGAGTTGAAAACATTTTGGATAAAGGAGAAAAAGTTGCTTTCAAGCATTTTCTCCTTTTGCCAAAATGTCATCAAAAGCTTTCTACTTCAGAGTCGATATTCAACAGCCATTCATAAGAAGGTTCTTAATCTAAACTGCCAAGATTTTCTAAATCTGAATGTAACCCTATTTCCAATTGGATAGACCATTTTGTTTCTTTGAAAACTCTAAGAGCAGTTGATGTCCAGCTCTTGTACCTCATTCTTGAACAATGAAAGAACTTTTCTTGAACTGTTTTTTTTTTTTTAATTTGGCACAGGTGTTCAGATAATCATACAAGTCTACCAAACAACAAAATTTTAACCTTGGCCAATTTGAAAACATTTGCAGATAACAAAATGAATGTAGCTCAATCCATGGCTTGCTTTTGCCTTTGAAAAAGATTTAAAAAAAGCTGTGGGAAAAGTAGAAAATACTGGTAACCAGCATTTTCTTATTTTCCATATGTTTTCAAAAGCCCTTTTCATACTGGTGGTTAAAACCCAGCATTGTGTGGTAAAGGATCAAAAGAAACTTGATGTCATCCTATAAAAATAGGTCATTATTAACCCTTTCCCAAATGACAAATTTTTAGACTGGTCCAAATTGAAAGCATTTGCAGACGACAAAATAAAAGTGACTGGAAAATTGAAATTTGTTCTGGGAAGGGTAGAAAACACTGTAGGAAAAGGAGAAAATGCTGGTTACCAGCATTTTCTCCTTTTCCTACAGTGTTTTCAAAAGGCTTCTTTCTCAGGGGCGTCAAAAGTAGGGATTGTGTGGTAATGGGTTAAGCTTCAAACAAGTTTCCTTTACTTTTCCAAGAAAGCACCTCAGGAAAAAAATAAAACCACGAGAAGGGGGTGTTTCCAAGTTTATATTAAGTACCTTAATGTCATGCTGGTAAAATAGATCATTTATTAAGTTTCATACAGGCAGGTTTCCTTTACTTTTCCCGGAAAATGCCTCAGGGAAAAACAGAGACCTTGTATAGGCGGTGTCTCTTTGCTTATATTAGGTAACTTGATGTCATGCTGCTAAAATAGATCATTCATAAAGCTTCATACATCAAACACAGTTTTACTTGGCTGACCCTTTCAAACATTTCAACAACTCACTTCATTAATTCTTTACCAAATGACAAAAATTTTGGACCTGTTTGACCCATTACCACACAATCCTCCTTTTGACGATGCTGAGAAAGAAGCTTTCTGAAAACATGGGAAATGGAGAAAATGCTGGTAATCATCATTTTCTCCTTTTCCCACAATGTTTTCTACCCTTCACAAAACCAATTTTCAATTTTCAGTCACTTTTATTTTCTTATCTGCAAAATGCTTTCGATTTGGACAAACCTAAAATTTTGTCATTTCGTAACTAGTTACACTGAAAGCATTTGTATTTTGTAGACAACTGATTCAATACAGCTCAAATGATAATTTTTGTCTGATCAGTAGAAAACACTGTGGGAAAAGGAGAACATGCTGGTTACTATCATTTTCTCCTTTTCCAACAATGTTTCCAAGAGGCCCCTATCTCACGGTCGTCAAAACGCAGATTTGTGTAACAAAGAATTAATACATCCTGTGAATGAATTTCTTTATCTTTCTGCACACCATTTCTGAAAAATTTGCAGAAAGGACACACTGATTGTAGAGAGCAAGTTCTTCCTTTGCTACATTGCATGTAACAAACAGTTTCTCTGACTCTGCCACTGATTGCCCATAAGGTCAACCCCCTAAGAAGATGGTTGCTTTTGTTACCAGGGATAGTGCAGGACACAGGATGAAACCTGTCCTAAATCATGCCTGGTTCTTTAACCTATTACCACACAATCCCTACTTTTGACGACCCTGAGAAAGAATCCTTTAGAAAACATTGTGGAAAAAGGAGAAAATTCTGGTAACTAGCATTTTTTCATTTTCCCACCATGTTTTCTACCCGTCACAAAACAATTTTTTAATTTTCAGTCACTGTTATTGTCGTCTGCAAATGCTTTTGATTTAGACAAGCCTAAAATATTGTTGTTTGGTTCTGAGTTAACATGCAATGACAACATACAAAACCTGGGTTTATTCATCCGAAAGACTTTTAGTGTTTTTAAATGCTTTAGATGTCCAGCCTTGGAATCCAACCTACGTCCTTAAGTGGCCTGATATTTGACATTGTGCTCTGCCACCTGAGCTAAGTCCATGTAGTTATGTCCTATATTTAGGATCTAGAGGGTTGACAATATAGAGTGCTTGTCTGGATTATGCTACAAAAAAAGTCTACTTTTAGAAAGGTCATGACTATTAAATTAAACCAGAAGTTATTATTTCCATTACGTGACTAGCATATAAAAAAAAAAAACTTGTATTACATCACTTCAGAAGATTATAAAATTTAAGTCAGAGGCCCTCTGGCAAAATGGTGTTTAATCCTTTCCCACACAATGACCACTTTTGATGATCCTTGGAAACGTAGCCTTTTGAAAACATTGTGGTAAAAGAAGAAAATGCTGGTTACCAGCATTTTCTCCTTTTACTACAGTGTTTTCTACCCTTCCCAAACCAAACTTCAACTACAATGAGCCACACTGAAATTGACGTCTGCAAATACTCTCAATTTGGACAGGGCTAAAATTTTGTCATCTGGTAAAGGGTTAATGCACCTCAAAGATGCATTATACTCAGCAAGTCATCCTATAATGATGGATCCATAAAAATCCATTTGTCTGACAACCTACTCAGTCATGAATTTGACTGGTCCTTTGACATGGAGAAAGTTTACTAATAGCAAAAATTTCTATCAATGTTGGCCTGTGTGAATTGTGCAGCTCAATATGGGTTGATACTTTTTTTGCAGATGCATTTAAACCCCTTTTCACAAAGTATGGCTAATTTTAACATTGAAATTCAAATGATGTTTTTTTTATTCTAACCTGATCAAAACACAAATAACACTATCAGACCTGTATCAACCCCACACTACACAATCCTCTGTTTTAATAACGCCCAAAGGAAAAGAAATCTTAGGAAACACTGTGGGCAAAGGGAGAAAATGCTGGTAACATTTCATCTTTCCTTTCCAAATGTTTTCTATCCTTTCAAAGACAAATTTCATAATCTGTGAAACATTTGTCATCTGCTGATGCTTTTAATTTGGACCAGTCTAAATTCTTCTTTTGGTAAAGAGTTAACTCTTTACCAAACAAGAAAATTTCAGACTTGTCCAAATTGAAACCTTTTGCAGATGACAAATTGAACGTGACTTTAATTATAAAATTTGTCTGTTACAGAGTAGATAACATTGTGGGAAAAGGAGAAAATGCTGTGCTCTTTTCTAGACAACAAAATTTTACACCTGTCCAAATTTAAAATAGTTGCAGACCACACATGAAGTATTATTCAAATCATGGAATGTGGCTTTCAAAGGGCAAAAACCATTGTAGGAAAAGGCGGATATGCTGAAAGTTTTCCTCAAGGTTGTTAAACCTCGTCACTGTGTGGTAAGAGCATAACATATTAACCTTTTGCCACAATATGACGACTTTTAACGACCCTGAGAAAGAAGCCTTTTGAAAACATTGTGGGAAAAGGAGAAAATGCTGGTTACCAGCATTTTCTCTTTTTCCCACAAAGTTTTCTACCCTATTAAAGCAAAATTACACCATTTGCACTACTTTGAAATTGTCGTCTGCAAATGCTTTCAATTTGGATAATAAAATTTTGCCGTGTGGTAACAGGTTAATATAGATTGCCTACAAAAATTGATTGTGATAACAAGACTCGACATCATTTAGGTCATATGCCTATGAAAATCTGAACCTACCAAGTGGTTGTTACAAAAGATGGTGTCTTTTATTTCCATAAACCAATTACCACACAATCCCTACTTTTGACAACATTGAGAAAGAAGCCTTTAGAAAACATTGTGAGAACAAGAGAAAATGCTGGTAACAAGTATTTTTCCATTTCCCAAATTGTTTTATACTCTTTTAGAGTCAAGTTTCAATTTTTTTTTGTCACCCTTTTTTTTTTTTTGTTGTCTGCAAATGCTTTTATATTGGACAAGTCTAAAATTTTGTTGTTTGGTAAAGAGTTAATAACGACTTTCCCCAACTTTCCCTATGTGTCCATGAGGAAAAAAAAAGACTGATATGTTTCAAAATAGAATTTACTAAGGAAATAAATGACAAATTTCTGATCTTCAGTTACAAAAAACTTTAAGACTCTTATTTCCTCTAAGTTCTGCTTTAATCCTTCACAAAATAAAGCCCTGCTATCATAACTCCATGTAGGAAGGCTTTAGAAACCATAGTTGGCAAAGTAGGAAGTGGTGGTTATAAGCATTTTCCACAAATGTATACTACTCTTACAAAGATGATTCCTGTTATTTGTGCCATATTTAGTTTGTCATCTACAAATGCTTATGTTTTTAACAATTCTAAAAATTTTGTCGTCTGTTTAGTTCTTCACCAAATGACAAATTTATAGACTGGTCCAAGTTGAAAGCATTAGCAGACGACAAAATATATGTGACTGAAAAATTCAAATTTGGTTTGGAAAGGGTAGAAGACATTGTGGTAAAAGGAGAAAATGCTGGTTACCAGCATTTTCCCACAATGTTTTCAAAAGGCTTCTTTCTCAGTGTCGTTTAAAGTCGGGATTGTATGGTATAGAGTTAAGAGTTTAAATCTTTTTCAGTGAGTAATATAAACCACAATGCATAATTTATAGCAATTACAATTGCTGTATTATATCTAGCATTTTTCTTAATCCTTTACCACACAAGCCCAAGTTTCAGTGACCCTGTAGTAAAAGGCTTTTGAAAACATGAGAAAAAGGCTGGTAACCGGCATTTTCTCCTATTCCCACATGTTTAATATTCTTCCCAAAACCAATTTCAATTTTTCAGTCACATATATCATGTCATCTGCAAATGCTTTCAATTTGGACAACTCTATAATTTTGTCTTTGGTAAGAGTTGACAATCCCTAGAGGCCTGTACTAGAGACCAAGTAGGTAGTGATCATATTGGACAGAAGGAGTAGGCTGATCCTGGATTCATCCTGTCCTATACATTTTAAGTTATTAACAAATGACAATATCTTAGATTTGTCCAAAACGAAAGCATTTGCAGACGCCAAAATAAAAGTGACTGAAAATTTGAAATTTGTTTAGTGGAGGGTAGAAAACATTGTAGGAAAAGGAGAAAATGCTGGTTCCTTTTCCCACAATGTTTTCTAAAGACTTCTTTCTCAGGGGCGTCAAAAGTAGGGATTGTGTGGTAATGGGTTAACTTATTCAAAACTGTATTGCTTTGTAACTGCTGTATCCGAGTCCAATTTGCTAGATTAAATAGGGTAGAAAACATTGTTGGTAAAGGAGAAAATGCTGCTTACCAGCATTTTGTTTTTTCTGACAATGTTTTCAAAATGTTTCTTAAAGGTCATTAAAACTTTGCATTAAATAATTACGTGGTAAAGGGTAAAATGTTTTTTTTCCCACTTCCAATACTTGTTTCTAGGTTCAGACTATATTGTGGGAAAAGTTTCTTGTTACAAGCAGTATCATCCTTTTCCACACTGTTTTCACAGGATTTGAGGTGAACTGTCTCTTCTATTTATTCATATTTTATTTAATGTCATGAATGTCACTTGTACAGGATCTTGATTGGTTCATTGTGCTCTAGCACTAGGTTTAATTCTTTACAAGATGACAAAATTTATCATTTGTCCAAACTAAAAGCATTTGCTGACAACAAAATAAACATTAATCAAAAATTGACATAAATATTATTTTGTTGTAATATATGCAGAAAACGTAGTGGGAAATGGAGAAAATGCTGGTTACCTGTAAACTCTTTACCAAACAACAAAATTTTAGCCTTGTCCAAATTAAAAGCATTTGCAGATGACAACTAAATGTGACTTGAAAAATGAAATTTGTCTTTACAGGGTAGAAAACATGGTAAGGAGAAAATTCTGGTTACAAGCATTTTCTCCTTTTCCCACAAAGTTTTCTACCCTATTAAAGCAAAATTACACCATTTGCACTACTCTGAAGTTGTCGTCTGCAAATGCTTTCAATTTGGATAATAAAATTTTCAAAAGGCCTCTTTGTCAGGGTTGTTAAAAGTCGGGATTGTGTGGTAAAGAGTTAAAATGCATAACTAGGTGGCAAAGAGTAACTCTGGCAATTTGTAAACTGAAAAAACTTATATTTAGTTCAAAGACAGTTTTCATATCAAAAACATTACAAATATGCTTTTACTTTTTTGTTCTACTGACAGACATTGATATCCATGTAAGGAATAAAAAAAAATCTACAGAACATGGTTTCCTCCATCATCAGAATAACATTAGAATTGAAACAGCTTTACAATTTTCACTTCAATATTGAAAATCTTTTCCTTTTCTTTGACAACTCAAAACCCTGCATCATCAAACAAACATGTTACACAACCTACAAAACTCTTTATTCAAATAAAAGGGCCACTGGCCAAAGGCACTCAAACAAGTTTTGTTATATGGGATTCATAAAATTATGGACTAAGAATGTGGCCCAAGAAGCCACAAGAGCACAAAAGCACCCAAGGTTTGTTCAAAGTTGCCTAAGAGCCAAGCTTTGGACCTTACAAGACCAACTTTCAAACAAACTTGTAAGAGGTATTACCAAATCATACATTCTGACCAACCTTATTCTGCTTCAGATTGAAATTTGACCTTGAAGGCATATAAACCTTTTTAAAATTTGTCTAAGAGACCTATTTTTGACCAGCAGGGTCCGTATTCACCAATAATTCTCAAGAATTTTCTTTGCCTTCTCCTTCAAGATTTTCCGACTGTGAAAGTAACGGAATTTCTTATTGGCTAAACCATTTGGTTTAGCCAATAAGAAGTTCTGTTACTTTCACAGTGAAAAAATTCTGAAGAATGAGACATAAGAATGTTCTTAAGAATTGTTGGTGAATATGGACCCTGATCATATGGACCCAAATCTTGAACTTACAAAAATGCTATCAAGACAAACATAGCTCTACTTGAACACTTTTGTTCTCAGATGAGCTAAAAAACTGACAAATAACATCCCTATTATTGCACACTTTTCCAACAGCTTACATAAAATCACATTTTTCCATTTTGATATTTGTTTTCATAACCACTGGAGGCTTTTAAGACCACTGAGGAAAGAGGAGGATATGATTTTTTTTTTTTCCTTTACCAACAAAAGTTTATATCCTTTCCAAGATAAAATTCAATATGTGAAACACATTTTATATGTGGTCTACAAATGTTTTCAATACAGAAAAAAAAAATTAACATTCTAAAATTCAATATTTCTAAAAATTTATTATCTCATAAAGAGGCAAGAGCGAAAGGCATGTCAACCACGACTTGTAGAAAGGGTTAAAAAAAAGTTGAAAGAGATGTTAAAGTCTTTACGTAAAATTTAAAAGTCTTCACTTAAAATTTATAACTTTAAGTTATAAACCAATTTGTTTGAGTCTGAAAAGGTTGTATATTAAATGTCAGGGACGAAACATCCACCCCTCTCAATTCAATCTTCTATAACATTAACCCATTACCACACAATCCCTACTTTTGACGCCCCTGAGGAAGAAGCCTTTTGAAAACACTGTGGAAAAAGGAGAAAATGCTGGTAACCAGCATTTTCTCCTTTTCCCACAGTGTTTTCTACCCTTCCCAGAACACATTTCAATTTTTCAGTCACCTTTATTTTGTCGTCTGCAAATGCTTTCAATATGGACCAGTCTAAAATTTTCTTGTGTGGTAATGGGTTAAATGATCAACATACCAGGAACTAAAATCTTCTCATATATAAAATTATGACTACATGTTAATTCCACAGCGATAAATATATCATTATTAATACAGAACTAATAAGTTTGTCGAGGTTTTATGCATCATAATGTTACATGGAAATAGAATGAGCATGCAGAATTTCACAGTGCAACGTCCAAATATAGAATGTAATCCTTTACCACACACTGCTGAGTTTTAACCCATTACCACTCAATCCCTACTTTTGACGCCCCTGAGAAAGAAGCCTTTTGAAAACACTGTGGGAAAAGGAGAAAATGCTGGTAACCAGCATTTTCTCCTTTTCCCACAGTGTTTTCTACCCTTTCCAGAACAAATTTCTATTTTTCAGTCACCTTTATTTTGTCGTCTGCAAATGCCTTCAATTCGGACCAGTCCAAAATTTTCTCGTGTGGTAATGAGTTAATACAGAACTAATAAGTTTGTCGAGGTTTTATGCATCATAATTTTACATGGAAATAGAATGAGCATGCAGAATTTCACAGTGCAACGTCCAAATATAGAATGTGATCCTTTACCACACACTGCTGAGTTTTAAAGATCCAGAAAGTCTGTTTCCTTTGAATGGTGTTTTACACAACTTTCAACATTTTTTCATTCACAAAAGATCCTATGGGAGAGGGCTTTTCACTCTTTACCACGTCATAAAATTGTAGACAGGCCCAAATTGAAAGCTTTTGGAGACGACAAAATATATGTGACTGAAAAAATTAACCTTGTTTTGGGAAGAGTAGAAAACATTGTGGGAAAAGGAGAAAATGCTGGTTATCTTCTCCTATTCCCACAATGTTTTCAAGAGGCTTCTTTCTCAGGGTCGTTAAAAATCAGGATTATGTGGTAAAGAGTTAGAAACATTGTGGGAAAAGCCTAAAGTGCTGATGATCAGCATTTTCTCCTTTTCCCACAAAGTTTTTCTATTATATCAAAGACAGAAACCATCATTAGAATGACATTCAAGTTATTGTCTCAAAATGCTTTTAAGGTCAAATGCAAAATTTTCTAGTTAAGATAAGAGTTAACTCCTTACAAAATGACAAAATTAACGACTGGTCCAAATTGAAAGCATTTGAAGCTGACAAAATTATTGGGACTCAAGAATTGAAATTTGTTCTGAGAAAGGTTGAAAACCTTGTGGGAAAAGCAGAAAATGCTGGTTACCAGCATTTTCTTCTTTTCCCTCAAGGTTTTCAAAAGGCGTCTTTCTCTGAGAGGTAAAAACCCTGGATTGCTTAGTAAAGAGTTAAGGCCATTGTTGCAAACTTTTTGCTACCGACATTTGCTTCTTTTTCTGATGGTATTACATTTATAGGTAAGGTTTTCATTCCTTCATCTATTTCTCTTCTATCGTTTGTTTCATCTCCTAGCTTCTGCTATGTAAATCCTATTACTTCTTGTACCAAAAGTGATTAATCAATAGAGCGATAGATTGACTAATTAATTGAATGGTAGTTTATACAACTTTCAGTATTATTTCAAGGCAATTTTCATTAATGGACAGGTCTAAAATTTCACTGTCACTACATGTGATAACACTGCAGCAAAATGAGACAATGCCAGTCACTTACTGCAATGTTTCAATAAAGTAGACAGCTCTGTTGAAAAAAATCACAAATACGTCTGTAGGTAGTTATATACCAAAAACAGAATGTATGATAAATTATTCCAATTTATAGTAAAATAAAATGTCATCCTGTAAGCTTTTTGGTCACGATAAAAATGTGGTAGAATAAAAATAGAACTCTATTTCATAATATACAAGAAAGGTCAACATAATCATGTTTTCTAAATGTGTTTCATGTAACCATCTACCAAACAACTCTGTGTTTTAACGACCCTGAGGAATGACCCTTCTGAAAGCATCGTAGGTAATGATAAAATGTTGTAAATCACCGTTTTCTCCTTCTCCCACAATTCTTTCTACATTTTCACAAACACCATCATGTGAGTTGCATTTTATATGCATGCGTCTGCATGTGCTTTCAATTTGGGCAAGGCTTAAAAATTTGTTGTTTGGTAGTGATTTAACTCATTACCAAACAACAATATTTTAGGCTTTTCCAAATTGAAAGCATTTGCAGACAACAATATAAAAGTGACTGAAAATTTGAAATTTGTATTGTGAAGGGAAGAAAACATTGTGGGAAAAGGAGAAAATGCTGGTTACCAGCATTTTCTCCTTTTCCTACAATGTTTTCCAAAGGCTTCTCTCTCGGAGTCGTCAAAAGTAGGGATTGTCTGGTAATGGGTTAAATGTAGAGCTGTAACGATACACTCGAATATTCGGTGCACCGAATATTTTTTTCCCGGCGAATACGTATCGTATTCGTCAGTCCGAGAACCGAATATTGGCGAATACAACACAAATAAATAGTTAGGAATGCTGACTGCTCAGTCAAGTTCAACAAAGTTTTCCCCGAAGAGGAAACCTGAATTTTATCTAGATCTGTAAACGATGATCGAAAGAGAAGCAACTTTGAGAGGTTTGGATGACGCTTTATGGCATATGTCGTAAACTACTAGGAAAGGAATTAAAAACACTTGAAAATCAAAAATTGTTCTAAATTTCAATAATAGTAATTTAAGAAATAAAAGTTTTTTATTTATTAATCGTCATTGTGTACAGGTTTAACATTAATATAGCGACATATTGTAAAGGAGTCTCTCGCATTTCCCGCGAAGTGTCAGACGAGATTGTTAGTCCACAGGCAAAATTTAAGTCCCCAGAGTGGAAATATTTCGGGTTTCCACGAGTAAAGGAGGGGGACAAAGTCATATCAAGGCAAACACCGACAATATGCAGACTACGCAGTCATGAAAAAGTATATCGAGATTAATATCAATCAATTTTAATAGGTCGAACTGACCAAATATGAAGTCGGCCCCTAGTCAAAACGGCCTCGGTCTGTCAAACGTACGTGACATGAAGTCAAACCTGCACCATCCTGAAATGAAAAATATAACCGGTCAAGCCCAGAAATGGGCACTTTGGCCCGGTTATAGTATAATTTTTCAAATATATGTATTTATAAAGATATTTCTTGGATATTTGTATATATTTTTGCTGAGACTAATTGGGAAGCCAGTTTGTATGAAGATTACAAATGATTGGCGTATCAATGTTGAGTTAACAGATTTAGAGTGTGCATAAAGTATGTTTTAGATGTTTCCTACAAAAAAATAATAGTATAAGCAGTAGAGTTGATTAACCCATTACCAAATGACAAAATTTTAGACTAGTCCAAATTGAGAGCATTTGCAGAAGACAAGATGAATATTGCTAAACTGATTATCTATGTCTTTGATAGAGCAGAAAATGGTTACCAGCATTTTCTCCTTTTCCCACAGTGTTTTCTATTTGTTTGAAAACTTTCTGCTATTTATATCAAATTTGAAATTGTCTTCTGCAAAATCTTTCAGTTTAGAAGAGTCTAAAATCTGACATTTTGGAAAGTGTTAAATCAATATTTAAAGCCAGGTAGGCTTTTTCATTACTTTATTAATATTGATGTGACTTTTTTTTTAATCCAAAGCATTGAAAAAGTAATTCATTTTGTGCCTGGAAAAAATTTATATTCATGAATAAATATTCGTATTCGTGCCCCTGTATCGTGATGTGTATTCGTATTCGTGACCTCCTGTATCGTTACAGCCCTAGTTAAATGAGAGAATCATTATGTACAATGTAGGATCTTTTTGTAAAAATAGAATGTCTTATATAATGCTATCTATTTGATGCGTAAAATTTATGAGAATACTTACAAATGTTGATGGGACATTCTTTAACCGTATACCAGATGACAAAATTTTAGCCCTGTCCAATTTTTAAGCATTTGCAGACAACAATCTCAATGTGGCTCAAATTATGCAATGTTCCTTTGATAAGGTAGGAAACATTTAGTAGAAAAAAATTATGGGAAAGGGAGAAAAGGCTGCTTTCCCAGCATTGTGTCAAGAAAGGGTTAACCATTGGATAGCTCATTAACCATTTACTACACAATTCCTGACTTTCAAAGAATCTTAAGAAACAAGCCGTTTGAAAACATTGTGGGAAAAGGAGAAAATGCTGGTAACCAGCATTTTCTCCTTTTCCCACAATGTTTTCTACCCTTTCCAAATCAAATTATAATTTTCGATTCACATTTGTTTTGTTGTGTGCAAATGCTTTCAATTTGGAATGAATGAATGTTGTTTTATGGCGCATCGACAACTTTGGTCATTTAGCGCGCATATCTATGTTAAAAGATAGATAAACGTGGAGTTGTTTAAACTGAATAAAGTTTGAATGACAATAAAAGAATTGAATTAAGAAAATTTAATGCATAAAGGGCATCATCGAGTTTTCAATTTGGACTAGGCCAAAATTTTGTCATTTTGTAAAGAGTGTAAGTGAACAATTCAAGCAAGTAGACAAATTCAAACTATTATTGAAAGTTAAAATCTATCTTCATAACCAAGGAACTCATCAAAATAGGACAAACTAGATGCAAAATGAGGTTGCATATGGCGTACAGTCTGGAGGTCTATATTCACAAATATTCATATTCTCCAAGACTTTCTCAATTTAAAAGTATCACAACTCCTGATTGGCTAAACCATTTGACTTAGCCAATCAAAAGTTTTGTTACTTCCTAGATCTAAAATTATACCAGGAATGTTCTAAACAATGGTTGGTAAAATGGACCCTGGTCTTGATTTAGACTATCCACAAAATGACAGCTTGATGTGCTCACTAGTTGAAGGATTAACAGCAGTATCTTTTTACAAATATGAAAAATACATGTATACATTACACATTATCTTGAACATAATACTGACTTCAAATTTATACAACCCAATATTTAATAAGACTAAACAAAAAAGTTACCAGAAAAACTTACAATCATCATACATACCCTTTTTTTCATAATATTTGCACTTGTATTTTGTTTACACCTAGAAAGAGTTTTTAAAAGCATTTTGAAAAGTTGAAAGGCTTCTAAAAACACTGTAAGGAAAGAAGAATTCCACATTTCTCTACTCTTTTGATCTTTTAACCCTTAACCACACAATCCCAACTTTTTACGACCCTGACAAAGCTTTTGAAACATTCAGGGAAAAGGAGAAAATGCTGGTTACCAGCATTTTCTCCTTTTCCCACAGTTTTCTACCCTTCCCAGTACAAATTTTAATTTTTGAGTCACATTTATTTTGTCATCTGCAAATGCTTCCAATTTGGACCATTCTAAGATTTTTTTGTTTAGTAAGGTATTAAAGAGAAGTACTATTACTTCAGCAACATTCTCCTTTGTCCTCTACAATTGCTTACAACTTGAACAAGTCCAAATTTTGTCATCTGGTTGTATAGGCTAAAGTCAAACTAACCATTCAAACAAGTATATACAAGAACAATGAACTATACAAAATAAAAAAACCTAGGGATAATTGTTTTATACACTTTGAAAATTATAGACATAATCAAGTCCAAGAAAACATGTCTACAACATATAAAAAAAATTTGAAATTACAGGAAATTTCTTAGACTAGATTTGAACTGTATTGCTTTGTGTGAAGCAGAAATGAAAGAATTAACTATTAATGTTTCCTGTTTCCGTTTTGTCATTATGTCATTGCTTTTACCCTTTACCACACGGCAGAATTTCTGATTCCTCCATATTGGAGAAATTTAGATCCCTTCATACTGAAGAAATTCTTTTTTCAAACGATAGTATTTTTTCTTGAATATGTAGAAAATACTGTGGGAAAAGGAGAAAATCCTGATTACCAGCAGTTTGTCTCCTGTTCCAACAATGATTTCAAAGACCTTCTTTTTATGGGTCATTACAAATCTGAATTGCTGGGTACAAGGTTGATCCTTTACCAGACAATTACAAGGTTTCAGAATCCTGAACAGCACCATATTGAAAACATTGTGGGACATGGAGAAAATGCAAGTATCCACCATTTTCTCCTTTTTTCTGCAATATTTTCTTTCCTTTCAAAATCAAATATCAAATTTTGATTCAAATTTATAATGTCAAATGCAAATACTTTGAGTTTGGAAATGTCTGAAGTTTTTTTGTTTGCTAAAGAATCACAGTGGAAAAAAGCTTTAAAAGCATTAGACACTCTCACAAACCTGTTTTATAACTGACATTTACTGAAGATCATTCATTCTATCACAAAAACACAGATACTTGTATCCTAAATTGAACACTTTCATTCTTTACCAGATGACAAAGTTTTAGACTTGACCTATTCAAAGGCATTTGCAAACAACAACAGTTGTATTTGCTTTTCAAAACAAGAGAAATTATTGTAGGAAAATGAGAAAATGCTGGATGTCAGCACTTTCTTCTTTTTCACGATGTTTTCAAAAGGCCCCTTTCAAAAGGCCTCTTCTCAGGGTCAACAAAACCCAGATTGTGTGGTAAAAGATTAATAGAAGAGGGAATTTTAAAATGTAAAATTTCATCTTCTGGTAAAGAAGTAACAAAAAAAATCATTTGTCCCCAAACCTTTCCAAAGGTAGACAAGAATACAGACAGAAAACAACAATACAGTCTTTTTTAGAAAAATAAATATATTGCAAAAATGTCCAACACAATTTTAAGTCATACAGCTCTCTATAAATGAAATGCATAATTTTAGGTCAAAAGGACAAGTCCAGGGTCCGTATTCAACAACCATTTTGACGAATATTTTTAGTCTTATTCTTCAGAGTGTTGTCAATGTGAAAGAAACAGAACTTCTGATTGGCTAAACCATTTGGTTTAGCCAGTCAGATGTTCTGTTACTTTCACAGTCCGTAATCTTGATGAATAAGACAGAGAATATTCTTAAAAGTGGCTGGTGAATGCGGACCCAGGTATTGCACTTTCAAGGTTGCACATGACTTATTTACAAAATACCAAACATATGGACTGACAGTACAGCCTTATCACTAGCAACACTGTCTGTAAAGGCAGCACATTGGTCAACTGTGCTCAGGACTTATAACTCTTTACCAAACTACAAAATTTTAGACTTGTCCAAATTGAAAGCATTTGCAGACAATGAATGTGACTAAAGAAATTTAATTTGTTTTAGGAAGGAAAGAAAACATTGTGGGAAAAGGAGAAAATGCTGGTGTCCAGCATTTACTCTTTCTCCCACAATGTTTTCTTCCTCTCTCAAAACAATTTTCAAGTTTTGAGTCATATCAATTTTGTCGTCTGCAAATGCTCCCAGCATGTGTTCAACATGAAATGTGGGAAAAGGAAAAGCAATAACCTTCTACCTCTTAATGTTGTTGATTCACTGGACTATTTTCAGCAAATTTGTTCGTCAAAGTCATGAGTAAAACGACAAAGGTGTCGAAAGGGCTTGCATGACAGGATTTGACACGTGATTACTACAGAAACCTTATTCAATACACAGAATCTATCCATGATCCACCACCCGTATGTTCAGATCGGGAAAAGCCTGAAGTAAGGTCATCCCAGTCAAGGTCGTATTTGGGTTTTGAACTGACTGTTGCACTATCAATTTCATCCTCTTCATCGTCTGGATCCTCAATGTTCACTTCACCACGACGACCCAAATCTATTTCCGATGATGTACTAGAACTACCTGTCCGCACAATAGTTGCGTGTCCGTCAACTTTGTCTGATTTTCTATCTTCGAGAACGAATTCTTCCAAGTCTGTGAATAACATAAGCTCCTGACTCTCAAAGAACTGTGGTAGAGCCCCCATATGGGTCTTAATGTCATGTCCAGAAAAAGAAATTATTCTTTTATTGGTGCTTCCATATTTTGTGCTAAGATATTTCACACAGTCTAACATAGAGCTTGTACCACTCTCTTTCCATGGCAATGGTTCATTGGCCCATCGCACAAGCAGTTTCAGGCTGACACCTATGCAAATATCTTCCACAGGGGACTCGGAATCTTGTCGTAGGATCATCTGATGTCCTGTACTGTTTAGTACAGCGTAACTAATGTCTAGGAAATCTTTTGTGGCCCACTTGATCCTTTGTCCAAAACATTCTTTAGTTTTAAACATGTAGATCTTGTAGTCAAATTTGTCTGTAATATACAATAAGTCATGTTTAAGTCATCTTAACTCTTTACCACACAATCCCGACTTTTAACAACCCTAAGAAAGAAAACCTTTGAAAACATTGTGGGAAAAGGAGAAAATGCTGGTCACCAGCATTTTCTCCTTTTACCACAATGTTTCCTACCCTTTCCGAATCAAATTTCAATTTCTTATATACATTTATTTTGTCGTCTACAAATGCTTTCAATTTGAACTAGTCGGAAATTTTGTCATTTGGTAAAGAGGTAAAATAATACACAAGTTCTAATCCATCATGAATGATTCTGACAATTTAACTCTTTACCACACAATCCCAAGTTTTAAAGACCCTAAGAAAAGAACCTTTGGAAAAGACTGTAGGAAAAGGAGAAAATGCTGTTTTCTGCCCTATCATAACGGAATTCCATCACTTGAGGCATGCTTAAGTTGTAATATGCAAAGGCTTTCAACTTGGACAAGTCTACATTTTTGTCGTGTGATAAAGAGTTAAATCATATTCTACATGTATTTTCATGTGCACAAATACTTTCAGTTTGGATAAGACTCAGATTTTGTGGTTTGGTAAAGGATTAACCTCAATTTCATGATGATTACTCACACCATATGGCTTGCAACACGTGGAAAGGGACATTCGGACATCTGTGTAAAGTGTCGTCTTGGACCAGAAAGCGTAATCTGCACAGGCTAATCTGAGATGGCACTTTGTATTTTTATGATTTTTTATGTTTTGTGGAAGTCTACAGAGGAAGAAAATCTAATGTACACGTAAAGTGCCGTCTTGGGTTGGCCTGCACGGACTGTGCAGGCTGATCCGAGACGACACTTTATGCAGATGTCTGAATGTTCCTTTTCGCATGTTGCAAGCCATATAAGAATTCTTTCAAAGTGATCTGCTCCAAATTCGTTTCTGGGAGCAAACTCTTAGCTACAATTGCTTTTAGTGAAAATTCAAAAGTGAAAATTTTTTAAGTCTAAAAAGGGGGCATAAATGTGTCAAAAGTATTTTGATAGCAATATCAATGAATGGGTTTCCCTTTTGATAGTAAAGATTGTTCCAAGTTTGATGTAAACTTCTTTAGTAATGGCAGAGATATTATGAATTGTCATTTGTTTCTTTTTTCAAACTGTATGTGAGAAAAAGGGGCAAAACAGTGTTAAAAATATTTTGATGTTTACCTGTACCTATTATATGGATTCCTCTTTTAGTACTTGACAACCAGCCCAAGTTAGCAGAAACCAGATTGGTTGGTTGTGTTGGGGTTTAATGCCACTTTAACTGCTAAGATCATATCATGGCGGTCGGTCAAGCACATGTGTTTCCTGGCTTTCTCATACCAGTACTAACACTACTTTCTTTCCAAAGCCACCGACTACTTTTCTTACATGCTTCAGCAGAGGTGAGAGGCAAAAATATGCCAGAAAGAAAGTTTGCCTCAAACGGGTATCGAACTCACAACCACCAGGTCATGAGTCCGACACGCTCACCACTGAGCCACCCGGGCGAGCCAGAAACCAGAGCTGTCACTGAATGTGACTTAATAGCTCCGCCACCGCTTTTGACAGGAACAGGCAATTACTAGCACTTTCTACAGACGGACAGACAGACCGACACACAGCTAGCCAGGCTGATTCCAGTATACCGCCGAAAACATTCATTTTGCTGGGGTATAAATATCTTCAGTATTAGCACTTTACCAAGCCACAAAATTTTAGACTGGTCCAAATTGAAAGCATTTGCAGAGGACAAAATAACTGTGTCTAAAATTTTTGAATTTGTTTTTGGAATAGTAGAAAACATTGTGGGAATAGGAAAAAATGCTGGTTACAAGCATATTCTCCTTTTCCCACAATGTTTTCAGAAGCTTTCTTCTTCAGGGTCATTAAAAGTCGGGATTGTGTGGTAATGGGTTAAGAGAGATATTGTTTGATGTCAAAGTTTTACACAACAACAAGGGAGGCCAGTGCTATTACAATACCTTGATGTTCTTTTTTAATACAGTTGAGCTAACAATTCTTTTCATGTATCTAACTTTATTAGACAACAAGTGACATGCACTTACTGCTCCTGCCAGGATATAGAATAACGGTGAAAGTGGAAAAAAAAATATGAAAGCCCTGGATGCACCTTTCATAATATCAGTTGCCATTGCTTACTAAATAAATCTACATACAGAGCCAGAAAAGCTATTTCCGTTACATAAACACTGCCAGTGGACCTATCCATATGCACCGATTATGTGCATTCCATTTTGTTTGGTGTTTCCTTGTAAATGTACTACCAACTATATACTACTCAAAATTTGCTAGGGATCATCCTAAAAGATTCAAAAGATATAATTATGTGACATGTATCATGTAAAGTTTTACAATAAATTACATTGCAACACTGAGCAATAAAATGACCAGAAAATGGATCTTTAAGCCTTTACCTCACAATCCGACTGTTAAAGACACTGAGAAAGAAGCATTTGGAAAACATTGTTGGAAAAGGAGAAAATGCTGGATACCAGCATTTTCTCCTTTTTCAACAATGTTTTCTACCCTATTACAGACAACATAGTGCATGTTGCAAGTAGTTTTTGGTCGGCAAATGCTTTCAACTTTGACAAATCTAGAGTTCTACAGTATTGTAAAGAGTTTATGCAAAACTGTTGTAACTTAAAAACCCGTAAAGAAATATGTAAGTGATCCCTATCAAAGTTTGAGTAGTATATGCTCTTTCTTGTGGGATCTGGCTGACTCTTTAAATCTATACCAATACATCATGGCAAATCCTATAATTTTCAAAACAAAACTGTAGACTTGTCCAAATCCAATCCTTGATGGGTCTTTTTCTCAGTAACTGAAAAAAAAAAAAAGTTTGCTTTCTGTCATAATAAGCATGAACATTACCGGCACTTTTCCATTTCAATGAACACAAACAGTATGGTCCCTCCACTGTCATCACGAGTATTGCTAGTCGATATCTATTGCTCTGAAAAGATAAAAAGAACAAAAAAAATTAAAAATCTTGTAAGAATCACTATTTCCGCACAGTGTTAATTTAGAAATTTGGAATCAAAGGATGTTCTTTGAAAAATATAAATGGAATCTTTTCACAAAAGATTTTAGGGAAAATATTTGCAGTAACATTTTAAAGTGCTCAAACGATTAATGATTATTCAAAATTTCTCTGTTTATGTCATAATTTTGCCTTTACCATATTACAGAATTTTGGATTTATCCAAATTGAAAGTACAACTTTAAAGGGGTTTGTTTTTTTGGGGGAAAACAACAAAATACTACATATGATCAGCATTTTCTCTTCTTCAAAAACTGTTAAAGAATGTTCTTCCTTGCGTTGTTAAAACAGGACAGTTTGGCCAGAGGTAAACAAAGTTTTTCACCCATAGAGTGACAAATAAACCCATCAGTCATTTTCATCTTGGAAATAATAACAAAAATAACTTCAATGTTATGGTTACAGTTTTTGTGTACAGTGTTTCACCAAAGCCGACTATGTAAATCAAAGATCAGGCTGCATGTTTTACATAGCCTGATCTTGACCTATACTGGGCACAAAAGCATTTATCATTGTGACAGGTGCTTTCAGGGTTAATGCCTAACTTAATGGCCTAGCGTAGGTGTCCATGCATCAACCAACACAGATGCCCATCCTTCCTTGTTTGTGAATGTCTACTTTAATGACATTCATTTTGAAGCAACTATGATGGACTATCAACAACTCATATTTCACTGATTTAACCCTTTACCATATTAACAATCCTAATTTTTTTTTAAAACATTGTGGGAAAAGAAGAAAACAATGATAGCCGGAATTTTCTCCTTTTCCCTCAATGTTTTCTAATATATCATTAGAAATCATTTGAGCTACGTTCATTTTGTTATCTGCTAATGCATTTCATTTGGGCGAGTCAGATGAGAGAATTTTAGACCCAAGCAAATAAGAACATTATCCAGATAAAAAACTAGACATGAGCAGATTTGGCTTTGAAAGGAAGGAAAACACTGGAAAAAGTTCCTACAGTTTTTTCAACAGCCATCCTCCAAGAGGTCTGCATCTCTTCCAAATGACAAAATTTTCCATTTTTGCAGCAGTTGATGGCCTTATACACGGCGGGGAATCACGTGAGACAACAACAACAACAATGACCGTTATTTGAAAAAATTCCCTGACTTCAGGTAAGAAAATCTTCAATAATTCCGTTAATACATGACCGATTGGAATTTGGTTTGAAGCAGAGAAGGCGGAAGGACTCCAGGGATTTGCTTGATGTGTTAGAATTTTTAAACAACACCTGATAAAAAAAGTTATTGACGAGCAAACAAATTTTTTACCCTGGATAATTTGTTTGCTCGTCAATAACTTTTTTATCAGGTGTTGTTTAAAAAATCTAACACATCAAGCAAATCCCCGGAGTCCTTCCGCCTTCTCTGCTTCAAACCAAATTCCAATCGGTCACGAATTAACGGAATTATTGAAGATTTTCTTACCTGAAGTTGGGGAATTTTTTCAAATAACGGTCATTGTTGTTGTTATTGTGTCACGTGATTCCCCGCCGTGCGCATACTTTTCAAAAAACTGTTTTTAAAAAAAACCTAATAAATTCTCTCCATTATATGATGCTTTCAGTGAATAGTCCTCAATCAAATGAGAATTCAAAATGTCAATATTGTTACAAGGGAATTTTCAAAGCTTTTCACTCCAAATCTCTTCTGTGTTAATGCTACACCCAAGATTACACTGTTAAAACAAACAATCCCACACAGGAAATTTTCTTTCCAGTCAAAGTTCTAAACATCTGCAACAAAGCGTAAGTATCTGAACCCTGCTCTGTGAAAAGGGTACTTAGTGCATCTTTATCAAGCTATGTTAGTCTGACATGGGTTGACATGGTAAATTTTATGATGGTTAACAACTTTTTCAAGTTTGAAGTAAATGCCTTCAGTAATAGCAGAGATACACAGCGTATAAAATGTCAAAGTTTTTGCAACATGACGAGCCAAGATAAAAATGCTGTGTACTAGCATTTTCTCTGTGCAATACTTTTTAAAATGGCTCTAATTCCCCAGGGATGACATGTTAAAGAATACATTATTCAGTTAAAACACTATTACCTAACATTTCGTCAAGTATAATTATGTATAGGGAAATACAACTTCATGGCTGTCAAAAATACAATGATAAATGTCACTAGGTTTAATGACTAGCGTCTAAATTAAGAATGAATAAGGTTCTTTGTACAAGGAAAGGATAAAAATACAGTACACAGCTTCAGTTTTTTTTGTTTCTCCCAATTAATTCTTTATATATTACAATGTCACTCGTCCAGAGCAGCCACATAAGGGAGATAAGAGGGCCATGATGGCCCTGTATTGCTATACTTGCTTCTTAAGCCTTTTCTATACAAATCAAAGTGTTAATGACCATTAAAGAAAAGTCTTTTGAAACAAAAGTTGTGTGAAAAAGACATGTTGTCATCCAGTTTTTTCTTCTTTTCCAACAATGTTTCCTACCTTATCAAAGACAGTATGGTAAAGGTTAACCCATTACCACACAGTCCCTAGTTTTGACGCCCCTGAGAAAGAAGCCTTTAGAAAACATTGTTGGAAAAGGAGAAAATGCTGGTAACCAGCATTTTCTCCTTTTCCCACAATGTTTTCTACCCTTCACAAAACAAATTTCAATTTTTCAGTCACTTTTATTTTGTCGTCTGCAAATGCTTTCAATTTGGACAAGTCTATAATTTTGTCGTTTGGTAATGGGTTAAGAGTAAAGTTCTGGAAAGAAAACTGAATGACAAAAATGTTACCTGAAGTTAAATATGCTACTCGTGTGAGCATATCTACTAGCATAACAATAAATCATCCTCCTTTAACCCTTTCCCAAACGGCAAATTCTGGACCAGACCAAACTGAAACCATTTTGCAGACGACAAATTAAGTTACAAAAAAGATGATTTTTCCATATGATAGGGTAGAAAATATTGTGGAAAAAGGAGAAAATGCTGGTTACCAGCATTTTCTCCTTTTCTCACAATGTTTTCAAAAGGCTTCTATTTCTGACCCGTAAAAACCAGGGATTGTTTGGGAAAGGGTTAATTTAAAACAGAACATGTCCTATCCAAAAACACTTGAATATCAACATCAGTCATGTATCATTGCAGTTCAATGATCAGAGGAGGTAAATAAAAACAAACTTTATCTCTTATAACAAGAGTTATTTCCCTTTATTACTATTTTAAATTGAAGTCCCCATATGACCCCATGCTTAGCTTGTGATCCCTGGCACTGGGCCATTTTTGATCCCGAAGGCTACAATATGGTTATAAGGATTTTCTTCTTTTTCAGCATGTTTTCTAACCAAAAATTTTTATTTCCATCACACTGAAAATGTCTGCAAAAACTTTAAAATTTTAAAATAACAAATTATTATTTTTGCAATTATTTCCATAGTTTTATATAGTTCAATTTCAATGTATTTCAAAGCCCTAGCTGTTTACTTTTGGCCATTATGGGGTTTTTAACTAGATCTAAGAGTTTAGGATAACTGATAAAGCTATGACATTATCTGCTTGACGATAAAGAGGAGACAAATTTAACATGTCTTTACTCTTCTTCCTTGTCATGACCTTATTCCATGGCAGCTCTTGGCTCTTAACCGAATTACAAATATTTAGCCATGTGAAAGCTGACAGAATTTGCAGAAGACAATTCAGGTAGGCTAAATGTTGTATTGGTATTTGTCTAAGAAAGGGTAGAAAAAATTGGGGGAAAGGAGAAAATGCTGGTTATCAGCATTTTCTTCCTTTCCCCACAATGCTTTTAAAAAGCCTTATTTCTTTGGGTCATTAAAATCTGAGATTGTTTGATATATGATTCAAAGAAGTAAGTATGACTGTTTGGAATGCAGTTTTTTACACTATGTTGGTAATATAGCCATTGCCTGCTACAAGTAATTAATCCTTTTCACTCACAATTTTTCATTTCACTTGTTTCTGGTTTTAAATAAAAAACTATGCTCTGAGTTTCTGTACTCCTTTCACCATATGGTAATTACTTTATCTTTGCCCTTTGCAGAGCTGACTAAATTCTGAACCATTCATCACACTATCAAGTTTTAACCATGTTTTTTTCTGTCTGGCAGTAAGGATAAGGATGTATATTGTACATGTCTGAATACAGATTGTGCCATAACAGGTTAACCCTTGAGGAATCAATCCGTGGTTTTTACGACCCTGAGATAGATCTCTTAATTTCCCACAATGTTTTCTACCCTGCTGGAAACAGATTTCAATTTTTAAACTATGTTAATTTTGTCATCTGCAAGTGCTTTCATTTTTGACCAGTTCTAAAACCACATCTTAGTAACTAAATCTGTACATGAAAATACAAAAGTCATACTGTTTTGTTTTTCCCCTACAATTAAATTCCCTTTTTATATAAAACAGTTTTGATCAATTTTGACCGCAGCGAGAAAGAAGTCTTTAGAAAACATTGTGGGAAAAGGAGAAAATGCTGGTAACCAGCATTTTCTCCTTTCCTTTTCCCTTAATGCTTTCTACCCTTCACAAAACAAATTTCAAATTTTCAGTCACTTCTGTTTTTTTGTCTACAAAATGCTTTCGATTTGGACAGACCTAAAATTTTGTTGTTCGGTAAAGTGTTAAACTATTTTGAAACAATAGATACATATTACAAGTGTTGATGTTAAATTTTGAACTTTTTATCTTATTTACAAGAAGATTAGGATGATGGATTGGTTTTATCTAATCAAAAAAGGATAGGGTAGCTTATAGTTTGTCCACTGTAGGTATTTCAGCAATTTGTCTGGTATTTCAACCCTCTGACCCATAATTGTCTGCTGCTATCCAAAATATTGTCAACTCAAGAGAGTTCAGAGTGATAATCCATGTTATACAGGAATGCCTTTACCTAATGACAAAAAATTGAATTTGGTCTCAAGCAGGCTGAACGCATTGGCAAATGACAAATGTACCTAAAATAACAACTTCTGTTTTGATAGGGGTAGAAAACATTGTTGGAAAAGGAGAAAATGCTGGTTACCAGCATTTTGTTCTTTTCTCACAAAGTTTTCAAAAGCCTTGCCAACCTACTTGTTCCAAGGGGTAATAATCATGTCTGAAAGGATAAAATGCTTTATCATCCTTGTTTATTGCAACTATTACCTTTGATTGGAGAGAGTCAAGTAAACATGTGAAGATTTCAGTACATCAACAAGTGGATAATAATTTTATAATGTGTATGTTTATAATTTTTATATCTGTTTCCCACAAGCTTTTTTTTCAAGGGTACACTTAACCCTTTACCAAACAATCCCTGGTTTTTACGACCCTGAGATAGATGCCTTTAGAAAACATTGTGGGAAAAGGAGAAAATGCTGGTAACCAGCATTTTCTCCTTTTCCCACAATGTTTTGTAGCCTGCTGGAAACAAATTTCAAATTTTGAGTGATCTGTATTTTGCCGTCTGCAAGTGCTTTCAATTTGGATCAGTCTAAAAATTTTGTCATTTGGTAAAGAGTTGAGTAAGAAAAGTAAAATGATGCCTTCCCCTTGTTAATATAAGACAAAAGTATACATCATTGCCAGATGTACAAATGTAGAATAGAATGGTTCAAGTTTTTTTTTTACATAGAAATGCTGCTATGTATCTTGCAAGAGTCTAAATACCGGTGTACAACAGACAATTATGGGTACAAAAGTGTAAAAAGACCGGCAACTGGTACTCAGAATTAAGAAAGGGAAGATGGACAGTAAATGAGGAAAATCCCAAAGTAATCTTATTTGTCCATACATTTCTTCATTCATGAGGTATTGCTTGTAACATATGCATTTAAATTTCATAGGGTGATTCACAAATGAAAATGTGCGCGTGGGAATACTGATTTAACTCTTTACCAGACAACAAAATTATAGACTGGTTCATATTGAAAGCATTTGCAGATGACAAAATAATTGTGACTGAAGAATTGAAAATTGGTTTGGGAAGGGTACCAGCATTTTCTCCTTTTACCACAATGTTTTCAAAAGGCTTCTTTCTGAGGATCGTCAACAGTCGAGATTGTGTGGTACAGAGTTAAATGAGATATTTCAATGGAAAGATTTTATACCAACATGGTTAATCTGTCCATGCAATCAGGTCCTACAAATCAAAGTGTTAATGACCTTTAAAGAGAAGGCTTTTGAAAACGTGGTGGAAAAAGGACATGTTGTGAACCAGTATTTTCTTCTTTTCCAACAATGTTGCCCTCCTTAATAAAGACAGTATGGGTAATAAGCTTGGGGAACAAAACCTCCCCCCTGCCCAACAAAAAAAGTCCTTCTTTTTAAGTGCAAAAAATTTAAGTGCACAATATTCAGTACAATTTGATATTTAATTTAATATCTATAATTATGCAGCAAGGCAGTGGATGGATGGCTTACATTTACCGTTAACCCATTACCACACAATCCCTACTTTTGATGACCTTGAGGAAGAAGCCTTCAGAAAACATTGTGGGAAAAGGAGAAAATGCTGCTAACCAGCATTTTCTCCTTTTCCCAAGCATTTTCTCCTTTTCCCTCAATGTTTTCTACCCTTCACTAGACAAATTTCAAATTCTCAATCACTTTTATTTTGTCTTCTGCAAATGCTTTTGATTTGGACAAGCTTAAAATATTGTCGTTTGATAATGAGTTGACCCTTTTTACAGAAACGATTTTTTTTTTTGGCTCTTTACCAAACAACAAAAATTTAGACTAGTCCAAATTGAAAGTAACTACAGACGACTAAATAATGTAACTCAAAAATTGAAATTTGTTTCCAGCTTGGTAGAAAACATTGTGGGAAATGGAGAGAATGCTGGTCACCAGCATTTTCTTCTTTTTTCCACAATGGTTTCTATCCTTTTCCGAAAAGATTTCAATTTTTGAGTAATATTTATTTTGGTGTCTGAAAATGCTGTCATATTGGACTGTCTCTGAATGGGTGAAAAATGTTGTAGAAAAAAAGAGAAAATGCTTGTTGCCAAATGTTCTACTTTTCCCACAAGATTTCAAAAGGCGGGGTTTTTCATTATGCCCTTTTTCTTTGAATTTTCATCTCAACATTTTCTGAATTTCTCCCTAAAATTTAAATATCTACCATCTTTCATCTTTTGAAGGGGGTCACATGACTCCTTTATGACAAGTCAAGAGAAATGGCTTCTTCCTCAAGGTCGTTAAGATTCAGGATAGTATTGTAAAGATTGAACTAAAAATACATATTCCACTGAAAATGATACTTGAGCTGTAAATCAGCTTTTTAACCCTTTACCGCACAATCCCTACTTCTGACGAACCTGAGAAAAAAGCCCTGTAGAAAACATTGTGGGAAAAGAAGAAAATGCTGGTAACCAGCATTTTCTCCTTTTCCCACAATGCTTTCTACCTTCACGAAACAAATTTCAAATTTTAACTCACTTTAATTTTGTTGTCTGCAAATGCTTTCAATTTGGACCAGTGTAAGAAATTGTTGTTTGGTAATGAGTTACCGGTAACTATAAATGGACTGATACAGTTATCTGACTTAGCTGATACTGCTATCCAGGTCAATACTGAGATATGATACCCAAGGACTTCAGTATGTCTGTCTCCAAACAAAAACATCTCATATTTACAAGTCACCTCATTGTGAAAACACTTTAGTAGCAGACGACTTTTGAAAATATCCTTGAAACATCCTGGATAATCAAAATCAGTTTACCCACTCATACAGCATCATTTTGTCGCAACTGATAAGCAGTAACAGTTGCTTTAATGAATAATATAGATCAAGATTACACAGCAGATGTCTACTACCTTTGGGATAATCAAGTCTGAAAATGGTCACTCTATCACAATTTGGTTGATTTCCAGTAAATCTTTATTTTGTTCAATTTGTCCCTCTATGAGTTCAGCCTTATTTCAAATAAGAATGAAAACCTGTTTACATTTTTTAGCAAACAACAAAAGTGTACAGCAGCCAAATCTGAAATCATTTGCAGACAACACCCGTAAATGTGGGTCACCTTACACAATGTTTCTTCAAAAGAGTAAAAAAAAATTGGGGGGGGGGGGGGGGGGGGAAGGAGAGAAAATTCTGATTTCCAGCATTTTCTCCTATGCCAACATTGTTTTCAAATGCTCTTTTTCCTAAAATGTCGTTATAATCTGTTTTTGGATTAAACAAAGCCAAAGCAGATATAACAGATTTATTGAGTCGCCATAAGTCGTCTGCTATAAAGTGTAAAAATTCTCATGCAGGTAGTAATTTATTAGTTACACTTCCAAAAGATCTGTGATTACATATGGTAAGTTTGTCAACTTTCCCATTTGCAACAATTTTTTTCTAAATTGTGATCAGCAGCTTTTATTTCCTCATACATTTTTCATGCGCTCCAGATCCATCCTACATCGGACTCGGCCAATTCAGAAATCTTTTCCACAGAGCACGTTGTCAGACGCATGTCATCTAAATATAGAACAGTTACAATGTCCCTTAGCCCTGAAGATTTAACATGCAATCTGAGCTTGAATTTTGATTCATAAACCCTTTACCACTCAATTCCATGTTTTAACAACCCTGAGGCATAAAGCTTTTGGTAACATAGTAGGAAAAGGAGAATGCTGGTAAGCAGCATTTTCTCCTTTTCCCCCCACTATGTTTTCAGCTTTGGCCAAGTTTTGCCAATTTTAATTTGTCCGATGCAAATACATGTATTCTCAATTCAATTGTATTTAATATTTTGTTAAGCCTTTTGAAAACAATGTATGAAAAGGAGAAAATATTGGTTACCTGCATTTTCTCCTTTTCCCACAATATTTCCTACCATATCAAAGTCAGAAATCATCATATAACCAAGATTTGATTTTTTCTCTGCAGATGCTTTGAGTTTGGACCAGTCCAAAAGTTTGTTATTTGGTTAATAGCGTTAAAAGAACACACTTGTTTTAAAAACTGTCTTCCTAAAGTCTGTTAAAACTTAGAAGTATATGGTGTAAGATTAAGGGAGTACAACAAAGGAAGCATAATATAACAGGTAAGTCTATTATGTAGATTTTTTTGGCTGAGGACTAGACCTCTCAGCTAATATATTCATTAATCCTGACCTGACCTCTGTTTACTTGCTGTTCAAAATTTCATTCTTTATTCTGCATAGCCAAGACTTCCCCCATCCTGATTGGACGTGACAAAAACCTTGAAGGAAGTGTTTTTTTTTAACATAGAAGTATATATTTTTTTCTTCACTGTGCCTTACACTAATGTGTCAGCAGCATTTCACTTTTTACAGGGAAAAGCTATATCCAAGGTTTCACCAAGACTTGACTGGGCTCTGCAATACCTTACCAAAGGCATTCTCATGCACCCAGCACATTTTAACAAAAACATTGCAAAAGGAGCAATTATTTGCTGTCATAAACTGTGCTATTTTCAACAGTATTTTTTTCTCATTTTCTCAAATGAACACATTTTTTCCCATTAAATATTTTCGCTTTTGGGTCACTTGTACTAGTTTACATTAAAACATAGGGTAGTGAATTAAGTCATTCATTTAAACCTTTACCACACAATGAAGACTTTTAACAACCTTGAGGAAAATGGCTTTTGAAAACATTGTGAGGAATGTTTTCAAAAGCCTACTCTTTCAGGCTTGCTAAAAGTCAGGATTATGTAGTAAAGAGTTAAAATCATTAAAAGGCTGGAAGGATAGTCTGAAGTGACTGATAGAACAACCTCAAAGGGCGTATTCCTTTCGCTGTACTCTGAACATTCCGAACATGTTCTAGTTCAATGGAGTATTTTGGAACACTGTGCTTTGTTCTTCAGAACATGTTCTAACTGTTCTAATTCAATCGAGGTGCAGCGCACCTGCTGAATGGTTGCTAGGTGATACAAGATGTCTGAAAGATGGACAATTCTTCATGGCCAAATTTGCAATTGTCTTTTTTACCATAATTTTATGAATGCCATAAATAGGGGCACTATAGACTCATCTCTACTCCCTCTCCGCAACTAATCATATCCTCAACTAATACAGCTAAGACAGTAGCTCTTGCAACAGCCATCATGGCAATGCACATTCATTTCGATATAGTTTAGAACAATATTCCGAACATGCTTCATTCAGAAAATACTTCCTGAACAGTGTATTGTGTTCTGAAATATTCCATTCCCACATTCCAGAACACAGAACATTGTGCCTGAATAGGTGAAAGGGATACGCCCTACAACATACTTTGTTGTGTCATGGGTTTCTGTATTTTCCTGTACCGATTAATTCTTGTAGTCTTTTAATTTCTGGATAGATATTTCTGCATGATTTTCTGTAAATTTGTCAACAAGAATAACAAGTAACTTCAAAACCTGTTATTTTAAACAAGATAATTGGATAATTATTATAATGGCCTTTTTTGTCCATGTATTTTCTTACGCAAGGTCTTGCATGTAGCCAGAATTTGAAACGTGAATTTCAATTCTATAATGTAATATTAAATTTGCATGTGTTGGTATACTGAATTAGTTACAGAATCTTAAAAAGTTGAATTTTTTTAGTCCTCCAAGATTATGTATATGTCATTCAACTCAACCCATAATTCTGAGGCTATGATAGATCGTAGCGTCAGAAGACTATGTTAGAACTTCGTAACAGAGTGGGGGGTGACCTTATATTCACTTCAGTTTTAAGCTTGTTTGTATCCTTTCTTTTTTTATTAATTTCATTGGCATTGACAACGATAATCTCATATCTTTTTTTTAAAAATCCCATTAAATAAAATCTGTAAGTGACAGATATATCACTGCTTAAATGATAATGTCTGCCTTTGAAAAGGTAGGAACCGTGGAAAATGTAGGAAATGTTGTTTACCACATTACTTTCATGCACCTTTTTCTCAAGGGTCCTTTGACTGTGTGGTAGATGATTAATTCTTTATCAAACGACAAAATTTTAGACTAGCCCAAATCAAAGGCATTTGTAGACGACAAAAATAAATGTGAGTCAAAAATTGGATTTTGGTATTGGAGGGGTAGAAAACTGGTTACCGGCATTTTCTCCTTTTCCCACAGTGTTTTCAAATGCTTTCCTTCTTAAGGTCCTTAAAGGTCTGGATTGTGTGGTAAAGAATTATTTCAAGTTGATTCTCCCTCTATTCAAAGCACAGTTTTTCACAGTCACCTTCAACAATTTGTTTCAAGAAGATAAACAAGAGCTTCGCAGAGCGGCGCATATACGCCTGAAGGGGCTTGTCAGAGAAATGAGTTGCATTGACGGATGGGCCATGAATGTAGAGTAGTTATTTTCCATATGTGAAAAATATTAAAGGGCAATAACTAAAAAAAAAATAAGGGTCGCAAAGTTACAAATTTTGTGATTTGCTCTTATCCACAAGGTGTTCTATCAGTCTTTGAAAGTTCAAGATCAGAGCTTTTATATTTTAGAAATATGGCCCAGACAAAAATTCATAGTGAAAAGGGCAATACCTGAAACACAAGGATGGTAGAGTTATGGTTCTTGTGCATTGCACTTCTTCATAATGTGTTCTATTAGTCTCTGAGGTTTCAAGATGATGGATTTTGAAGTTTGGAAGTTATGGTCTTTACAAAAATTCAAACTGAAAATTAACAAATGGCAATAACTCAAAAAATAAAAGTGGCAGAGTTATGAATCATGTGCAATGCACTTCTCCATAATGGGTTCTATCAGTGTATGAAGTTCCAAGTTAATAGCTTTTATAGTTCAGAAGTTATGGCCTGGATGAAAGTTAAAACTGAAAATTAACAAAGGGCAGTAACTCAAAAAATAACGGTGGCAGAGTTATGGTTCATGTGCACTGCATTTCTCCATAATGTTTTCTATCAGTGTATGTAGTTTCAAGTTGATACCTTTTATAGTATGGAAGTTATAGCCTGAACAAAAATTCAAAGTGAAAAGTTGGTTATTTCAGAAATCAAGGGCAGATAATTTTAGAACGCAAACAGCGATCCAAATTCTAAGACCCAGGTGCACAACTAAACATCATGGAGATTCATTGTGGCAAGTTTGAAATAATTCGGATGGAAACTGTAGGAGGAGTTGCACACACAAGAAATTGCTAACGGACGGACAAACGACTGGGGGTATAACATAATACGACCCTTCGGGCCTATATATAGACAATATCTATCACATTTTCTGTTGCAGTCCCTATGTTCTTTCACACAGCCTTTAAGTGCAAAGATATCTGTAAACAGGACAGGATTGAAATTACACTGTCAACTGAACAATAAAGGTAGACAAGTTTTTGTTACGAAATAACCCATTAAATTGCACTTTACTGTTGACCTATTACTGTAACTATACTCAGCTATCGTTAATCTTTCTTTACCAACGATTATCTGATTGAATTTATTTATTCTGACCAAGGAAAACCATTATCAATGTTATAGTGTCTATTCTAGGATGCAAACTTGCAAGATTCAGACAAGTATTTTTTTCAGATCCCACATAAATTCCATGTGCTTCACAGTCCCCTGTTAACCCTTTACTCCACAGATATTCAATTCTATGCATTGCTTGTAGGAGCCTTTGGAAAACATTGTGAGAAAAGGTGAAATTGCCAGTGACGAGTAATGTCACCTTTTGCCACAATGTTTTCTATGCTATCAAAAGGTGTCATATACACATAAGAAAAGGCTTCCTCCTTGCTGTTATTCAGGGTCAATTAGAGATACCATAGAAATGCCTTATGGGGTAAAGGGTTAAAAGTAAACAAAAGCCTGAGTGAAAAATACCTGAGCAGACCTTCTCTGGCAGAAATACTGAAGGAAAACATGAAGGCCATGATGGCCCTATATCGCTCCACTGGCTAATAAATAAAAACACTACCAGCAAAACACCACAATACATGGCCAGTTGGTTTCAATTCTGAAGACGCATAGAATAAATATTTTTTCTATAAAATCCAACAAGAAAGTTATGAGTCCCGGACAAAGCCTTTTTTCACCACAAAGCTATAATTACTTGAATCCTGGTACAGGTCCACAGTATAAAGCCCCATACCAAATTATACAAGTCTACGATCAGTGCTCTCAATAAGTGGACATCGACGTGTATTATGTAAAGTACATGCTAAATGCTAAATTTGGTAGCCCTAGGCCTTATGATTTCAGACAAGAAGATTTTTAAGATCTTTTTTTTTTCAATTTTGTTGCCATGTCAAAATTTTTGAAGGAATCAAATTCTTTCACAAAATTCTGAAGAGGACCATGGCAGAATCATTTCTGTGAAGGAAATTCATCAAAATTGGATGGGTTGTTTCAGGGAAGATATTTGAAAAAAAAAGTTAACAGACAGACACACTCACCCACGACAGACACAGAGGCCTGACATAAGCCTTGGCTGGCCTTCGGCCAGTGGAGCTAAAAAGCTATAAAAAACATTGTGGGACACTGAAAACATTTTTTGGCCAGCGGGGCTTAAATATATCAATTGTTTGGTCATATGTATTGTGTCCTTGGCAAAAGCCTTCAATTTTGACAACCCTAAAATTTTGTTGTGTGGTAAAGAGTCCAGGAAAAAAAAAAAACTTCTGTAATTATTGTACTGCAGGTAAATGTCAATGTCAAGGACAGATATCATTAACTCTTTTCCAAAAGAAAAAAATTTAGATTGGTCCAATCTGAAAGCAATTGCAGACAACAAATCAACTATGAATGAAGAATTGAAATTAATTTTGGAAAGGGTAGAGAACATTATGGGAAAAGGAGAAAATGCTGGTTACCAGCATTTTCTTCTTTTTCTAAATTGTTTTGAAAAGTTCTCCCCGGGTCGTTAAAAGTTTGGATCGTGTGGTAAAGAGTTAATCCTTTCCCAACACCAAAAATGTAAGCTTTTTGAAATCTAAAGCATTCTGCAGATAACAGTTACGAACAAGATACCAAGTAGCTTGAGACCCCTTATAAACTAGAAAACATTGTGGTTAAAGAAGAAAATGCTTGTAAGTCGTCTTATTTTCAAAACCCTTCCCTCTCTGTGTCATTAAAAAACTACATCTGTTGGCTGTGGGTTTTAGTTAACCCTTTCCCAAACAAGCCCTTCTAAATTGTTTTGAAAAGTTCTCCCCGGGTCGTTAAAAGTTTGGATCGTGTGGTAAAGAGTTAATCCTTTCCCAACACCAAAAATGTAAGCTTTTTGAAATCTAAAGCATTCTGCAGATAACAGTTACGAACAAGATACCAAGTAGCTTGAGACCCCTTATAAACTAGAAAACATTGTGGTTAAAGAAGAAAATGCTTGTAAGTCGTCTTATTTTCAAAACCCTTCCCTCTCTGTGTCATTAAAAAACTACATCTGTTGGCTGTGGGTTTTAGTTAACCCTTTCCCAAACAAGCCCTTGTTTTTACGTGTCTGCAGTACAATTCTTTTGAAAACACTGTGGGAAAAGGAGCAATTTCTCCTTTTCCCACAGTGTTTTATACCCATTTAGAGAACTTTCTGCCATTTTTATCAAATTTGAAATTGTCATCTGCAAACTCTTTGAGTTTGGAAGAGTCTAAAAGTTATCGTTTGGGAAAGAGTTAACATAATACAGGCATTTACAGCATTACCATAATTATGGTATATTTCGGACCATTAATCTTTATTTGTACCTGTATTTCAACAGTATTTAATTCATATCTCTGTGTCTGCTAAATTGGCAAACAAAATGTACTTATGTTGTGGTCATGAATAATTCTCTGCATTCCAAGAGAAATATTAGGAAAGAAAACATTATGGACATTAAGGAGTCGTTGATTACTAGCATTTTATCCTTATGCAATAATTTTTTCAAAAGCGTTTTTTGTTTTGTTAATTCTTTACCACACAATCCAGACTTTAAATGGCCCTGTGAAAGAAATCTTTTGAAAGCATTGTCGGAAAAGGCGAAAATACTGGTAACCAGCATTTTCTCCTTTTCCCACAATGTTTTCTTCCCTTCTCAAAAACATTTGTATTTAAAAAAAACATTTTTTCCTGGGTCGTGAAAAGTCAGGATTGAGTGGTAAAGAGTTAAATGCAGAAAATGTGCCATAACCCGATATAAAACCCACGATCCGCAGGTCACAAGTAAGATACCCTAACCACTAAGCCATCCAGCCTGGCTTGGGCTTTTGGATGACAACAAGGTTTTCACAAGTTTTGACAGAATGACCAAAGTTTTTACCAAATAAGACAAATTTTCAAAAGTTGCCAAACATATCATCAAGACTAAAATTCTTATCAAGTTTCATTGGTATTGTAGTGAAAATGTAAAGCGTCGGCCTCATAACCTAAAGGTCCCGAGTTCGATACCCGGGAGCGGGTGTCAACTTTGGGATTTTTCATTGGCCCACATATTCGGTGCGAGTACTGGTGCAGTTTCCAGGAAGCAGAATCATCGAGAGAGATTAGTATAAGTTGCAAAAACTTGTTTCTCAATCGATGTAAAATAAATATGTTTTAACTAAAATGTAGCCTGTAGCACTAAAAATACATAAGGGAAAAGTTGATGACTGATAACACAGTACAGCATGATCACAAAAGCTGGCATTGAGCTCTTCAAGCTCAGGTGAGCTAAAAATGCCTGTGACCAGCAATTTCTCCATTTCCAACAATGTTTCTTGCATTTGAGACAAATCCCATCATCTATGGTATACTTAGTCTCTCACTGTATATCGTTGATTTACTTTGAAAACCTTGTAACTACATGTAGTTACGAGGTTTTCAGACTAAACCAACGATATGGTTTCAATTTATTTCAGTACATTTTTTTGCTCAGTAGGAAAAAAACAGGTTAAACTGGATATTTTATAGCACCTACAGAAAACTTGTATGCAAATGACTCTGAAGTAATATCATACTGTATAATTTTACCTTGTGTAAAATATGGCCGATTGCCATCAGCACTTTATTGGCTTCTTTTGTACAATAGGAAGAGAGTTCATTAGGTCATTTATCTGACCCAGTAACAGTAAGATATAGGGTAAACTGGTATTTAATTACATCTAACACATTGCATAACTGTCTTTTCTATACTATAGAGAACTACTTTTTCTTTCGATGTCCTTGAATTCTGGTGCAAGTTTGCATACAAACAAAAAAAAGTTGCACTTAAAGATGTTTGACTGAAATATAATTTGTTGCTGGGATAACATTGTAGCAAATTGAATAATTGCTACCAAATGTACTTTTACACCAACCAATTGTTCAGTGCTTTTCTGAGCAGTGTAGATCAATGCATGTACATCTGATTGTGATAGATAAAGTCCATTCTTTTGAGAGCTTTCTAATCAAAATAGCCCTGACATTGCTTCATGCAGAACAGCCTGGCATTCAGGCCCTGCATTTCAGTCGTTCTAATAAACAAGGTACACAACTATGCACTAAATGCACAGAAATACATGTTGTTATTTGCCCTTCTTCCAAAATAGATTGAGATCACAGAGTATTTGCAGTTTCACTTGATGATTTTGTTTTAATGAAAATGCTCTATTAAACGGACTGATACCAGTCTACATGCAGGATTTGTCCTTTAAATAAATGTTAAGATTATCTTGTTCTAAGTTCAGTTTTAAGATAAACCTACTACTACTATGCTGACAGTCGCAATGCGACAAAGTCTGTTCCTCTGTTCTATCCAACCGCTGATCTCCATATGCTTCTGTCATTACACAACTCTGTCCAGGAATTCAAGTTGATGTTCCTCCGTTTCAAATTTCTTTTGACTGTATCTTTAAACCGTAGTCGGGGTCTGCCTCTCTTCCTACCACCAACTGGAAGCTGTGAGAACAGGATCTGTTTTGGAAGTCGGTCTTGCGGCATCCTCATGATGTGCCCTGTCCATCGAAGGTTCTTTCTGATCAGCATGTCTTCCATGGGTGTTAATCCAGTTCTTTCAAGTATTTCCTTGTTGGTAACTTTGTCTTTCCAGGTTACTTTCATGATGGTTCTAAGGTGCCGCATCATAAAAGCATGAAGCTTCTTCACATGGCTTCTGTATACCGTCCACGACTCGGCTCCATACAAGAGAGTGGATATGACAATGGCTCTGTATATCTTTCCTTTCACCTTCAATGAAACATGATGGTTGTTCCAGAGTCTCTGATGTAATCTGCCAAAAGATGAACTGGCCTTAGCAATTCTTCTCTGTATTTCGGCATCAATACGCCCATCTTTCGCTGCTGTGCTACCAAGATAGGTGAACTCTTGGACAGAATTTAGTTTGATACCATCGACCAGTATATCCACCTCCTGGGACTTTGAAGAGTCTGGTTGGTATAGCACTTCAGTTTTCTTGATGTTTATCTTCAGTCCAAATTTCTTTGATGCTTCCGAGAAGGCATTTACTATGCGTTGAATTTCCTGTGGTGAGTGGGCAAGTAGGGCACTGTCATCTGCGAAGAGTAGCTCCCTTATCAGTACCTGGATGCTCTTGGTTCTTGCCTTGAAGTGTGCGACCTTAAAGAGGTTTGCATCTTGCCTTGACTGGATGTAGACACCATCTGTCAAGTCTCTGAAAGCTTCATCCAGCATCGCTGATAGGAATATGGAGAAGAGAGTAGGTGCTAGTACACAGCCTTGTTTGACTCCATTTGTAACTTCAAAAGCATCGGATGTTTCCACTCCATCGCTGACTTTGGCCTTCATCCCTGTGTGCAGCGACTCAATCATGGATGTGAACTTATCAGGGCATCCATACTTCCTCAGCAGCTGCCACAGACCTGTTCTTCCAACTGTATCAAAGGCTTTAGTGAAGTCTACAAATACAACGTACAGTGGCTGGTCCTGCTCGATACACTTTTCTTGTAACTGTCGGAGGCTGAAGATCATGTCGATGGTGCTCCTATTGGGCCTGAAACCACACTGTGACTCGGGAACTATTTCTGGAGTGACATGCTTGGAGATTCTGTTCAGAAGGATCCTAGCGAAGACTTTGCCAGCAATGGACAACAGAGAGATTCCTCGATAGTTTCCACAATCTGACCTGTCTCCTTTCTTGTAGATGGTTACAATACTTGCATCCTTCCAGGCTTGTGGAACTGTACCTTCATCCCATGCACTGCATATCAGCTGGTGCAGCCTGTCCACTAATTTGGTACCTCCATGTTTCCATACTTCCGCGGGTATTCCATCTTCACCGGGGGCTCTGCCATCTTTCAATCCAGCAATAGCTTTTGTCACCTCGTTCATGGATGGAGTCTCATCAAGGTAGTGTTTGGTGGTCCGCTGCTGTATGTTGTCAAGGGCTTCAGTCTGAATCTCTCCAGGAACATTTAAGAGCTTCTGGAAGTGTTCACTCCATCTAGCCAGAACTTCTTTGTTGTCTGTGATTGTTTCCAGCCCGTCCGCTGACTTCAGTTGTACAGGTCCTTTTTTCTGGGGTCCCCAAACTTCCTTGAGCCCATTGTAGAAAGCCTTCATGTCATTCCTGTCTGCAGCTGTCTGTAGCTCTTGTGCTTTACTGTCCCACCAGGCTGTCTTCAGAGATCTAGTATGTTGTTGGAGTTGCCTGCAGGCATCTTTGTAAGCTGCAACTGTTGACCGTGAGCTCCTGGACTGTAGTACTTTCTGGTTGGCTTGGTCTCTCTTTCTTATAAGTTGCTGTAGCTTTTGGTCACCGGGATCAAACCAGTCCTGGTGTTTTCTGCCGGGCTTGCCTAGAGATTCCTTTGCTGTGTTGTAGACCACTTCTTGTAGAGCTGTCCATTCTTGATCTATGGAATGTCCTTCCTCTATCTCAAATCTGTCTAAAGCATCGTTCATATCTTTTGCTAGAATCTCTCTTTCCTTTATAGATCTCAGCTTTGCGGTGTTGAGCTTGGATGGCTTCTTTGCTCCTTGTTTGATGTGTTTCTGACGTAGATGGAATGTCACTTTTGATCTTGTCATCTGATGATCAGTCCAGCAGTTGGCTCCACGCATTACTCTAGTATTACAGAAGTCTGTCTTATCTCTCTGTCTTGTTATGATGAAGTCAATCAGGTGCCAGTGTTTAGAGCGAGGATGCATCCAAGTAGTCTTTCGTTCATCTTTCTGCTTGAACATGGTATTGGTCACTGTCAATTCAAATTCTGAACACATAGCAAGAAGGAGTTCTCCATTTGAGTTGCATTTACCAATTCCATACTTTCCTAATACCGATGGCCACTTGTTGTAGTCGCTCCCTATTCTAGCATTGAAATCTCCCATCAGTATGAGTTTGTCGGTACGGGGAACACGCCGAAGAGTTTCTGCTAGCAGGTTGTAGAATTCCTCTTTCTTGTCATCAGGATTGGTCAAAGTTGGTGCGTACACACTGATGAATGTCGCCGAGTTGTTCTTCGTCAAAGGGAGTCGCATCGACATTATCCTGTCACTGATTGGTAGTGGTGTCTCAATCATCATTGATGCAATGTTTCTCCTCATCACAAAACCAACTCCGGCTTCTCTTTTCTCTCCATTAGGTCTACCACTCCAGAAGAATGTATAGTCCATGTCATTTAGACTGCCAGACTCTGAGATTCTTGTTTCACATAAGGCTGCAATGTCTATGTCATACTTTGCGAGTTCCATCGCCACGAGTGCGGTGCGTCTCTCTGGTCTGTTTGCTTCTTCACGGTCAAGAAGTGTCCTGACATTCCACTGAGCTAAAGTCAAATTCCTGTATCTTCCTTGTCTACTTTTCACTGTCGATGGAAGTTGTCGAGCAGCGCGGTCCTTGGTAACCCGGGCGACGGCCGATCCGGTATGTGGTTTCTTGCGGTTGTACATTTCATGAAAAACTGCTTGCAAAGGATGTTGAAGTGTCGATAGCTTTTGCAGGTTACTAGCGACACTCTTTCAGGATTTAATAGTATTCCTACACCGGCAAGAACATGTCGAGACAGGCGCAGACTATTAGTCCTTGTAGCGGATGGCCGGTAGATGATGGGTGTTCCATTCAGCAACCGCCCTCAATGCCTCCACATTTGCATGGTTTCTGTCAGGGTTGTCTCCCTTAGCTTTTGGTTCTGACGAGAACCTATCCCACAAGGCAGCGGAAGACTGTGCAAGGCAGGGGTGTCTATGTCCCTGAGATATAACATGTATATCCGCATACCATAAACCTAATAATGTATTAAATAAATTTTCAAAAGAGGCTCAATTTCTGATTGGCCACACCATTTGGTTCATTAACCCATTACCAAATGACAATAATTTAGACTGATCCAAATTGAAAGCATTTGCAGACGACAAAATAAAAGCGACTGAAAATTTGAAATTTGTTTTGTAAAGGGTAGAAAACATTGTGGGAAAAGGAGAAAATGCTGGTTACCAGCATTTTCTCCTTTTCCCACAATGTTTTCTAAAGGCTTCTTTCTCAGGGGCGTCAAAAGTAGGGATTGTGTGGTAATGGGTTAAGCCAACCAGAAATAGTGATCCTTTAAACTTTAAAAACCTTGAGACTAGAATTAGAATGCATTCCACATGACTGGTGCATTATTTAAATCTTTACCACACAATCCCAACTTTTAACGCCCCTGAAAGAAAAGCATTTGGAATACATTGAGGGAAAAGGAGAAAATGCTGGTTACCAGCATTTTCTCTTTTTCCCACAATGTTTTCTACCTTACTGGAAACAAATTTTGATTTTTGAGTTACCTTTATTTTGTCGTCTGCAAGTACTGTCAATTTGGACCAGTCTAAGATTTTGTCGTTTGGTAAAGAGTTAAAGGCCTCAACTCAACCATGGCTTAACCTGAAGGGGGACCACTGCCCATATAGAACAATGTATACTATAGTTGTTTGCAACCTTGAACCGAATACTAGACTGGGTATCTATTTACATACCCCTTAATACTTAACCATTAGACAAAATTTTTGACTGGTCCAACCTGAAAGCAGTTGGAGACAACAAAATTGATGAAACATGACACAAAAAATTGAAATTTGCCACTGGATGGATAGAAAGCATTGTCGAAAAAACAACAAACATTTTCTCCTTTTCCCACAATGTTTTCAAAAGTTTTCTCTCTGGGGTAATTAAAACTTGGGATTATGTGGTAAAGGGCCGGTAGCATGAGTGACATTTGTCCTTATTTGACTGATATGAATAATTACTGCTTTCCTCATTACAACAAGGTCAAGGCTTCCACAAGGGATCCCCCCAAAAAATGGTCCTGCAGTAGACACCAGCTTTTGAAAACATAATGGAAGATGAATCAATAGCTTCTGTTCCCATAATGTTTTGTGTACAACTCAATGCATAGAGATAAGAGACTCAAGCAACATCAAATATTTCTCAGTAGTGTCAGGGGCCCCAAGTAATCCCTGTCCAAAGCACAGGAGCCTTTGTTGGGCCATCTTAGGGCAAGGCACTTCAGCATCCCAGCCCAGTGCTTTAGGTATCCATGGAAATACATTGATTAACCCTTCATCACACAAAAAAATGTTTCACTGGTCCAAATTGAAAACATTTGGACAAATGAATGTTGGTTTATGGTGCATCCAAAGCTTTGGTAATTTAGCTTTTAATGTATTTGAATACAAGAATTGAAATGTGGCTTTACTAATGGAATTTCTCTTTGATATGGTAGAAAACACTGTGGAAAAAGTAACCAGCATTTTCTCCTTTTCCCACATTTTTTTTCAAAAGGCCTCTTCCTGAGGGTTGTTCAAACTCTGATTTTCCATCAATGGGCTCATTCCAATTTTGTAATTGTGTCAAGACAGCTTACCTCTTTGTCTATAGGTTTAACAACCGGAACTAAGTAGGCCAACAGCTGACCGCTGGCCGACTGTTTAATCTCAATACCAGTTGGAATTTCTGTTTCACACACCGTTGGACGGATTGAACGACAATCCAAAACTGGTTCTTTCTGGTAATTCACTAATCTGTAAACAAGAAGAAAAAATCTTACAATGAAATAAACAAAATTTATTAAGTAGGTAATTAAAGAATTTCTTAAAAACATGTGTTGTTTTTGCCAATTTCATATTCTTTACACTTATGGTAACTACACCAACCCAAGTCTTAACGATCTTGAGGAAGAAGGCTTTTGAAATTATATAGGGAAATGGAGAAAATGCTGGTTACCAGCATTTTCACCTTTTCCCACAAATTTGTTCTACCATATGAAACACAATTCTCACCATTAGATCATAATTTGACTTCTGCAACTGCTTCGGATTTGGGCAAGTCCAAAGTTTTTCTGTTAGGTAAACTTTTTACCAAATTACAAAAATTTAGACTGGTCCAATTTGAAAGGATTTTCAGATGACAAATTAAATGTTTTGAAATGATGATTTTGTTGTGGATGGGGAAGAAAACATCGTTGGCAAAGGAGAAAATGCTGGTAATCAGCATTTTTTACTTTTCCCACAATGTTTCAAAAGACTTCCCCTACAGGGTTGTTAAAATTTGGAATTGTGTTAAGAGTTAAACATTGTTTTCATCGTGTCACAGGTTGTAACAGATGAGAATGACGTAAAACTTGACACACTAGAATGTCCAGGACAACCTTTTTGCATGTTTTGTTCTGTCTGATCAGAATCTACGTCATCCAGACAAGGATCTTCAGTCACCACTGACACTTTACAAGACACAAATATTTTGAAACTGAAAGCAAGCTGCTGATGATACAGTAAAAGTGGCTCAAGTGACACCAATTATCTTTGTAAAGGTAGAAAACATTGTGCAAATAAATATATTTAACCCTTTACCACACAATGATGACTTTTGACGACCCTGAGGTAGAATCCTTTTGAAAACATTGTGGAAAAAAGAGAAAATGCTGGTAACCAGCACGTTCTGCTTTTCCCATAATGTTATCTACCCTTCCCAAATCATATTTCGATTTCTCAGACACATTTATTTTGTCATCTGCAAATGGTAGAGAGTTAATATCTAAATTTTCTCCTTCATGGGACCCTCACTCTGTCTGTCTGTCTGTCCAACTTGCATGTCCTTGAACACCTATGATATTTCATGCAATTTTCATGGATTTTTCACAAAACCATCCAGTATCAAATGCTGCAGCAAACCAGTGACAGCTTGTTTGATTCAGCCATATCAAAAACAGTTAATTTTCCACCTTCAAGCATCTGACCAAAGATTCCCCTGTGATTTTTGTCATACTCTCACAGAATCAAGTATTGTAGACCAATAATTCGCCAGATTTTTTTGTTTTGATCAAGTTAAAAGAAGGTATTGCCCTTATTTTTACTTTTAATTGCGTCTGTCCTCGCAACTACCAAGGCCATTTTCACCTTACTTTCACAGAATCATTACCATTTACTTTACAGCACATTCACAGGGTTTTATCACTCAGTCATTTTTAGCAGAGTTATTGCCCTTTGTTTAATTTTATCTGAGTACTTTTTTTTGCCACTATTCCTGCAATTTTTTTATGATTTTCACTATAATTTCAAAGAATAATCAGTACCATGTACTGTTTAATGCCTATTAAGACTTTTGCATTCAGTCATTTTTGAAAGAGTTACTGTCCTTTGAACTCAAAATGCTTCTGTCAGCACCTCCAACATTGTTCATGTGTTTTTCTTTTATCTAAATGTTACACAATGATAAAGTGCTATATCATATTCTGAGAAGTTTTCATGCATTTCTCCAGGTAGATTGTGTTTTTTGATTTCATTTTAAAATGTCATTGTATGCAATTCCAATTTTTTTTTTAAATGCAATTTGTTTTTAAAAGTTTCCAGCATTTCATTATTATCGACTGCTGCAGGGCATATTCTCAGTCTTTATGAATTTGATTAGAAATTTGTCTGATTGTTCATAAAACAACAAGAATCTGATGAAAAAAAGAACATCTCGGTAAACAAGAAAATGTTGGTCCTTTTTTATGAACTGAAGATGTCCCTTTTTATATTCTAATAGACTTTGGGTTACTATGGAAATGGGCTAATGGAAGCCATGTATATCAGAGTCAAGGACAAAGTTGACAGGTCTGACATATGCTAATATGTAACACTTTAGGTAAGGCAGTCATCAGCCAGAAATATGCTGACTTCCCTTCTCACTAAATATTTCTGCTGGCAACTGCATTTTCTTTTCTACCTGTTCTCTTATGATAATTTACATGAGAAAATAGCACATGTAGCAAAAGTTGCCTCCCATATACAGATTGGAAGAGTCATAGCATCTGAGCAAGATGAAAAGGGCTTCAAAGCTTTTATTTACTTTCTTTGTATAAACCCTGTATTACACAATCCCAAGTTTTAAGAAAACTGAGAAAGTAGCCTTTTGAAAACTTTGTGGGACAGGACATGCTAATAACAAGAATCTTCTCCTTTTCCAACAATGTTGCTTACATATTAAAATCATAAATCAGCATTCGAGCAACAGTCAACCCGTTGTCTGCAAATGCTTTGGATTTGGTGAAATCCAAAATTTTGTTGTTTGGTAAAGAGTTAACCCGTGAAAATTAATGAATTTAAGCAGACAATTTTGAAAACAGGAATGTGAAACATGAATAACAAACATGAGATAGAATTAAAGTGCAAACATAACATTTAAAGGAGCATCAGCCTCTTACAAACAGTTCTCTCTTTCAAAATGTCATCTGATGGAACACGAAAAGGTGCCCTAAAGAAATTTCTGAGATAAAAAAAAAAGCAAATTGGTAACATGTTACATGTTTCTAGTCTCAATAAAAATCTGAAGAGCACACTTATATGTATCCACCAATAAGAATCGTTATGAATTAGGCAAGTCAACTGACCTACATTTTGGCACATAAAAAAGAACCTTCATGACAAAGGTTGCTACATTATTTGCATATTTTAATTGAGCAAGTTTATCATGGCCATGCTGAACATCAAAGTTTTTAAATAATATATAAAAAAAAAAACAATATGGCAGAATAGCAGTCATGTAAGGCGAGTGAAATTAAACCTTTCAAAGACCATAATGGGTCATACTGCATCTATTTTTAGAAGCTGATGCCTAAAAATAGTAACCTTTGATTGATAGTCTGTCTATCGTTTCAACTAAGACCTTTCTTCATTAAAACCACTTCCTCAACTTGCATTTTTTTTAACAATGAGATATTGTCGTTTTTTTGCAACATGGCTCCATAAATGTTAACCTTTTTTTTTGCCTGTGTTCGACAATGTCACAATTGCAGCACACCACTCTAAAAACATCCTGTAAAGAAAATATAAATAACAAACAAGTGAAAAGCAAAAACTTTAAGATGACTTTAAGGCTGTATACTGTCCAAAATACCAAAAAGAAAGGGTGAACACTGATCAGAACATTTTTAAGCAGTACACAAAGGTACTTTACCTTTGGCTGAGGTGACCTGTAACCTGACAAAGTTCTGTACCACACTGGCATGTTCCATTTTATCATTCATGGTCAGCAAATTATCTGTTGTCACACTGGTACATTTTTTGTTGAGAAAAAAAAAAAGTGAAATACACTAGTTCTACTGACAAATATGCTGAGCCTCAATGTTTATTTCTCTAACACATGTTTAGGGGGCCTTAGCAAATAATGGAAAAACAGCACCATCACCAGTACTGCTGTTTGCTCTAAAGCAGTGAAACTTGCTGTAAAAAGGTCTCTACTGCCTCACCATGTCAGAACCATCGCTCTCTGTAAAAAGGTCTATATTGTCTTGCCATGTCCGTGTTTGACTCTCACCTGGCTCCTTTCATCTCACCATGTCAGTACCTTGGCTCCTGGTATGGTTCCTTGCCAATTTTAATTTCAGTACCTTAACTCACCCGTCAAATTCCTCACATTTCAGCATGTCGCTACCTTTACTCTCTCGCTTGGTTTGTTGCATCTGAGCATTTAAGTATCTTGACTCTCTGGCATGGTTCCTTGCATATCACCATGTTAATATGTTGACTTTCCAGCAGTTTCTTGTACCATGTCAGTATCTTGACTTACCAGTGAAATTCATTGCATCTTTCACTGTCAATATGTTGACTCTGGCATATCATCATGTTAGTATCTTGACCCTCTAGCATGCTTTCTTTCATCTCACAATGTGAATATGTTGACCTCTTGATTCTCCTGCATGACTTTCTTGCATCTCACTATATCAACATGTTGGCTCTCCGACATACTTTCTTGTGTTTCACCATCTTGACTCACTAGTGCCATTTTTACTTTTATCTGCATATGATTTCAATTGGAATTCTAAAATTCTTTGTTTGGGAAATGTTTAAATGCTAGATTCTCAGTACAGACAGGCAGGAGCACAGATACTTTTGGCCTTGGGTCTGTGCAAGCAGAAGAATTGGTAACTAAAACAAACTCTGCCATAAAACAATTAGAAATGTGTGAACTTGGATGTGCTCTTACCAAGGCTGAATCATGTGTTCAAGGTTGAAAGCACGAAACCATGCAGAAATCCGAGTAAAACTCAATGAAGGCTCTGTTCAATCTAGCTTTGCTTGTATGGGGGCCAATTGGGTCCATAGACTTCAAAATAGGGGGCCATATTGGAAAACTGCAGGTGTCACATGAAAAATCACACTTTGTTACCATAATGTTAACATTTTTATTTGACAAGTGCTGCCTTTTTATTCAACAAGTATACTCTCATTCACGTATCTATGAATGCCACTCTTATAAAACTGCAACCATGCAGCAATTATCATTAATACCAACGTAACCCTGTTTCTACAGTTAACACATTACCACACAATCCCTACTTTTGACGACCCTGAGGAGGAAGCCTTTAGAAAACATTGTGGGAAAAGGAAAAAATGCTGGTAACCAGAAATTAGAGATTTACTGCACTGCCAGGTCGACATCGATGGGAGAAACGTTCTATTTTTAGATAATCAATTCGCTCATTTACATACAGGAATACACAGACGAAGTTTCAAACATAGCGTCCGAAGAAGACATTATGGAAAATAATTATTACACGTTTGTTATGTAAGGGAATTTAAGCATTATAAGTCACGTGTCAGTCACTAGGCATTCCCGAAATGCTTTATTGATTTTTGGCGCGAAATCTACAAATACTTTAACTCATTATCAAACGACAATATTTTAGGCTTGTCCAAATTAAAAGCATTTGCAGACGACAAAATAAAAGTGACTGAAAATTTGAAATTTGTTTTGTGAAGGATAGAAAACATTGGGGGAAAAAGGAGAAAATGCTGGTTACCAGCATTTTCTCCTTTTCCCATAATGTTTTCTAAAGGTTTCTTTCTCAGGGTCGTCAAAAGTAGGGATTGTGTGGTAATGGGTTAAGAGGCTACGTAGCCTTTTAAGGGAATACCATCAAAAAATTTTTTTTTGTAATTTTATGAATCTTAATTATTGATGATTTGTATCACTTTTTCATATGAATTTCAGTGGTATACATATATATATATTTTAATTTGGTGAGATGTAAAAATTCTAAATACCCACCTTTAAGTTAATCCTAAAGAAAAGAAAAAAGTGATGAAATATTAAGTCAATGATAAACTTTTGAAAATTCTGATATTCTGTCACAAGAGATTAATTTTTCCAGAAAATCTGGGATAAGAATTCATATTAGAGGGTATGACAGTAATGGTCCGCAACCAGAGAAAAAGCAATCCATTTTGATAATTTGCAGTAAAAAAGTCTCTTATATTAAGATATCTACATAAATTTACTGCTTAAAAGCCATTAAAAAAGCCAAAAAGGCAGTCTGAAAAGACTGATTGGACAATGTCAAAGAGACATTTTGTATCATGGGTACCCATTTTTTGCACTGATCGATTTTTCATGTCTGTTTATTTCTGGATAGGTTTTTCCACATGATTTGACATAAATTTGTCAATAAGGATAACAAATAACTTCAAAACCTATTGTTTTACACAAGATAATGGCTCTTATGTCCAATTGTATTTTAATTTTCTTACGTCAATACTCGCTCGTAAGCAATATTTGTTATGTGAATTTCAATTCTATACTGCAATAATTATGCAATAATTTGTGTGAGTGGAACATCAGGTATCGACTCAAATAAACTTTCTGAAGTAATATCTTAACCCTTTCCCTGGGGTTTACGTGTCTGCAGCACAGGTCTTTTGAAAACACTGTGGGAACGAGCAATTTCTCCTTTTCCCACTTTGTTTTCTACCCTTTTTGAGAACTTTCTGCCATTTTCTCAAAATCTAAAATTGTCGTCTGCAAACTCTTTCAGTTTGGGAGAGTCCATGATTTATCGTTTGGGAAAGGGTTAAACAGTTTTTGCCTTTTTTGCCCCATCATGGCTCCCAAAATGCTTCATCGCAGTATTGAAAGGTCAGATGCTCAAAGAATCCTAACCTCTGGTATCCGTTATTTGCCCAAAAGCAACCAACACAAAGACAGATAATAGTCTATCCATCGGGTTTTCAGTAAGGTCTCACTAGAAAGCTCAGCATTATGTTTGTTGAGTGGCAAAAGCAGAAACAGACAAAAGAACATGGAATAGTACTTTTATGATCAAGTGTGCCAACAGGCCCTCAGGTTCGTTTAGAATTGCGCCATCCTGGACTTTAGAGGGCCAATGGCACTCTCTAGATTGAACACAGATGAAAGAAATCCAGAACAATCTTGACAGAACCAGTCTATAATTTAACCCTCATTAGCTAAAAGGTTAAATACAAGTCTGAAGGAAGTAATGTTCATAAATTGTCAAAATGATTTCTTTATTATCCATATGATATATTATACAGATATTTACACATATAATTAATATTCCGTACTTATTCATTCCCAATTTGCTAACACATCTATATTACGAAACAGTCAGACTTGTCAGTCAAAGAGACCATGATTTATACAAGCATACAGAGAAAGTTAAAAATGTAACTCAAGGGCAACAACTCTGTCAATCTTTACCAGATGGCATAATACTGCACCTGTTCATATTGAAAGCATTTGCAAACTACTATGAAATGGCAGAAATAATGGGTTTGTCTTTGAACCAGTGACAAGCATTGTTGGAAAAAAGGGGAAACTGCTGGTGACCAGCATTTTCTCTTTTTAGAATATTGATTTCTATTTTTTTCCATTCTCAGGTCATTAACCCCTTTACCACAAAATCTAAAGTTCTAAGGACACAGAAGAAAAACACTTTTGAAAACTTTGTGGGAGAAGGAGAACATTCTGGTATTTGCCATCTTTGAAATCTCAAGTCTAAAAAATCCTTGTGTACTAAAGGATTGTATTTGTTTTATTGAAGTTTAATGAAGAAATAATCTTCTTTCTATCGTGGTTATCGTTCAATAAACCACAGTTGTGAGTTATGCGTCGCAATAAATAATCCATGAGGGCGATAGCCCGAGTGGGTTCTTCATTGCGCCGCATAACTCACAATGTGGTTTACTGAACGATATACCACGATAGAAAGAAGATTATTTCGATTCTAACATAGCCAATTCTTAGTGAAATGAAAACAAGTTCAAACTTGGAGTAAAAACGCGGATGAAGATTATGTTCCATTGAATAACTCACTCATTGAATGACGTCACTCTAAATGGATTGTCGCAGATTTTACCACGTTTTCCTTGCACTGTGTTTATAGAGCCAAAGTCGCGTGTCATGTTAGAATGCCATTTTAACAACTAAGATCATATTATGATGGTCAGTGTATGCACCTATCCAGGTGTGTCATTGCTTTCTCATCGCAGTAATGACTCGACTTTCTTTCAATGCGACTGAATGCTTTTCTCACATGCATTTTAAGAGGTGAGAAGCAAAATATCACTGTAAAGAAAGTATGCCTCAAACAGGGATCAAACCCATAAACCAACCACCAGGTCAGAAGTCACATTAGGCACACTAATCACAGAGCTACCTGGCCAGGCTGGTAAAGGATTAATACATGGGATTGACTTTGGTGAAAGGTTATCATACTTGGTATGCATGAATTGATTTACAATAAAGACACCTACTGTTGATGATTGCATGATTCACAACTCAAAATGGTTAACAACTGTCGGAAACGTAACATCTGATACATACCTCAAACAAAACATGTACTTGTTTCTAATGGTCATTTAATATGGTATATTAGTAAAGTTTCCGCAAGCTTCACCCAGTACTGACATTCCTCCATGTGAGTCAAACCAAATCCTACCCATTGACTCATTTCATGGATGAATTGCACTATTAACCCTTTACCCCATACGGTATTTCTATGGTATCTCTACCTGACCCTAAATAACAGCAAGGATGAAGCTGTTTCTTATGCGTACCGGTATATGACACTTTTTGATAGCATAGACAACATTATTGCAAAAGGTGAAATTGCTCGTCATGAGCAATTTCACCTTTTGCCACAATGTTTTCCGAAGGCTCCTACAAGCAATGCGTAGAAGTGAGTATCTATGGAGTAAAGGGTTAAACCTAATCTTATACCAGACAACAAGATTCTAGCCTTGTCCAAACTGAAAGTAGTTGCAGACAACAATTTCACTATGGATCAAATGCTGCAATTGTTCTTTGATTATGGAGTAGAAAAAATTGTGAGAAAAGGAGAAAATGCTGGTTACCAGCATTTTCTTCTTTTCCCACAATTTTCAGGCTTCTTTCCTTTCGGCGTCAAAATTTGTCACTGTGTGGTTAAGGGTTAAAGTGCCTTTCACAACTTCATAAAACTTTGCAAGTGCAGTCTGATCTTTGGTCTAGGCTGTTCCCTTTTCTAAGCATTCTGGGCAAAAACAACCTTGAAATTGAAACTATTTGGGTCTCATTAATCTGAACAGAAAATGTACGGCCATGTTTATTTGGCAGGTTTTAGGTTTAATGTCAAAACATGAAAACTTATTTAAATGGACCTCAATGTTTCCTAAAGTGTCTTCCTCCAGGTAGTTAAAACTTGAAATCATTTGGAATTATTTTGGTAATGAGGGACAATTGTTACCGCTAATGTGTATTGTAGACAAGCCTGATTGCTCATTCACACGGAAATCTCTGTGATGGTCCTTATATTGGCTCTGTAATCATGGTGTGACAGTTGACAAAACATGCACATATTTGTGGAAAAAAGGGGAAAAAAAAGCTAAAAATCATAAAATCACGGAGAAAATTTCTGTCACAGAGTAAACTTTTCAACCAAATAATGTGTACATAAGAAGGTTTAGCATTAACTTTAGCCATTATTTTATGGTTGCAATACTTATGTGGTTTTGTGACTAATCTACCCACTATTTTTGATCAAAATTTCATTTCTCTGCCCAAGTTTTTAAACAACGGGTGACCCCTCAAAATATTTCAGGAAATGACAGAGCAAGTTCTTGATTGATCACAATTTTACCTCGTCAGTCTCTCCTTGAAACTGTGTACCATGATATAAATGCAGGCAATTTTTTTAAAGATGATGCTATAGGAACAGTCTGCTTTGCCAACAATCAATATTTTAGACTCTTTGCAATGCATTTAAATTCAAATCATACCATTTAAAAGTATTTGAATTAATATATATAATAAGGATGACAATCTATTACCGTATGGTCCTGCAAGTGTTAGTCACTTGCAGAAAAAAGTTTCAACACAAGGAAACAGGAAGTACTAAACAAAAGATGGACTGAGCTGGTTCCTTTTTTACTACCAGTACCTTTGAAATTCATTTTATTTTTCTTTACCAGAGACATTTACCACATAATCCTGAGGTTGAGTGACCTATAACCCTTTACTCCATAGATACTCCTTTCTATGCATTGCTTGCAGGAGCCTTTGGAAAACATTGTGGCAAAAGGTGAAATTGCTCGTGACGAGCAATTTCACCTTTTGTCACAATGTTTTCTATGCCATCAAAAGGTGTCATATACACATAAGAAACGGCTTAATCCTTGCTGTTATTTAGGGTCAGTTAGAGATACCATAGAAATGCCTCATGGGGTAAAGGGTTAACTTGAGACAGCTTTTGAGAACATTCTGGGACAATGACAAGATGATGGTAAACAGCAATTTTTCCTTTTCCCAAAATGTTTTTGTTCTCCCACAAACAAATTTCAGTATCTGAGTCATGTTGATGTCTGCTGAAGGCAAACTGGTTTGCTTCTGAACCATGGCTATATCAGAATGTTTGTTTTGACAATCTATGACCCAGGGCAAGAAAAATGAACAGTTTCAAACATATGACCTGAGTGATGTCATACAAAATGTCTCCAGGAAAGGTATATTGCTCAAAACATCAGTAACCCAACCAGTTGACCAGGTCAGAGGTCAAGTTATGTCACTACATCTGTCCATCATCCTTTCATGGATGTATATCCCATCACCACACAACTCCAAAGGGAAAAAGACTTTTTGAAAACATTCTGGGGAAATGAGAAAATACTGGTAACTAGCATTTTTGCCTTCTCCGACAATGTTTTCTAACCTTCAAATGCTGAATTTTTACTTTTGAGATACGATTATTTTGTCATCTGTAAATGCTTTTAGTTTGGAGAAGTCAAAGTTTTTTGTCAAACAGTATGGGGTTCATGAATTTAGTTAAAAAAACTTCTGCGCCCCTCCCCTCAAAAAAATAAAAATATATGTCTTAATTGAAAGCATTTGTAGACTGTACATTTAAATGTTGCTACCCCCAAAAATTGTTTTGAAAAAGGTAGGAGACATTGTGGAATGACGAGTTGTTGGCTACCAGCAAATTCATATTGAAAGAGAAAAAAAGGAAAAGAGGAAATACCATGACACAGCCTTTGGGCATCCAGCTCCAATGACCATGACACAGGATTCACCCTTAAACAAATACCTTTGCACCACTGTTGGTCAAGATCAGACTGCAAAAACATAACATCTGATTTTTTTATCTACACTGCATGCTCTACTGAGACAATCTGGACAAAGAAGCCTTGAAACTGCAATTATTTGGATCCTGTTAAATTTTCTAGAGTGAAAATGTCTGATAAAAGTTAACCCTGTAACACACAATCCTGACTTTTCACAACCCTGAGAAAGAGGCCTATTGAAAACATTGTGAGAAAAGAAGAAAATGCTGGTAACCAGCATTTTCTCCTTTTCCCACAACGTTTTTAACCAATTCAAGGAGATGTGCTATCAAATAAGGAACATTGAATAATTGTCTGCAAATTCCTCCAACAGGGATGGGTTGAGAATTTTGCCATGTGGTGTAGGGTTAACAAAAATTAAATGAATAGCACAACCATCACTTTTTCATATACCATAATGTTTTTCTCGCCTGCTTGAACCAGTTTGAGAGAAAAGGGTACAATGACAAATGAAAGAAAGGTTGCAGTGTCATCAATTTCTTCACTCAGAAAAGAACATGTGAACTGGGGTGAACTTTTAATAGCATGAATTATTTTCCTTTAGGTTTATTGCCTCTCATCAGTCAAATATTTTGAGGTTATCCAAAATGTTTTTTGCCAAAATTTGGGCTTTGCCCTTTACCACACATTCCCGAGTTTTAACAACCCTGAGAAAGAAGACCTTTGAAAACATTGGAAATGGAAAAATGCTGGTTCTCCTTTTCCTATTAACCCTTTACCAAACAATCCCTGGTTTTTACGACCCAGAGGAAGAAGCCTTCTGAAAACATTGTGGGAAAAGGAGAAAATGCTGGTAACCAGCCATTTTCTCCTTTTCCCACAATGTTTTCTATTCTTCTAAAGTCAAGTTTCAATTTTTGGGTGAGATTTATTTTGTCGTCTGCAAGCGCTTTCAATTTGGACCAGTGTAAATTTTTTTCGTTTGGTACTGAGTTAAAGACAAATTCCACATTTAAATTTTTTATATGCATATGCTTTAAATTTGGACAGTTATACAATATACTATTGGCATTTGGTTTCCTTCTTCAGGGTCATTCAAAGTCTGGATGGTAAACAGTTCAGGGTAATGAATAAAAGGCTGGTTATCAGCATTTTCTCAATTTTTTTTCAAATTATGTTAAGAAGCCATCCTCTTCAAAGCTGTAATAAACATGGAATGGGTGACAAAACAGTAACGTCAATTTGATGTAAAAACCTACCTTTGGTAATTATATATAAAGAGTTTCACTCTTGCATCTTCGTCCCTATCTTTTGGTGGCATTTCAAGTAACAAATCCAACGCTGCCTTCTGACTGCGGAACCGCTTGTCCCCAGATTTGGGGCGGAGCCACATCATGGGAGGCCCCTTCACATCCTCTTTCATGTCTAATCTTAACTTCACCGTAAGTTTATGGCCCCGCCCATTCACTTCAAAGTTCAATCGAATATTATGAGTAATCTCTGTCCCCAGTGGAAGCCCGATTCCGACTCCACTGTTCCTTGCAAGTACAATACAGTCTGCAGCTGTGCCAACTTGCGTGGTAATTGTCTCTTTTCCAAAGATGCCATGTTTTGTAGTTTTATGAACAAATATGCCTACATTCAAGTTGACTCTGTCTCCAGGTAGATAAGGAAAGGTGATCACATTTTTGCTTCCATCACTGTTTAGCCACATCCACTTGTTGCCATGACGAACAAGCTGCTTCTCCATTCGTATTGTTTGAGTTGTGTAATTCTCTTGATATGAAAAGGATAACTTCACATCAAGCATTTTAACTTTCTTCGTGAGCTCATTACGGTGAATTTCAAGCCAGGACAAGTTGACTTTCAGTGATTCTGATGCTGCTTGTCTGTAAATATCATCGTAAAGCTGTTGACAGAGCTCTTTATGTGATCGGGACTTTGGAATATGGCCCTCTTTCATTGGCCGGTACCTGAGGGACTGCCGAATTGCAGCCATCTTGGCTGGCTTCGGTTTATATTCCTCCATCAGCTCTTTAATCTTGGAGTATTCATACAAGTCACGCATCTAAAAGTAAAAGAATAAATCGTACAAATAAGTTTGTAAATAAGACAGAATATCAAGTATGCAGATATACAGAAAGGCAACAAACTGAGTTGGTATTGCACCAACCATTTTTAACTTTCTATATTTGAAAGAAATACAACTTTTGACATTAAGCTAAACTATGTGGTTTAGCCAATCAGAAGTTGTGTTACTTCCTATATTTATAAAACAACTAAGATTGAAAGTAACAATGGTTGGTGTATATAGCCATGAATCTTCTGAGATGGTGATCACATTGATCAACGTGAGCCGCGGACACCATGTGTTCTCAGTACACCAGATCAAATTTTTCCATGGAAGAACCGGAGGTGGTGTAAGTATATTCATTTTTATGGACCTGATTAACCTAGATAGAAATGTTGATTTACAGCAATGTCAAGATGAATGATTGATCTGTTTACACACAAACTAGGGAATAACAATACCATCATATCAGCGAGCTGTGGCTTTATGACCAACTGGGGTCTTATTGTTTTGAAGTTGTTGCCGATTTTCGGACAAAATCCCCTAACCATTGTTCATTTTACAGTTTGTATGATAGGATAAATATATTCCCTAAAGGAACACAAAATTTCACTTAGAAATGTCCATCCAAAGCGAAGATATATGTTTTTGAATGGACCTGGGTAGAGGAAAATATGCTAACAAGACACCATTTTCAATTTCAGAGTATGTACATGGACACCAGATCAGAAACAGATTGTGGTAACTGGACACCAACCTTTAAATCATCAATATTTCTGCCTGAAACTGGATGCATGGGCTGTATACGAAGACTATTTTTGTAAACATTATGTCACTACGGTCCATTACCTGATAAAGAGCATGTTCAACGCAATTTCATTACTTGTAGCACTTGCTTTTTTGAAATATTTGCAATGTTACTGCAATTTACGAAGTAGACCTACGATGCTTGATCACAATTGACCGGTCATTGCCTCCAATGTTGGTGCAAGACATGTTCTTTTTTTACAGCGTTTCAGTTTTATGAATGGCGTATTAGCCCATTACCACGCAATCACGAGCTTTAATGTCCCTGGGAAAGATGGCTTCGAAAATGCTGCATTTCCAAGAACTAAGTTTGTAACAATAAAGATTAATATCTCATTATATCATGATCACCCAGCATATTGGATACAATGAAACATCAGTGATCATCTGCGCTATGAAATACATGTAGATCTACATACATGTACATGTACTATCAATGAATTTATTTAAAGAGCTGCAAGTACTTCCGCTTTATGACACAAAGAGAAAATAAGCCCCACCAACAAAAGCCATGTTTTTCAGCAGATCAAAATTTATTGAAGGAATGTGATAGAAAGCTGCCCAATGCCAATCTCGTGATAGAGTTCTTTTGAGAGGACAAATTTTACAATTTTCACAATGCGCCGTACACGGAAAATAAGCTCCTTCCACATAAGCCATCTTTTTTAAAGGATCGAAGTATCTCGAAGAAATTTATGGAATCATCCACGTTGAATTTTGTTGATTTCCACTTGATGGTTTCTGAGGAGAAGTCAATTAAGGATGTTTATGACAAATTCCTCCAACGGACAGATTCTTTTTAAACTTTGCACATACAAAGCTCATCATGTCTCTTGTAGATTACAATGAAAAAGAAAAGGGGTCCCCGTGCTCGTTTCTGAGAAATTCACTTTTGAAAAAGGTATATACAGTTCCAAAATTCAGCATATACTGGATTTAACATACTTTCCTATGATAGTCAATTAGACAGGAAAATTACCAGAAGAATTTACAAATATACATAACTTAAAAGAAAAATAATTCAGTTTTGCCCAAAAAACATGTAAAAGCCTGGTTCTGAGCATGGTAAATGTACCAATATTCATTTCATATATAGGCCATTGAGTTAAAAAGGGAGATAATTTGACTGGGTTAAGGGTTAATCTTCAATAAAAACATACTTTCTACCAGACAGATTTTTTTTTAAAATTTCTACAATCATAGTACTTATAAATCTTGACAATAAGAAAAAATGAAATTGGCACCTACCCGTGCTTCTTTCCCCAGGAAAAAGGGATGAAGGTAATTTTTTCAAAGGAAAACTATATAAGAGAAGCTCAGCAGACATAGAGGGAAAGAAGAAATTGCTCATTAAAAGCGATTTCTTCTTTTCCCTCATTAATTTTGGATCCTATACACCTTAAAAAAATGAACATAGCCTATATACCTCAAATTCACATCAAACCCTTTTTTTTAGATAAATTTGCATACATGATTATGGCCATACGGCTCATAGAAATACAACAAAAAGAAATGTCTGTGGAAAAAATGAGATAAAAGCTCGGCAGATAAAATGGAATAGGAAAAATTATTCAGTAGAAGAAATTTCTCCTTTTCCCACAGTATTTTTCAAAGAGGAATTAGCTATACTTCAAGAAATAGGTATACTTCAACGGCTTAAATTTTCTGCCTGTTTCATTGTTTGCTGTGTAACTGGACTTTTTTCCAGCTAGTTCTTTACCAGTCATATCATCCTTACACTGGCAGGCCAGTTTTGATGCTATCACTTATTCCTGAAAGGATAGCATAACAACTGGCCTGCCAGTGTCAGGAAAAAGTCAGCAGCTGTATCATTTTCCCTGTTGGATGGCTGACACTGCGTAAAAAATTTCCTTTCTCCACGACAAATAAGCAATCGTTTGATGAAAACTTCCCCTTTTTATTTTGACCATAGAATACCATGGCTGGTGCAACTGTACTAGTACCATCCATAGAATGTTCTACTTGTAAAAGTGCACCGTCGGTCCGTAGTTACTATTGCCATTTGTGCGAAAAATACACAATAGCGCTGATACTTTACACATGCGCAGTATGGATGCGCGTGAACATTTATACCAAACGTCATTAAATAAAAATTTTAGAAATGAACGCGTAGACGAACAAACGCACGCATGCAAATGTACGAAGGGCAGAACGCCATTCTAATAGCTCGCTAGCAGTTGGCCAAGCGGATTTGAAAATTATTTAAACTAAGAATCGGGCCAAATGTGGTAAATAATGTACACTCTGTATTAGTTAATAGGGGTTTTTCTTTATAGACAATGTTTTTCGAAGCCATCTTTCCCAGGGACATTTAAAGCTCGTGATTGCGTTGTAATGGGTTAATACGCCATTCATAAAACTGAAACGCTTTAAAAAAAGAACATGTCTTGCACCAACATTGGAGGCAATGACCAGTCAATTGTGATCAAGCATCGTAGGTCTACTTCGTAAATTGCTGTAACATTGCAAATATTTCAAAAAAGCAAGTGCTACAAGTAATGAAATTGCGTTGAACATGCTCTTTATCAGGTAATGGACCGTAGTGACATAATGTTTATAAAAATAGTCTTCGTATACAGTCCATGCATCCAGTTTCAGGCAGAAATATTGATGATTTAAAGGTTGGTGTCCAGTTACCACAATCTGTTTCTGATCTGGTGTCCATGTACATACTCTGAAAATGAAAATGGTGTCTTGTTAGCATATTTTCCTCTACCCAGGTCCATTCAAAAATGTATATCTTCGCTTTGGATGGACATTTCTAAGTGAAATTTTGTGTTCCTTTAGGGAATACATTTATCTTATCATACAAACTTGTAAAATGAACAATGGTTAGGGGATTTTGTCAAAAAATCGGCAACAAACTTCAAAACAATAAGACCCCAGTTGCTCATTAAGCCACAGCTCGCTTATATGGTGGTATTATTATTCCCTGGTATGTGTGTAAACAGATCAATCATTCATCTTGACATTGCTGTAAATCAACATTTCTATCTAGGTAAATCAGGTCCATAACAATGAAAATACTTACACCACCTTCGGTTCTTCCATGGAAAAATTTGATCTGGTGTACCGAGAACACATGGTGTCCGCGGCTCACGTTGATCAGTGTGGTGATTGTTGCCAATATGTGGGAATAGTGAATGTGCTGGTGTGACTCATAAAAGACAGGTCTTTGCACTTAGCTATGGCCATATGTATCAACCCATTACCACACAATCCCTACTTTTGACGCTCCTGAAAAATAAGCCTCAAGAAAAAATTGTGGGAAAAGGAGAAAATGCTGGTAACCAGCATTTTCTCCTTTTCGCACAATGTTTTCTATCCTACACAAAACAAATTTCAAAATTTCAGTCACTTTTATTTTGTCGTCTTTCGATTTGGACAAGCCTAAAATATTGTTGTTTGTTAATTACTATGACTTAACAAGCAAACAAAGTTCTAGATAATTATGTCAATATTAAAGCATTACTGGTGCTCTTTCAGACAAGAAATTACACGTGGCCAAATACATGTTCATGCATTTGTTTTCGAAATGGTGAAAAATACTATGGGAAAAAGTGGAAATACAGCTTTGATTACTTCAAAAATCCTCCTCCCTCAAGGTCACAGAAACATAAGATTGCATGTTACACATTCTATCTATGCTCTTTCTAGCAAAGGTCATAAGAGATTGATTGGGTCACAGTAGCCGACACATTTTAACCTATTACCACACAATCCCTACTTTTGATGCCCCTGAGAAAGAAGCCTTTTGAAAACACTGTGGGAAAAGGAGAAAATGCTGGTAACCATCATTTTGTCCTTTTCCCAGTGTTTTTACCCTTCCAAGAACAAATTTCAGTCACCTTCAGTTTGTTGTCTGCAATTGCTTTCAATTTGGACCAGTCTGAATTTTTCTTGTGTGATAATGGGTTAACCCTTAACCTATTACCAGACAAAAATATTTTGAACTTGTCCAAATTGAAAGCATTTGCAAAAGACAACATAAATCATTAACATTTGATATTTGATTTGGAAAGGGTAGAAAACATTGTGGAAAAAGGAGAAAATGTTTTCACAATGCGTTTTTTTCCAGGGTAGTTAAAAGTCAGGATTGTGTGGTAAAGAGTTACACAACCATTAGTTGCCTTTGTGGCAAGTGCAGAAAATGTGCAGTCTGGTCTTTGATCTATACAGTTTGCTTTGCTAAAACTCGCCAAAAAACTTCCACAAATTTGTAAATATCATGGTTTTATCTCAGTCTAAAAATGTCTGTCAGGTCTGCCTGGTTTATTCTGCACTCTAAGTTAAGGACACTTTACCCTTTACCAAATTACAGAATTATAGACTGGTCCAAATTCAAAGCATTTGCAGAAGACAAAATAAATGTGACTGAAAAATTGAAATTTGGTTTGGGAAGCGCAGAAAACAATGTAAAAAAACAAGAAAATGCTGCAGCATTTTCTCCTTTTTCCACAATGTTTTCAAAAGGTTTCTTTTTCAGGGTCCTTAAGATTCGTGATTGTGTGGTAAAGAGTTAATAGACCTGTACTGTTCTTCCATGGTCAACAATTGGTTAATATTCAAGTACCTAACATATTAAATGTTTCCGAAATTATGGGTTTTGTCACGCAGAGTATTAAAAATATTGTTCGGATATGGAAGGAAATCCTGTCACCATCATATTTTTCTTTTGTTATTTTCAAAAGCCTTCTTCCTCTAGATCGTTCATACACATGATTGTTTGATACAGGGTTAAGACTCTAATTTATTGCACAAAGTGCCATAAATTTATACAGCCCAAATGAAGAAATGCACACTTAATAATGTGACAGAAAGTTGCGTCATAATTGTCATCAACCCTTTATCAAAGGATCTTGGGTCTTCATGACATTGAGAAAGGAACGCCTTAAAAATTAATTTTTAGAAAAGGAGAAACTCAGGCTAGTTACCTGTTTCCTTTTTCACAAAAAGTCTTGTTCCCTGTCAAAGACAAATCTTATCAACTGAAACTCACTTTATCAGTTTTGAATATGCAAAATTAATGCTTTAACCCTAAAGTACTGCATAAACTTAATGGACTTCTTCATTCTAGAAAAACACCTAGATACATGTACAATTACAATTCTGTGACTGTCTTTTGAGTTCTGTTTCAGCAAATTTGATTTTGTGCAATCTGATCTTAATCTACACTACCATACAAGTAAAATGGGCTTGGAGGGTTAACTATGTCGTCTGGTAGTGGGTCCAACTATTTCAACAGTTTTCCAATCCTTCCTGAGGTATCACCCCCCCCTTATCCCTTACCCTGCGCGGCGACTAACAACAACAATTTAGGCTTGTCCATTATCTCACATTGTTTTCTACAGGCTTTTCTCTCAGGGTCGTCAAAAGTAGGGATCGTGTGGTAATGGGTTAAAGATATAACAGGGTATAAACTGAAACATACAGTCATGTACTTATCTGTGGAAGGCCAAAGATAAGGGATTTCATCCTCTTGAAGATGGCATCTGCCATTTTTACAATCTAAGCAACAGTTTACTGCACCACATGCAGACAATGTTTTAACTAATTACCAAATGACAAAACAGGGGTGTGGAATTCCTATGCCCGACTTTGGACGTTTTGCCTACTGACAAGTGAATTTTTCCAGAGCACTTGTCCGCGGGCAGGTGTATTTTTGAGTCAAACGTAGGAAAAGTCATATTTACATGTCATCTAATCCTCAAACATTCTATTTATTCCAAGTTTTGCATAATCCATGTTGAAATAAACACCTTCAAGGTACAAACTAAATGTACTGACCCTGTGTGAGCTAGGCCTCTCGCTACATGCAGTTGCCGGGGGAGGGGGGGGGGGGGGGAGAAATTCGGACAAGTAGGAAATTCAGTACAACTTGTCTATCATGGCAAGTGGGAAAATTCCAAAATTGCACACCCATGGACAAAATTTTTAAGGCTGGTCCAAATCGAAAGCATTTGCAGACGACAAAATCATAAGTGACTGAAATTTTGAAGTTGTTTTGTGAAGGGTAGAAAACAATGTGGGAAAAGGAGAAAATGCTGGTTACCAACATTTTCTCCTTTACCCGCAATGTTTTCTATAGGCTTCTTTGTCAGGGTCATCAAAAGTGGTTATTTTAACAAACTTTTACCACTCTTGTGCATGTATCTTCACACCAAATGTTGTCCCTGATGGTTACAAAGGATACAACCAAGAGAAAATGCATTTCTTTTTCTGGAAGCTATCATACAAATCATTATAGAAAGGTTTCCAGTTTTAATTGTATTTATCCCTTCCACTGCCATACATATCAGTAATTCATCTATAAATTACAAAGCCGACTTACACCCCGGTTACACAGAGCTATCGCTGATAAATCGGTGGTCTTTTTAACCGAAGTAGGGTGGGAACCGACGAAAACCTACTTGCCTCCGATGTCACATATTGGTCGCCTATTCCCAACCTATCAAAAGCTACCGGGAAAAGATGAATTTCGTCGGTGAAAAGTTACCGATTTAGATTTTTAAACATGCTTAAAATTCTCGATCGGTGAAAATATTACAAAATAACCGATTGACAACTTATCTACCACCGATATCACCTATAGGCCATCGACAAGCCACCGAAGAGCCACCGAAGAGCCACCGATGAACTGATACTAATCACCGGTGAAAAGAGCTAAGAATCAAAATATGGAATCCATGAGACACATTGTTACATGCGCGACAGGCATTTTAATTCAGTTTCCACAAAAATTCACCAGCGCCATATCTGATTGATTCTGTAACAATTCTGTGACAAGTTTCGATTTGTCTTAGTATGTCAGTCAAAGGGAACTCCCAGAAATCCGTCGATCAAGGCAAAACTGTTATGTTTGTCTCTAACGAAGTCTTGAAAGTCCAAGAAGACTCCATTGTGAAGGAAAGATGTTGTGGCCGTATATATCTTTAATCACCGGTCAGATCCCGATTGGGCCTCTACCAGCACAAGACGGAATATTTTTAAGACCGATTGAACCCCTGTTTATCGCCGTTTACACAAACATCTTCAAATAAGGTCACCTATGACAACCGATAAAAAAGCGAAAAAATTTGAAATAATGACACCGATTTGAAATGGATGTAAGCCCGACAGTCTGTGTAACCGGGGTGTAAATTCTGAACCATTCTACAGTCTATCAAATTTCAGAACAATTTTTTTTTCCTCCAGCTTTAAGGATGTATCTTTAACCCTTTCCCAAACGACAAATTCTGGACTCTTCCAAACCAAAAGACTCTGCAGACAACAATGTTAGATTTGGGAGAAGATTTTGAAAGTTTTCAAATAAGGGTAGAAAACACTGTGGGAAAAGGAGAAATTGCTCGTTACAAGCGATTTCTCCTTTTCCCACAGTGTTTTCGAAAGACTTTTACTGCAGACACGTAAAAACAAGGGCTTGTTTGGGAAAGGGTAAAATTAGAAAGATGTCCCATCATAATAAAGACAGGTAAGACTATATCCCCATCAAACTTCTTTCTACCCTTCTACAGAGAAAGCTCAGCTTATTAACTTATTACCAAACGACAATATTTTAGGTCATTCCGAATCAAAAGCATTTGCAAATGACAAAACAAAAGTGATTGAAAATTTGAAACTTGTTTTGGGAAGGGAAGAGAACATTGTAGGAAAAGGAGAAACTGCTGGTTACCAGCATTTTCTCCTTTTCCCTCAATGCCTTCAGAAGGCTTCTCTCTCAGGGTTGTTAAAGATCGGGATTGTGTGGTAGAGAGTTTATTCACAATCAGCCATTATGCTTTCAATTTGGCCATGTCTGAAACTGGGTTGTCTGGTAAAGACTTAAAAGCCTTGGCTATTTCCACAAGTTTACAGGACAAATGTCCCCTCTTTGGATAAATCATTGCAGAACATTGGGATATTCACATATTTACTTCATGGTATCAAATGTCCAGGTCTGTAGCTAGCTGTTCATGTTTTCCACGCATGTCATCTAATAGGCGGCATTACATTACTTAATAACACGGTTAATCACATTATTCAACATGTGAAACATACTTTATTTAGCCCGATGTAGCCATTCATCAAAACGCTGAATCCATAATTAATTGGCAGACATCCTTAACCTTTTGAGAAACAATCTTGTGTTCCTTGACCTTTCTACATTGATTATTCATATTTATACCAAAAAAGAAGGCTCAAGAAACCAGCAAATTTCCTTTTCCCACTCTTTTTTCTGTCCACATGAAAGGTAAACCGTTTACCGACCAATCCCTGGTTTTAACGACCCAGAGGAAGAGGCTTTCTGAAAACATTTCGGGAAAAGAAGAAAATGCTGGTAACCAGCATTTTCTCCTTTTCCCACAAAATTTTCAATTCTTCTTCAGCCGAATTTCAATTTTTTGGCCACATTTATTTTGTGAACTCTTCACCAAACTACAAAATTATAGACTGGTCCAAATTGTATGTATTCACAGACAACAAAATAAAAATTCGACTGAAAAATTGAAATTTGGTTTGGGAAAGGTAGAAAACATTGTTGTTTTGAGAAAATCCTGGTTACCAGCATTTTCTCCTTTTCACACAATGTTTTCAAAAGGCTTCTTTCTCAAGGTCGTTAAAAGTCGTGATTGTGTGGTAAAGAGTTAGGTCCTATCATCTGAGCAGCCTTTGTCTTCTGCATATGGCTTCAACTTGGACAAGTCTTAAATTTTGCTTTTGGTAGAGAGTTATTATCTATAACCAGGCTGTGTTGTTAACCAACAATGTGATACTAACTGATTAAAGTCTGGACAAAACATTAACCCTTTACCCCATAAAGCATTTCTATGCTATCTCTAATTGACTCTAAATAGCAGCAAGAATGAAGCCGTTTCTTATTGTGTATAATGACAGCTTTTGATAGCTTAGAAAACATTGTGACAAAAGGTGAAATTGCTCGTCATGAGCAATTTCACCTTTTGTCAAAACGTTTCCAAAGGCTCCAACAAGCAATGCTTCGAAATGAGTATCTATGGAGTAAAGGGTTAAAGTTTTGGTCTACTCCAAATTTAACCCATTACCAATTTACCACACAATCTCTACTTTTGACGGCTGAGAAAGAAGCCTTTAAAAAACATTGTGAGAAAAGGAGAAAATGCTGGTTACCAGCATTTTCTCCTTTTCCCACAATGTTTTTTACCCTTCACAAAACAAATTTCAAATTTCCAGTCACTTTTATTTTGTCGTCTGCAAATGCTTTCGAATTGGACAAGCCCAAAATATTGTTGTTTGATAACAAGTTAAAGCATTTAGAGAGGACAATCTAAATGTGGCTCAAATGATGAACAAGGACAAGATAGAAACACTGGTTACCAGCACTCAGAGCTCCAGATAAGTAGGTGTGATGGCTTTCTACATCCATTTTTCTTTTCGAAACCATTATGCTGTGGGTACTCATTAGAATCATCTCAATGAGACGATTCTAATGGGTACCCATAACATAGGGTTAAGAGGAGAATTATTAATATTTTCAATATTGAAACTCAAAACCACTTCCTCTATCTGGAGCTCTGCACTATCTCCTTTTCTCCTTATATTTTCAAAAGTTTTCTTTGTCAGGATTGTTTAACTTTTTCCCAAATACTAAAAGACTGGTCGAAATTGAAAGTATTTGCAGATGACAAAATAAATGTAACTCAAATTGAAAATTGTTTCCAGCAGGGTAGAAAACATTATGGGAAAAGGAGAAATTATGCTGGTTACCAGCATTCTCTCCTTTTCCCAAAATGTTTTCAAAAGGCTTCTTTCCCAGAGTCATAAAGATCAGGGATTGTTTGGTAAAGGGTTAAAAGTCAGGACTGTGCAGTAAATGGTTAAGGCACTATGTACTCTGATCCTCTTTACTCTCTATTACACAATCCCCGACTTTAAACAATCCTGAGAAAGAAGTCTTTTGAAAACATTGTGAGAAAAGGCGAAAATGCTGGTAACCAGCATTTTCTCCTTTTCCCACAATGTTTTCTATCCTTCCCAAAACACATTTAAAATTTTCAGTCACTTTCATTTTGTCATCTGCAAATGCTTTAAATTTGGACAAGTCTAAAATGATGACTTCTTGCAAACTGCAAGCATCAGCAAAAGAGCAGACTAATAAAATGTGAATCAAATTACAGAAAGGATCTTCCTTTCATTAAAATGTTACATGTAGTTAGTCACTTTCCACTATATGGCCATGAAAAGGCAATGCTTTTCAGGACAAGCATCAAAATAGTCAAAAGAATAATTAAGTGATACGATTAAATATATTTTTCAGAGCGATCTTAATCTACGCTGCAGAAAAATCTTGTACATACAAGCATTCTCTCTTCAGGTAGAAAGTATAAAAGTATCTGTCAAATAGGACCAGAAATTACAAACTTGAACTTTATTTGACAGAAAATTATTTTACCTTGATTGAATGTCCACAAACTGGTCAAACTTCAATATAAAACTGCTGAATGCGCACAACCACCCACAATGATATATCAAACACTCAACAATTGCATTAGCTCCATCAACTGCAATGTTTCATTCAATGGTCCAAGCAGAAGTACAGTTCAGCCACTAAACTAGGGCCTTCCCCAAACCAGAGCCTACCTTGGACTAAACCAGAAGTAGGCAGCCAAGTCGATATATTGAGGTGTCTATTGTGACAAGTGCACTCTACACCTTTTTACCCTTTACTATATAAGTCCAGTTTTAAAACTCAAGATTGTGTGTAAATCAACTTAAAGAAATTGAATGTTATGAATATTAATTTCTTTTCTAACAAAGCATTTTCTACACATGCCAAAATATTGAAAGATGATAATTATCATTCCATATAACGGTACATCAACAGTCAGTTGTCAGCTTGTGTGAAACATAGACAAAATATAACAATGTGTTACGTTAGTTGTTTATCTACATTTCAAATCATGTTTTCCCTGAAGGGTCATTCATAACACTATATCTATAATTTCCTAAGATGTTTCCACTGCTATTTCTATTTTAAAGTCAACCCCCCCACCCTTTTATCACTTTTCAACAAAATTACTTGTCGGAGGTCAGTGCAAATATCAGACCCTTTTCATTTCTTTGTCAAGGGAAGTAATCAAAGTGGACTACATTTAAGGAAATACATGAGTAAATTCCCTTAACCTTGATTGTCACTCCACAACGAATTTCAGACTAACCCAAATTGAAAACATTTGCAGACAAGAAAATAAGTGTTATTCAAGAGGAGAAATTTGTTTTTCCAAAAGTTGGAAAACATTGTAGGAAAAGAGGATGTTCCCTTGTTTCAGCATTTTCTTCTTTACCCACATTATTTCAAAAGCTTCCCGTCTCAGGGTTGATAAAACTTGGAATTGTGTGTTAACCCTTTCCCAGACAGCAAATTTTGGACCAGACCAAATTCAAAGCATTCTGCCGATGACAAATTAACAGTTGCTTAAAAGATGATTTTTCTATATGATAGGGTAAAAAACATTGTGGGAAAAGGAGAAAATGCTGGTTACCAGCATTTTCTCCTTTTCCCACAATGTTTCCAAAAGACTTCTATTCCTTTCCCATAAAAACCAGGGATTGTTTGGGAAAGGGTTAAAGGGTAGCTCAATGATAAATGTATCTGACTCCTGACTTGGTGGTTCCCTATTTGAAACCAGGTTAACACTTTGCCAAACAATAAAATTGTATGCTTGCCCAAATTGAAAGCATTTGCAGACGACTAAATAGTTATACATGTAGTTCAAAAATTGAAAATTATTTTGAGAAGGGTAGAAAACATTGTGGGAAAAGGAGAAAATGCTGGTTACCAGCATTTTCTCCTTTTCCCACAATGTTTTCAAAAGCTTTCTTTCTCAGGGTTGCTAGTGAAAATAGTAGTCGGCCGCCGGGAAAGAAATTTGTGTCGGCAATGGTGTGAGAAAGCCAGAAAACACTTGTATAGGTGCCCTGACCACTGAGGTATGTTGAAACAGCTTTGAACTCCAATACAAACAAACAAAAATTAAATATATCAATTTGAACACCACCTTTACCTTGCACTTTTAGTGACAAAAAACTACGAAAATATTAAAGCCAATTCAATTTTATTGTAGTTTTTGAAAATAGAAGGCAATCTTCAGTAAACCAAATAATGCTTACAAGCATTTATTCCTTTTATTCGATGCTTTCTGCACTGTCAAAGACAATTCCTATATATTTTACCAAAATTTTGCCGGTCCTTGAATGCTTTGTTGCTGAACAGGTCAAAATTCCATCATGTAGTAAAGAGTCAAACTCTTTCAAGCGGACAAAGTTTGGTCGTATACATGACTGGTCACGATTTTGATATTCAGGATCACAACCCTGACCAGTTGGTCACATGTTTGCTTTGAAGTTCAAAACCATGACCTATTTCATGTTTCAATTGTGACCTATTGCAGTTAACTCTTTAGTTTACCAAACGACAAAATTTCATTAGACTGGTTCAATTTGAAAGCATTTGCAGAGAACAAGATGTTTTTTAAAACATTTTGCTATGAAAGGGTTAAAAAACCTTGTGGGGTAAAAAGGAGTGTTTTAAAAAGCACAAATTGCTTTCAGGGTTGTTTAGTAGAAGGTTTAGGCAAACTTTAACTCTTTACCAAAAGACAAAATTTTAGACTTTTCCAAATTGAAAGCATTTGCAAAATGCTGGTTACCAGAAAAAATTCAAAAACGCCTTTGCTTTCCATTTGACAGTGGTTAGGCGGTGCTATGTTGCAATTTTGGCATTTTTCCAGATTACTGCAGTGTCAAAGAAGCGGTACCAGCCAAGACAACTATACCACCTGCAAAGGACTCTATTTCCGAAGTTTAGGAGTTGATGTTTAAAGAAATGTTGAAGACCCACTGACGCATGACGCACTGACGGACGATGGTGTGATCCTTAAAGCTCCCCTAGAGCATGTAGTGCTCCGGTGAGCTAAAAATGCTAGTAGTATTTTTTCCTTTGCCCACAAAGTTTTCAAAAGGCTTTTTCCTCAGGGTCATTTACTCTGTAACAAACATCAAAATTTTAGACAGGTCCAAATTGAAAGCATTTGCAGATGACAAACCTAGCTCAAAAATTGAAAATTGATTCCAGTAGGATAGAAAATGTTGTTGGAAAAGAAGAAAATGCTGGTTTCTAGCATTTTCTTCTTTGCCTTCAATGTTTTCAAAAGGCTTCTTTCCCAGTGTTTTAACCCATTACCACACGATCCCTACTTTTGACGACCCTGGGAAAGAAGCCTTTAGAAAACATTGTGGGAAAAGGAGAAAATGCTGTTTTCAGCCCTTTTATTCAGTAACTTTTATTTTGTCGTCTGCAAATACTTTCGATTTGAACAATCCTAAAAAATTGTCGTTTGGTAATGAGTTAAGGTATATGTGTGCAGTAAAGGGTTATGCAATCCCTGATTGTACTTCATATGTCTCAAATTTCTAAGATATATCAAAATCTTCGGATTAAGCAACAATTTTGATAATCTCTCACACTGTCCACCCTTTCACAAAGTATCACCCACTTCAGCTGCGTTAAGGTTTAGCATATCATATGACGTCTGTTGTCATTCCACAATAAAGCCTCTAATTTCAATATACATGTATGTATCTTGAAATCTTCAGCTAATAAATTGTATAGAACAGCCTTGAACTTTTCTGTTTATGCTAGCCAACTAACTGTCTGACAGGGTCCAAAATATTTCGGAGTTCCTACTTGTCCTTCTGCCATTTTGCTCTTGTCCTACAGTTAGACAAACAAGGATAATCCACTTGCCTTCACCAAATTATTACTAGTAAGGACGAGCTGACAAGTGGATTTTTTGGACCCTATGTCACATCTTCATCTTCCCACCCACTTTTTTTTAACTCATTACCAAAAGACAATATTTTAGGCTTATCCAAATTGAAATCATTTGCAGACGACCAAATAAAAGTGACTGAAAATTTTAAACTTGTTTTGTGAAGGGTAGAAAACAATGTGGGAAAAGGAGAAAATGCTGGTCACCAGCATTTTCTCCTTTTCCCACAATGTTTTCTAAAGGCTTCTTTCTCAGGGTTGTCAAAATTAGGGATTGTGTGGTAATGAGTTAAACCAAAAGTAAGCCCCATTTGTTTACTTTAAATTTAACTCTGTATCAAAGGACAAAATTTTAGACTGATCCAAATTGAAAGCACCTCAAAAATTGAATTTGTTTTGTGAAGGGTAGAAAACATTGTGGGAATAGCAGAAAATGCTGGTTACCAGCATTTTCTCCTTTTCCCACAATGTTTTCAAAAGGCTTCTATCTCAGGATTGTAAAAACCAGGGATTGTTTGGGAAAGGGTTAACTCTATACCAAATAATCTCTCGCTCAATGACTCTAAGGAAAACAGCTTCTAAAAACGTTGCTAAAGATAAAATGCTGGTAACCAGTATTTGCTCCTTTTCCCACAATGTTGCAACCCTATCAAAGACAAACCCTGTCATGTGAGTGACAATCAATAATTGTGGTCTACAAATAATCGTAGTCTCGCTAGGAAATTCTGGTTTTCATCCTTTTCTCCTTTTCTGACAATGTTTTCAACCCATTACCACACAATCCCTACCTTTCACGACCAAGAGAAAGAAGCCGTTAGAAAACTTTGTGGGAAAAGGAGAAAATGCTGGTAATCATTATTTTCCCCTTTTCCCATAATGTTTTCTACCCTTCACAAAGCAAACTTCAAATTTTCAGTCACTTTCATTTTGTCGTCTGCAAATTCTTTCGATTAGGACAAGCCAATTTTTTTGTTGTATGGTAATGAGTTAAATTGGTCTTCTTCCTATTGTTATCAAAACACAGGATTGTATAGGAAAGGGTTGATCTGAGCTCTATATGTTTCACATCAAACCTTTCCTTTCGTTTTTCTCTTTTGCTCAATCCAGAGTTTTAATGACCCTACAGAAGAAGGCTTTTAAAACCTTGTAGAAATAGGAGAAAATGCTGGTTACAAGCATCTTCCCCGATCCCCACAATGTTTTCTTCCTATCCACTGACAAATTTCAGTTTAGGTGACTAGTTACAGTGTTGTCTGGGTATGCTTTTAACCTTGATAAATTTTAAATTTTGTTCTTTCATAAAAAATTGAAAGTGTTATTGCAATTACTGAAATCGCATTAAAATACTGAATAAAAAAATAAGCAAAAAAATATACCTTGGTAATTAACTAGTTGTACGCATCAATTACTACATAAAAAACATTTTGACAGCTCAGATTATCTCCTGTAGCTTAAAGGGCAAATCCTAAGATTTTTTGACCATACTGTTTTTTTGCTCCAATCAGCTGCAAATGATGTTAGTAAACACGTGTACATCAGTTTTCATAAATACCACTCTGTAACATGCCATAAATCACGCTCGAATTGTCACGCTGATATACGGCCTCAAAAATGGTGCATGGCTTACTTCCCCTGATTCGCTTATCTCCTGTACCTGTGTGACGTCATAGTCGCGTAAGCCTGCGTTTACAGTCAGTAGAAATAAGTAGGAACGCTGATGATTATACGCAGATATCTGAGTATTAACATAGAATTCAGCCGAAAAAATGGTAAACTTTGCAGCCTATGGCTTCAACGTCGAGTCAGGAACACATAGAATTAGTATGTTCAAATTTCCGAAGGAATTAAGAAGGAGGAAACTATGGATTCAACGTTTAAACCGGGGCCGGACAGTAATGGAGGATTTTGTGCCATCAGTTTATTCCAAATTGTGTTTGAAACACTTCGAGGACAGTCAGTTCTTCATAAGTCCAAAACTCGTAAAAGAAGTTGGTTATAGGAATATTAGGCTGCGATTAAAACCTGATGCTGTGCCGACATTGTTCGAAACTCCGAGTCGAAATAAGATAGGCCATAAGACAGACATTCCGCAATGGCAATCTCCAAAAAGAAAAACAAACATCAGATCGGTAATTCCTTTAATTGTTTTTCGTAATATTTTATCCTTTTCTAGATCTACATTCTGGACAAAGTAGAAATTGGTGCCGTTTTCTCCCTTTTTTTCCCCAAATGTTTTCAACATTTAACCCTTTACCAAGAGACAAAATTTTAAAATGGTCCAAATTAAAAGCACTTGCAAACAAAGTAAACCTAACTGAAATATTGAAATTTGTTTCCACCAGGATAGAAAACATTGTAGGATAATAAGAAAATGTTGGTTACCAGCATTCTCTTCTTTTCCCACAATGTTTTAAAAAGGCTTCCATCTCAGGGTTGTAAAAACCAGGGATTGTTTGGTAAAGGGTTAATTTGCACATGACAAAAAATGGTAATCAAAAAGTTGAAATGAAATTTGATTTGGAAAGGATGGAAAATATTATGGGAAAAGGAGAAAATCTTAGCATTTTCTCTTTTCCTCACAATGTTTTCAAAGGCAACAACATAACATATTCATCCAAATTCATAACATAGATTTTGCAAGTACCAAAGTCTGGATTGTTCAAATGATGTTAACTTTCAAGTGTTTCAGTTTTTTCTTCCTTTTCCACAATGTTTTCAAGAGGCTTCTGTCTCAGGGTTGTAAAAAAACAAAGGGTCAAGTGACCATTCACCAAACACAAAAATTTTAGACTGGTTCAAACTGAAAGCATTTGCAGACAACAAAAGAATTGTGAACCAAAAATATTTGCAGCTGATTGGAGTAAAAAACAGTATAGTCAAAATATATTAGGATTTGCCCTTAAACAGTAAACATCTTTTTCTTCCCACATTGTTTTTTAAACACTCTTTCTTTGGGTATTGGAAACTAGACCTAGGGTTTGTATGGTAAAGGGTGAAGTCAGTATCTGGCTACCCCTAGTCATGGTCATAAATGTTAAACCATCACCGGCCAGTTGAAACAATACAGGAAATGGTTACATAACATTTGCATATCTCACCCCTTTACTTTGTAATGTTTGTTTGTGACAGTAAACCCATGTTACAGCTTTTATCCCGTACACTTCTTCTCTTAGACATTTCACTCTTAAAAATGATTTGACAACTTACTATCATTAAATTTTGAATTGTATCTTTACATTTCTGATTTGTGGATATTTCCCTGTTCTTCTCCATACTCTGTCTTCTAGACAGGCTACTGAGAGAAATCTTTTGTTTTTACGACCCTTGTAAAGATAGAAAAAACTTTCGAAAACATTATAGGTAAAAGAGAAAATTAATGTTGCTGACCAGCATTTTCTCCTTTTTCTACAATGTTTTTTACCCATCAAAAACAAGTCCAAACATGCGAGTTAAATTTAATTTGTTGACTCTAATTGCTTTCAATTCGGTTGAGTCAATAAATTTGATGTTTGGTAACAATTTAACCCTTTCCCAGACGGCAAATTTTGGACCACACCAAATTCAAAGCAAAATTCAAATTTGGATACTGCTCCCTGTGAACTTAAGCAGAACTTGTGCCCAATGTGTGGGATTTATATTTAACCCTTTACCAATCAATCGATAATTTTTACGACCCCGAAGACAGCAGACTTTTAAAAACATTGTAAGAAAGTAACCAGCTACCTAATAGAAAGTAACCTAGTAACCAGCATATTCTCCTGTTAACACAGTGTTTTACTCTGCTGGAAAAAAAATTCAATTTTTGAAATATATAACTTTATTTTGTCGTCTGCTAGCTATTTCAGTTTGGACCTGTTTAATATTTTGTCGTATGGTAAAGAGTTAAAAGTAGAAAATATTGTGGATAAAGGATAAATTGATACAAACGTGGTTACCCAGAATATAAAATAATTTTGATGATTGCCTTAAACCGTCTTAACGATCTCGGAACATATTATTTTCTCAAATTTCACGCTCGTTAACAGCATTTCAAACTATTCTTATTCTCACGAAAATCGCGATATATTGTGTAACCCTTTACCCATGAGAGAACAAATTTTGTACCTGTCAATGTTTACAGAATTCTTTACAAGGTACAAATATAGAATCCATCAACAAATAGTTAGAACTAACATCTCACGATTATCAATCGTAAAAGTCAAGAAATCGGTTATTTGACATGAAACTAAAGTGTAGGAGAAATGTCTTTAAAAGTGTCGGGGAACTGTGTAGTCGTGGAACTGTCTTAAAACCGTCTTTTTTATTATTATTATTATTAATGCCACCCGTAAATCTACTGAAAATACTTCAAGTGAAACAAAGCTTATGCCGTACACTTAATTTTATCATGTATCGAATAATATTTCTGTAATTAAGCCTGGCGTCCACTAGGACGCGGATGGGACAAGGAAGCTTCGCAGTAAAAATAAATTCATTTCGGCATACCTTCCTGTCAGAAATCATAGACTCAGTACAGTAATGTAGTTATCCCCGGACTGTCCGCGGACTTCTTGCTAGCATACTTAGGATTGTCCGCGTAAACAATCCGAAATGGTACCGAATGTTCAGGCATGAAAGCGGATCGTTTCAGGACAACGCGGACACGTTAAGGATTACACCAGGAAACGTTTGGGGCAACCAGTTTCAGTGCACGATGCTAAGCGGAGACTGTACGGAAATGCAGAGGTTGCATTCATTACTGATATGAGAGCGCTTGGATCTCTCGTTTCATAGACTGACATCGACTAATTAGCGGTGTATCAGAGAAAATAACGTCGCTCAAGACAAGCAAGAATTAAAAATACCACAAACTTAAGTCGCCTGTTTTTTTTACCGTGGCCTTTTGTTTTTTTTTTTTCTTTTTTGTCTCGGCATATTGTGTGCAGGAGAGATTAAAAACACGTCCGCCCTGTGTTAAGTCAAACTGCAAGTGACAGAGCACTAATTTTGATATGTTAAGGGAGTAGGTTGCCTAGAAAGTCTGAGACATTTTCCCCGTGTTCAGAGAGCATACCGTGACCTCTCTGAACGTTCAGGAAAGGTTCCGCGAACCTTTTGTATCGCTTCCTCTTAGTGTCCGCAAGCTGTCCGCGTCGCCGAAGCTTTCGGGAATATACGCGGAAGACTCAGGATGTCCTGACGATGTCCTGACGACAACGCAGACAAGATGCCGAAGGTGTAAAGAAAATCATTTCCGCGTCCAAATTTTGCTCTAGATCAAAATTTCGACGCGGACAAAATTGCCAATCCGGAAGGCTCCGAATCAGGCGGAAACATCAAGGACAACAATAAGAAGCCATCAGGAACATGCGGAAGCTTTCCCGAATGTTAAATTTGTTGTCCGCATGCTATCCGCGTATTGTCCTGGCCCTAGTGGACGCCTGGTCTAAGCGACGTTCGCCCCGTAGCCTAATACATGTAGGCGTGATACTCATCACGCTGTTCAAAAGTCCGGCATAACATCGTTATTTTCGCCATTGGTGGGCGAATTTTTACTTTTATCCTCATCATCAGAAACTATTAAGTTTCATTAAGAACTTGGTGGTACATGTACGGCCTTACCGGCCTAGAATCGTGTATTCCTTCGTCTTAAATATCGCTCATTTCACTATCTGAAACAAGGTCCATATTGAAACAAACGCTCCTATGACGTCACAGATCAAGGTGCGCTACAATTAGTAAGGGAGGTAAGCGATGCAAGAAAAACTAATAAGCAAAAATATAAATTGAAAAAAAGTACTTTTACTAATTTTTTTTTCAAATTACAATATTACCAGGTTACCATTTGATAGATGTAGATTTCAAAATTAATCATATCAGAAACTTGTTGATTTGCCCTTTAATCCACCTTGCACACATCAGCTGTAGAATGAACTGATGTTGATCATGACCTGTAATTTGTTTTCACACTATCCCGACTTTTAACGACCTCTAGAAAGAAGCCTTTTGAAAACATTGTGGGAAAAGGAGAAAATGCTGGTAACCAGCATTTTCTCCTTTTCCCACCATGTTTTCTTCCCCTCCTAAAACAAATTTCAATTCTTCGATCACATTCATTTTTCAGTCTGCAAATGCTTTGAATTTGGACCAATTTTGTCGTTTGGTAAAGAGTTAACTTGTTTTCACAGTGATTGAATTTATAAAGGTCATCCCCAGGTGGACACAACAAGAGTGTAAAATTTCAGTCCTTCTCTCTCTTCATACAGAGACAATTGGCACCATAAAACTGGCCAGCAAAATAATTTGTCAAGGTTTTAGTAAGTCACATTAAGATTTGTTTACTCATAATTAGAGATTACTTGAAAATAAATAACTGCTCACAATTCAGACAGTGGACACTTAATAATATAATTCTAACATGGCAGAAACTGAAACAGACAAGCCCTTCAAAACATTTAACGACGTTTGGTATAAATGTTTATGCGCATCCATACTGCGCATGTGTATTTTTCACAGATAGTAAAACTATCAGCGCTATTGTGTCTTTTTCGCACAAATGACAATAGTAACAGCGGACCGACGGTGCACTTTTACAGGAAGAACATTCTACGGATGTAATAGTACAGTTGCACTAGCCATGGTATTGTATGGTCGAAATATAAAGGGAAAGTTTTCATCAAAACGAATGCTTATTTGTCGTGGAAAAGGGAATCTTTTACGCAATGTCAGCCATCTAACGATGAAAATGATACAGCTTCCGACATTTTCCTAAAACTGGCAGGCCAGTTGTCATGGTATCCTTTCAGGAGAAGGTGATAGCATCAAAACTGGCCTGCCAGTGTAAGAATGATATGACTGGTAAAGAATTAGCTGGAAAAAAAGTCCAGTTACACAGCAAACAATGAAACAGGCAGAAAATTGAAGCTGTTGAAGTATACCTATTTCTTGAAGTATAGCTATTTCCTTTTGAAAAATACTGTGGGAAAAGGGAAAATTTTTCCACTGAATAATTTTTCCTTTTTCCATCATGTCAGCGGAGCTTTTATCCCTTTCCTTGGAAAAAATTAACTTCCAATGTGACCTTCATGCCTTTTTCCTGGGGAAAGAAGCACGGGTAGGTGCCATTTTTATTTTTTCTTATTGTCAAGATTTATAAGTACTATGATTGTGGAAATTTTAAAAAAAAATCTGTCCGTTAGAAAGTATGTGTTTATTGAAAATTAACCCTTAACCCGGTCAAATTATCTCCCTTTTTAACTCAATGGTCTATGTATAAAATGCATATTGGTACATTTGCCATGCTCAGAACCAGGCTTTTATATGTTTTTTGTGCAAAACTGAATTATTTTTCTTTAAAGTGATGCATATTTGTATATTCCTCTGGCAATTTTCCTGTTTAATTGACTATTCAAGGAAAGTGTGTTAAATCAGTATATGCTGAATTTTGTAACTGTATATACCTTTTTCAAAAGCTAATTTCTCGGAAACGAGCACGGGGACCCCCCTTTTTTTTCACTGTAATCTACCAGAGACATGATGAGCTTTGTATGTGCAAAGTTTAAAAAAAATCTGTCCGTTGGAAGAATGTCACAAACGTCTTTAAGTTTAACTCTTTAACAAACTTTTAAACTGGTCCAAATTGAAAGCATTTGCAGACGACAAAATAAATGTGAATCAAATATTGAAAATTGATTTGGGAAGCATAGAAAACATTGTGGGTAAAGGAGAAAATGCTGGCTACCAGCATTTTCTCCTTTTCCTATATTTTAAAAAACTTTCTTTCTCAGGCTCGTTAAAAGTTGGGATTGTGTGGTAAAGAGTTAACCCATCTCTGGGTTTGTCAAATGTTAAACTTGTAAGTGCTGAAAGGATTCAAATTTGACGAAACTATGGATTGGAACACAGACTTTTCCCTGCACTGTTTTCAAAACAGATTTTATCTCGGAATTGTGGTAAATCTGGGTTGTGTGGCAAAGAATTAACTCTTTACCACTCAATCCCCGACTTTTAACGACCCATAAAAAGATGGCTACAGAAAACAATGTGGATCCATAAGAGAGAAAGTGCTGGTAACCAGCATTTTCTCCTTTACCTACAATGTTTTCTACTCTTCTACAGTCAAGTTTCAAATTTTGAGTAACTTGTATTTAGTCATCTGCAACTGCTTTCAATTTGGACAAAACTACAATTTTGTTGTTTCATTAAAGTATTAGTAAAATTTAAAACTGGCTAAAAGTTGATGGCTACATTTTACCGTTTACCACACTGACTCATAATGTTCCTAAAAAAAGAAGCCTTTAAAAACCTTAAATTAACCATCATTTTCTCCTTTTCCCCTCATGTTTTCTACCCCTTGAAAGAATTTCTTTCAGTTTCTTTTCAGGTTCTGATTTAAGTTAATTTGTTGTCTTAACTCTGTATCACACAATCCTGACTTTTAACGACCTTGAGAGAGAAGCCTTCTAAAAACATCGTGGGAAAGGAGAAAATGCTGGTAACCAGCATTTTCTCCTTTTCCCACAATGTTTTCTACCCTTCATGAAACTAATTTCAAATTTTCAGTCACTTTTATTTTGTTGTCGGCAAATGCTTTTGATTTGGACACACCTAAAACATTGTCGTCTGATAATGAGTTAAATGCTTAAAATCTTGGCAAGTCTATCATGTTGTTGTTTGTTTAAAAAGCTTAAATCTTGGAACTAGTTTAAAGCAGATGACCTTGAAGAATCCTTTGCATAAACTTACAATCAAAATAAATGATTTGCTTTATCATATGAACAAGGGTAAAAAACACTGTTGCAAACAGGTGAAAATTATATATTTCAAACAATCACCTTCTGCCACAATATCTTCAAAATAATAGCAAAAGAGTGGTCTGCAGGAAGTAACCAGTTATTTGGCAATTTGTCTCTTCACCACACAATAAAAATGTACACTTGTCCAAAATGGAGACATTTGCACACAATAGATGTAATTTACATGTTCCTTAATCAACAGAATTTGTCTTTGATATGGTAGAAAGAATTGTAGAAAAAGCATTTTCTCCTTTTTCCACAATGTTTTCAAAAGGCATCCACAAGTCGTTGAAACTCTGAATTTTGTGGTAAATGATTACCGTAACCATTTACCACACAATGCCAACTTTAAAGACCCTAAAGAAGAAATCTTTTGAAAACATTGTGGAAAAAGGAGAAAATGCTGGTAACCAGCATTTTCTTCTTTTCCCACAATGTTTTTTACCCTATCAAACAAAAATCGCATTATTGAGCCATTTAGACAAGTCTAAAATTTTCTCTATACATGGAAAAGGGTTTTGAGTAAATATAATGCCTCTACCCGGTTTATCTTGTTCACCCAAGCATTTCAACTGACCGACTGATGACCCAGGTATTACAACCACTGACTGCTCACCTATATCAAACACAAAAGAAAGTGTGGTGGGTAGATAGATCAATAAATTACAACATTTAAATTTGATCCGAACAATTACAGGCCTTACAGCTGCCAATTTGTATAAGCCACACTCTGACAAAAGGGGGTTTGATGCATCAAAGATGCACTATACCATTTAGCAGACTCATCACATTACTATGGATCACTTAACCCTTTACCCCATAAGGCATTTCCATGGCATCTCTAATTGACCCTAAATGACAGCAAGGATGAAGCCCTTTCTTCTGTGTAAATGACACCTTTTGATAGCATAGAAAACATTGTGACAAAAGGTGAAATTGCTCATCACGAGCAATTTTACCTTTTACCACAATGTTTTCCAAAGGCCCCTACAAGCAATGAGTAGAAATGAGTATCTATGGTGTAAAAGGTTAAACCCATTTTGTCTTACAGCAGACTAAATCCTGAGGTGGAATGCTCTATGAACATTGCGCAAAATTTACCAAAGCAAAAAGGTCTACCCTTTACTCCATAGATACTCATTTCTACACATTGCTTGTAGGAGCTTTGGAAAACATTGTGGCAAAAGGTGAAATTGCTCGTGACGAGCAATTTCACCTTTTGTCACAATGTTTTCTATGCTTTCAAAAGGTATCTGTCATATACACATAAGAAATGGCTTCATCCTTGCCGTTATTTAGGGTCAATTAGAGATACCATAGATATGCCTTATGAGGTAAAGAGTTAAACAAAGGTCTATACTTTTTGCTGATGCTTCAAAATTCCCTTTTAACATGTCGTGGCTCCTATTTATTTCAGACAAATAAATCCTAGCTTGCTCTCTGACCCATTCAAATAGGTCAAATATAGGATGTCAGAGTAACTCAAACATAAACTGGCCAAATGATACCCTTCCATCCACCCATCCACTCACCAATCAATCTAACCATCCACCCATCCATCTACCATTCATCCAGCCACCCATCCACTTTCAAATCCATCCATCCATTCATCCATCCACCAGCCTATCATCTATTCATTGTACCATCCATCCATTTATCCACCCACCAACCTACTATCCATCCATCCATCCATCCATCCAACCAACCACCAACCCACCATCCATCCAACCAACCACCAACCCACCATCCATCCATCCAACCAACCACCAATCCACCATCCATCCATACAGTATTTTATGTGTTGGCTTTCAACATTAGAATGCAGGATCAATTCAATGACTCTTTAAAACCTTGATCTACAGTGTCTAAATCTGTATTCTGTTTGTTTGAAAGCAAGCAATTTACCCATTATTGATTGCAAGCCGACATACCAGTAATTTATGCGAATATTTATGTGAAGATAAGGATCATGCTGGCAGTCACTCAGTAGGTTTTTATTGATCGGTCACATACTTGTCTGGATTATCATGGTCCGACAAATGACAATAATCCAAGCTTTCAAACAGTCCTTGTAGTTCAGTAGGTAATTCAGGTATCATCTTAATTGTCTATTTATTCAAAATATATACCTTCAATTTTCTGCTCGGGGTAGGATGAGTAATTTTGGTGGTACAAAGCAAATGCAATACCAAACTGATGTGCCAGAGCTCTATATAAGATAGAATGATGGTATTCTAAATCCATTATTTCAGATCCAAACCACATGTTGTGGGTACTCATTAGAATTGTCTCGCCGAGACAATTTTAATGAGTACCCATAATATGGGATTTTGTGGAGGATAATTAATATTTTCAATTTTGAAATCAAAATCACTCCCTCTATCTGGAGCTCTAGATGCATGACTGCTGCAGGTATCTAATGCGATCGAAGTATGGCAGTTCCATTTCTAGTAAGTATGTCCATCTCATGTAAAGTATATTGTCACTCAGTCTAATTACAGGACGGGGTAGACAGCAAAAGATTTTGAGCAGGCTCAAAGTTCTACCCAGGGAGCACCCTTCGTCCTTACCCGACCATTAAGTTTGTAAACAGATCGTAAAAGGTTGCTAATATTCGACCACTTTGTCCAAATACAGCTTAAGTCTGTTTGGCAACAATTTTGGGAACAGAGTGAGAGGGAATTTGGTGGGAAAGGGGTATTACTATCACTTAATTCTTTACCACACTATCCCAACTTTTTTAACGACCCTAATAAAACAAGAGGACCATGATGGTCCTATATCGCTCACCTGAGTATATTTGTAACTTATATGGTTTATCAAGGGCAGGCTTTTAATTCTTTTCAAATAAGGCATACCCTGGGGTTTGTCACAAAAATATGTTTACAGATTTTCTTCTTTGTCTTTGGCCAGTGGAGCTAAAAGCTGCTGCTTATCATCAATTTTTCTCTTCACAGTGTCTTGTTCCCTTTTTGACTTGTAGTTTAGCCATTACCAGACGACAAAATTTTAGACCTTTCCAAATTGAAACAAATTGCAGACGACATTTTAAAATGTATCTAAAATGAAAAATAAGTGATCTATATGGTAGAAAAGATTGTGAGAAAGGAGAAATTGCTTGTTACAAACAATTTCTCCTTTTTAGATGGAATTGATTTTAAAAATTTCCTTCTATGATTCCATGTGAAATAGTGTGCACCAGGACACAGAGCCAAACTATGACCCCAAGGGGATAATTTTAATTATTTTTATAAAGGGTCACTAGATGATGCTACATGCAAAATATGAATGCTCTAGCCTATATGGTTTGTCACAAGTAGATTTTTAAAAGATTTCCTTCTTTTTTTCTATGTAAAATAGGGTGCCCCTGGGCAGAGCCCAAATATAACCGCAGAGGGATAATTTTAGCAATTTTGGTAGAAGATTATCAGATTTTGCTACATAACAAATATGAATGCTCTAGCCATTACGGTTTGTCAGAAAAAGATTTATTAAAGGTTTCCTTCTTTGTTTCTATGTAAAATAGGGTGTGCCCAGGCAAAGCCCAAATATGACCCACGGGGAATAATTTTAACAATTTTGGTAAGGGGTCACCCAATAATGCTTCAAACAAAATATGAACGCCCTCTGCCTTATGGTTTGTCACAAGAAGATTTTTAAAGATTGTAAAATAGGGTGTGCCCGGGCAGAGCCCAAATATGACCGCAGAAGGATAATTTTGACAATTTTGGTAGAAGATTATCGGGTTAATGCTACACTGTAAATAGGAATGTTCTAGCCATTATGATTTGTCACCAGAAGAAGTTTTAAAGATTTCCTTCTAAATTTCTATGTAAAATAGAGTGCGCCCGTGCAAAGCCCAAATATGACCCCATGGGAATGATTTTAACAATTCTGGTAAGGGGTCACCCAATGATGTTTCAAACAAAATATGAATGCTCCCAACCTTATGTTTTGTCACAAGAAGATTTTTAAAGATTTTAAAATAGGGTGCGCCCGGGCAGAGCCCAAATATGACAGCAGAGGAATAATTTTAACAATTTTGGTAGAGGATCATCAGATAATGCTACATACCAAATATGAATGCTCTAGCCATTATGGTTTGTCAGAAGAAGATTTTTTAAAGCTTTCCTTCTTTGTTTCTATGTAAAATAGAGTGCGCCCGGGCAAAGCCCAAATATGACCCCAGGGGAATAATTTTAACAATTTTGGTAAAGGGTCACCCAATGATGCTTCATACAAAATATGAATGCTCCCGGCCTTATGGTTTGTCACAAGAAGATTTTTAAAGATTTTATCCATTTTCAGCCATTTTGTTGCCATGGCAACCAGAGTTTTTGTTGGAATTAAATTCTTTTAACAATTTTTGTAGAGCTTCACCCAAGGAACATTCCTGCCAAGTTTTATCAAGATTGGCCTTCTGGTTTTGGAGGAGAAGATTTTTAAAGAAATTGTTAACGGACGGACGGACAGATGGACGGACGTACTCATGAGAGTATACTTGTGCTGATTTTGACTTATGGGTTGCAATTATGTACAAATGGTTCTTGTGAGTAGCACCTTCATGTCCATGGATATGTGGTGACGGTTCTCAATGTGGGGTAAGTTGTCCACGTTTGTGAGATTACAGGCATAAACACTATACATTTATTACATTTCAGACAATTTACACCTCTTGCTTTTTAACCGTCACAAACTGTTTAACCTATTACCAGATGACAAAACTTTTGACTGGTCCAAACTGAAGGATTAAGAAAATTGAAAAATAAGAATCATGTAAGGTGGAAAACAATATGGTAAAAAGGCAATTGCATACAACAAGCATTTTCTTCTTTTTCCAAAACGCTTTCTTTTAATATCGTAAAAAGAACCCTTTACTGTACAACCCCTGGTTTTCATGCCCTCGTGATTTTATACTTGGGAAAGCTTCATGGAAAAAGAAGAAATTTCTTTCTTTCCACAATGTTTTCAGTTCTGTAGGACGATTATTTTAAAATGGCACAGCTTTTTATTGTTGTATGCAATCTCTTTCAGTTTGAACTGGTCTAAAATGTTGTTGCACAGGAAAAGATTAAAACATATCTCCCAATAGGATAAACACTTGCCAATTTGCATCAAAATCCTTTTGTGAATGGCAGATTTGTGGACTGCACACAAAGTATTACCAGTAAAAACTTTGAAGTCCAAATATCACCTTGACCTTTGAGCTAGGGGTCTGGATATGTCCTGATATCTGCTTTTCTTCTTAACCCTTTACTGTACAATCACTGTTTTTTTTTTAATGTCCATGATTTTATACTTGGGAAAACATCAATGGAAAAGAGGAAATTGCTTTTGACGAGCGATTTCTTCTTTTCCCACATTGTTTTCTACCTTTTTAAGTTGGTTTTTGTCCCAATTAGATATACCTTTTTTTGTTGCCAGCAACCTATTTCAATTTGGGCAAGTCTACGATTTTGCTGTACATGAAAGGGTTAAACAGCTGAGCTAATTGTTCTCTTTAGTCTACTGTTAGACTTATTTCATAGATCAAACAACATTTTTTTTTTTTGGTCCAGGAATGTTTTATTGAATGAAAGTTTATACATATAGAGCTTTCATGAAAATTTACTATTCCGATTTGTTATTGAGGTATTATTCTCACATATTACAATCTACCAAAATTAATATTTGCATTGAATTTACTCCACTTTTAACAATTTTTCAGTCATATTGTGTAGAAGTTCACCTACTCATGTGCTTCCTGGGTATCTGGAATTTCTTGCCCAAGGACATACCCATGAGACGAGAGGCCCTGGCAGAATTCACTCGTGATCCTTGACATCTCTCAAGTCTTAAGTCCGCCACTCTAAACACTTACAGAATGAGATATTTTTCTAAAAAAAGCAAGACGTTTATAAACCCTTTCCTGTACAATCCCTGGTTTTATGTCCCTGTGATATTACACTTGAGAAAACATCGTGAGAAAAGGAGACATTGCTTTCACAAGCAATTTCTTCTTTTCCCACAATGTTTTCTACCTGTAAGATGGTTGTTTTCCAATTTAGCCACTATTTTTGTTGTCGTCAGCAACACCTTTCAGTTTGGACAAGTCCAAAATTTTGATGTACCGGAAAGGGATAATAGATGCCTACTGGCACACATTGCCTTGGAAATATGACTATAAAAAAAGAATATCTCGGATGCTAATTCTAACTGGAAATAACTGTCGGAAGTCAGAAATGAATGGGGATTATTTCTTGTAATGCAGATTTTGATAGTAAATATCTGAGCCCATGTTATGACTTATGATAGATAGACTTTTTTCTTTGAGAAGTTAAGCTAAAAATGAAGAACAAGTCCCTATTCAGGGAGCCCCTTTAGTACTCAACAATTTTCTAAGGATTTAGGGCATTAAATGTAAACTAGAATAATTGTCCAGGGGTGTGTCAAACCTGGAAATGTTTGACCTTGAACTATGACGCTGACCTTGGGCTTATCTGAAATAACTTTCCGTATGACAATAATACTCATCACGGGGAGCAATGGTGCCAAGTCATTTTGAAACCTATTCATGAATATAGAAGGTATGCTCCGGACAATTGTTTGAATGGGGTTTTATGGCATTTTGAACAATCCTTCAGTTATATCATGGCGAAGTTCACTTACTCATGTGCTTCCTGGGTATCACCAGTACTAGATTGGGGCTCTGACATGTCTTGCCCGAAATGACCTTGACACCTACAGAAAGGTCTTTCCACAAGGAATACACACGTGAACAACAAAAAAGAACCTGAAAAAGTATTTTAACAATAACTACTTTAAGGATGTTTTCAGTAGTTTAGTAGAGTTATCTACCCTTAAATTACCAAAAAGTGTGCAAAATCACTACTAGGCAGGTGACTTTAAAATGAGTTTAGTGACCCACAATTTTTGCAATCTACTAGTAGGTAAATTTGAAAGAAATTATATGGAGGGGTTTATTTTAATGCCCATATGAAAAGGAAGAGAAGACACCCTGAAAACTCCCGCACAAGTCCTTAACTCTTTACCAAAGGACAATATCTTGGATTGGTCCAAATTGAAAGCATATGCAGACAACATAATAAATGTAAATGAAAAATTGAAATTTGGTTTGGCAAGGGTAGAAAACATTGTGAGAAAAGGAGAAAATGCTGGTTACCAGCATTTTCTCCTTTTCCCACAATGTTTTCAAAAGCACTCGGTCTCAGGGTCGATCATTTGGGATTATGTGGTAGTCGGGATGGTGTGGTAAAGAGTTAAATGAACACATTTTCTGTTTTTGGTAATCCTTACTAGTGCGGTGAAATACTTCAAAAACAAAAAAAAAATGAAAAACATTTTTTTCACAGTTTGTCAATCATCCTAAATACTTTCTTTTTTCACTCATTACCAAACGACAAGATTTTAGGTTTGTCCAAATCGAAAGCATTTGCAGACGACAAAATAAAAGAGACTGAAAATTTGAAATTTGTTTTGTGAAGGGTAGAAAACATTGTAGGATAAGGATAAAATGCTGGTTACCAGCATTTTCTCCTTTTTCCACAATGTTTTCTATAGGATTTTTCTCAGGGGTGTCAAAAGTAGAGATTTTGTGGCAATGGGTTAAGGTACAAATGTATCTTTCTTTTGCTTCCAAACCAACCCTGAATTTCATTTACTTATTCTAATTGCCTTAACACAGTGAGAAGGCTTTGGCCATGTCTTAGTATCAAAAAAGCTTTTGAAAAGTTTGTTTATTTCCTCTTCTTCTTCTTCTTTGCTCCAGTGAATTTTCTTCACAGGCTGAGATGGCCGTTTCCTAAATTTCTGATTTGATTGTTCGTCAGAATCAGGGAAGAATGCATCTGCTTCATCAAGAGCTTCCATAACAAGGTTAGGCGAGGTCAGGCCAGTATCACTCTCCATGAGGTCCGTTACTGTTATCCCACTAGTAGGTGAATGATCAAGTACAACCTTTTCATCAAACACCACATCTGCAAAAGAGATATATATTGGCAATGTCATTATTCTATAAAGTGAAATCTAAGTTCATGTTCAACACACACAAGTCAAAGTTGACATTCTGCACAGAAGTTTTGGGCCAAGTTCAACACATATATTATTTGTCATGTTTAACAAACAAATCATAGGTTTTATTCAACACACAAGGCATGGGTCATGTTCAACACACAAGACATCAGCCATGTTCAACACACAAGTCACGGGTCATGATCAACAGTCATTGGTCATGTTCCAACACACAAGTCATGGGTCAAGTTCAACTCACAATTCATGGGTTCTATTCAACACACAAGTTGTGGGTCATGATAAACACACAAGTCTTTAGCCATGTTCAACACACAAGTCATCGGTCAAGTTCAACCCACATTTCGTGGGTTCTGTTCAACACACAAGTTGTGGCTCATGATAAACACACAAGTCTTTAGCCATGTTCAACACACAAGTCATTGGTCAAGTTCAACCCACATTTCGTGGGTTCTGTTCAACACACAAGTCATGGGTTATGTTCAACAAACATGTTGAGGGTCATGATTAAGGCACAAGTCATGGGTCATTATAAACACACAAGTCATGGGTAATGTTCAACACACAAGTCATTGGGCACGTTCAACACACAAGTCATGGGTCATGGCATGCTACGGAATATTGTTGACAGAACATGGCAAGTCAGCACAAGGTCACTGGCTGTTGAATTTTACTTAACGTAAAGTTAAAGATAAAGTTAGTAATGAACAAGAATGTATACAGATTATACACTTTTGTCTGTAATTAATCTTTGTCGTAGATTCCAAATATCATATACTGTGATACAATTGTCCAAAATAACAAAATTGATTAATCTTTGATTTATTTATCTTTCGGATCAGAAAATAGCAGAATTATCATAATAGTCAAAGTGAAGAGCAGTGTGTTCATCTTGGATTTTTCAACAGTTGTTTTCGTTCTTTATTTATATTAAAAAGTTGATTAATTGGTTTTCCGCCAAAATTTATACATTAGGTTCAACCTAGAAACAATTTGTACAGTCCAGGTTCCATCTGATATCTAGATCTAAATCTGTGCCAACTTTCAAGGGTGATACTTAATTCTACTGAAATACTGAAATAAAATGCCATTTTTACAATGCAAGTTTTACAAAGACTAAATACCAACCTTCCAGCTGAATATCGTCGATGCATTTGTTCTTAAATTCCCCTACGCGATCCTGATCCTGTAGCAGAAGCAGCTTGGAGACTTGAGTCCTCTCTAACAGATCACTTGTTGCTCTGAAACAAGTAAATTGATTTGAATATATTGCAGATTTTATTTTCTGCAGCAAGCCGATGTTCTTTTTTCTCGGAAAGAATATATTCTGATAGTTTAAGCAATTTGACATTGTAACCAAGCTTGAAGTTGATATTAACTGACAATTCACTCAGTCTTTGAATATATTTTCTTGTTTGCAAAGAGGGTTATTTTTCTAATGACAGGACAATAAAATTTGTTTGTATGGGGTTTAACGCCACTTTCAATATTATTTCAGTTATATCGTGGCGGCTGGAGCACCTGACAATGGGTTCCTGGTATTTCTCACACGCCATGGTGATGATGTCCCAAAACATTCGAGCTAAAACTGGACTACGTAACACCCAAGATCAGTTGGTCAAAATTTTGCGTACATAACCTGTCATTCAAAAATTCTGTTTGTGCTATATAGGCCGAAAGTTTGATGGCTTCTTAACTCTTTGGCTGAATAGCGCAACTCGGCCTTTTGTGGACAGCATAGATCAAGATAAGACTGTACAAATCGTGCAGTGTGAATTTTTTCTATTTGCAGTGAGCAACTTATAAATTTCGGTAATGACGTGACTTTTACCCGTCCGAGCTGGGCCCATTAACAGCAAATTGTGTCCCTTTTTAGCGTTATCTAATGCAAATTGTTGATTGTTATTCAACATCATTGTGAAAGCTGAAGTAAATTTCTTCTATTTAAATTAAAGCAATCTACTATCACCTTTAATTTCGCCCCTTTGCGCCCTTTAGTGCGCATGTGCTGTTCAAAATATCTCTTTCGTCCGGTTTCCAGTCATTTCGTACCTAGGTCATTTCGTTCGATTTTGGTCATTTCGAACCTACCTACACTTTCTATTTTGGTCATTTCGTACCCACTTTGGTCATTTCGTACCCACTTTGGTCATTTCGTACCCAGGTGTAATGATCTTTTTGCTTATTAAGTATCTAGTTTTAATACTACTTTTGTGTTTTTTGTTGAATGGCCACTGCTAAAATTGTACATTGCTGAAATTGTGTTAAATTTCGCCGAAGGAGGATGATGGTTATGATTGTATATGACGATTATTGGTTACTTCTTTCTAGGTCCAGTTTTTAAAACAAAGATTGTTTAGAGATCTTTTGTTTATTTCTCTCCGATTTCTGCGTAAATTTACTTTATGGAAAAAAGAAAAAATCCGAAAAGAGGCCACTTTTTCGCTGTCTTCTTCAACCATGATTCTTTATGAACACTGCTCACCAAACAGTATAGTAACAGAATTGTTTAAATGGAGAGCACGCTACATTGCTTTCATGATGATTCTTCCGCAAGGCTGTTAATACTAAGTTTTTTTGTGTGTGCGGTAAAGTGTTGATTAAATATATTGATAAAATAGCTGCTGATTGACTTTGTATGTGGTATTTCAATTATCGTATCATAGCTTTCTCAACTCACATATGTGTTTTAGTTCTACTATGTAGGGAGAAGAAAGGTTCGTTTGGACCAAAACGTCAGAGGCAAAAACGTCCGCCACCGTTTATCACAGAAAAAAAAAAACATTGCGGGAAACTGGAAAATGATGGTTGCCAGAATATTATCATTTTCCGACAATGGTTTCAAGACGCTTCTTCATAAGGATAGGCCTTGTTAAATCCCGAGACTTTATAGTGTATCCCATGCTTTTCCAGCGATTGTTTGTATGGTGTTTAATGCTGTTTATACAATATTTGTTCAGTAACGTGTATATCGCCGCAACTGACCTGTGCACCTATCGTGCCTTCCCGGAGTTTCCAGGAGTATCAGTGCTCTGCATAATATTCTTCCAAAGCCACTGGCTGCTTTCCTACATGTCTTGTCTTACCAATGGTCAGCAGTGAGGAGGAATGAATCCTGTCCCAATGCCTATCATCAATGTTTGGAAAGAAATCGGTTGATACGGGATCGAACCAGCGACCCCATATTTTCAAGTCCTGTACACTACTGACTGAGCTACGGGTGCTTTTCCAGACAGTTGAGATTAAAATGAAACTGCTCAGAAAGTGGATCATATCGTTCTCCTTTTGTTCTCTGGTTTTCACAATTAGTTTCTCACGGGCTTTTTAGATTAAGGCCAAGCTTAATTATAACAAGGGAACAAACAGACATCCTCCACGGGCTATTTTGGATAGTAAATAATAAGACCACACTCCATGAACTTTGCAACCTGATCTTTTATGTTCACTTTCCAATGTATTGATACATTTCCTACAAAAAAAAATGTATTTTCATAAATGGTTTGTTTAATCGCGGTCAGTTGGTGCATAAACAAAAGAACAGCCCTTCAAAAGATGCAATGTAGAAATCGCACCCCACACAAATCCAACAAACAGTCATTGAGGCACTTAGAAAAGTCAATAATTTGCCATTAAAAGTCCAAAAATATTCATCGTATAGGAAACTTCTAATTCAATTGAGCAAGTTCATCTGCACAAACTACGACGAAGACTCGATGCAGTCATGAATATACATTAAAAAAAAAAACAACTTTAATAAATGTAGCGACATGGTGTCAGACATCTGTGTCTAACGCCACTTTTAACACCACCCAATTTACTGATATGACAGCGTCACACACAAATTAACCCATTACCACACAATCCCTACTTTTGACGCCCCTGAAGAAGAAGCCTTTTGAAAACACTGTGGGAAAAGGAGAAAATGCTGGTCAGCATTTTCTCCTTTTCCCACAGTGTTTTCTGCCCTTCCCAGAACAAATTTCAAATTTTCAGTCACTTTTATTTTGCCATCTGCAAATACTTTCAATTTGGACCAGTCTAAAATTTTCTCATGTGGTAAAGAGTTAATCCAAAGTTATGACATGTATAACAATTGGATCAATACATCAATCATTCACACCTCTACTAAAGCTTATCATAGCACTTAAATGCGAGTGAATGAAAAACTATGTCTATGTCCAGAGTTAAGACCACTGCAAAGGTGCAAAGGTAAAGGGTTACTTAATGCTGAGGTGTCAATAATTAACAACGATCTGGCAACAGGTCTATCAGCAATTAAAACTGTATATAAAAAGGTGACATATTTGCAAAAAAACCAAACAAGGTGTCAGTTGTTTTGCTTTTCAGAACTTCTACCAAACTTGCAGAATCCAATTTAACAGAATAATCAATTATCTTTATCTGAAAATATCAGTAAGCATTATTAAAATAAAATAATCTAGATCTATATAACGAGTTTAAAAAATGTTAAACTTTAGGTGGCTTTGCTCTGAAATGACCAGAGCAAAGTCATTTCGTACCTAAAAAGTAGGTACGAAATGGACTAGGTACGAAATGGTTGCCACTAGGTACGAAATGACCAAAGAAGCAGGTACGAAATGACCAAAACCGTACAAAATGACCTAGGTACGAAATGACCAAGGTACGAAATGACCGGTTACCTTTCGTCCGATCCAGAAGAGCATTTCGGAAAAAGGTTCAATGTGCCAGTACAGGTGAATAGAATACGCCCTTATATATTCTCAATCGTTTTTCAGCGATTGATCTAGATTGAATTTCTTAAAAGCGTAGATCATTTACCGGACGTCGCTCTATGTCCATTTATTTTTCAATGGCTTCCAGACCTGTTTTACAAAAAAATCCCTCTATCAAATATAATTTCATTATTCAAAAACAGTTAACACCCCGTTAACACTGTGTAGTTCGCTATCAAATCGTTGTTGCGACTTTATTACGGACGTCAATTCAAACACAAACTGACTTGACTACCTCCATTTCGACAGAAACCATGAGGAAAGCTAGTGTACGAAAACTGATGACGTAGCACACGATTTTATGACATCAATTTTGAAGATTCGTCCCTCCGTTTAATCGACCCCATACACGAGTTCGAGGGATAACCTATGTACCCAAAATTTTGAGTTTGAGTTCTCTAACACAGATGATGCCTTGTGACGTTTAATAAATATTCTAGACTCAATAAACATGTTTTTCTCTTTTCATCACTGCTCAGGATTAGCCGAAAAAAATAGTGTTTTTATAACGCGACAGTTTCTATGTTTATGGTGGATTTCTTTGGACATGCACTTTAAATGAAAGCGCATAGTTCACTTTATTTAGTCGTGTATTACATATCTGTGCATAGGCACCGTGTCTACACAAATTTCCGTGCGCAGGTTTAGGCGATAGTACAGATAACTGTTTCCAAAGGCGATGTTACTTTTCGACTGGTCGCCTCTGGATACAGAGACAATCCTGACAAAATCAGTTGAAAGTTCCGCACAGATTTTGTGCGCAAGTTTGATCTCTTCCCAAATAGACCACACAACTAGGATTTAAACATACCTGTGGCTTGCGTATTCAATATTCTTTCATTTGAAATACAAATATTTTCGATTGAAATAAAGTTTCAGTTCTGTTTTAGTTAAAAAAAAAAAATGTCTTAAAGCATCATCACGTATTTACACTTTTCGGAACAATCCCAATTAATCCTTTACCTGTCAACAGAATTTTAGCGTTGCCTTATACACAATTTGCAGTTAAGCTATGTTATGGTCGAGAAAATATTTTGTATTCCAACACCAACACGTTGTAAAAATTGCATATAATGCTGGTTACCATCATTTTCTCCTTTCTCCATGGGTATTGTTTCGAATAGCGTGAATACGTGATGATGTTTTAAGATATGTTGTTTATTTATTTATTTATTTTTTTTTTGAAAGTAGAGGATAAGTCGACGGCACATGTTCATGTGGTTGTCCGTCATTGATCAAGATCGGATTGCATAATTCAAATTCACGATTTTGCCAAAATTTTCTCCTTTTCTCAAATTGGTTTTGAGTGACTTCTTCCTAAGGGTCTCTTAACCCTTTAACAAACGACAGCAATTTAGAATGGTTAAATTTGAAAGCACTTGCAGACGACAAAATAAATATTACTCCAAAAATTGAAATTTGTGTCCAACATGGTAGTCTACCCCTAAACAGCATTTTCTCCTTTTCCCTTAGTATTATCAATGGGCTTCTATCTCAGCGTCGTAAAAAGCAGGGACTGTTTGGTATAAGGCCCATTTGTTCGTGCTTATTGACCATCTTTTTTCCTCACGTGTGATTGCATTTGATTGTTGAATCCAACAATTTTAGGACTAAATTTTGGACTACACCAAACTGAAAGCATTTATTGCTTACTTACACGGCCAACTTTATTTATTTATTTTTTTTTTTGTATGATGTTGATAAGAGAAGAAGTGCTGGTTATCAGTATTTCTTATATTCCAACTATGTTTTCAAAAGGCATCTCTTTCAAAGTTGTTAAAACCTGAGATCGTGAGGTTCAGAGTCAATACATGTGATTATCATGAGATGACCTATTAATTTGTTAACATGAATCTGCGTAATGCCTTAGCATGTGCATAATTAAAAGATACAAAATGTCTACAGCTACGGCAGCCCTATTCATAATCATAAAGTCTAAAGATACGACATCGTGTTTGTGCATGTGAAGCATTTGCATTTCCGCCAGCCCAATGGCGTCCTCCCCAGGAAGTGGGACTGCCCGTGCCGAACTCGGGAAAAGGTTTGGGTTAGGGTTAGTTTTGGCATGAAATTGCAAAGGCACAGCGCGGGAATAAACGAACGTCTTCGTGCATGAGTATGTCTTCTGCCGTATGAAATGTCAATGATTGTTCGGATATTGCACTGCGCAAGAAGACGGTCGCATCCCTCTAACAGATATGTCTATCTTTACCTTTTCCCGAACAAGCCCTTCTTTTTACGTGTCTGCGGTAAAACTCATTTGAAAACATTACGTTACGAGCAGTGTCTCCTTTCCCCACAGTATTTTCTACACCATCGGAGAACTTATGTCATTTTCATCAAATTAAAAAAAATGCCGTCTGCAAACTCTTTCAGTTTCGAACTGTCAAAAAATTGTCGTTTGGTAAAGGGTCGAGTTTCCTGCTCTAAAACATAATATCCTTGAGCCATGCTCTGTTAAAAGGGGGATTAATGCATCTGCGATAAGTATCGTTTCAGATCAGCCAACACTATCTGCGCAGGATGACCTGGACAAAAACTATCTGCAATCAGTTAGTTTTTTATATGTCAGCGGACCTATTTTCCCACAGATCCAGTCATTATTTAGACTTTGTGGAATTCAGTGATCCCTATTTATGTAATGGCTTGGTTTGAATACTGGATCCTGGAGACGTACTAGGCCCCCATCTTGCCAGATAATGGCTGACTTATATTTCATGTACACATTGATTGCAAGAACGGTGCTTGGCATGGTGCGTTATCTTTCTTACACATACCGCACAGATGTTATAGACAAAAGCTGAATAAAACCCCCGATTTCATTTTTTTTTTTATTGTGGGTTCATTGTTTGGTTTTCTTCCTCTGGTCCTTTTCTTTTCAATTTTTTTATTACCCTGTACTTGAGAAGTGACTTTTTTTCTTCTTCATAAGGTCGGCTAATTGCCATCAACCAATATTTCACCTTAGGCACTTTCATCGGGGTTTCTACCCCATTGCACATTAGATTAGTCCCCCAATTTTAGTCTACCCTCCTTGAATATTCTGCTCCTATTTACAACTAAAATCTCTCCATCCTCAAAGAATTGCAAAAAAGAACTCGACTCCCATTCATGTGTTAGACTTCTTGACGACACGATACTACCGTACTAAATTTATGAATAAGTAATCCGAATCTCAAAGACAAGGCTGATGTAGAGGGCTAGACGCAGACATTCAGTGCCAGCGCGAGCCCTTATTTTGTAACTGGGCAGGCTTTGAGTAACTGCGATTACGAATCTACATTCATAGTTCTGATCACGGTCACATTACTGTATTTTGCAAGAACTGACTGGGGAGGACAATGAAAGGTGTTATTGGCAGGATTTTCACCTTTTTCCCCACAACATTTTCAAAAGTTTTTTATCTTAGAGTCGTAAAAAACTGGGATTTTGGTAAATAGTAAACGCAGACTAGTTTGCCCTTCAAAATGTTCATGCACTTTGTATTACCGGATACTGGCACATATAGGTCATCGTTGATTGTCCTTTTTTAGCTTCTCTTCTGTCTTTTTGGCTGTTATCACATCTGCCCTGAAAACAGCTCATGATAAAACCTAGTTAATCGAGGTTGTAAAGTCCACGTAAATTAATATAATGCAATACAATAAATTTAATTTGCTTGGATGTGAACAATGTACATTTCGCAAAATAACAGTACCTACATAATAATCAACGTGACTTTTTATACATGTACATAGTCTACTATAAATTGAATTAAGCAATCAACTTGCGAAGTGAATCTCGTGTTGTACAGTGCATTTAAATGTTTGCTCAACATTAGGCTTTGGTGTCGCGCGTGAATAGAAACGTCGCGCAATGGATAAACTTCCCGCGCTGAGACATATCAAACTTTGCGCAGAGCACCAGAATTCACGTGCGAAAGTCTGCATAGCTTCCAAATAATCTCGCTCGTGGATAACGTTATTTCCCCCCAAACTTTACTGAAATCTATGCGGAAAAATTTAAGATTCGCGCGTGATGCGCGAGTTCTCGAAGATTCGCTGGAAGATTCACGGCGACTGTACTGTATCATACTATTATACCATTATTTTTTATCTATCCATCTAAACTGTGGCTCAATCTGTCCACATTTAATGAGCTGCAAAACACCCCAGATATTTGTCTATACATGTCTATTAATCTCATAGTGCGTACTTAAGAAAATCGAATTTCAGCTAAATTGTCCATGTTGTGAGTTGACCTGTGCACGTTTTCTGAGGTGCAACCCATAAATTTGATCGTCATGCAATCTGAGGTAATGTATTACTTAGTACATGTTCTGCAGAAAATATAAACTCGTACAAAGCAAGCGCAGCTTGCGACTAGGAAATAATACTTTTTACAGAACATGAATTATCAGCTGCTATCTGGCTTACTGTTCGAGATATTTTGTTGACACATGATATCGCCGTATATTTCAAATTTTCGCTGCTCTAAGTTGTATAAATTCGCCAATTTGAACTTTTTTACGAGCTCAATTACAGGAACGCCCACAATTTAGATGAAATAAAACTCCTTCTTATACAGGTAGTTGTTTATATATTTAGCTCGACTGTTTTGGAACAAAAAGTCAAGATATTGTCATCCCCATGTCGTCGTCGGTGTAGTAGGCGTTGGCGTGAGAAATTTTCTGAGCTGCAACCGGGAAATTCCATTGTTATACAATGTGAAGTAATATGTCATTTACATATATGTATACAGCTAATAATTGTGAGGTGACCTGTGCACATTTTCTGAGGTGCAACCCAGAAATTTCATAGTTATACAATCTGTAGAAGAATATGGGCCTCCCCTTTTTCAGGGACATGTAATATCCGCCCCATCCCAAGATTTATCGAATTTTTTGACTCCCTGATGAAATTTTAAATGCATTTTTTTCATCGTTAGCGGGCTTTTTGATAACAATCAATGATAAATATATTTCTTTTGACCTTGCATTCAAATTGTCAACATTTTCGGATAGAATTACTGTAGGAACCAAATTCAAACGTTTATGCAGTGGAAAAATTACTAAGATTAAATTATCGCTGTAATTATGAAATTCAGTCCAGACACTGGTTCCTAGTTACTGGCCTACTAATATAAATGCCTATTTCATATACGACAAAACTTGTACCTTCTCAAACTTCATGGGCGCCGCCATTTTGGTCGTATTCGCGCGATCTATGTGTGGAATTTAGAACTCACAAGTGCTGGTGGGAAAATACTATTTTCCGACGCAAACGAAATAAACGTAGTTCTATGAACTAAAAAAACTATTGAAAAAAGCTTAACTTAAAAACAAAAAATGAAAAAAAAGTGCAAATACTTACGTTTCAGATTTTCACATAACCCCACGTGTTGGTAAGTGGCCGAGTGCGCAGTCACGAAACAGATGCGTGCGCATGCGCTGAACAAGTGCGCCCGCATTTACTACCGGAAATGGTAGCCACGGAAATTACCGATCCGTTACAGAAAAAAACGATCGATAATACAGAATTTTTAATGTTGGCCGTCATAATGTTGTCCATCCACTTATCCGTGATTTATGAGTTGCATTTTCATGTCTGATTTCTGTGGGGATATAATGACCATACAAGTGGGTTTAGATGTGTCACTTGTGCTGTGCAACCCACAAGTAGCAAATATCAGCACAAGTCTGCGCTGTACCCACAGTGCAACCCAGGACTACCCTCCCATGAGAGCGGACGGACGGACGGACGGACAGACGGACGGACGGACGCCGGACGATGACCGGTCACAATAGCTCCCCCTGAGCACGTTGTGCTCAGGTGAGCTAAAAAGCCTTTGAAAACATTGTAGGAAAAGGAGAAAATGCTGGTAACCAGCATTTTTTCCTTTTCCCGCAATGTTTTCTACCCTTCCCAAATCAAATTTCAATTTTTCAGGCACATTAATTTTGTCGTCTGTAAATGCTTTCAATTTGGACCAGTCTATAAATTTGTTGTTTGGTAAAGATTTAAGGTCGATGCTACACAATATTTACTGATGATGTAGCGAATCCAAAGCTCCTTCTCCCATATTAAACGAAGAACGCTGCCGAGACTGGGCGAATACCCATCATGAAAACTTCGATCTTACACAATACTGCCAATAGCTTTTCTACATATGTTCGACCCTTTATCAAAGCCTCATACACAACCATGAGAAAGAAGTTAATTGAAAACAGTTCTGAAAAACTAAGAAAAATGCTACTAACCTAGTGCATCGTCTCCTTTTTCCACAATGCTTTCTATTCTTTCGTAGACAAGTTACATTATTCGAACCCCATTTATGATCTGCAAAATTCTTTCCATACAGACGTGACTTTGTCATTCATTCCATCCTGACATGTCCAAAGTTTGTTGTATGGTTAAAAGGTACAGTTTTACTATTGACAATCCCATTCAAGGTGGGAGGCTTTTGCAAAAAATTGTGGGAATTTATACTCTGAATTTGGGCAAACATAAATTATAAATGTGTTATCATGCAATGTGTCAACACAAGTCGCTGGGAAAGAAAACTTGTATATGTTACACATGACCACCTCACATAATAAATTCAGCATAAATAACCAAAATGACAGCCCATATTTCTACAAAGCATCTTTATAGGTAAAAGGGCCTTTGAAATACATGTACAATATATATTATGTCAACAATGAATGAAATATGTATAAAAATTCCTTGTCAGAGCACTCACATGGTCAGGTGCATAATTCCTTTCCAAATGGCAAAGTTCAGTCTAGTCCAAAATGGAAACCATTTGCAGACAAGTAAAAAGTAACTGCAGATTGATATTTGTCTCTAAATGAGTAGAAAACATTTTGGGAAAAGGAAAACTGCTGGTTACCAGCATTCTTTCTTTTACCCACAGTATCTTGAAAACTTTCTTCCTTCGGATCATCTAAACTCACTTAGCATGTAACTGGCGTTACCAAACGGCAGTCATCTCAACTCGGTACTTTGTGGTTAAGATTTAGAGCCATTTTAGTAAATCGCATTTCAACTGCATCATGTTGACCGGATCAACTCTTCATTTTGTTCTAGATATATCTTAACCACTACTGATTGTATTTAACGCATTACTGAGCAACATAATTTAAGACTTGTCCAAACTGGCATTTGCAGACAACGAAAATGAACGTGGCTAGAAAATTGAAATTCAAGTTTGAAAGCATTTTCTAATTATTTCATCCAAAAAACATTTTGAAAAAAGGAGCCATTAATTTGGTGTAATCGCTATGCCTTTGTTTCAAATTTTTGTGTTAAGAACTTGGGGCATGTTTGATCACACATTCACAAGTTTACTCTGTTGAATGATGTATTGCCCTACTTTCAAGACAAGACTTTCATTTATGCTTTGCATGAAAAAGAAGGCTTCTGAAGACATGGGTAAAGAATAAATGCTGGCCAACCAACTGCCCTTTATCCTTTTTCAACAAGACTTCCCACCCTTTCTATCCTTTTAATGACAAATTTCATCATTTGAGCTAAATAAAAGGTCTCCTGAAAAATACTTTTAAATATGTGGGAGTCTTTAACGTTTTTTGTTAAGGATTAACCCTTTCCCAAACAAGCCCTGGCTTTAGCATGTCTGCAGTAAAAGTCATTTGAAAACACCGTGGAAAAGGGAGAAATTACTCATAACGAGCAATTTCTCCTTTTCCCACAGTGTTTTCTACCCTTTTTGAGAACTTTCTGCCATTTTCTCCAAATCTAAAAATTGTCGTCTGCAAACTCCTTTTGGTTTGGAAGAGTCCAAAATTTGTCGTTTGGGAAAGGATTAATAAGGCAACTGTCAGAAACAAATGATACTGGATTATAAATCATCTGTTTGCAAATCTAATGGACCTGAATGATAATGTGAATCTTTAACCCTTTACCACACAATCCTGAGTTTATCGACCCAAAGCAAAAAGGCTATTTTAGCGTGTAACCAGCTTTTTCTTTTGTTTCCATCACAAACGTATCTCAACATTTGAGCAATGATCTCTTAGTTGTATGCAATAATTATTGCCTTCAAGTTGGATCAGTCTAAAATTGTGTCCTTTTGTAAAAAGTTTACTCTTTAACAAACAACAAAACTTCAGACTTGTCCAAATTGAAAGCATTTGCAGAGGACAAAATAAATGCGGTTCAAAAATTGAAACTTGATTTTAGAAGGGTAGAAAACATTGTGGGAAAAGGAGAAAATGCTAGTTACCAGCATTTTTTTCCTTTTCCCACAATACTTCAGACGGTATCTTCCTCTGGGTAGTAAAAACCTGTGATTGTTAAAGGGTTAAAGCACTTCGCCAAACCTCGGTTTTTTTTGGCAGGCAATGACAGTCAAGATCAGACAACAATGAGCATACAGTTTCAATCTGATTTTAGAGTGTCTGCGATTTTTGTATTTCGGGTAAACCAACCTTGAATTTGAAACTGCAATATCTAGGTTTCAACTCCTAACTGTACAGTTTCATTAAATTTTTATTAGTTCTGGGCTGTAGGGGTTATTCCACACAGGAAGGACAAAAGGTGAACCCCTTCAACATCTTCTAGATTATGTGTCTCTCTTAACTCTTTCCCAAACTACAAATTTTGGACTGGACCAAATTCAAAGCATCATTGAATCTTGGTAAAATTATGATTTCTGACTGTAATGGGCTAGAAAATATTGTGAGAAAAGGAGAAAATGCTGGTTACCACCACTTTCCCAGAATGTTTTCTATAGGTCTCCTTCTCATGGTCTTTAAAAGTCGAGATTGTGCGTTAAAGAGTTAACCATGTACCAAACCACAAAATTTTAAACTAGTCTAAATTGGAAGCATGTGTAGGTGACAAAATTAATGTTACTCAAAAACTGAAATTTGTTTTGGGAAGGGAAGAAAACATTGTGTGAAAAGGAATAAATGCTAGTTAGCAGTATTTTCTTCTTTTGCCACAATATTTTCAGAACTTGGCTTTCTTTTCAGGGTCTTGAAAAACCAGGGATTGTTTTGGAAATGACCATGCAGAAGAAGCCTTTTGAAGATATTGTGAGACAAGAGGAAAATGCTGGTAATCAGCATTTTCTCCTTTTCCTAACATGTTTTCTTCTCTATCAAAGAAAAATTCTATTCTTTAAGCCCCACTGAAATTGTCTCTTGCAAATGCTTTGAATTTGGACAAGTCTTATATTCCCCATTCCGCTAGGCCGCCACCCACAGCGCTCTCACAGAGCACCATAGATCGCCATGCAGAGTGCCAAGAACGCTAATACTAGTAACAGATCTTTAGCTGATCTCCAAGATCGCCACCAGTCTACTCCCTTGCACAAACACCCAAGAGGAAGAGGAGGGGGGCAGAGAAAAATAAGAGATGAGAGGGAAGAGAGAGACAGAGGACAGAGAAAGATAAGAAAGGAAGAGATTATTATAGATGGGTAGAGAGAGAGAGAACAGAGGGAGAGGGACAGAGTAAGAGGGAGAGAGAGAGATCCAAACTTACTTGCTGCTGTTTTGTCCATACAGAAGATGGGTTGAGATAAAATATGACAATCCAGTGTTGAATGAATTCAGAACTTGAATGACCCCAGATAAGTGATGAGTTGAAGAACTGAGGCTATGTTGCAAAGATAGGAAAATCCCTGATAACACTGAATTTATACTATAACCACATGCAAAAGAGTAAACAGGTTTGTAATTAACCCTTTACCAACTAAATAAATGAAATAAAGTTTTCAAGCCGGTAGTAAGTAAACCTAGAGCTCTACATTTATTACTCCAGATTTATTTTGGGAAAAAAAAAACTCCTTATCATACAGTGATTATTTTCTACCATTTAAGTGACCATTCCCAACATTCTTCATTTTCTATATTTTCCTTTCAGCTGCTTTCAATTTGGAGGAAACTAAAATTTTATTACACTATGCCAGAGGAAAGGGGAAAATGTTGGTTACCACTCTTCTAAAGAAATGTACATGTACACAATTTGAGACACATTTACTGGTGATTTGTTGTCTGTAAATGCCTTGAATTTAGGAAGGTCTAAAATCTTATCCTTTAGTAAAGAGTTGATTGTTTGTCTTCCAGTTAACTCGGTACCAAGAACAAAATTCTGGACTAGACCACATTCAAAGCATTAGCAGAATGACATATTCAATGTAGCTAAAATGATGATTTTTGTGTGTGAGAGGGTAGAAAGCTTTGAGAGAAAAGAGGAAAATGCTGGCTACCAGCATTTTCTCTTTAACCCATGATGTTTTCGAAAGGCTTCTTTCCCATGGTCCTTAAAACTCAGGATTGTGTGGTAAAGAGTTACGGAAATCTAACTCAAGCAACCAAATTTTACACTTGTCCAAATCAAAAGCTTCTGAAGAATAAAAATTAAATCTTATCCAAATAACTTCATAGTAATTTGTCTTTGCAGTTTGCAGGATTAGAAAACATTGTGAGAAAAGGAGAAAATGCGGGTTACCAGCATTTTCTCCTTTTTCTACAATGTTTTTGAAAAGCTTTCTTTCCAAAGGCTGTTGAAACTCGAGATTGCGTGGTAAAAGTTTTAACTTGTTTGGTAGGTTGCAAACAGGTTCCCATCTACCTGTATATTAACCCTTAACCACACAATCCATACTTTTAACAACTCTGGGAAAGAAGCCTTTAGAAAATGCTGGCAGGTGACCAGCATTTTCTCCTTTTTTCCACAATGTTTCCTACCCTTCCTAATACAAAGTTAAAATTTTCACTCGCATTTAACCCATTACCACTCAATCCCTACTTTTGACGCCCCTGAGAAAGAAGCCTTTAGAAAACATTGTGGGAAAAGGAGAAAATGCTGGTAACCAGCATTTTCTCCTTTTCCCACAATGTTTTCTACCCTTCACAAAACAAATTTCAAATTTTCAGTCACTTTTATTTTGTCGTCTGCAAATGCTTTCAATTTGGACCAGTGTAAAATATTATCGTTTGGTAATGGATTAACTGTTATCTGCAAATGCTTTCAGTTTTGACAAGTCAGAAATTTTGTTGTGTGGTAGAGGGTTAATTTTTGGAATGACTTTACACAGGCCAAGGCAGCTTGTAAATACAGTTATTGGTTAGTTCTCATTGACACAATGACAAGGAAACTTCAAACATCTTTCTAGAATTTTCACAAACCAGCTAGCATAGCTCAGGTGATAGAGAGAAGGATTTGAAAACATCAAGTCTTGGTTCACTTGAGGTTGTGGGTTTGAGCACCATGGTTACAAATGCTGTTATAAGAGATCCCTTTTTCCTTACTGCATAGCTTTATCCCATATGAAATCAGTACTTTACACCTGCGTTAGGGAGAATCCTCTATTGCTCAGTGGTTATGGTGTTGCTCTTTTAAACATGAATAAATAAGGATCTAGTCCGCACGGGTTCAAATCCCGACAGGTACAGTTTGTATTATAGCTATGCATTTGTTGCGACCTTTCATGTTCACATGAATAGTCTGGGATGAGACATTAAACTAAGATCCTGTACCATGATGCTATTCATGCTAAAGAACAAGGTATAACTTAGCGAATAGTTTTTGTCCTGTATTCTGTACAGTGCAATTACCCCTAACTCTGGAAGAAGGCTTTTGAAAAAATTGTAGGAAAAGGAAAAAATGCTGGAAGCCAGCATCTTCCTCTTTTTCAGAATTTCGCACAATGTTTTCTACCCTTCCGATATAAAATTTTCGTATTTTTGTTAAGTCACTTTTATTTTGTCATCTGCAAATGCTTTCAATTTGGATTTGTAAAAAGTTCTGATGTTTTGTAAAGAGTTAATCTGACCATGTAAATTTCAGATGATAATAAAGATGTATACAAGGACCTACAAATTTTACCAGTATAAAATGACACACCTACCTAATTAAAAACTGATTTAATCCTTTAACGCAAATATTACAGGCTATTACTTAAGTTTCACACATGAAAAAAAAAGACAATTTGATGTTATCTAAATCAAGTGATTAGTCATTTTCAAAACACCCACATTTGAAATTCCATTGGTTTCTAAATTTAAGCTACAGACAAGTAACATGACAAACCGAACAAAGTGAAACTATCTTGTCAGTTGTGCAAAAGTTATTTTATCGCAATTTTTTAGTATTTCCTCAATTCAAGAAATCTGATCTCACCTGTTGAAAAGGTATCCCATTTCCTACTTGCTGGAAATTACTTCAGGAAAAGCAGTTTTCTGAAATCGATAACCGAAAATTGCTTCAATATTTAGTATACCTGGAATGGTTCTCAAAAATTTAAACAGGTGAGAAAAATTTAGGTCATATGTGGTAAGAGCGTCCAGTGACGGGGAAGAATCCATAACAGTGACATACTACCAGTCTGTGTAAGAAATGTGTAAGCAAATAAATGACTCAGATCAAGGAGCGTACAGAACGTATTTTCAGATGACCACAGGAGTAATACACATTACTGTAAATAATCAATTCAGGAAAAATCTTATGTCATTTGTTTAAAGATCATTTATGAGATCGTTCTTTAGTAGTCTAGGGCACATATGATTTGGTACTACCACAAGAAGGGCCAGGTTCCATGTGTCAGACTTCGATTTTGCAGGACTGCGACTTCTGTAAATTGTTGTCGTCTGCTAATCCCCAGCTGAGGATTGCATTGTTGTTATATTTGTAAATTGTGCCTCTACAAGAAACAGTGGGCATAATACCGTAAAACGCCCCTCTGCTATACAGTCAATGCTTAAATGTGGCATTGTTTTTTGAGTTAAAGAAGAAATTAAATGAAAAGTTCAGCTTCATTTCGTTTAAAAATACTGTATTTGATGTTTACGAAATGAATCCATAAACCAGTTGCAATTTTTTGGCACATAATTCTGATTTTCAAGGGTTTTCGCGATTTATGGAGGGGCGTTTTACGGTATTATGCCCCTATCGGATTATAAACCACAGGAATTTGACATTCTAAAACCAAAATAAATGATTAGCCTTTTCTCATTTCTCCGTTCTTTCTCGCTTCTCCGTTCATGTACCAAAGCGGAAGGAATAAGCGCTCATGACGTTTTGTTCCACCCTGGTTCTATTCTACTCTGTCAGATATTATGAATAACAACCAATCCTACATCGATACTATTTTTCTATCGAATAAGACACAAAAATGCAACAAAAGTGAGTAATTTTCACAGCTTGAATGGAAAAATTTCATTAGATACAATAAAGAGCAAATTTTCAATGTTTTTCAACATTAAATATGCCTAAAAGGGTTGTGTTTAAATACCCTTTACTATGAATAAGCTAGTCCCTCTGAACAAGAGTATAGAATATTTATCGGTCTTTAGCGACCAGCCTTGACTTTCAATCAAATTAATGGAAAAATGAGAAAGTGGCCATACTACCCAGGTTGGCGAGGTAGGTTTGAAAAAATCCTCGGATTTAACCTTTTGATGCAAGTTGTTGTGACATTTTTTAGTAACAAGTTTGATTTAGATTTTATATTTGATCACTACTGTACACGAAAATTTTGATTCCTTGACTGAAAATGTGAATTTTGTGAGCTTATTTAGGCTTAGGTGAACGGAGAAAGGAGAACACAGTATAAATATGAAAAAAAAATCTCGGACTCCCCTGAATAATGTAAACACAAAGAATGCAACACCTCGATTGCTGGTGCTAGCACAAGACAGTCTTTCCTACTTAAAATCACCCACGAAACAAACATTGATCATAATTTCCTTTAGCCTAGTGATAGACAACAGAAAAATGTACATGTACCTGCGACATTTGGCGATTCCTCAGTAGACCCCTTTTAACTGGAGATATATGTCATGTTTTACAATTTTTTTTGACAATTTCTATTCATCGAGGAGGCCATTTGCTGACGTCACGGGATTCCTAAGAAGGGCCAGGAAGTGTATTTTCGTATTACATATTGGAGTCTTTTCTTTAAAAGAGAATATGGTCAAATACTTTTGTTAGTTACTTCTAGAAAAATCTTAAGTATCATGTGATGTCCATAAGTATATCTTAAAAATGAAAAAGAAAATAACAGTTATATATGTAATCTGAAAATACTCTTCCTGGCACTTCCGGGCATAGAGTTATTTTCTTGGTTATAATTAACTTTTAAGTTATCCTGGGAACTTCTATAGATGACATCATTCAGGAGTATACCTAAATGCGATATCCTCAATTATTTTTTGTGCAAATGGTGTATGAAATCATGTGACATAAAAAGGGTTTCAGTATACCAATACATTCACACATCTGTTAAAAGCTTCATTTTATATGAAAAGGCATTTAGAAAGCCAGGAATGAGTGGTTTACCAGAAAGAGTGACAGTGATGTTGTGGAAAGATGGAATGACAGAGTTCCAACCAGCAGATTTCACCCAGGTAAGTATAGAAATACTTTAACCCTTCATGAAACAATTTTCAACCTGGACCAAATTGAAAGCCCTTGCAGATGACAAACGTAACTCAAAAATTGATAACTGTTTCCTGCTCGGAAGAAAACATGAAAGAAGTAGGCTTCTGTCTTAGGGTCGTAAAAACCAGGGATTGTTTGGTAAAGGGTTAAAAATCAAGGGACATTCGAACCTCCAATTCAGGGACTAGCTCCAGTGTTATTTTTGTGATTGTTTTCCTGCTAGTTTTTGAGAACCAATTACAAAAATAACAGGAGCCACCCATCAGACTGAAGGTAGGGATAATCAGTGAGTGTTAAGATTCAGTGTATGAATTGATTTGAAAGCATTGTTTGTAAACCTATGTCAATTAATTAGAAGCACACCAGGACGTCTTTGTCACAAAAAAATCCAAACCTTTTAGAGCCAGATCCTGTCATGGATGAAATGTGGGTCCACAGTGTGTGTTATAGGAAGAAACTTAGCCTGTACCAGCACTTCCCACCAAGTTGTGCTCCCTTGATAAGACAACTACCATCATTTAAGCCACATATGAATTGATGTTTTTAACTGCTTTCAGAAATGACAAGTGTAAAAGTTATGTCGTGTATTAACAAGATAAGATTAGACTGCTCACAAAATACAGGCTTAATGTTGAATGGCTTATTTTTCTTGATAATCGGAAGATAAATAACTTAAAATTTTCAAAATGCTGAGTCTAGATTATAACTTGGAATAGTCCATTTAATTTACTAGGCATGTAAAGAGCTGCATTTTCTGTTAGTTTTTTTCCCCCATATGGTTTGTACCCCTTTTGGGGCCAAATTCTGTTATATAACCAACATGTCAATTGTTGTCTGGAAATGCGTAAACTTACTATTTGCAAGTCTATGAATATGGTAAACAACTTATCTATTTGCAATTGACATGTTTTGCCTGTTTATTTCTTCAAGAGTGCATTGTTTCCATTTTCAACATTTCAGAGTATTGTGAATTTTATAGACCCATCAAGTGCAAATGGTGTAACTGAAGTAACTGTAGCCTTGACTGAAAACAGACTTCACATATCAGCGCCAAAGGAAGGGGCAACAAATGTCAAAATAAAGGTATTTATGTTGTTTTCTTTTTCATTCTTGTAAAAAAGTGTATGTGTTCTTTTTGCATTCTTAATATGTGATTGCAAAAAATCTATTTGCAATCTGGGTATTGGATTATCAAGAACATGCAGACACTTTTTTCCCTTTCTAGTCTGTTTCAATACAATTAATAAAAGAATTTTGGCTTAGGGTGGAAATATAACATCTTTAGAAATCTGTACTCTGTACAGCAATAAACTTTCATACAACGAATAGATTTTAGCTCCCAGCAACAGTCATATCTTTAAGAAATTTCATTCTTGCAGAATCATTTCTGCAAAGTTGTGTCAAAATTGGTTGGATAGTTGAAGAGAAAAAGAGGTATGAAGTAAAGAAAAAAATGCACAATATGACGGACCCACAACAAAGTGCCTTCTAGCCTTTGGCCTGTGGAGCTTTCACCAATTTAATCTTTACCTCTTACAACAAGTTTTGTGGCAGACAACTCTAAAAACATTCCTGTAACATTGAAATATTTAATTTTGGTTTAAATCATGAATCTTTATGAAAATATAGTAGCAAACAGAGAATTAATGTTTCTGTCAGTGTCAATACAATGCATTGTATATTTTATTTTAAGGGCAATTGAGTGATAAAGGACCACCATGGCCCTCTTGTTATTAGGATTCAACTGTCTTTGATTAATAAAGATGTTTGGACTAAATGATAAAACAATGCTGCATAGATTGAAGTAGAACACCTATAGCATGAGATGAACAAAGTGGAAATTCCAGCTGTAATTCTAAAATTAAACCAAATCTATGTCCTATCTTACTACATATATTGAAAGTAAGACATTATTAGTAGTACGGTCAGGTGGCAGGGGACTTGGAAACTTGTTCACGGCTGTGGTAAATCATGTCACCCAGAGGCGAAGGCGAGGTGCGACATGATTCACCACAGCCATGAACAAGTTTCCAAGTCCACTGCCACCTGACCGTTGAAAAAATTTATTATACTGCAAAGTTTTACCCTTTCAAAGCGTGTCAAGCGAAATTTTCCTGTTTCATAATCTCACAAATGAATTATGCTGATGAAACAGAGTGCCCCAATTCAATGAAAACTGACATCACTGGAAAGTGAGTTCTCACTTTCCATTGACGTCACTAAAACTAGCAGTTCTGTGCAAAACATGCAGTCTGGTGATCAATCAGTGCCGCCATTTTGGATGTTGTGTTGCACGTGTAGTGATGTTTACGGGGCACTCAAAAGGGAAACTGGCTTTACATGGTTTTTGCCCGGGAACATGATATATATGTTCCCGGCATGTTAACCAATCAGATTACAAGAAATTTCTGTGCAGTATAATAAAATTAGTTGTACGGTCAGGTGGCAGGGGACTTGGAAACTCATTCACGGCTGTGGTGAATCATGTCGCCCTGTACAAAGAATTTATTATACTGCAAAGTTTTACCCTTTCAAAGCGCATTAAGCAAAATTTTCCTGTATTATAATCTCATGAATGAGTATGCTGGCAAAATAGAAATTCCCCTCTAAGTGCCCCAATTCAATGAAAACTGACGTCACTGGAAACTGATGTCACTAAAACATGCAGTTTGGTGCATAAATGTGCAGTGTGGTGATCAATCGACGCCACCATTTTGGATGTATTGCATGTGTAGTGATGTTTACGGGGCACTCAAAAGGGAAACTGGCATTACATGGTTTTTGCCAGGGAACATGATACACATGTTGCGGGCATGTTAACCAGTCGGATCATATGAAATTTCTTTGCAGTATAATAAAATCATAGGAGCCATGTTCTATGAAAAGTGCATCTGCAAAAAGTATCAACATCTTGGGCATCAGCCAAATCTTTTGCTTTTGGTTAATTTATTCATTTCAAAGGACCATTTACCCCAAATTTAAGAGTGGGTTGTAAGAGCAAATAGATGTGCAAGAATCATGTGATCACTTGCTTAATATCATGGACAACGTTCAATGCATTAGGCCCCCTTTTGAAATAGCATACCTCATGTATTTGTCATCTAACTTGATCCAAATACTGTTTTCTCAGCGTCCCCCATTTTGTCCAATCTATCACATGACCCAAATGGACAAGAAAAGTTTACCACCAGAAATAAAGACTCGTGGTATTGACTGTGGTGCTGCCATTATACTAGAATCAGGAGATGGCCAAGTTTTGTTGACAAGACGAGGGAATCACCTTCGGACATTTCCAGGAATATGGGTGCCTCCAGGTAACATGACACTTGTGCACATGTTTTTCTATATCCTTTGTACCACAACCTATTATGTCCTTTGCATAAAGGACAGACCAAAATTAGCCAGTAAATGTATATAGCATATTAGCTTATGCTGCTCTCTTAACTCCTCACCAAATGGCAAAATTTTAGACTTGTCCAAATTGAAATCATAAAGTAACAAATTACACATGAATAAAAAGTTAAGAAAAATAGAATTTGTTTTGGGAAGGGACTCAAAAATTAGAATTTGTTTTGGGAAGGGTAGAAAACATTGCAGGAAAAGAAGAAAATGCTGGTTACCAGCATTTTCTTCTTTTTCTACAATGTTTTCGAAAAGCTTCTTGTTTTCTTTTTCTACAGTTTTCAAAAAGCTTATTGTTTTCTTTTTCTACAATGTTTTCGAAAAGCTTCTTGTTTTCAAAAACATTTTCAAAAATGTTTTCGAAAAGCTTCTTGCTCAGGGTCGTTAAAAGTCGGGATTGTGTAGTAAAGGGTTAGAAACTTAAACTTTGATTTGTTATGCCTGCTTGCAAAGCCAGGCAAAATCTAGTTAAATTGTTAAGATGTTTGTTTTATAGTAATCAAGAGTGAGTTAAAGGCTTGATCACTAGCCATTCAGATACGTATGTCATACTCAAATAATTTTCTGAAGTTCAAAATAATTTTCTCCTTTTTTGATTAAGTTTTTTTGCCCTTCAGAGACAAATCCGATCATATGCAACAGATTTCATTTGTTGTCTGCAAATGCTTTTAATTTGCAATGTACATTGTAAAATTTTGTCGCCATAAAGTGCATGTTATTGCAATTTTAAATCTATTTGTGTTCATACCTTCAGTTAAAGGTGGGTATTTAGAATTTTTACATCTCACCAAATCAAAAAATATACATGTATATATCACTGAAATTCATATGAAAAAATAATACAAATCATAAATAATTAAGATTCATAAAATTACCAAAAAAAAATTTTTTTTGATGGTGTACCCTTAAAAGGCTACATAGCTTCTTAACCCATTACCACACGAGAAGAATTTCGACTGGTCCAAATTGAAAGCATTTGCAGACGACAAAATATAGGTGACAGAAAAATTGAAATTTGTTCTGGGAAGGGTAGAAAACACTGTGGGAAAAGGAGAAAATGCTGGTTACCAGCATTTTCTCCTTTTCCCACAGTGTTTTCAAAAGGCTTCTTTCTCGGGGGCGTCAAAAGTAGGGATTGTGTGGTAATGGGTTAAGGTATTTTTAGATTTCACATCAAAAATCAATAAAGCATTTTGGGAATGTCAAGTTACTGGCATGTGGCTCATAACACTTAAATTCCATTACATAACAAACATGTAATGATTATATTCCATACTGTCTTCTTCGGATGCTGTGTTTGAAACTGCGTGTGTGTATTCCTGTATGTAAATGAGCGAATTGATCATCTAAAAATATAATGTGTCTCCCGTTGGTGTCAACCTGGGCTGTAGTGAACCTCTAATTTCTCCTGTTGTTGGACGGTTTTCGACTACTGGGGTTTTATGAATGAAAATTAAAAGGCTATGTGAGTATAAAGATGATTTTTTTGCATTTTTGTAAATTTTCGTCCCAAACCCTGAAGGGCCACCTTTAAATGAAAAGGGAATTTGGTTTTATTTTCAGGTGGGCACATAGAAAAAAATGAAAGTGTGAGTATTATGATGTCTGCTGTTTTTCTTGTTGGTTTATTTCCTTTTTCTAGCATGTAGGCCATGTTATAGGAAAACACTGCGATAAAATACACTTGATTTTGTATTTGAGTTTAACACCATTTTAACAGCTTAGGACAAAGCAGTCAGTGCTCCTATGCATGTGTTTTCTGGCTTTCTCACACCAGTGCTGACATGTCTTCCTTTTGAATCCACTGACTACTTTTCTGAAATGCATCAGATGTGGGAGATGTAAAATCGCCAGAAAGAAAAGTTTTCCTCAATCAAATATGGAACCCACAACCACCAGGTTACAAGTCAGATATGCTTAACACTGAGCTACCTAGCTGGGCATAAAATCTTAATATAATAATAGCTGTCTTTTATCTTTTAACATGTTACCACACGGAAAAATTTTAGACCTATCCAAATTTAAAGCATTTGCAGACGACAATTTCAGAGTGGCTCAAATGGTCCAATTTTGCTTTGTTAGGGTAGAAAACTTTGTGGGAAAAGGAGAAAATGCTGCTTACCAGCATTTTCTTCTTTTCCCACATTGTTTTCAAAAGGCTTCTTCCTCAGGGAAGCCTTGTCATTTTCATTGTGTGGTACAGCTGAGCAAAATTTTTGACTCCTGTATTATAGAAATTTTTTGTGGAGGAGAAACAAAGAAGTGCTCAATAAATGAGATTTGTTTTTTTGTAAGGGAAGAAAAAACATCAGGTAACCAGCATTTCCGCCTTTTCTCGAAATGTTTTCAAACTTCTCTTTCCTCAGGATTGTGTTAAAGTTAGAATGGTGTGATGAAGGATTAGCCACTGCTTCCAAGGTAGAAATAATTAACCCTTTATCACACAATCCCACCTTTTAACAATCCTGAGAAAGAAGGCTTTTGAAAACATCGTGGGAAAAGGAGAAAATGCTGGTAACCAGCATTTTCTCCTTTTCCCACTATGTTTTCTACCTATTCAAGAACAAGTATCATTGTTTGAAAACATGTCAATTTTCCTCTGTGAATTTTGTCAGTTTTGACGAGTATGTCATTTCATCATGTGATAAAGGGTTAACAGATTGATATTGAACCGATTTAGATGCAAGACTAGAAATGGGCTGTGCTGAGGTTCTTAGAGCATTTGCAAGATGTTATGCCCCATGTCCTTTACACAGAGTGCATAGGTTGAGCTGGCAGGGGTTGAAACTTTTTGCTATGGATAAATTTTTGGCAAGCAAAAGGATGACTCCATGATAATGTAACAACATCATTTAACCATTTTAGATCCATTTTTATCTTTGATGCAAATAAGAAAACAATGTAGATCATATTCTAAAGGTAAAAATGCAGAACTGCAGTACGTTTTTCTGGGAAAATCCTCAGATGTAAATCATGTAGAAAGGTGTGCACAGATCATGGAGTTTGATTGGATACTAAGTAATTTATCAGCTATCAATCTATTGCGATAGGCAGAGTTGTCTCTGGTCAGTTACGTGATGACATGCTTGGTATGATGCAACAAGGTGATGCATTTAACTCCCTTTTGCAGAAGCATGGTTCTAATATAAATTGATTGGCTAGTTTCTGTGCTAACAAATTCACCTGGCACACCTGGGCCCCGTTTCACCAAGGTATTTTCATAAGTTTTACGTAACTATAGTATAGAGGTATTAATACGAGACACATGAAAACTGTCATGATGATTTTCATGTATATTTCATGATAATTTTCATGTATCTTGTAGCCGGTTAATGCCACTATACAACAGTTTTATAAAACTTACGAAAATGTAGTTTGTAACTACCTTGGTGAAGCAGGGCCCTGGTGTATAAACCTTAAAACTTTGCATGGATGAAACAGCCATTCTATTTCTCATTTGATTTTAGACAAGCATAACATCCAACTTTTTGTGTATTTGCTATAGTTGCTGGAGGCAGGTCTACGAGAACTAAAAGAGGAAACAGGGCTCATTGTGACCCCTGATATGTACTGTGATAACACCGTAGATATAATGGCCATGTGGGAGGTAAGCTTGAACTATTGTGCTTTTTGTCGTAACTCTTTACCAAATGACACATTTTTAAACCTGTCTAAATTTAAAAGCATTTGCAGATATCAAATGAGGATCAAATGCTGGAATTTGTCTTTGATTTAGTAGAAAACATTGTGTGAAAAGGAGAAAATGATGGTTACCAGCATTTTCTCCGTTTCCTTCATTATTTTCATTTGGTTTCTTTCTGAGATTATTCAAAAGTCAGGGTTATGTCAAAAGTTATTAATCTCTCAGATGCAAAGGAAATGATAGTGCCAAATTGAAGGAAATTGATTATGAAACTGTAGAAAACATTGTGGGTGAAGAGAAAATGCTGTCGTACCATTTTCTCCTCTTCCCACAATGTGTTGTTGAACCCTGTTCAGGTTTTTAAAACGCACAAAATTCAGATAAAGGGTAAATGGTTTTAGGCAATGAATGCAATTTTCAACAAAGTGAACTATTCCATTGTTTTTAGATTTAGGAAACATGTACCTGTACATAATCCTTGCTTTCTGTAGGTATTGATTATGCTAGGAACCTAATCACATCTACAGAAAACAGTAGCAGAACCTACTATATTTCATAATAAGAGATCTATTGCTATAATTATTATGTTCTGTGATTAGAAATATCAGTACATCTGTTTTCTTGAATTATATGGAAAACATTGAGATGAAAGGAAGAACTACAGTACTTGTTACAAGTAATTGCTCCTTTTCATAAATAATTTTTCAGAAGCTGTCTTCTGCAGGGATGTAAATATCTATATTTCTCTTGTAACCGGTAAACTCTTAACCAGCGCCGAGCGGACAAAATTTTGACTTACCCAAAATGAAAGCATTTGACAAAATGACAATATACTCAGAAATTTGAATTTTTCCAAACCACAAAATTTTTGGCTAGTCCAAATCGAAAGCATTTGCTGACAACAAAATAAAAGTGGCTGAAAATTTGCAATTTGTTTTGTGAAGGGTAGAAAACATTGTGGGAAAAGGAGAAAATGCTGGTTACAAGCATTTTCTCCTTTTTCCACAATGTTTTCTAAAGGTTTCTGTCACAGGGTCTTCAAAAGTAGGGATTGTGTGGTAATTGGTTGAAATAAAGCAATCAGGGTATGAGGTACTCTTGATATAAATCATGCATTATACAACACAGATGTATGTTTTTAGCCCACCTGAGCACAAAGTGCTCAAGGTGAGCTTTTGTGATCATGCTGGGTCCGTCATGCGTAATCCGTCGTCAGCCTTTACCTTGTGAACCCTCTAGAGACCATGTTTTCAGTCTGATACTTGTGAAACTTGGTCAGAGTGTTTGTTTCTATGACATCTCGGATGACCTCAATACTGGGTTAAGTTTGGTAAAAAAACTACATGTAGGTTACTAGGTCGAATCTTAGAAAAATCTTGTGTATGCTCTCTAGCCACATTTTTAGTCCAAAACTCCTGAAAGTTGGTCAGAATATTTATCTTCATGGTATCTCAAGTGAGTTTGAAAATGGTTTATGTTTGGTCAAAAACTAGGTCAATAGGTCAGTCCCTAAAAAAATCTTGGGTATGCTCTAGAAGCCACTTTTTCTGACCAAAATTCTTGATAGTTGGTCAGAATGTTTGTTTTGATAATGCCTCAAACAAGTTCTAGAATAAGTCATCAAAATCACACTTACTATGTCAAATCTTAGAAAAACTTTGTGTATGCTCTAGAGGCCACATTTGCTGTCCAAAACTGCTAATAGTTGCTCAGAATGTTTGTTTTGATAGTATTTCGTCTGAGTTTTAAAAAAGTCTATGTCCAGTCAAAAACTAGGCCACTAGGTCATATATGATATCATAGAAATAGCTTATGTTTGCTTTAGAAGAGACATTTTTTGTCCAAATCTCATGAAAGTTAGTCAGAATGTTTGTCTTGATAAGGCCTCAAATGAACTCAAATATGGGTCATGTTTGGTCCAATACTAGGTCACTAGGTAAGATATTAGAAAAACCTTGTGTATGGTCTAGAAGCCTTATTTTCTGTCCAGAACTCTTGAAAGTTGGTCAGAATATTTGTTTTTATGATACCTCGAATGAGGGTGAAAATGGGCCATGTCAGGTCGAAAACTGGGTCACTAGGTCAAATCAAAGACAAACTTTGTGTGTGTTGGCAACATTTTCTGTCTGTAAATCTTGAAAATTGGTCAAAATGTTTGTCTTGATGACTTAGAATAAACTTGTGTACCCTCTGGAGGCCACATTTTCTGTTATAAACTCTTGAAAGTTAGTCAGAATGCTTGTCTTGAGGATATCTCACATAAGATTAAATGTAGGCAATGTAGATAAAAAACTAGGTAACCTTTTGTACTTTGTAGAGGCTAGATGCTTTCAATTTGCAAATGGGTCATGTTGGATTGATAAGTAGGTCAACGAGTCAGATCTTCAAAAAACCTTGTGTATGCTCCAAATGCCACATTTTCAGTCAAATACCCACGAAAATCTTGGTAGAATGTTTGTCATAATATCTCAGAAAAGATTGAAAATGGGTCTTGTTTGGTCTAAAGACTCAGGTGAGGGACTTCAGGGCCATCATGGTCATCTTTTTTTTCTTTTGTTTATGTATCATTCCAGTCAGTTTTTCCTCCTAGATTATCACAGGGACAACCAAAACGTCACCATGCAGTAATCTACTTACATGCCAAATTAAAGCAAAACATAACAGCTCAGTCTCTGAATGATAAAATCAATATTGACCCTGGTGAAGTAGGTGCTGCTGCTTGGTTTGATCGATCTCAAATTGAGGCAATTACATCTGTAAAGGAAGGTGAAGATCAAACAGAGCTAAGATGTGATACTCAGAAACTATCAACTGCCACTTTTAGGTAATGCTTAACTCTTAATGACAAAATTTTAGACTTTTCCAAATACAAGACATTTACAGTTGACAAATTAAATGTGGCTTAGATGATTGGATTTGTTTCTAAAAGGTTAGAAAACATTGTGGGATTTTCTCCTTTTTCCACTATATTTTCAAATGTCTGATTTCTCAGGGTTATTAAACTCAGAATTTTATGATAAGACTTAAGCATCCAACTGCAGGTTTTTGCCACCCTCATACCCAGCATCTACACATTGGAAGTAACATTATTGTACTGTCAGACTGAAGATTTGTTGAAAATATTTCTAATTGGACCAAAGGAAATGATCATGAATACATAAAAATACCATAGCAACTCAAACATTTGACGTGGTGTCCGTGGTCGTGAGGTAGAGCGTCAGCCTCATAACCAAAAGGTCCTGAGTTCGATTCCCAGGAGCGGACGTCAACTTTGGGATTTTTCATTGGCCCACACTTTCGGCGCGAGTACTGGTATAGTTCCCAGGAGCAGAATCAAGAGAGATTAGTATAAGTTGTCAGAACTTGTTTAACTCTTTACCACACGAGAAAATTTCAGACTGGTCCAAATTGAAAGCATTTGCAGACGACAAAATAAAGGTGACTGAAAAATTGAAATTTGTTCTGGGAAGGGTAGAAAACACTGTGGGAAAAGGAGAAAATGCTGGTTACCAGCATTTTCTCCTTTTCCCACAGTGTTTTCAAAGGCTTCTTTCTCAGGGGCGTCAAAAGTAGGGATTGTGTGGTAATGAGTTAAACTAATATGATTAATTAAACATTTGATAAAAGATTGGAATAGACAAAATAATGTTGATGTAGCCCTTTACTTGATGACAAAACTTTAGACATGTTGAAAAGGAAAACTTTTGCCAAATAGAATCTAGCCATGGCCCCTTTGATGAAATCTGTCCTTGCAAGGATAAAAATCATTTCAAGAAATGCCAATAATGCAGGTTAACCCATTACCACACAATCCGTACTTTTGACGACCTTTAGAAAGAAGCCTTTAGAAAACATTGTTGGAAAAGGAGAAAATGCTGGTAACCAGCATTTTTTCCTTTTCCAACAATGTTTTCTACCCTTCATAAATCAAATTCAAATTTTCTGTCGCTTTTATTTTGTCGTCTGCAAATGCTTTCGATTTGGACAATTCTAAAATATTGTCGTTTGGTAATGAGTCAAAGGCCTTCAAAAATCATTGAGTCAAAGGCCTTCAAAAATCATGGGTTAGATGTTTTGCAATCTCTAACTCTTTTTATGATATAAAATTTGATGTCTTGTACTAATTTGATTGCCATCCCATGTGTGTTATTGATCACATGACAATCTTACCAGTCTTTGGGAAATTTTGGGATGAAATCATTTGTTACCTTAGTAGACTATGAAGCCCAATATTTGAAATACGAAATACTAGTAGTTAATTTTTTACTTTGGTTTGCAGCTTCATTCCCGTACTTAACTCATTACCAAACAACAATATTATAGACTTGTCAAAATTGAAAGCATTTGCTGACGACAAAATAAAAGTGACTGAAAATTTGAAATTTGTTTTGTGAAGAGTAGAAAACATTGTGGGAAAAGGATAAAATGCTGATTACCAGCATTTTCTCCTTTTCCCACAATGTTTTCTAAAAGCTTCTTTCTCAGGGGCGTCAAAAGTAGGGATTGTGTAGTAATGGGTTAATTCTGTTACTAGTCATTTTTTAAATGTGATAAAATTATGAAATCAGAAGAGACCCCTTTCATGTATATTTAATTGCAATTTGGTTTTCCATTGTAACTACTTATATGCAGCTTTTTTGTGTCATGCAACAAGTAGCTTTTTAACCCATTACCACACAATCCCTACTTTTGACGCCGCTGAGAAAGAAGCCTTTTGAAAACACTGTGGGAACAGGAGAAAATGCTGGTTACCAGCATTTTCTCCTTTTCCCACAGTGTTTTCTACCCATCTCAGATCAAATTTCAGTTTTTTAGTCACCTTTATTTTGTCATCTGCAAATGCTTCCAATTTGAACCAGTCTAAAATTTTGTCATGTGCTAAAGAGTTAAAACATTATGGTAAATGTGAGGAACCACCCGCAAAGAAATTATTTCTTACTTTGCTTGAATGCTTTTTCGTTTATTTGTGAATGAAACTGTAATTCATGTAGATTATCTATTATTTTTCATGTTCTGCTAGAATGTTTTCATTTATGGGCTCCATATATGTTACCTGAGAAAATGAGTTATCAGTCAATGCTGACTTTTTTTTATTTCAGGGCCATTGTGCTCAACGAGAATGAAGAACAAGTACATATGAACTTGCCTTTTGCTGATCTTCTGAAAGTTTCCAGCGATGACAAGGACCATAGGGGTCGTGTTAGCACAGGAACTAAGTTTGCCCTTGAAGAATGGCTGAACCTTAGTCAAAGATAGTTGTTGTTTCTGCGAGAAACATTCATTTGATTATGTTGTAGAACATGATGTATGCATGTTTATGACCATGTCTATCAATCCTTGAGAAATTTCACATTACAAGTTAGTTAATTAACTCTTCACCAAACGACAAAACTTTTGACTGGTCCAAATTGAAAGCACTTGCAGAGACAAACTAAAGGCAACTCAAAAATTGAAATTTCTTTCCAACTGGGTAGAAAACATCGTCGGAAAAGTAGAAAATGCTGGTGACAGCATTTTCTCCTTTCCCCGCAATGTTTTCAAAAGGCTTCTATCTCGGGATCGTAAAAACCAGGGATTGTTTGGTAAAGAGTTAAATGTGCTAGCATTTTAAGCTCCACTGGCCGAAGGCCAGCGGGCTTATGTCATGGCCCGGTGTCCGTCATGCGTCCGTCCGTCTGTGCGTCCATCCGTGCGTTAACTTTTATTTCAAACATCTTCTTCTCTGAAACTACCCATCCAATTTTGATGAAACTTCACAGAAATAATCCTGCCATGGTCCTCTTCAGAATTCCTTGAAAGAATTTTATTCCTTCAAAAACTCTGGTTGCCATGGCAGCAAAACTGAAAAATATTGAAAATTTTTAAAAATCTTCTTCTCTGAAACCATAAGGCCTACGGCTACCAAATTTGGCATGTAGCTTTATCTAGTGGACCTCTATCAAGTTCCTTCAAATAATAGCCCTGGGGTCAAAATTGGCCCCGCCCCGGGGGTCACAAGTTTTATATGGGCTTATATAGGGAAAACTTTAAAATCCTTCTGGTACCTAGCCATAGGGCCTAGGGCTACCAAATTTGGCATGTAGCTTTATCTAATGGACCTCTACCCAGAGTGCCCAAATGATAGCCCAGAGGTCAAATTTGGCCCGGCCCCGGGGGTCACAAGTTTTATATGGGCTTATATAGTGAAAACTATAAAAATCTGTTCGTACCAAGCCATAAGGCCTAGGGCTTCTCAATTTTGCATCTAGCTTTATCAAGTGGTTGTCTACCAAAGGTGCCCAAATTGTAGCCCTGGGGTCAAATTTGGTCCTGTCCTGGGGGTCACAAGTTTTACATGGGCTCATATTGGGAATTTTTTAAAAATCTACTTGTACCTAGCCATAAGGCCTAGGGCTACCAAATTTTGCATGTAGCTTTATCTAGTGGGCCTCTGCCAGGAGGGCCCAAATTATAGCCGTAGGGTCAAGTTTGTCCTCACACCAGGGGTCACAAGTTTTACATGGGCTTTTATGGTGAAAACTTTTTAAGTCATCTTGTTACTAACCATAATAAAGACTAGGACCACTAAATTTAGCCCTGTCTCATGGGTTTTATGTTTTACAGGGCTTTTTACTGAGAAAACTTTGAAAATCTTCTTGTTTATAACCACACATTCTAAACCTGTATTATTTGGTATGGGGCTTTATCTTGTAGACTTCCACCAGGATTCAAGTAATTATAGCTTTGTTGTCAAAATTGGATTTGCCCAGGGGTCACAACTTTTTTGTAGGTTTTTATGGAAAAAAATTGTATGCTCTCAAGTTTGAAACCAGTTGGCCAAATAATGTAATGTTTGGCTTGTAGTGTTTTTACAAATTAGCCAGTGGAGCGATACAGGGCCATCATGGCCCTCTTGTTTTCCCTTTCTCATACTGTTTTCAAAAGCCTCTTGTTTCATGGTCATTAAAACTCTGTATGGAATGTTTTAAAGGCTTCAACAAGGTTTGATTTATGAATACCGGTAGAAAATTTTGTGGTTAAAGGGGAAAACTTTCTTCTTTGGAGTTGTTAAAAGTCAGGATGATGAAAGGTTAACTTCCTACTCGGAAACAAAATTTTAGACTTGTCTAAATCAAATGGCATTCATATCTAAAAAAAGGACTATTGCAAATTTTGCCATGAACAGTTGTCCGTCTTTGAACCATCTTGAATCACCTAGCAACCATTCAGCAGGTGCGCTGCACCTCGATTGAATTAGAACAGTCAGAACATGTTTTGAAGAACACGGCGCAGTGGTCCGAAACACTCCATTGACCTAGAACATGTTCGTAGTGTTCTGAGTACCGAAAGGAATACACCCTAAATAACCAAATTCTAGGTAGCAGTACACACTTGTCAGCTAAATTCGTCTCAGTCAGCCTTACGTCAAACTTAACTTCCTCAAACAAAGGTCTATATAGTCAGTCTGAAATTATAAGGAGCACTTAAATGCAACAGCACAATCCTAATTCTTTAGATTTTATCAATAAATCATGTTCAACTTGTAAAAAAGTGATATTAATGATCAATATAAGCAAGTGGCATGGTCAAAAAAAAACTTTAAAAATTTGCCATTTTAGCCCATGTTCCAAAATTCACAAAAAGCAAACCCAGGAAACTAGCCTGAAAATGCCAAGCTGAATTGAAACTCGAAACAACACATAATCTGGGGATAAAATGGAAAATAGCACCTTACCATGCCGTTTTTTCGCAATCTTTCGTGCCTTGATCCTACCCTTGTTTTCTCCGCTAAAAACAGCCGCTAGCTCCAAGACCCATCACTTTCACATTTGGGGTCAGAACTATAGAACAAAGGAAGATCATGACCTCCTGTTTCACATACAAACTAAATGCTTCTTTTCTTTAATCTAACACAATTCATGGGAGTAATAACTACTTTTCTTATCAAAATTGCATTAAAAACCTACCTTACTCATTTATTTCTAATTTTGACCCTGGCCAATTCGAAGCAAACTGTTTACATGAGCCCTAGTGACATCACTACTAACAAGATACCAAATGATTTCACTATATGTTGTATGTGATCAAACGACAAATTTCACACTAAATGTATAAGTGACATGAACATCGTGGTTATTATTGATTTTTGACTTTTTACTGAAAAGAAACAACAATTTCTCTTATTTAGTGAATATTATGTTTAAATACTGAGCGTTCTTTCACAATGCTTATCGTACTTTTACTTTTTTGCCCTTTTCCATCACTGCTTGCATAAAAACCTGTTATTTTTCCAGTTGGCAAAGAAGAAAATGTGCCTGACTTTTTTATTACAAAAAAAGGAAAATATTGCCATTACAAACATTTGTTCTGATTACATTTCCATGGCAAACATTTTGTTATATGAATCAGTTTACGCCTGTGCTGTAACAGTCGCATGCTTTCTTTATTCCAGCAACTCAAGAATGCATAGGCGATGCCAAAAAAGTAAAGCAAATAAATCTTCAGTAGGCATTGTTGGATCCCTGTGGTCGTCTGGGTAGATGTCCGCATGCAAATACTTTGACATTTCTTATTATCTCCGTCATTACTGCAGATATTTCTGTCAAATTCTAAGTGTTAACTATCAAAAGCAGAACCTATACAATAATGACTAATAACCATCAAAATACCAGTTACATGGTTATAGCTATCTTTAACCCTTTACCAAACAATCCCTGATTTTTAAGACCCAGAGATAGAAGCCTTTTGAAAACATTGTGTGAAAAGGAGAAAATGCTGGTAACAACATTTTCTCCTTTTCCTACAATGTTTTCTACCCTGCTGGAAACAAATTTCAATTTTCGAGTAATGTTTATTTTGTCGTCTGCAAGTGCTTTCAATTTGGGCCAGTTTGAAAAGAGTTAAACTTTCCTCTGTAAATCAAGCAATTGCACCAGAGTGTTGGCACTTGGATGCAGTGCTCTTGTTTTATTCAAGAGAGATTTTTCACCCTTTGATTATTCAAGCCATGCCCAACTTATTGTCTTCAAGCATTTAGTTGACTGTTTATGTTTATGAATAAAAATGAATGAAGTGAAGTGTTGGTTTATGAACGTCACCTTTTATAACTTAAAAAGTTAAGTCAATATATTACATAAGTCCTTACCAAACAACAAAATGCACTAGACCAATTTGGAAGCATTAGTTTATGCAGGCCAAAACATAAATTTAGCTCAAAAGATGATTTCTGTAGAGGAGGTAGTAGAAAAAAAAAATGTGGAATAAGGAGAAGGTGCCAGTTTCCTGCATTTTTTCTGTCTTCAACGATGTTTTCAAAGGTTTTCTTGTGCATAGATGTAATCACTCCAGATTATTATACCGCCCACAACTAGAAGAGTGGGATATACTGGAACTGCCATGGGTGTCTGACTGTCAGTCTGTCTGTCCATAGACACAAATTTGTCCAGAGCAATACTCCTACAGTTTTTCATGTACTGAGCTCAAATTTACACGCAGGGTTCCTATGTAATTTATATGAAGCTGTGTATGTGCAAATTTCATCACCCTGCTGCGATTTGTTACAGAATTATCTCCCCTTGAACTTTTTTCAACTCTTACTTTTGTACTAAAACATACTGCATTCTGTGACAAAGACCTATTTTTGTGACAACCCTTTACCAAACAATCCCTGGTTTTTACGACCCTGAGATACAATTCTTTGGAAAACATTGTTAGAAAAGGAGAAAATGCTGGTAACCAGCATTTTCTCCTTTTCCCACAATGTTTTCTACTCTGCTGGAAACAATTTCAATTTTTGAGTAAAGTTTATTTTGTTGCCTGCAATTGCTTTCAATTGTGACCAGTCTAAAATTTTGTTGTTTGGTAAAGGGTTAAGGAGCTGGTGGGGGGTACAATCATGTTATCAGTGATAGTTCTAGTTTATCAAGGTATTAACTCGTTACCAAACGCAAAACATTTTGGGTTTGTCCAAATTGAACGCATTTGCAGACAACAAAAAAGTGACTGAAAATTTGAAATTTGTTTTGTGGAGGGTAGAAAACATTGTAGGAAAAGGAGAAAATGCTGGTTGCCAGCATTTTCTCCTTTTCCCACAATGTTTTCTAAAGGCTTTTTTCTCAGGGTCATCATAAGTAGGGATTGTGTGGCAATGGGTTAAGAGACGCCTATTGTCATGCACATTTACTTTCTCAGTGCTAACCCAATTAATATACTGAGGCAACAGGCTTGTAGGCATTTTGATTTCAATTATTTAACCCTTTATCACACATTCATGAGTTCCAACAATCCTGTAGAAGAAAGGCTTTTGAAAACATTGTGGGACCCGCATTTTATTCCTTTCCCACAATGTTTTCTACCTGTTCAAAATCAGATTTTAATTTTTGAGTCACTTTTTTTGTTGTCTGCTAATTCTTTCAAGTTGGACAAGTGCAAAATTTTGTCACTTGGTAAAGAGTTAACTTGCCGGCAGCACACCAACTGCCTAAAAGACTCCACTTACTACTGGAACTTCAACCTTTGACCATGTGCATAGAGGGCAGACAACTTAAATACTAGGCCATGGAGATTGTGCATTTCTGATGGAAAAGGAATAAGTTGTAGGTAATTGTTTGTCTAATCAGTTGATTTTTACTTCAAATTTCTGTGTTTTAAATTCCAAATTGTGTTCCGCAATTGATCACAGATATACACACTTGTATTTTCCTAATGACTAACACTCATTTTTGGCCTGTCCAGATTGAAATCACTAGCAGGCGACAGATTCCATTTCACCAAAGATATGGTACATGTATCCTATTTGTCTTTTAACCAATTTCAAAACGACAAAGTTTCAGACTTGCCTAAATTCAAAGCACTGGCAGATGACAAACTCTGTGTGGCTTAGTTTAGTTTAAACATATTTATTTTACATCGATTGAGAAACAAGTTCTTACAACTTATACTAATCTCTCTCGATTCTCAAATGATACAGTTGTAGTAGAATGCAAAGAAATGTTGTGGTAAAGGAAGAAAATACAGGCTACCAGTGTTTTCTCCTTTTCCTACTTTGTGTTAAAAGCCTTATTCATCGGAGTTGTTATGCTCAACCATGGGTTACTTGTAACATGTTCGATTAAAGAGAAGAAGAACAATATTCTTAGACACCACATTTAAGGCTAAACAAACACAATGTAAACAAAACTAGGTCAGTGTAAATTAAATATGCATTTAGTGCAAATTTTAATGTCGAAATGCAGTGATCTGCATGGGAGTTGTAAAAAAGAAGCACCCAATAACTCATGAAAATTATGTTGACATTAAATGAATTGCAGCCAACGAAACGGGCTAAGGAGTGGAATCTGTTGAAAGGTATCTAATAATCGGACATCACATATTCGTCGGATTAAGCGATTGCATTGTAAGCGAGTGATAAACCATAATTGAACAGGTCACTTTACCAGTATAAGTGCCCATGGAAAGGCTCACTTGTTCAACCTGCAAACATACTGTCACGGTATTATATGTAAATATCAAAATTTAAGAACACTGAAGTAAATTCTGAGGAGAAAATATCAACTAAAGAAGTGAAGTAAATCAAGGGAGAAAAGTGTGCCCGACGTGGGACTCGAACCAGGGTTCGAAATTCCCATATATTTAGTCGCAAAATGCAAGCCAAAATTGGAAAATGCGAGTTGAAATTTCAAGCACTTGCAAAAAAATGCGAGTGGAAATTATTGAAGAACAGTTACCAAATGTACTAAATTTTATATGTGAATACAAAAGAAGGGGTAATTCTTTTTGTTATGAATAAACATCGGTCATATTGCACTGAGAACACCCTTCGACGGATGTTGAAAATTTTACATGTCGCCATTGAAGCCTCGGAGTTGTCGTTCGTTACCTGAGTTTCGTGAGGCAAGTGCGTTCGTCTGCACTCACAGCCGATACTGAGGTTTTGCGTTTTTTATGCGGAAAAAACGATAGGTGAATTCAATCTCCGATTTGAAACAAAATCATTTGTCTATCTTTCATGAAAAGATAAATTATTACGCACTACTAGCAACGAGAAGCAAGTCGGACGTGGTGGACTCGCTAAACCAGTTACCGGACACCCAGATATTCGGACGTTTTTCACGTCCGTTTTTCATTTACAAAATCGTCCACCAGTGTAAGTTTTGTAGAAATTTAACCTCGCATTAGAACAGAAATTCAACTGAAATTGAATTGATTGTTAAATGAGGGTTTTAATGTCAATTAACGTTCCTTTTGTGTGGTTGTTGTCTTGGGTTGACAGTTTACGTAATAGAATAGAATTGAACAGTTTATACTGGCCATTTGTTCTTTACAAGTGGTAGGCAAGCTGAGCTTCAAAAACAAAAATGCGAGTCCAGTTTTAATTTTGTAAGTGGAAATAAAAGCTACTTGCTAAAATTTGCAAGTAGATAAAAAAATGAAATTCGAACCCCGACCCTCGGAACACTAGTACCACAGCTCTACCAACTGAGCTAGCCTGACATGTGGTTGTGTGTCTACCCATGGTCATATATCACAACCCTCCTCCCCTTCTTGATTTTTTTGGGAGTAAGCAACTCCCCCCTTCAGACCCCATGACCACAGGTGCTGCATTCCGCGTTCACCAATTTACCTCGTCTCCAATGAAGTAAATCAAGGGAGAAAAGTGTGCCGACGTGGGATGCGAACCCAAGACCCCTGAACACTAGTACCGCAGCTCTACCAACTGAGTTAGACTGGTAGCTAATCGTGAGTCCACCCAATGTCATATATAGCAACAGAAGTTAAGTCACAGGCACTCAGTTTCCCTGCCTTTTACTTTTGTACCTTACCTCATGTACAGAATGAATGTAAAGTTGTGAAAGTCATGGAAACCGAGTGCCTGTGCAAAGAACCTGGGAATTGAACCTGGGACCCTTGCTATCAAAACAGGACAAGCCAATTCTGAACACTTTGCCCAATCCCCCCCTCCCCCCCCCCCCACCACCACCCCAACTCCCACTCCAAAATTACTTCCTACAGGCCTGTCCACACAAGTGATAATCATTACAATGAGTTAAGTCTAAATCTCACACTGTAGATTAGATATTTAATTCTTGCCACTTATTGCACATCTATCGTTGCAGACTATACCAAAGAGTTGTGACTCTCTCCCTGGCAGAGAAGGATTCACTAGAAATGATGCAGAAAGTTATGATCAAAATTAATGTATACTTTTCCAACCAATTTAGCAGCAATCACAATGCTTCAGTGTTTGAAATTTAATCTAAAGGGAAATGAAAAATAAACCCAATTTCCTGTATGATATCTGTTGGTTGAGTGGCTGTCAAAAGCCTCTCAGTTCATTATCATCTACCTCTTAAATAGCCAAACTAAAGGCGACTCAAAATTTGAAACTTGACTTTAGAGTTTAGAGGAGTAGAAAGCACTGTTGGGAAAGGAGAAAATACTGGTTACCAGCACTTTCTCCATTTCCCACAATGTTTTCAAGAAGGCTTCTTCCTCAGGGTCATAAAAACCAGGGATTGTTTAGTAAAAGATTAAGGTAGAACAAGTTGTCTTCAGGAAGAAATTTTGCACCAAAAGTATTTTTTCTTCAAATTTGCTCACAAGGTATTTAAAAGAACGATGGGAGTCCTTCACTTATGGGAGATTCTGTCTTCTACTGGTGACAAAGGGAAGAGGATTATGGAGCTGAGTGGAAAAGTTGTGGCTGTTGATCTCAGTATGTGGATTTTAGAGTTTCGAAAATGTGAGGGAACGCAGCATTTGTACAATTTATATCTCAGGTTTGTTCAAGAATTATTTCTCAGTTTGTTACAATTTGTACTCAAACCACTCTTTAATACTTGACCAATAATTTCATTTTTATCAAGCCTTAGGAAGATGATGTTCAAAAACATGTGAAAAGGAGAAAATAATGGTAACTAGCATTGACTTTCCATGTTTTCTCCCCATTCAAAGATAAGTCCAATCTCCACTATCAGCCAAAATGGGAACATTGTAGGTGTTCAAATGCATCTGAATTGAAATTGTGTCTTTAACCCTTTACCTGACATGCCAATTTGAGGCTCTTCCATTTCAGCAGCAAATCAAGATATGATGTCAAAAATATGGACAAATGTGGATACAAATATCTGATTAAATGGAAAACATTGTGGGAAAAGGAGAAATTGCTCGTTACGAGCTATTTCTCCTTTTCCCACAATGTTTTCAAAAGCTGTCTGTTGTTAATGCGTCAAAATGAGTATCTATGGAGTAAAGGGTAAAAAGCATAGAAATTATTGGGAAGATGACAATCTGTTTGTATACTGTCACCACAGTCAAAGAGTTAATGATGGCAGAAAAAAATCACTTTTAAAATAGGGTGATAAGTAATACAACATGTAGAATCACCTTGTAACTACTTTTAAAATTCATTTTTCGGCCAGCAACTAATATTAGACCAATATGACAGTAACCAACAGCTTGTCATTTACACAATGACTTCCATACTTTTAACTGGTATCATCTAAACTTGAATGCATTTTAACAGCTGCATAAAATACTTTTAGCTCCTGTCAGGACTTTAAAGGCATCATAATGCAAATTCATGCTTTCAATTGTATACAGATCTAAGTTTTTTCCCGCTGATTTAGATCTAATTTTAGTTTAAACCCTTTCCACACAATCCATACTTTTGATGACTTTACGGCCCTTAGCTGGAGGCCTTTAAAAAACATTGTAGGAAAAGGAGAAAATGCTGGTAACCAGTATTTTCTCCTTTCCCCACAATGTTATCTACCCTTCACAAAACCAATTTCAAAATATCAGGCACTTTTATTTTATTGTCTGCAAATGCTTTCGATTTGAACAAACCTAAAACTTTGTCTTTGGTATTGAGTTAATATGGTTTTAAAACATACTGATTTTACGTTGGTTAACTCTTTGCCAAATGACAAAATTTTAGATTGGTCCAAATTGAAAGCATTTGCAGATGACAAAATAAATGTGGTTATAAAAAATGAAATTTGTTGTTGAAAGGGTAGAAAACAGTGAGAAAAGGAGAAAATGCTGGTGACCAGCATTTTCTCCATTTCCCTCAACGGTTTCAAAAGGCTTCTTTCGTAGGGTTGTTAAAAGTCGGGATTGTGTGGTAAAGGGTTAACGATACATCCCTACAGCTAGAGAGAAATAGTGGTAATAAAACTTGAAAATGTGTAGAGTGACACAGCTGTGTAAACATGTGACCTGTCACACGTAAAGGGACTGACTATCTGTGAATTTGTTGGAGGACAATATTTTGCATGAAGATTCATAAGATATGGATAGAATGGGTTAATCCTTTCCCAGACAATTCCTGGTTTTCATGATCCAGAAAAAGCCTTTTTGAAAACTGGGGGAAAATAAGAAAATGCTGGTAACCAGCATTTTCTCATTTTCCCACAATTTTTTCTTCCATTCCCAAAACAGTTTTCACTTTTGAGTCACATTCTATTTTGTTGTCTGCAAATGCTTTCAATTTGGACCAATCTAAAATTTTGTTGTTTGGTGAAGAGTCTAAAACTGGCTGAAAACAAGTTCAGATGAATCTTTAAGGTTTTCCAATTTTCATAAACAGCTCTCAATGAGCGCTTTTTGGAAACCTTAACTCTATATCAAATGACAAAATCTTAGACTGGTTCAAATTAAAAGCACTTGCAGACGACAAATTAAACATAACTCAAAAATTGAAATTTGTTTCCAGCAGGGTAGAAAACATGGTGGGAAAAAGGAGAAAATGTTGGCTACCAGAAGGCTTCAAAAAAAAAAAGCAGGGATTGTTTGGTAAAGGGTTAACTGGTTGAGAACACATGCATGGATGTGGTAAGTTCCACAGGCTGACCTCTCTCATCGCATGATTCAAACTCAGAACCTTGAAAATGAGAGGCAGGTGCTCCACCCAGACATAACTCTCTCCCAGTTTAACTCTCTACCAAATGAGAAAACCTTAGACTAGTCCAAATTGAAAGCATTTGCAGACAACAAAATAAATGAGACTAAAAAATTAAATTTGGTTAGGGAAGGGTTGAAAACATTGTGGGAAAAGGAGAAAATGCTGGTTACCAGCATTTTCTCCTTTTCTCACAATGTTTTCAAAAGGCTTCTTTCTCAGGGCTACAAGGCGGGATTGTGTGGTAGAGAGTTGACCATAGAATAAGACTGAGATAATTGCAATTTCATGGTCGCTTTTTTCCTGTACTGTTTTAGCAAAGTAGAGAGTGTAGATAAGAGATCAGGTTGATGGTTTTGTGCTGTCTGATCTTCATCTACATTGGCAGCAAAAGCAAATAAAGTAGTGAAAGAGCTTTTGAGAGATACAGGGTCTTTTCACATCTTCATATGAAATCACTAAACATGGTCAACTGAAATTTCAGCATGAGTGATGCAGTGGGTTGGCATAATGACAAAAAGGCCATTTATAACTTTTTGTTTTCCAGGAATCTATTCTACAGAACCCTTGACTTCATGAAGGACGGTGTACAGCTGATTTTTGTACTGGATGGTTTGGCACCAGAGATAAAACATGACAAGTTGAAGAAACAAAGAGAAAACATAAATTTTGAAATTGACCTTGACCCTGATACATCTGTCAGGCCATATTTGGAGAGATACTCGATGGAGGTAACTATGGACGCACCCTGATATTTGTGTCTGCAAAAGTATTTGAAATTCTTAACCCTTTACTAAACAAGCTGGGGATTTAATGACGCAAAGGAGTAAGTCTTTTGAAAACACTGTAGGAAAAGGAGAAAATGATAATCAACATTTTCTCCTTTTCCCACTATGTTTTTCCACCCTTTTGATGACATTTCCCATTGTTAGAGCCACATATTTTTCTTGTCATCTTCATTATGCTTTCACTTTGGCCTAAGGAAGGAGACTTGTGTTGGCAAAGATAAAAGCCCTTTAACCCATTACCAAACGACAATATTTTAGACTGGTTCAAACTGAAAGCATTTGCAGACGACAAAATAAAAGTGACTGAAAATTTGAAGTTTGTTTTGTGAAGGGTAGAAAACATTGTGGGAAAAGGAGAAAATGCTGGTTACCAGCATTTTCTCCTTTCCCAGAATGTTTTCTAAAGGCTTCTTTCTCAGGGGCGTCAAAAGTAGGGATTGAGTGGTAATGGGTTAACCCAGCATATGCTTTGTTTAACATGTTTTCTACTATGTTAAAGACAAATCCATCTTTGAAGAAGTATGATACTTTTTGTCTGCAAATGCTGTCAATTTGGACAAGTCTAAAACTTTGTTCTCTTGTAAATGATTAACTCTTTTTTCTAAACAACACAACAAAATTTTAGCCTTATTCAACTCAAAAGGACAAGTAATTATTATCACTGTACCACTCAATCCTAAGTTTAAACTACCCTAGAGAATGAAGTTTTTGATAGCATACTGGGGGAAAAGGAGAAAAAGTATTTTCTCCTTTTCCCACAATTTTTTCTCCTTCTGAAAAGACAGAAATAATCTTTGTACATGTAGGTACATTGAATTTCATGTCTGCAAATACTTTCCATTTGGTTGTGTCTAAAATTCTGCTGTTTTGTAATGAGTTTAACTCATTACCAGACGACAACATTTTAAGTTTGTCCAAATTGAAAACATTTGCAGATGACAAAATAAATGTGACAGAAAAATTGAAATTTTGTCTGGGAAGGGTAGAAAACATTGTGGCAATAGGAGAAAATGCTGGACACCAGCATTTTCTTCTTTTCCCACAATGTTTTCAAAAGTTTTTTAGCTCCACTGGCCGAAGGCCAGCGAGCTATTGTCATGGTGTTGTGTCCATCGTGCATCCGTCTGTCCGTGCGTCCGTAAACTTTTTCTTTAAAAAACTTCTCCTCAGAAACTATTGACTGGATTTTTACCAAATTTCATAGGAATGTTCCCTAGGTGGTCCTCTTTCAAATTCCTTCAAATAATTGTGTTCCATGAATAATTCTGGTTGCCATGGCAACCAAAGTAAAAAAACCTTTAAAAATCTTCTCCTCCCAAACTGCTAATTGGATAGCATTATTTTTTTGCAGGAATGTTCCTTAGATAGAGGTCTACAGAATTCCTTAAAAAAAAAAAGATCTGTCAAAAAACATGGCTTTTATGAGAGACTCATTTTCCTTGTATGGTATAAAGTAAAATCTTTGAAAAATTTCTTCTCTCAAACTATTTGTTTTGATTTCATTGTTGTATTGCAGGTTAGTTCCTATGGTGGTAAGTCTTTACCATACAATCCTGACTTTTAACTACCCTAAAGAAGAAGTTTTTGGAAAACACTCTTGGAAAAGGAGAAAATGCTGGTAATCAGCATTTTCTCCTTTTCCTTCAGTGTTTTCTACTCTATCAAAGAGAGAAATCATCATTTCATCAATGTTTAATTTGTTGTTTGCAAATGCTTTCAGTTTGGTCACATCCAAAATTTTGTCGTTTGGTAAAGAGTTAAAGATGTTGCTTTACATAATCTATAATCGTTTTCATATAAAACTAGAGAACCTCTGCACTTTGATTAGTTCTGGTAAAGGTTTGTTGACCTACTGGTGACCTGGTACGAGTGTAGGACAAAACCCCCCTAGGACAAAACCCCCTTAGGATAAAACCCCCATGGACAAAACCCCCCTAGGACAAAACCCCCCTAGGATAAAACCCCCCTAGGACAAAACCCCCACCATATATAAAAAGCATATAAATTTGAGAAAACACACATAATTTGCAAATAGTTTTAAAGTATTCAAAACAAGTCTGTTTGATTTAAGGAAAAAAAATCATGAAAGGCAAAAGATGATATGTACCTCAAGTTTGTTGATAATTTCTATTGATATATCAACACCTATGCAGACTTGGGCAAGACAGGTGTTGAGAAGGGATTAAGACACCTGATTTGCAAGTTTACACCTGTCATATTCACTAATATTTAGCAATAGATTTGAACATATAGAAGCACCAAATAAGAAAAAAAAAATCCTTTGATTAATATATAAATGATTTTTTCCATTGTATGATTGCATTTATAATTTATTATACGCCCGAAGGGTCGTATTATGTTATACCCCCGGTCGTCCGTCCGTCCGTCCGTCCGTCTGTCTGTCCGTCCGTCCGTCCGTCCGTCCGTCCGTCCGTTAGCAATTTCTTGTGTGCGCAACTCCTCCTACAGTTTTCATCGGAATTATTTGAAACTTGCCACAATGAATCTCCATGATGTCTAGTTGTGCACCTGGGTCTTAGAATTTTTATCGCTGTTTCCGTTCCAAAATTATCTGCCCTTGATTTCTGAAATAACCAACTTTTCACTTCGAATTTTTGTTCAGGCCATAACTTCCATACCATAAAAGGTATTAAATTGAAACTACATACACTGATAGAACACATTATGGAGAAGTGCAGTGCACAAGAACCATAACTCTGCCACTTTTATTTTTTGAGTTACAGCCCTTTGTTAATTTTCAGTTTGAATTTTTGTCCAGGCCATAACTTCTAAACTATAAAAGCTATTAACTTTGAACTTCATACACTGATAGATAACATTGTGGAGAAGTGCATCGCACATGAACCATAACTCTGTGACTTCTATTTTTTGAGTTATTGCCCTTTGTTAATTTTCAGTTTGAATTTTTGTCCAGGCCATAACTTCCAAACTATAAAAGCTAATAACTTGCAACCTCATATAGTGAAAGAACACTTTATGGAGAAGTGCATTGCACATGAACCATAACGCTGTGACCTTTATTTTTTTTACTTTTTGCCCTTTGTTAATTTTCAGTTTGAATTTTTGTCCAGGCCATAACTTCCAAACTATAAAAGCTAATAACTTGCAACTTCATACACCGATAGAACACATTATGGAGAAGTGCAGTGCACATGAACCATAACTCTGCGTCATTTCAACTCATTTCACTGACAAGCCCCTTCGGGCGTATATGCGCCGCTTTGCGAAGCTCTTGTTATGAATTTATTATGAATTATGAATGTATTAAGGAAAAAAAACACAATTTTGGTCATAAAGCAAATTTTTAAGAAAAAAAAAAAAACATTTTTGATCATAAAGCACAAATTAACTTATACAAAAACATTATTTTTTACACTCCCACAACTATTTAAAGCAGTAAATTTTATTCAACTTTAAAATGATTGTACAAAAAGATTCATTTTAAAACCATGGGGGTTTTGTCCACTTTTCAGTTAAGAGTAGGGGGGTTTTGTCCAGGGGTGTTTTGTCCATGGGTGTTTTGTCCTAGGGGGGTTTTGTCCTAAGGGGGTTTTGTCCGTACCCCCCTGGTACAAAGAGGGACAGGGCTTTAATGTTGTGATAAGGCATTTTGTTATCCAGCCAAACTGATCCCTGACAAAGAAGACTTTAGAAAACATTGTGGGAAAAGGAGAAAATGCTGGTAACCTTTTCCCACAGTGTTATCTACCCTTCACAAAACAACTTTCAAATTTTCAGTCACTTTTATTTTTTCATCTACAAATCCTTTCCATTTTGACAACCCTAAAATGTTGTCGTTTGGTAATGAGTTAACTATAACCAGAAGACAAAATTTTTACAACTGGCCATAATTGAAAGATGTTGCAGACAACATAATAAATCTTCAAAGTAGTAAAACTTGTATCAAAAAGGGTAGAAATTATTGTGTAAAACTAAGAAAATACAGGTTACTTTTATTTTCTTCTTTTCTCACAGTGTTTTTCATAGCTTTTTTTCTTCAGTGACCTAAAATGCAGGAATGAATGGTAATTGTTAAAAACTTCTCTTCACCGTTACAGAAAAATCAGGCCAAAAATCAGGCCTGTGGAGCGATACAGGTGCTCAAGCGCCTCTAGTTTTTCTCAGGGTCATTAAAAGTCGGGATTGTGTGGTAAAGAGTCAATGTTATTCAAAGCATGAAGGATGTTTTTCAAATAGATGAAAACAATTTGGGAAAATGGAGAAAATGTTCTTCTTTTCCCAAAAAGTTTTCGAAAGCCTTCTTCCTCAGTTTTTTCAAAATTTGGGTTGTGATCTAAAGGAATAACAAAAGTAACTCTGATTTTACTTACAATTTATTTAGTGTGTCAAACTGATTGAATGTCTGGGATTACCATGGATAAACAGTCCAGGCGAGGCAGAGGAAATGTGTGCATATTTAGACAAAAAAGGAGTAAGTTTTGTTCTTATGATGACACCAATCCTTATCAACATAAACTCTTACTAAACAGACCAGTGTGTTAATGACTCAGAGAAGAAGACAAGAAAATATTGTGGTAACCAGGATTTTTTGCATATGCCACAATGTTTTCTATCCTTTCAATGACAAATACATATAACTGGGCTACATTTAATTTCTTGTCAGCAAAAAGATTCCTTTTTAGGCCAGTCTAAGATTTTTTTGCTTGATAGAGGGTCAGTGAAAAGGAACATAATTTTATTGATTACTAAAATCTGAACAAGTAGCAACAGTTTTACAAACAATTTGTCATTTTTTCCATCCATAATTTTCAAAGTTGTCCAAATCAGCATGGTTTAAAGGTGGCCCTTCAGATTTTGGGACGAAAATTATGCAAAAATGCAAAAAAATCATTCTAATACTCCCAAAGACTTTTAATTTGTGTTCATAAAACCCCAGTAGTCGAAAACTATCTGATAACACGAGAAATTAGAGATTTATTACGGACCAGGTTGACACCAACGGGAGACATGTTCTATTTTTAGATCATCAATTCTTTCATTTAAATACTGGAAAACACAGAAGAAGTTTCAAACATCTGTCCGAAGAAGACATTATGGAAAATAATTATTACATGTTTGTTATGTAATGGTATTTAAGCGTTATAAGTCACAGGCTAGCCACTTGACATTCCTACAATGCTTGATTGATTTTTGGCACGAAATCCAAAAATAGCTTAAGAGGCTACATAGCCTTTTAAGGGAATACCATCAAAAAAATTTTTTTTTGTAATTTTATGATTCTTCATTATTGATGTTTTGTATTGCTTTTTCATATAAATTTCAATGATATGTATATTTTTTAATTTGGTGTGATGTGAAATATCTAAATACCCACCTTTAATGTTGTGCTTGTTCAGTAGTGGGTAATGTAAATGATAAGAAAAACGTTTACCGGTAGTGTCCATGATTGTTAGGTAGAGTGTCAGCCTTACAACCATAAGGTTCCGACTCACATTTTTGGAAACAGTGGTTAACTTACAGACTGCTAGTTTTCCCACACATTCAGCACAAGTAATAGTGTGGTTTCACCTGCCAGCAAGTTAACATAATTCTTTTGATTTCTTTTCAAAATTTTAGAGTCATCCATTTTGAAATAAATTACTTTATTGACACCCAAAGAAATGTGACCAAAATTATAGGATTTGTTTATTAACCCTTTACCTGATATGCCAATTTGGGGTGCTTCCATTTCAGGTACAAATAAAGATATGATGTCAAAAATGTGTACAAATGAGGATACAGATATCTGATTGAGTGGAAAACATTGTGGGAAAAGGAGAAATTGCTTGTTACGAGCAATTTCTGCTTTTCCCACAGTGTTTTCAAAAGCCATCTGTTGTTGATACATCAAAATGAGTATCTATGGAGTAAAGGGTTAACTCTTTACCACATGACAAATTTTAAACTTGTCCAAATTGAAGAACTTGCAGATGACTTGCATTAATCAAAAACTGAAATTTGTTTGTTTCTAGCAGGGTAAAAGACATTGTGGTGACCAGCATTTTTTCTGTTCCTAACAATGTTTCAAAAAGGCTTCTATCTCAGTGTCGTATAAACCAGGGATTTTTTGGTACAGGGTTAAAGGGTAGAAAATGTGAGAAAAAGCATTTCATTATTTATTCTTCTTGAATGTTTTCAAAAGCCTTCTCCTCGAGATTGTTTGAAACTCTGTGTTTGGTGAACGGTTTGGTGTCTCTTTGCCACACAACCTCAACTTTTAATGACAGTAAAAAAGTAAGATTTTAATAACAGTGTGGGAAAAAGAGATAATTTAAAAGCATTTTCTCCTTTTCCCAGAATGTTTTCCATCCTTCCCAAAAAAAAGAATTAATATTTGAGCCACTTGTGTTGTACAATGTTTCAAGTGCCTGTTAAAATTTATTCCAATAGTATTTTATTGTCTATTTCTTAAATTTCACGATGGTCTCAGAAGTAGACTACTTGGAATTATTATACCCCTGCAAAACCAATGTTTTTGGGGGTATACTGGAATCAGCCTGTGGGTCTGTGTGTCCATCTGTCTGTGTGTCCGTCTGTCAGTGTGTCCATCTGTGTACAAAATACTGACAAAGAGCTGGCGGTGGTATAAAGCCACATTCAGTGACAGCTCTAGTTTGCTAAGGTGTTGAAAAAAGTGTTGCTAGCCATACTGAAATTGGTAGAATTTGTTTTTGTATTTTTAGATTGTTGATGGATGTATCACAAAGGACAGCGATTTCTTCTGCTATGGGGGGAAAACCATTTACAGGAATTTACGGAGAGAGTGCAAGGTTGGAGTACCATCTTCTTAGCCCCTTACGAAAGGACAAATGTACTTGACTAAATTGAAAGCATTTGCAGATGACAAAATGAATTTAGCTGATATGATGATTATATCATTGTTTGGATGGAAAACATTTTAGTTACCAGCATTTTCTCAATTTCCCACAATGTTTTCAAAAGCTGTTTTCTTTAGGATCATCAAAAATTTGGATTGTGTGGAAAATGTTCAATGCAGAATTACACTTCCTAGTTTTGTTGAATAATACACTGTAAACACTAAAGTGATATTTTTTCAAATATTTGACATTCTCTTTTCTATCAGCTATCATGTTGGGAATAAAGCAAGAACTTATTCAGCTAGAGAGATGGAGTAACAGTATTCTTTCTAGCACAAAGTTTTAGTTATTCCCCTTTGACCTTCATTTTTATGGCATTTTTTTTTTACATGTCCTGAGCAAAACTTTATCATTTTATGTAAGATTGACTTGAAATATGGCATGCTTATTTGTTGCAATATTTGGAAGTGCAGTGCACTAGAATCGCAACTCTACCTCTTGCTATCTTTGAGTTATTTCCCTTTGATATCATTCTACCCCCACAAAACAAATGTTTTTGGGGGTATACTGGAATCAGCCAGATGTCCATCCTTGTGTCTGTCCATGTGTCCGTCTGTGTAGAAAATACTAGAAATTTTATGTGGCGAACTCCTACAGTTTTCCTTCAATTGTAGTAGTACTGATCGTATATTGAAGATTTGCAACACACAATTTTCAAATGTCATCTCTTCCTGGTTGATGAATTATCTCCCCTTGAACTTGACTTTTTTTCTGTCATAGTGCTGGCAGGAGTATTAGGTCACATTCAGTGACAGCTCTAGTTTTTACAGTATTTAGTACTTGTCCGGAGTATAACTTTGTTATCTCACGTCAGACTGACATCAAATTGGTTTGCATGTTTCTTGCAATAAAACTGAGTACTTTGTGCAAGAACAGTAACTCTACCTAGCACGCATTTTGAGTAATGTCATTTTGATCTTCATTTTTACAGTATTTCTTGCTTGTCTGGAATGGAAATTTGAAGTCTCAAGTCAAATAGTAAACATGTTTGTTGCATTATATGTCCTTTGCAACCATTATGCCTCCTCAATATCTGGCAGTGGGATGGGCATATCTTGCGATATTTGTCTCTCTTGTTTCATTATCATTTGGCTTTGAACCTTGATATTTGGTATTATCTTCATTGTAGACTACTGCTTAGTACTCAGGTGAGCGATATAGGACCATCATGGTCCTCTTGTTCATGTAAGTCAATTTTTTTTGCCACTTTTGAATGAGTAGTCTAGAAATATAGATACAGTGTCTTCTTTTTTAGCTCACCTGAGCACAACATGCTCAAGGGGAGCTTTTAGGATCACCCGGTGTCCGTCGTGCGTCAGTGTGTCGTGCGTCGTCAACAATTCTTTAAACATCAACTCCTCCTAAACCGCTGGGCGGATTTGGACCAAACTTGGCTGGAATGTTCCTTGGGAGGTCCTCTTTAAAAATTGTTCACAGAATTTGATTCCGTCAAAAATTCTGGTTGCCATGGCAACGAAATAGAATTTTTTAGGAAATTCTTTAAAAATCTTCTTCTCTGAAACCGCTGGCCAGATTTTAAAATAATTTCACACAGATGTTCCTTGGGTGACCCTTTTCAAAAATTGTTTGCGAAATTTTGATCCGTCAAGAAACATGGCTCTGGTGAATGGGGGCTTCTTGCACTATACAGAAATGATGAAATTCTTAAAAATTCTTCTTCTCTGAAACCGCTGGCCAGATTTTAAAATAATTTCACAGAGATGTTCCTTGGGTGACCCTTTTCAAAAATTGTTCGCGAAATTTTGATCCATCAAGAAACATGGCTCTGGTGAATGGGGGCTTCTTGCACTATACAGAAATGAAGAAATTCTTAAAAATTCTTCTTCTCTGAAACTGCTGGCCAGATTTTAAAATAATTTCACAGAAATGTTCCTTGGGTGACCCTTTTCAAAAACTGTTCGCGAAATTTTGATCCATCAAGAAACATGGCTCTGGTGAATGGGGGCTTCTTGCACTATACAGAAATGAAGTAATTCTTTAAAATTCTTCTTCTCTGAAACTGCTGGTCAGATTTTGAAATAATTTCACCGAGATGTTCCCTGGATGAACCTTTCCAAAAATTGTTCGTGAAATTTTGATAGGTCAAGAAACCTGGCTCTGGGGAATGGGGGCTACTTGCGCTATAGGGAAATGAAGAAATTCTTAAAAATTCTTCTTCTCTCGAACGGCTGATCAGATTTTAAAATAATTTCACAGAGATGTTCCTTGGGTGACCCTTTTCAAAAATTGTTCGTGAAATTTTGATTCATCAAGAAACATGGCTCTGGTGAATGGGGGCTACTTGCACTAAAGGGCAATGAAGAAATTCTTAAAAATTCTACTCTGAAACGGCTTGTCAGATTTTGGAAAATTTTCACAGAGATATTCCTTGGGTGACCCTTTTCAAAAGTTGTTCGTGAAAGTTTGATTCGTCAGGAAACATTGCTCTGGTGAATAGGGGCTACTTGCACTACATGTATATGGAAATTCTTCTTCTCTGAAACTGCTGGTCAGATTTTGAAAGGACTTTCACAGGTGACCTTTTAAAAATTGCTTGTCAAAATGATGATTTTGTTTCCAGTGTTTCAATACATGTACTTTCAAAAAAAAAAAAGGCTATGGTCCTCTCAAAAATTCAGGTGAGCGATCCAGGGCCATTTTGGCCCTCTTGTTTATGAAGAGTTAACATTCTATTTTCAGGCGTATGTTTTTGACATGTTCAAAATGAGTGACATTGAGTCCAAACTAGGTTACCAACGATCAGACTTGGTTGCCATGGCATTGTTGCTGGGATGTGATTATAATCAAGGTGGGGTAAAAAATGTTGGCAAAGACAAAGCTGTGACTCTTACAAAAATTTGGAAGGAGAAAGGGATTGATCCATTGAAGAGGTAAGAATTGTGAATATGCTACATACAGAGATTTGGAGATAAAAATGTCATATTAGTTTTTGATAAACCAAAGATATTTCTAGAACATTCATAAATATCATGCAGATCAAAGTGTCATTTTATGACAAAGTCTACATCATTCATTATGTCATTATTAAACATAATCCATATCCATTTCATCTAAAATCTCTGCTGAATTTTTGTTGTTAACAGTTGATAAAAAGAGAAAAGAATATGTACATATCGTTGTCATATATCAAAACTATCAGTACATGGTGTTGTCAAATGTCAAAAATATCAGTACATGGTACTGTCATATATCCAAAATATCAGTAAAAAGTGTTGTTGTATATTAAAGATATTGGTACATAGTGTTGTCATATGTAAAAAATATCTGTACCATGTTGTCATATGTCAAAAATATCAGTACATGGTGCTGTCATAATTATATAAAAAATCTCAGTGTTGTCATATTTTGAAGATGTCATATATAAAATTATCTGTACATGGTATTTTTATATTTCAAAAATATGTTTACATAGTGTTGTTAATTACCTTAAAAATGTCTAATTTGGTCATGAGAATTGATGATTGTGTCACCAAAGCTTGACAACTATCCATTCCCCAAACCTCAACAGATATTTTTGATACAGAACAACGCTGTGTATGTTCTATTTACAGAATATTGGGATGGCAAGAGAACAAAGAATTGGATGAGGCTGAGCTTAAAAGTAAAAGTCGAAGTCATAAATATCCACATTGTAAAAAATGTGGCCATAAAGGTAAGACAATATAGACATCGTCAATTAAATCATAACTCTTTTCCAAATGACCAAATCTTAGACTGGTACAAATTGGACATTAGCACTTTCCCAAATGACAGAATTTTAGACTAAGCCAAATTGAAAAAATTTCAAGGCATACAACCATATTATAGTGAAAAAAAATATATATGGGCCTTGAGATAGAAGCCTTTTTAAAAGCATTGTGGGAAAAGGAGAAAATGCTGGTCACCAGCATTTTCTCCTTTTCCCACAATGTTTTCTATCCTGCTGGAATCAAATTTCAATTTTTGAGTTACCATACATTGAATTTTTCATCTTCAAGTGCTTTGAATTTGGACCAGTCTATTATTTTCTCATATGGTATAAGTTTAGTAAAGAGGTAAACAGACAAGTAACTTCCTAGACTAGTACACTTTTAACGACGTTTGGTATAAATGTTTACGCGCATCCATACTGCGCATGTGTATTTCTCACAGATAGTAAAACTATCAGCGCTATTGTGTATTTTTCGCACAAATGGCAATAGTAACAGCGGACCGACGGTGCACTTTTACAAGAAGAACATTCTACGGATGGTAATAGCACGGTTGCACTAGCCATGGTATTCTATGGTTGAAATAAAAAGCGGAAGTTTTCAACAAAACGAATGCTTATTTGATGTGGAAAAGGGTATTTTTTACGCAATGTCAGCCATCCAACGATGAAAATGTTACAGCTTCTGACGTTTTCCTGAAACTGGCAGGCCAGTTGTCGTGCTATCCTTTCCGGAGAAGGTGATAGCATCAAAACTGGCCTGCTAGTGTAAGGATGATATGACTGTTGAAGAATTAGCTGGAAAAAAGTCCAGATACACAGCAAACAATGAAACAGGCAGAAAATTGAAGCTGTTGAAGTATACCTATTTCTTGAAGTATAGCTATTTCCTCTTTGAAAAATACTGTGAGAAAAGGGAAAATTTCTTCCACTGAATAATTTTTCCCTTTTCCATCATGTCAGCCGAGCTTTTATCCCTTTCCTTGGAAAAAATTAACTTCAAATGTGACCTTCATGCCTTTTTCCTGGGGAAAAAAGCACGGGTCGGTGCCATTTTTATTTTTCTTATTTTGAAGATTTATAAGTACTATGATTGTGGAAATTTAAAAAAAAAATCTGTCTGTTAGAAAGTATGTTTTTATTGAAAATTCACCCTTAACCTGGTCAAATTATCTCCCTGTTTAACTCAATGGTCTATATATAAAATGCATATTGGTACATTTGTCATGCTCAGAACCAGGCTTTTATATGTTTTTTGTGCAAAACTGAATTATTTTTCTTTAAAGTGATGTATATTTGTATATTTTTCTGGCAATTTCCCTGTTTAATTGACTATTCAAGGAAAGTGTGCTAAATCCAGTATATGCTGAATTTTGTAACTGTATATACCTTTTTCAAAAGCGAATTTCTCGGAAACGAGCATGGGGACCCCCATTTGTTTTCATTGTAATCTACAAGAGACATGATGAGCTTTGTATGTGCAAAGTTTAAAAAAAATCTGTCCGTTGGAAGAATTTGTCATAAACGTCTTTAAAACATTTTGCAGAAGACCAAGTGAAATGTAACTTACGTGAGAGAATTATGTAGAAGGGTAGTACACCTAGACATGGAAGAATGTGAAGGTTACAATTAGTGTCTCCTTATTTGCCTTATTTTTCCAAAAGCTGTCTTATTCAAGGTTAGGAAGAATATTGGGTTCTTTAGTAAAGGCTAATTTTATGCATATTAGATATTTCAGCTGAACTCTGGCAAAAAGGGGTTATAATGTATCTCCATTGTCCATGATACAAAGCAAATAAAGAAATAATTATTCATCCGTAAAACCAATTTTATCTCTTGATCAACTGTATCGGAGGTTAGCATGGCCCTTTTACATGGATGAAGTTGACCAAAAAATGTCCACCTATGTTAGCCTGCACAGACTGTGCAGGTTCATATGGGTTGACAGTCTCAGCAGATGTATAAAGCCCCTTTTAATCACAGAGTATACCTCATCCTTCTTTGAAGAACAGATAGACCTACAGTATTGTAAAAGATTCTTGGTAGATTTTTATACCCCTGCAAAACAAATGTTTTCAGGGATATACTGGAATCAGCCTATCTGTCCATCTGTGTGTCAGTGTATCTATCTGTGTACAAAATACTAGTAGTTGCCTGTTTCTGTCAAAGCACTGTCGGGGGTATTAACCCTTTCCCAAACGACAAAAAACTTTTGGACTGGACCAAATTGAAAGCATTTGCAGATGACAATTCAGCTCTTGCTGAAAAGATTATTTCTGTCTATGATAGGGTAGAAAACATTGTGAGAAAAGAAGAAAATGCTGGTTACCAGCATTTTCTCCTTTTCCCACAATGTTTTCAAAAGGCTACTATTCTATACCGGTAAAAATCAGGGATTGTTTTGGAAAGGGTTAAGTCACATTCAGTAACAGCTCCAGTTTTATCTACAGGCAACACTCAGAGTCATCAGAAGGCAGGATGTGCTGTTTGTAAAACTGAGGCTGACTGTAATGGGTCATGTGACATTTTATGCAATTGTGATTGGCACAGAGAAGATCAGCTGATACAGAAACATAAGTTAGAGGTCACTGTAAGGCAACGGTCAAGAGAAACAACTGATTTTTTACAGAAGAGTAACAAAGTACCATGAATTTTATAATGTCTTATCTTTTCATGTCTGACAGAACATAAGCAGAGCTCCAGATAAGAGGGAGTAATAGTATTCTAAGGCAGTTACTTTTCTTTCAAACCCCATGTTGTGGGTACTCATTAGAATCGTATCGATGAGACGATTCTAATGAGTACCCATAACACAGGATTTAGTGTACAATAATTAATGTTTTTAATTTTGAAATCAAAATGACTCCCTCTATCTGGAGCTCTGATAAGTGAAATATTTATGAACCTGTTTTGCTGACCTGAGCATGATAGGTTTAACAGAATAACCAAAATTTCTTCAAATTTCATTTAAAGCTTATTTTGAAAACTTCTCCTTCCTTTTCTCACAATATTTTCTAATGAATACTACAGAGGCTTATATCTAAAAATATTAACTTGCCTTTATTAATTCTTTACCAAACGACAAAATTTTACACTGCTACAAATTGAAAGCATTTGCAGACGACAAATCAGATGTTGTTAAAATGGAGATTTCTTTTTTCGATGAGTAGAAAACGTTGTGGGAAAAGGAGAAAATGCTGGTGACCAGTATTTTATCATTTTCCCACAATTTTTTCAAAAGGCTTCTTTTCCAGGGTCGTTAAAAGTAGGGATTGTGTGGTAAAGGATTAAAAGCAAATAATGGAGATGGGACATGAAGTGTGCCCCAATTACTAACATTTTTCCTTTTTCAAAGTTTGTGAAACATTGTGGGAAAAGGAGAAAATGTTTTTCTATGTTTTTCAAAAGGCTGTTAGCTCAGTTTGTCAAAACATAGAAGTTTTTGGTTTACCATACCCCAAATTAATCCTTCACCAAACAATCCTATTTTACTGACCCTGACAGAGAAAGGTTTTAAGTATATTGGGAAAAGGAGAAAACACTGATAACCAGTATTTTCTCCTTTTCCCACAATGTTTTTAATCCTATCATAGACAAATTCAGTCATTTGAGCAACATTTGAATTGTCATCTTCAGATGCTTCAACTCTTTACCAAACGACAAATTTATAGACTGGTCCAAATTGAAAGCATTTGAAGGCAACAAAATAAAAGTGACTGAAAATTTCAAGTTTGTATTTGGAAGGGTAGAAAACATTGTGGGAAAAGGAGAAAATGCTGGTTACCAGCATTTTCTCCTTTTCCCACAATTTTTTCAAAAGGCTTCTACCTCAGGGTCATCAAAAGTCGTCATTATGTGGTAGAGGGTTAAATTTGGACCAGTCTAAAGTTTTGTCATTTTGAAGAAGAGTTAATGGGAAAAAAAAACGTTTATACCAGGTTGTAGAAGAATTTATGAAGCCTGACCTTAGCATTGATCTCAATAAAGATGACATAGTTTTGAGGCCAGTTAACTTTAAATTTGGACTAGTCGAAAGTTTTGTCATTTTGTGGAAGAGTTAATGGGAAAAAATGTTTTTATCAGGTTGTAGAAGAATTTATGAAGCCTGACCTTGGCATTGATCTCAGTAAAGATGACCTAGTTTGGAGGCCAGTTGATATGAAAGCTCTGGTGGATTACCTTAATTGCAAACTGTTCATGCCACAGACCAAGGTCATAGAGGTCATAACCCCAGTGTTCATTGTGAGTCAACTTTATCAGGACGGAGATGACTTAATGTTTACCCCAACCAGGTAAATGTCTCTTGAGCTCTATGCTCTTTGCTCCCTAGTTTTAACTCTTTACCACACAATCCCTACTTTTAACGATCCTGAGAAAGAAAACCTTTGAAAACATTGTGGGAAAAGGGGAAAATGCTGGTTATTGTCTGCAAATGCTTTCAATTTGGACAAGTCTAAAAGTTTGTTGTTTGGTAAAGAGTTAAGGAAAACGAAGAGAGGCTGGCGAGCAGCATTTTTTTCCCTTTCACCATGTTTTCCATCCTTTCTTTCGTTGTCTGCAAATGCTTTTATTATTGACAAGTGTAAATTCATTCTTTACTGATATTTTAGACTGGTTGAAAGCATTTGCATACAAATTAAATGTGTCTCAAATCATTGGATTGGTTTCTGAAAGATTAGAAAGTTTTCTTCGTTTCCAACTATATTTTCAAAAGTTTTAGTTTTGCAGAGTCATTAACTTTTTACCACATGATTAAATTTTGGACTAGTCCTAAATGAAAGCTTTTGAAGACGACAAAATAGTTTATGTCAATAATTGAAATTTGACTTGGAAAGGGTAGTAAAATTTATTTATGGATGGATGTGAAACTTTCTGGGAAAAAGAGAAAACGTTTATTACCAACATTTCCTCCTTTTCCCACGATTTTTTCTAAAGCTTTCTCAGGGTTGTTAAAAACCAGGATTGGAGATTTAACGACTCAAAGTAATAAGGTCAGAGCTCCAGATACAGGGATTTCAAAATCGAAAATATCAATTATTCTCCAGTAAACCCTATTTTGTGGGTACTCAATAGAATCGTCTCATCGAGAAGATTCTAATGAGTACCCACAACATAGGGTTTGGAAAGGAAACAAAGGATTTAGAATACCATCATCCCTCTTATCTGAAGCTCTGATAAGGTTGTTGAAAACAATGTGGGAAAAGGAGAAAATGCTGGTAACCAGTATTTTCTCTTTTTCGCACAATGTTTTTCTATCCTTTCACAGACAATGGCATGATTTGAGTCACATTCAATTTGTCTTTCTGTAAATGTGTTCATTTTCGACGTTATAAATTTTGTAGTGTGGTATATAGAGTCAAGTGAAGTGTTAACTTTAAAAAATGAACTAAGCTCTGCAATGATAGAGATCATGCAGATTTTTATTTACACCTCCATAGGAACATGCGGGATATCTAGTTTTAATTCCTTTGGTGACAAAAATCGTGACAGAGTTTTGACACCAGCAAGTTTTTAGTTGTGAAAATTTACTGATTATAATTTACATGTTTTGTACCTCATGGTGATAAAGTATTAATACGATACATATATAGAAAATTGTTGATAATTGAAAAAGCCCCATGTTGCCTATTGCAACAAGCTGAAGGATAGACTATTTACTCTTCAGAAAATGACAAAATTTTAGACTTGTCCAAATTCAAAGCAACTGCGGACGACCAAGCAGGTGAGGTTTAAATCATTGGTTGTCTTTGAGTAGAAAACATTGTGGGAAAAGGAGAAAATGCAGGTAACTCTCCTTTTCCCACATTGTTTTCAAAAGGCTACTTTTGCAGGGTCGGTAAAACTTGGTATTATGTGGTAAAGGGTTAACCCTTTACCGTATAACAAAATTGTTGACCAGTACATATTAGATTTTATAGACATTTAGTAAAATATAGCTCATTTGATGGAATTCATCTCTGAAAAACCAGCATTTTCTCCTTTTCCCACAATGTTTTTAAAAGCTGTCAACATCATAGTTGGGATTTTGTGTTAGAGAGGTAACCCTTTACCAAATGTTGTTTTTTTTTACAACTCTGAGATTCTCAAAGATGGTGACCACCAGATTTTTCTTCTTTTTCCCCACAATGTGTTTTTCCTATTCATAGGCCAACCAAAAAATTTGTGAAACATCTACAAATGATTTGAATTTGGACCAGTCCAAGATCTTTTCATGTGGTAAAAAGTTCAATACATCCTTGTACAATATGGTTTTCAACACAAATTGAGATTTACAACATAATTTTAGACTCAACTCTTTACCAAATGACAAAATTTTAGACTGGTCCAAATTAGAAGCACTTGCAGACAACAAAATAAAGGTAACTCAAAATTTGAAACTTGTTGCATTTGCAGATATTAGTTTAAATGTAGTTCAAATGCAGGATTTAGTCTTTTATAGGGTGGAAAACATTGTTGGAAAAAGAGAAAATGCTGGTTACCAGCATTTTCTCGTTTTCCAACAATGTTTTCAAAAGGCTTGTTTGGGTAAAGGGTTAACCAAATTGAAAGCTTATGAAGAAAATTTAGATGCAACTCAACAACTTAAATCTGCCTTTGGAATGGAAGTTACTATTGTAAGAAAAGCAAAGTTTTCTACCCTGATAGAGACCTTCAGCTCATTGGTCACAAGTTTGATTTTGTTGTTTCAAATGTTTTCAAATTCACAGATTGCAAACTTTGTTTAGGAAAGGGTTGAGCATATAACGGATGTTTCATGTGATATTTCAAAAAGTAGGAAATGCTTATAATAAAGACTATATCTTATTTAGTGTGATTTAGATTTTAGTGTGATTGAATTGTTGCGATATGATACCTTACATCATTTGTATTTGGTGAACAAATGAGACTGTGTAGATGGCCTCTGGTTTGAGCCACTCATTTAACCCTTTATCAGATGACAAAATTTTAGACTGGGCAAAATTGAAAGCATTAGCAGACTACAAAATTAAAGTGACTCTGAAATTGAAATTTGTTTTTGGAAGGGTAGAAAACAATGTGGGAAAAGGAGAAAATGCTGGTTACCAGCATTTTCTCCTTTTCCCAATATGTTTTCATAAGGCTTCATTCACAGATTCGTTAAAACCAAGGATTGTTTGGTTAAGAGTTTAACCCATTACCAAGCGACAATATTTTAGACTGGTCCAAATTCAAAGCGATTGCAGATGACAAAATACCAGCATTTTCTCCTTTTCCCACAATGGTTTCTAAAGGCTTCTTTCTCAGGGGCTTCAAAAGTAGGGATTGTTTGGTAATGGGTTAAGCCAATTTTTTTCCAAAATTTGAAATGTGTTGACTTCTGTTGTCACTTGTCATAGCAGGCCTTTGAATCAGGAGTGACAGCATAAGCTACTGAGTAAACTTGATGTATACAGAGTGTTTTCTTTATGTCTACCACAAATTGATTTGGCAGAGAAATCTTATCTTTGGTGGAGTCATCTGTCATTATGTCTCTGTCATGTTTGTCACCTCCACATCCCCTGAATCTTTTGTCTGACTTTGGGCATTGACTTTTAGAAAATAGTGTTGATTTGTCTTTTATCTATTTTAGGATAGAAAGGCAATGTAAACACTGTGGAGTGCTGGGATATTTGGTATCATGGGATAAAACAGGTGAGTGTTTCCTATTCAGGTTTTAACCCTGAGAAAGAAGCCTTTTGATAACAGTTTGGGAAAAAGAGAGCATTTTCTCCTTTTCCCACAATGTTAAGTACCCAATAAATATTGGGCTTGTCCTTTAAGAATTCCTTTGCTATAGTGAAGGGTTAAGTCAACAGTATGTTGCAAAATGGCAGAAAAAATTGATATATCTACAACATTTTAAGTTCTTAGAGAGAGTTTGGATTGCCAGGGTCAAAACTTTCATACCTTTGATAACTAGCCCTTACTGTACTTTGTTATCCGAGTTGCTGCATATATATAGGCTTTCCATGCTCCATTCAGCTCAGCATGAAACTTCAAAATTATACAGAAATGGTTAGATACTGTCAACGTCGGTATAGTATGCATGTCAGAAAATTTGAAAAATACCGATTACAGACATTCTGTGTATGGAAAAGTTTGCAAGTGCAAGACACCTGTTATTTGTTGGTATACTTGAAGTAAAATACATGTACACTAACAGAAAAGTTTGCAAATCTTTCAAAGTCGTGAAATCACAAAAATGTCTATGGCGCAAAAATTTCTTTTTTTACAGTAAACTTTACAGAGCAATATTTAGATTTTCCAACCTTCTCTTTTCCTTGCTTGTCTGAGCTCCCCAGCGCAGTCGGTAGCATACAGGACTCAAGAACAGGGGCTTGCTGGTTCTATCCCCTGCTCAGCCAATTACTTTCTGAGGATTGATGATAACCATTTGGACAGGATTCATTTCTCTCGTTCAGCTGATCATTGTTTGACAATGGTTATGTTGAAAAGCAGCCAGTGGCTTGGAATGAATATTGTGTGAAGTACTGGTAAAAGAAACATTGATAGGTGCACTACCATCATGATATAACTGAAATAATGTTGGAAAATGGCATTAAGTCTTTACCAAATGACAATATTACCTACTGGTCCAAATGGAAAGCATTTGCAGATGACAGAGTAAAAAGTTGAAATTTGGTTTGGGAATGGTAGCAAACATTGTGGGAAAAGGAGAAAATGCTGGTGACCAGCATTTTCTCCTTTTCCTCACAATATTTTCAAAAGGCTTCTTTCTCGGGGTCGTTAAAAGTTTGGATTCTGTGGTAAAGAGTTAAGGCCATACGTTCAATCAGTAGATCCTTCTTCATATTCAATGCAATCCTTATTTCTCACTATTGTTCTTGACGATGCACTGATGTAATTGAAAGTTTGAGCACAAACTGTTGTTTTCAAAAACTGTCCACTACAAGAATGCTAGATGTTCTAACATTAAGCGGAAGAGGAAAACAAAGCCACCATGTATCTTTTTAGCATAGAAGAGGGAAAAAGCTGGTATCAATTTGAAATAAAGGTTATATGGTATTTCATACCTGAACACGACAATTCAATTTTTTCCCCAGTTGCATAGCCCTACTATAAAATACCAGATTTCGAGTTCAGTCAAGAAAATAAAATTTCAACCTTAATCATAATTAACAACAATGCCCTATGTTTCTTTCACAGACAGAAATACATGGCCAATGGCAAGCTGTGTTGAAGTGAAGGTTGAGAAAAAACTCTTTGCCAGAAGGTTCCCAGACCTGGTTACGGAGTTTGAGAAAAGAACAGCTACTAAAGCCCCAGCAGGTTTGTAGTTCTAACAAAGAAACCACATGATCACTTAAGTCTTTATCACACAACAAAATTTTAGGCTTGTCTAAATTCAAAGCATAAAGCCATTATTTTTCCAAGAAACTCTCATTGAAACAGAAAGTAGGTTCTCTTGTTTTCATAAGTGCCTGTAAGACCAAGACCTACTGGAAAGGGGAATCACATTATAAGATTTTTATAAGTGCACTTTGAAAGTTGGTGCAGTTTTAACTCTTAACCAAACAGTCCGTGTTTCTTATGATCCTGAGATAGAAACCTTTTCAAAACATTGTAGGAAAAGAAGAAAATGCTGGTTAACAGCATTTTCTCATTTTCCAACAATGTTTTCTGCTCTGCTGGAAACAATTTTCAAATTTTGAGTTACGTTTAATTTGTCATCTGGAAGTGCTTTCAGTTTGGACCAGTCTAAGATTTTGTTCCTTGGTAAAGATTTAATGTAGGCAATTGTGAAACTTGGTCAATCATAAACAAGCCATGCTCGAGCAAAAAGGAGTTTGATGCATTACAATAAGCAAGTCATCACATTTAAATGGGACAGTGAAATCTATTCTGAGTAACACCGGAATGATTTATGAGATAGAATGTTCTTCAACATGCAGAAAACTAACCAATAGCAGAAGGACTGAACAGGTAGACATGGATTGATAGTGTTTGAAGATGCATTACTATGGGAGACCATTCTTTCATGCATGGCTTTGTCCAGATTGTCCAAGCTCTGTGGTTATGGTATTGGTCTTTTTAACCTTGAAAAATTAGGATATTTTCGGCATTGGTTGGAATCCCACCAGATGCGGTTGGTATTTTAGCTATGCATTTCTTGCATACTTTTATGTTTGTCAGACGAGGGCTTATCTGGGATTGGCCATTAAGCCATTAATCTCATTTGTTGTCCAGAAACGGACTTTCTGCCTAATAAGGTTTTGAGTCATCAATAAATGATGACTTTAGAGAGGGTGTATAATGGGAGACCACTCCTTCATGCATGGCTTCATCCTGATTTAAATACGGTGCCTAATAACTGCATCAGGGAGATATTTCTTTGGCTCAGTGATTATGGTATCGGTCTTTTAAACCTAGAAAAACGAGGACATTTGTCTACAGGGGTTCAAATCCTGCCAGATGCAGTTTGTATTTCAGCTGTGCATTTGTTGCAAACTTTCATGTTCATGAGAGCATTAACTCTTTACCACACAATCCCTACTTTTAATGACTTGGAGGAAGAATCCTTTTGAAAACATAGTGGGAAAAGAAGAAAATGCTGGTAACCAGCATTTTCTCCTTTTCCCACTATGTTTTCTACTCTTCTAAAGTCAAGTTTCAATTTTTGCGTTGCATTTATTTTGTCGTCTGCAAATGCTTTCAATTTGGACAAGTCTAAAGAATTGTCGTTTGGTAAAGAGTTAAACCCCCCTTTTCACGAAGTATTACATAGGATGTGATAGTTCACTTCTATTTTTTTTGTAGTCAAGAGAAAAGAGAACATGACATCTGGTAAAGATGATACTACTCCCTTAAAGAAGACAGTTTCAAGCAAAGATCCACAAAATAAAAGTCGGTCATTTGTGGAAGATAAGCAGAATTTACAGAAACAAAAGTTTCCATCCATAACTCAATTCTTTACACCACAACCATCATCAGATCAAAAGTCTGCAAATAAACAAACTCCATCAACTGTAAGCCAATCCATTTTTGGTCAGACATCTGTAAGCCAGTCATCTACAGAAGGATCAGCTCAGGCTCAAGTATCCATCAAGAAACAGGCTGTAGATCAGGCATCTGTAAGTCAGACAACTGCAAGTCAGCCAGCTGTACATCAACAGTCTGTGTGTCAACCATCTGTATGTCGACCATCTTTAAGTCGGCCATCTTTATGTCAACCATCTGTAAGTTACCAAAATGTAGGCACAAAGAGGCAGCTGAATTTTAGTAAAGCATCACTAGCAACTCCAAAGAAGCTGCATTTAGATCATGATGGTAAGTTACAGTCAGGTATAAAGACTGAAAGACAAAACACACCTGTAAAACAAGGAGTCCAAAGCAAAGGTATACTAAAAGGACAGGTTAAAAAGAAAGTAAAGGGAGTGTGGCATACCACATTTTATGGGACCAAAGGCTCAGGTCTTAAAATATTTAACTCTACAGAGCCGGTCATTGATCTCACAGAGGATGAGACAGATGAGGTACAGGAGAATCATGCTAGTAGTTATACAACCAGTGTCAGAGGAAGTATGAAATATCCAGATTTGACAGGTGAAGATAAAATGGCAGCAAGCAGTGATGGTGTAATAAAATCCATCCATGGATTAGGAAGTATTAGATATCCAAATTTAATAGTTGAAAATAGGGGAAGGGTAGCAAGCACAGGTGTTGCATCAGTTGTTAATGTGGTAAAAGATAGTAGTAAAGTTGGACAGACATTTGGTGTGAGTGAGAGTGGGCTGCTTAAACTTCAGGAACAATCTGAATTGGAGAAACTAGACTTGAGACTTGGGAACAAAAATGATTTTGAACTTGTTGAGGTCTCGGAAGAAGAGTTAAATTTGTCATTGACATAATTATCAATGGAGTGTATAGACCTTCTTTTAGACTGCATGTACTATTCCCCTACAAAGTTAACTTGTTACCAAACAACAAAATTTCGCGATTGTCCAAGTCGAAAGCATTTGCATACGACAAATAAATGTAACTGAAAATTTGAAATTTGTTTTGTGAAGGATAGAAAACATTGTGGGAAAAGGAGAAAATGCTGGTTACCAGCATTTTCTCCTTTTCCCACAATGTTTTCTAAAGGCTTCCATCTCAGAGTCATCAAAAGTAGAGATTGTGTGGTAATGGGTTAAGCTACACCGACATTGGCTGTTAGATCTAATTTGCCTCCATTATTTCTAAATATGTTTTAGTTTATGTAAACATATTGATTGAAAATACAATGTTCTTTCTTTGAAATTTCATTGTTACATTCTCTCATCTCATTGATTGAAAATACAATGTTCTTTCTCTGAAATTTCATTGTTACATTCTCTAATCTCATTCACAAATTATGTCGCCCAGTAAGGCCATAAGAAATCTATTTGAGCCATACTCTGATAAAAGTGGCTTAATGTATCTCAATGATGCATCATTAGACATGTACAAAGCAAGCCATCACATAGTTATGGATCCAGTTTTATAAACAACTGGCTTAGAATTAAAGTAGACTGGTCCTAGGACATACAGAAAATTGACTAATGGTGAACAGTTTAGGCCCATGTAAGCCGGCACAGGGATACTTTTCGCAGATGCCTTAACCCATTACCACACAACAAAATTTTAGACCAGTCCAACTTGAAAGCATTTGGAGACTACAGTTTCAGTGTGGCTCAAAAGATGCAAATTTTCTTTGATGGGTAGAAAACATTGTGGGAAAAGGAGAAAATGATGGTTTCCAGCATTTTCTCCTTTTCCCACAATGTTTTCAAAAACATTCTTCTTCAGGGTCGTTAAAAGTAGGGATTATGTGGTAAAGAGTTAAGCCTCATTATTACAGATAATGGCACATTTATAATGATCAGCAAATACATAGATTGCAAGAATTGAATTTCAGAGATGATTTAACTCTTTACAAAACAATTCTTAGTTTTTACTACCCAGGGTAAGAAGCCTTTTGAAAAAATTGTGGGAAAAGGAGAAAATGCTGGTAACCAGCATTTTTCCTTTTCCCACTATGTTGTGTACCCTTCTAAGGTCAATTTTCAATTTTTGAGTCACATATTTGTCGTCTCAAATGTTTTCAATTTGGACAAGTCTAAAATTTTGCTTTAACGTGATTTTGCAAAAGATTAGAAGACTGTGCTACTGATTAGGTGTATTGTCTCATTTTTGTTTTGCCTCTATCTACTCCTGCATACTTCAGGGAGCCTCTTTCACTTTTACTGATATTTTTTTTTTTATAATGTACCTCCATATATTTGTCATATCTTATATTTGGTTATCTTTTGATGATGCATCATTTTTTTTCATTTGTTTTATGGAATTATTTTTTCATCTATTAATAGTTTTGATTTTACATTCGTATGAAAATAGGATTCTTTTGTAATATGTATTTCATGGTGTACATTTCAGTCATAATTGTGATCTCAATTAACTTATTCTGTCATTCAGTGATAATTATCCTTTTATATGTATAACATTTTATGCCCTTGCAGGTGATAGCTTTGGAAAACATGGCAAGAAAAGGAGCAATTGCTTGTAACAAACAATTTCTCCATTTCCAGGATGATTCCCACAATGTTATTGAACTCTTTACCATACGACATAATTTTAGACTGGTCCAAATTGGAAGCATTTGCAGACCATAAATAAAAAGTGGTTCAAGTGACGAAATTAGTCTTCAATAGGATTGGAAACATTGAGAGAAAAGGAGAAAATGCTGGTTACCAGCATTTTCTCTTTTTCCAACAATGTTTTTAAAAGGTTCCTTTCTCAGGGTTGTTAAAAGTCTGGACAATGTGGTAATGAGTGAACCACACAACAAAAATTTATACAGGACCAAATTGAAAGCATTTGCTGGTTGCAAGTCAAATGTAGCTTAAATGATGATTTATATATTTGATAGGGTAGGAAACAGTGTGGAAATAGGAGAAAATGCTTGTTTTCTCCTTTTCCCATGACATTTTCAAAATCCTTCTCCTTTTTCAGGATTGTTAAATTTTGGAATTGTGTGTTGCAGAGTTAATCATTGTAAAACAATATTTACTTCCCTTTCAAGTTTTAGTCTTTTTTTTCTTAATCCTAAGTTTCAACGACCCTGATGAAGATGCCTTTTTAAAACATTAGGAGAAAAAAATATTGATAACAGCATTTTGTCCTTTTCTTACAACATTTTTAATCCTTTTAGAGAGAAGCTAGATCATTACAACCATATTAAATTTTTCCTCTGCAAAAGCTTTTGTACAGGAGGAGTCTGAATTTTTGTCATATGGTAAAGAGTACAAACATGTTTTTGGTAGGCTTGGAAAATAGCCTGTCCTGTGATAGGGCCATTGTGATGTGCTTGAGTGATTCTGTCTTAATCCTTTCCCAAACAATCCTGGGTTTTCATGACCTTGAGAAAGAAGCCTTATAAAAACTTTGTATGAAAAAGAGAAAATGCTGGTAACCAGCATTTTCCCCTTTTCCAACAATGTTTTCTGCCCTTTCTGAAACAGTTTTGAGTCAAATTTATTTTGTTGTCTGCTAGTGCTTTCAATTTGGAAGAGTGAAATTTTGTTATTTGGTAAAGAGTTAAGATTTTTTAGTCTGCTTTTCAGTCTGCGGTTCTTGTGATGTGTTTATCCCTTTACCATACAGTCCTGAGTTTTAAAGACCCAGAGAGAAAAAAAGAATGAAGACATTTTGGGGAGAAGGAGTAAATGATGGTATCCTGCATTTACTCCTTTCCCACAGTGTTTTCGAACCTTTCACAGACAAATCCCATCACTCTTGCCATGTATATTTTGTTGTCTGGAAATGCTTACAATTTGGACAAGTCCGAAAGATTTCGTTGTGCAGTAAAGTTATGTGATATTTTTGGTTATTTTAGTGTGATGATGTGAATGATATTCTATTGATTTAGTGTGTTCCACTTTGTATAACTTTAAATTCTCATCTGTAAATTTTGTTGATTGACTTTTTTTGTCAAATTCAAATTACATTGACAGTATGTCTTTTCAAAAAAGACACAAGCCATATATTTTGTCAGAAGTAATTTACTGAGAATTTTTTAAACTGTCTCTTGTTCAATGTTATTGATCCATCTTTTTTTTTTTTAAACAAGTGCCAATTTTGTGGCACTCAACTTGTCATTTTTTGACAATCTTCTGTTCTTACAAAATATTTTGAGTAATTTTCGTAGATTTTAGAAAAAAAAAGAAACTGACATAATCAAAGTGTCAGGTTTGATGTAGTATCAGTTAATAATATAGCTTTATCAATCTTTTACCACACAATCCAAAGTCTATACAATCCAGTGGAAGTTAGCCTTTGGAAACATTGTTGGAAAAGGAGAGTTCTGATAACCATTTTAAAGACAGAAATAATCTTGTAGGTGTACGGTAAAATGTCAGAGGTAAAAATGCCATAGGAAAAAATGTCATAGGTAAAAATGTCATAGGTAAAAATGTCAGAGCCAAAGTGGTAAATATGCCATAGGTAATAATGTCATAGGTAAAAATGTCAGAGATACAAAGTATATGATATGAAAGAAACATGTTGCTCTGGCCTCTCACCAGATCCATTAAGTAAAGCCACTCTTTGTAGATTTGATAATATACCAGTTGTCCTATACTTTTATTTATTATTTATTTATTTACTTTCATTGTATCCATGCTATACTGTGAAACAATTTTCTATTAACCCTTTATCAAACAACCCCTAGTTTTAACAACCCTAAGATAGGAGCCTATAAAAATCATTATGAGAAAATGCTGGTAACCAGCATTGTCTCTTTTTCCCGCACTGTTTCTGTCCTACTGGAAACAAATTTCAATTTTTTAGTTAATTGCAAACCTTGGTAAAACATTTGTGAAAAAGTATCTTTGACCATAGTCTGTGATCTTAGTTCTTCTGTTAGTACATATACCAATCTTGATTTTGACTGACTGCTATCTCAGATGATTCAGAGGCCAGAAATAAGTGAACTCCGACAAGATTTCGAACTTGCTAAGCCTTGACCAACTGAGCTAACAGCCATATATTGATACTATGATAAATACCTCTGACATTTTTACCTATGACATTATTACCTATGGCATATTTACCACTTTGACATTTTTACCTATGACATTTTTATCTATGACATTTTTTCCTCTGGCATTTTTACCTCTGACATTTTTACCTACATTCAATCTTGTAAGTGTTACTGAATTTCTTTTGTGTAAATGCCTTGAATTAGGTTCAGTCTAAAATTTGTCACATTTTGTAAAGGTTAATACTTCTTATTCCTTTAGTGAAGTTAAGTGCATTGTATTCTATTACTGCTTTTATTATGCATGTTTACTGGTATTGCTAATGCTTGCATTGCTTTTATACACAATACCGTATAACGGGTTTTTTTTACTGCTGTGAAAGTTTATACGAATTTGAGCTAAAAACACATGATTTACATTTTTACGATTTTATTTTTTACTAATTCTAAACATGCATAAAAAAAATTACAGCATTACAAATATCAGTGCATTGTCTACTCTTTCATTTAAGATTATAAGTGTATTGTTTGTTTTAAATACAGGTTGAAAGAAAAGTGTCACTCTTTGTTTGGCGTGCGAATAGCTGTAATTGTTTTGACGTGCGAATAACTGTTTTAGCAGATACCTGTATGGTCATAACTGATAACTAACTGTGATGAAGGCACATTGTCATCTGTCATTACTTTTTTCACTCTGTTTAGAAAGCCCTCCTTTAGCTCATCGAAATTTTAAAACTTCGGGTTTTGCAGTTGTACAGCCACATCTTTTCACAAGACACATTCGTGACATTTTTTAAGCAGCTCAATGCTGAGTCAAATTCTCATCACTGAAATTATCAACGTGGCGAGTATCATGAAGGTGTCTAGTTTACGTGGTGTCAAAGCATTTTTAACCTGAATATTCAATCCACATATAGTATGGATTGGAATTTTCTGTTAGTTTTCTATTTGGGCACGTAAGCCGTGGCTTAAAATATCCAAATAGAGATGACTGATTGAGAGAAGTCGTATCACACATAATCAGAACACGAGTGAAAAAAATCTTATATTGCTTGTATTTAGTGCACAGGTATTACATACTGATAACTCTTTATTTCATATCGATACAATATCATAGTACGATTTTATGCTGTGATTATTTACGCGTCGAATTTTTACGAATCTTTTTGATGCATAAAAAATTAGTAAAAATTGGCAGCTTGTAAAAAAAACCCTGTTATATGGTTATTTAATAATGTTTTTACAACATAGATACATAAACTTGCTCATAGAGGGTTCACCCTTTACCAAACAATCCCTGGTTTTTATGACCCTGGAAAAGAAGTCTTTTGAAAACATTGTAGGAAAAGGAGAAAATTGTGGTCAGCATTTTCTCCTTTTTCCACAATGTTTTCTACCCTGCTGGAAACAAATTTCAATTTTCGAGTCACTTTTATTTTGTCATCTGAAAGTGCTTACAGTTTGGACCAGTCTAAAATAGGCTTTTGAAAATGTTGATGGAAAAGTGGGAAACTCTGGATTGTGCGGTAAAGACTTATTGGTAACTCTTTACTACACAATCACTACGGGAGTTTTAATATCCCGTAAGAATAAATCTTTTTAAACATTGAAAGAAGAAAAGGAAAAGAAGCATGCTACTAGCCTGGTTTCTTTTTCCACAAATTTGTACTATTTCAGACAAAAGTCCTTCAATTCAGTTACATTTAACTTGTTGTCGGTAAATGCTTTCGGTTTAACCCATTACCATCAAATCCCTTCTTTTGACAACCATGAGAAAGAGGCCTTAAAAAAAAAAAAAAATTGGGAAAAGGAGAAAATGCTGGTTACCAGCATTTTCTCCTTTTCCCACAGTGTTTTCTACCCTTCACAAAGCAAATTTCAAATTTTCAGTCTTTTTTCTTTCGTCATCTGCAAATGCTTTCTATTTGAACCAGTCTAAAAATTTTGTTGTTTAGTAAAGAGTTAAAACAGTGTATAAGTTTGTTGCATGGTAGACTTAACTCTTTACCACACAATCCCGACTTTTAACGACCCTGAGAAAGAAACCTTTAGAAAATATAGTGGGAAAAGGAGAAAATGCTGGTAACCAGCATTTTTTCCTTTTCCCACAATGTTTTCTACCCGTCACAAACAAATTTCAAATTTTCAGTCACATTCATTTTGTCATCTGCAAATGATTTCAATTTGGACCAGTCGTAAATTTTGTCGTTTGGTAAAGAGTTAAATCATGTTGATTTCCAAACAATCCCAAGCTTTGATGTCTTGGAATAAGAAAGCTTTTGAAAACATTTTTGGAAAAGGAGAAAATGATGCTAGCTAGCACATCCCATCATTTGAGCCATGTTTAGTTTTATCATTGGCAATCCCATTAACTCTTTACCACATGACAAAATTTTATACTGGTTCAAATTGAAAGCATTTGCAGATGACAAAATAAAGGTGACTGAAAAATTGAAATTTGTTCTGAAAAGGGTAGAAAACACTGTGGGAAAAGGAGAAAATGCTGGTTACCAGCATTTTCTCCTTTTCCCACAGTGTTTTCTAAAAGCTTCTTTTTCAAGGGCGTCAAAAGTAGGGATTGTGTGGTAATGGGTTAAACAACCCATGGGAAGAAAGCTGTTGAAAACATTGTGGGAAAAGGAGAAACTGCAGGTAACCAGCATTTTCTCCCTTTCCCACAATTTTTTCTAACCTTAGGCCATTTTTTTTTTTTTTTTCATTTAGGCCACCATTGTGGTCAGCAAAGGCTTTCAATTTGAGCCAATCTACAATTTTGTTGTTTAGTAAAGAGGTGCAAGGTATATGGAATATGGTATATATAATTGTTTTGTCTGCTTTACCCTCTACCACACAATCCTGACTTTTAATACCCCTGTAACCAGCATTTTCTGCTTTTCCGACAATGTCTTCTTCCCTTCCTTAAACAAATTTCAATTCTTTAGTCACATGTTATTGTCATCTGCATATGCTTTGAATTTGGACCAGTCTAAAATTTTGTCGTTTGGTAATGAGTTAACTCTACCAAATGACAAAATTTAAGACTGGTCGAAATTGAAAGAATTTGCAGACGACAAAATGGATGTGACTGAAAAATTGAAATTCCTTTCGGGAAAGGTAGAAAACATTCTGGGAAAAGGAGAAAATGCTGGTTACCAGCATTTTCTCCTTTTCCCACTTTTTTGTTCAAAAGGCTTCTTTCTCAATGTCGTCAAAAGTCTGAATTTTGTGATATAGAGTTAACCCATTACCACACAATCCCTACTTTTGACGCCCCTGAAAAAGAAGCCTTTTGAAAACACTTTGGGAAAAGGAGAAAATGCTGGAAAACCAGCATTTTCTCCTTTTCCCACAGTGTTTTCAACCCTTTCCAAAACAAATTTCCATTTTTTAGTCACCTTTATTTTGTCGTCTGCAAATGCTTTCAATTTGGACCAGTCTAAAATTTTCTCGTGTGGTAATGGGTTAAGAGGTATGTTTACGAACTAACTAACCAATGCATGGACACAATACTGCAGTAATTTTCAGTACTTTACATTCTGCTTTAGTATGATTTATCACTGACATTGTTATGAGATTGCTTTTGAGTAATTTCCTGCTTTTCTATTTAAAAGATAATTGTTGATTTCAGTTGTGTTCTTTTTTTGTCCCAAACCTACACATGTACGAAATGAAAAAAAAGAGTAGGTCCTTGCAATTGTAACACATTTCATCTTTACTTTATTTACCATTTCAAGCTGCTTTGGAAAATATTGTGGCAAAACCAGAAAGCAGAAACTGCACCCCCCAAAAAAAAAGAGAAGTCTCCTTTTGGCTAGGCATTCACATATACATGTTATGTGCAGTGCTTTTGTAATCAAACGTTTCCCAAATGACAAAATTTATTGTCTTCCAGATTCAAAACGTCTGCAAAAGATGTTCTCACAATTGTTACTAGTAAGCTTGAGCTGTCTGATAGTAAAGAAAATATTGTGAGAAAAGGAGAAAATGCTGGTTACCAGCATTTTCTTCTTTTCCCACAATGTTTTCAAAAACCTTTCCCAGCGTTGTGAAAACCAGGGATTGTTTGGTAAAGGGGTTAACTTCACACATTTATCACTGTTTTCCACAAAAATGTTTTCAACTCATCTGCTGTCAGTTTGTCTCCAGGGACCACAGGTTAACTCTTGACCAAACAATAAAATTTTAGACTGGTCCAAATTGAAAGCATTTGCAGACGAAAAAAAAAAGTGACTCAAAATTGGAAACTTTTTGGGGAGGGGAGAAAACATTGCTGGTTACCAGCATTTTCTCCTTTCCCTACAATATTTTCAGAAGGCCTCTTTTTTTGAGGGTTGTTCAAAGTCGGGATTGTGTGGTAAATGGTTAAGCATCTGGCTTTGAGGTAGAGCATCAGCTTCATAACCATAAGGTCCTGAGTTCAATACCTGGGAGCAGGAGTCAACTTTGGGATTATTTATTGGCCCCCACATTTGGCATGAGTGTGTTGTAGTTCCCAGGAAGTAGAATCAAAAGAAATTAGTATAAGTTCTGAGAAGTTTCTTAATAAATACAAAATAAATACATTTTCTCAATAAAAATACACTGTACATTAAAACTAAGCATTGGATCAAATGATCAAGAGTTTTACTGACCCCCCCAAAAAAAAGCCTTTATGAAAACATTGTGGAAAAAGAATAAAATGATGGTAACCAGCATTTTCTCTTGTTCCACAATATTTTCTACCCTACCACTTTTCTTCTTAAAAAGATTTTCAGTCTTTTTTCCTTTCAGAAAGAAGCTATCCGATACATGAGCAGAGTAGCAAAATTTAATGCCTGTGGAAAGCAACTGATGATTTTCAAACAGTGTTGGACTTATTACTTGTACAGAATCTTCTTCTTGTCCTACTTTTCTTCTGAGATCTGCGCAATAGTATGTGCACACAATCCAGACTTTTCATGACCCTGAGAAAGAAGCCTTTTGAAAACACTGGTAACCAGAATTTTATCATTTTTGCACAATCTTTTCTATGCTTCACAAAACAAATTTCAAATTTTCAATCACTTTTCTTTTGTTCATCTGCAAATGCTTTGAATTTGGACTAGTCTAAAATTATGTCCTTTAGTAAAGAGTTAGATTGGACCTTAACTCTTTACCAAATGACAAAATTTCAGACATGTTGAAATTGATAGCATTAGCGACTGAAAATCGTCACCACCGCTTTCCACATGGGTGACGCCTTTTGAAGGCTGGTACTTTTGTCATGGTGGGGGTGTAGTGCAGGATACAGAACAAAACCCATCCGAAGGTACACCAGGGTCCGTATTCACCAACCATTTAACTCTTTACCACACGAGAAAATCTTAGACTGGTCCTAATTGTGTGCATTTGCAGACAACAAAATAAAGGTGATTCAAACACAGAAATTTGTAATGGTAAGGGTAGAAAACACTGTGGGAAAAGGAGAAAATGCTGGTTACCAGCATTTTCTCCTTTTCCCATAAGTGTTTTCAAAAGGCCTCTTTCTCAGGGGCGTCAAAAGTAGGGATTGTGTGGTAATGGGTTAACAATATTCTTTGTCTTTCTCTTCAAGAGTTTCTAACTGTGAAAGTAACAAAACTTCTGATTGGCTAAACCGAATGGCTAAACCGAATGGTTTAGCCAATCAGAAGTTCTTTTACTTTCATATTGACAAAATTCTGAAGAATTAGACCAAGAATGTTCTCAAGAATGTTTGGTGAGTACAGACCCTGATTGTTAAATGTGCTTGATGTATAGCATATCACATGGGGCCTTAATTTAACCTTTTACCCCATAAGGCATTTCTGTGGTATAATTGACGCTAAATAACAGCAAGGATATGAAGCAGTTTCTTATCAGCATATGACGTACACCGTTTGATAGCACAGAAAATATTGTGACAAAAGGTGAAATTGCTCGTCATGAGCAATTTCACCTTTTGCCACAATATTTTCCAAAGGCTCCTACAAGCAATGCGTAGAAATGAGTATCTGTGGAGTACAGGGTTAACCAGGGATTATAACTATATTACCAAACAATAAATTTTTGGACTGGACCAGTCAAGCATCTGCAGACAACAATATAATCTTGTTAATGTGATGAATTTTCACTATGACAGGGTAGAAAATATTGAGGGGAAAGGGAAAAATGCTGCATTTTTCTCCTTTTACCACAATATTTTCTATAGGCTTCTTTCTCAGAGTCGCTAAAAGTCGAGATTTTGTGATCTGAAGAGTTAACATCTCGTCCAACAGTATATTTTAGGTGGCAAGCCTAATGGGAAGCAAATTAACACTCTCAACTGACCTGAAGATCAACATTTATGAGTTACGCTCTACCATTTGAGTAATGCAGGCTAGTCCCATATAGAAGGAAAAAGAAGCTCTCTATTTAACCCTTTACCAAACGACAAAATTTTAGACTGGTCCAAATTGAAAGCACTTGCAGGTGACAAATGTAAGTCAAAAATTGGAATTTGTTTCCAGCAGGGTAGAAAACATTGTGGGAAAAGGAGAAAATGCTGGTTACCAGCATTTTCTCCTTTTCACACAGTGTTTTCAAAAGACTTCTATCCTAGGGTCGTAAAAACCAGGGATTATTTGGTAAAGGGTTAATCACACTGAACATAAAGGTGAGCTCAACAAATATGACAAGATACATGTACACTGGATGAAATACTGGGACATCATAATAGGACACCTGTTGAACATACAGTTATCCCATAAGCTTTCCCAAGTTTTAACAACCCTTGAGAAGAAAGGCTTTTAAAAAAAAATTTGAGAAAAGAAGCAAATACTGATAACCGGCATTTTCTTTTCCCACAGTGTCTTTTCACTCTCTTATACAAATATTCATCCATTTGAGTTCATTGAAAGTTGTCTATAGATGGCTCAATAAGGACAAAACTTGATTTTTGTGGAGTGGTAGAAGAGTAATCATCTTATTCCAAAAGTGAATGATTTGCTTGAAATCAAAAATTGCCCTGAAACATCCTTTCCTTCCATTTCTTCCAGATAGTTCCTTTCCGTTTATTGAATTGGTCGTGACGCAGTCTGCACTTTCCCCACGCCGTAGACGCCATTTTAACCCTGAAGTTTTCTGTTAAAAAAATACTGCTCTTTCAAGGTATAACAACTTACTTATTCAAAAGTTAAAACATGTGTTATTGTCAACTAATCTATTTCAGTTATAACTGTAATATACAGTGTTATTGTTAGACGTTTTACGAAGGTACCTCGGGGGTTTCGTGTGGAAGATCCCTGGCGCAACGGTGAACGCTTCAAACTAGGTTCATTAGATGTAGAAATCACGAATAATAACGCTAATAGTAGCTGCAATATTTTTGCTCTGGTATACTCTTTACCAAACGACAATATTTTGGGCTCATCCAAATCGAGAGCATTTTCAGACGACAAAAAAAAAAAATGACTGAAAATTTGAAATTTGTTTTGTGAAGGGAAAAGGAGAAAATGCTAGTTACCAGCATTTTCTCCTTTTTCCAAAATGTTTTCTAAAGACTTCTTTCTCATGGTTGTTAAAAGTAGGGATTGTATGGTAATGGGTTAAACACTCATGTAATCTTGGTTGAGTAAAAGGTTGGCCATTATGTGCAGTTAATAATTTTTCATAATCAAAATCAGTGAAGTATTCACTTTTAACACCTTTGGTTGTCAGATACATAAAGTTGGGACAAACAAGCCTGGCGGTACGAGAAATAGGGCTCCGTATCGGTCAGTTTGATCGATACGATATTTGTATCGATACAAAATGATCGATATTCGATATATCATATGATATTTCAATTTTCAATAAAAGAAAGAAAAAAATGCGAAAACTGTGTTTGTTCTTTTTTCAGCATACCTGAAAAACAAAATTCCGCAAATTTAACACTTCTAGATTGTATTGAAATTTCATAATTATGTAGGCCTAAATTAATATGAATTCTAACTAGATCTACATTTACTACTCATTAAAAAGCTGAAAAGACAGTCTAAGAGGACTCTGATCGGACAATGTCAAGGAGACATTTTGTTGTGTCATGGGTTTCTGTGTTTTTTTTTTTACCGAACAATTTTTCATGCGTGTTAATTTCTGGATAGGTATGTTCACATGATTCGACATAGATTTCTCAATAAGGATTAGAACTACATGTAGCATCAAAACTTGTTATTTTACTCACGATAAACAGATAATGGCCTTTTTTGTCCATGTTTTTTCTTACATGAGGTCTCGCGTGTGATTAACAGTTGTTATGCAAATTTCAAGTCTATAAAATGATTTACACAATAATTTACGCGGGTCGGAACACTGATTTCAGATAATCTAATGGAAAAAGAGATTTGATTTTCGAGCCACATTTTTCGGCAATATTAAAAGATCGACCAAATAAAATCTTAGGAAGGTTGAAAGGTCACGGCTTCAATTATTTCCATCGCTACCTCTTGATCACATCACGAGATGTTCATTACCTTTCTTTAATCAACTATATTGACCAATTATCAGCGTAAATTTGTCTGCAATCTGCTGATTGCTGCATAATTTGCAGATTTCAAACAACATGACGGGGGAACGAGAATAGGGGTATTAGCTAATTGTCATCCATTGTGTAACGGGTACAGGGCGAGTAATAAAGAATGACGCATTTCGATTGGTTGTAAGTTTCCCAGGTAGCCACACCTACCTCTACGACTACTCGACTTTAGAGATTGCCTAAAGTAAACTCGTAATGAATTTCGCCGTTAAAAACAACTAAATTGGGTATTTATATGCTTTACTTTGATGATCGATATTTTGTTCGATACAGAAACGTTCGATCCGATATATCTATCGAACGTAAAATACCGGTTTTCAATATATATCGAGTACCGGTACAGAGCCCTAACGAGAAATCATTTGGGAAAAACAAGCCCAGGCCAACAAGAAATCTGTTGAGATAAATAGTCCAGGATGAACAAGCCCAGGGACGAAAAAGTCCATTACCGTTATGTTTGTGACTACACATTCAAATCAAACCTTCTTAAAAAATGGATTGCTACCAGTATTTATTCTAGAAATTGAAAAAAAAAAGGAAAACTCATCCCTGTCTGAAAAAAGGAGCAGCTTGGTTGATTATAGTCTATTTTTGCTCAAAGAAATCATTGTGTGTTTGATTATTTGTTACCATTTCCCTTGAAAATTAATAGATTTGAAATACTGTTGTGCTTATGTGACAGATCTTCTGATCCAAGGTGTTAGCTCCAGCAACTTTGTCCCCGTGGGGTCCCGGGTTTTTTTTACTTTATAGAATAGGACCTCGGCCTTTCTCTATGGCATGTCGTAGAAGGCGACTAAAATTAGAGACAAATGGCTGCTTTCCTCGTAATTCGTAGGATTGCAGCGGGCTGGGTAGTTCTTATTCCAAATCCTATATTTTTTTTTCGATGTAAATAGGGTTTGGAATGGGAATCAGTTGGCCTGTAGGACCCCGTGTGGTTTAATCGGGGGTATAAGAATAAACCACTGCAGTCCCGCGATCGTCACATCTGCCATTTCATCTGGCGGAACAAAAGTGACAGCATGCATGTCGTAAAAGGCGACAAAAGGGGCATCATTTTGTGTTTCATCCATTCCTCATTTATCATGTTTGTCTTATGTTGTTGCACATGTATATTATTTTCACCTTGCATTATTGTTTACTAAGTTAGTGCGCCCAATATGACCCAAGTTGTCGACGGGCCATAAAAACTATTCATTCATTCATTCATTCCAGCAACTTTGCATTCTTGAGTATAGTTTTCCTTTGGTCAGATGAATCATCAAAACTCCCCACTTTTTTTATTACTGTGTTTACTATCAAAGTAAAACAGATTTGTCTTTTTCTGTGTTATTTGATAATGTTTATTGAGATGAAGTGCAGCTAGTTTAATTCATAATGAGAAAATAGCATATCATACAGGTCCACCGTAAACAGTGTGCTCTAGGGTAGCCGTATGTATGTCCACCGAAATAACCTGCTCGACGACGTAAATATGTGTGAATTTAGGGATTCTACCTCAGCAAGATTTTCTTTCACAGACAACATGATTAATTAAAGTAATAATCACTACTGAGAATGTTAATGTTTAAAGGGCAAATCAACAAGTTTCTGATTTGATTAATTTTGAAATCTACATCTATCAAATGGCAACCTGGTAATATTGTAATTTGAAAAAAAAATTAGTAAAAGTACTTTTTTTCAATTTATATTTTTGCTTATTAGTTTTTCTTGCATCGCTTACCTCCCTTACTTATTGTAGCGCACCTTGATCTGTGACGTCATAGGAGCGTTTGTTTCAATATGGACCTTGTTTCAGATAGTGAAATGAGCGATATTTAAGACGAATGAATACACGATTCTAGGCCGGTAAGGCCATACATGTACCACCATGTTTTTAATGAAACTTAATAGTTTCTGATGATGGGGATTAAAGTAAAATTTCGCCCACCTGTGGCGAAAATAACGATGTTATGCCGGACTCTTAAACAACGTGAAGAGTATCACGCCTAGATGTATTAGGCTACGGGGCAAACGTGGCTTACAGAAATATTACTCGATACATGATAAAATTAAGTGTACGGCATAAGCTTTGTTTCACTTGAAGTATTTTCAGTAGATTTACGGGTGGAATTAATAATAATAAAAATAAAAAAGACGGTTTCATGACAGTTCCACGACTACACAGTTCCCCGACACTTTTAAAGACATTTCTCCTACACTTTAGTTTCATGTCAAATAACCGATTTCTTGACTTTTACGACTGATAATCGTGAGTTCTAACTATTTGTTGATGGATCTTATATTTGTACCTTGTAAAGAATTCTGTAAACATTGACAGGTACAAAATTTGTTCTCTCATGGGTGAAGGGATAACATTTGTATCAATTGATCCTTTATCCACAATATTTTCTACTTTTAACTCTCTACCATACGACAAAATATTAAACAGGTCCAAACTGAAATAGCTTGCAGACGACAAAATAAAGTTATATATTTCAAAAATTGAAATTTTTTTCCAGCAGAGTAAAACACTGTGTTAACAGGAGAATATGCTGGTTACTAGGTTACTTTCTACTAGGTAGATGGTTACTTTCTTACAATGTTTTTAAAAGTCTGCTGTCTTCGGGGTCGTAAAAATTATGGATTGATTGGTAAAGGGTTAAATATAAATCCCACACATTGGGCAGAAGTTCTGGTTAAGTTCACAGGGAGCAGTATCCGAATTTGAATTTTGCTTTGAATTTGGTCTGGTCCAAAATTTGCCGTCTGGGAAAGGGTTAAATTGTTACCAAACATCAAATTTATTGACTCAACCGAATTGAAAGCAATTAGAGTCAACAAATTAAATTTAACTTGCATGTTTGGACTTGTTTTTGATGGGTAAAAAACATTGTAGAAAAAGGAGAAAATGCTGGTCAGCAACATTTCTCTTTTACCTATGATGTTTTCAAAAGTTTTTTTCTATCTTTACAAGGGTCGTAAAAACAAAAGATTTCTCTCAGTAGCCTGTATAGAAGACATAATATGGAGAGGAACAGGGAAATATCCACAAATCAGAAATGTAAAGATACAATTCATTATTTGTTCAAAATGATTGCAAGTTGTCAAATCATTTTTAAGAGTGAAATGTCTAAGAGAGGGGTACGGACAATTGCCCCTGCGGACAATTGCCCCTGGGACAATTGCCCCTGCAGACAATTGCCCCTGCGGACATTTCCCCCTGCAAAATTTGTTCACCTGGACATTTCCCCCTGAATTTTTAAAAAGCTTAAAAATGGTTTTTATTTTAATCGGAAATATTTCTGTTTGCTTTAATCTTTAAATTTATAGCAATTTCATTATCATTTTGAAAAATTTAGTCTTATTTTAACAATATAACATGTGTTTTTTTGTTTTCTTTGAAATAAGTCTGTTTTATGGCATTTCTTTTGGATGAAATCATAGTTAAAATTCACATTAACCCTTTAATTTGAAATGCCTATGACTGGTTCATAGAAACAAGCATGTGCATTTCATCATTTTGGGGGTTAAGATATCATTTTCTATAAAAACTTGAACACTAAAGGTTAAAATATGTGAAAGACAACATATATAATCATGTTATGCATATGACTTGCCTGAAAATAAAATAAATGTAGTTCATACAATAGGTTTCTACTTTTCTTTGATACTTCAAAGTGAAAAACTTAACATTTAACATTTAAACTACCCAGTAAACTGTATATACATTGAAATGAAACTTTAGCAGGTCAATGTCCATTCTGAAACATAAACACAATTAACAGAAAAAAATGATTGTTAATAGATATTCATTTTGAAAAACTGAAACGGCGAAAAAATTCATCTACTTATAACTTATTAACTCTAAATTTCTGAGATTACAAATGATATCACTCAAAATCAAATGTAAGTTACAATTTGAAAAAAAATAACATCAATTAAAGTAAAAACATGAATCAGGGGGAATTGTCCGCAGGGGCAATTGTCCGCAGGGGGAATCGTCCGCAGGGGCAATTGTCTGCAGGGGCAATTGTCCCAGGGGCAATTGTCCGCAGGGGCAATTGTCCTACACTCCTAAGAGAAGAAGTGTACGGGATAAAAGCTGTAATATGGGTTTACTGTCACAAACAAACATTACAGAGTAAAGGGGTGAGATATGCAAATGTTATGTAACCATTTCCTGTATTGTTTCAACTGGCCGGTGATGGATTAACATTTATGACCATGACTAGGGGTAGCCAGATACTGACTTCACCCTTTACCATGCAAACCCTAGGTCTAGTTTCCAATACCCAAAGAAAGAGTGTTTGAAAAACAGTGTGGGAAGAAAAAGATGTTTACTGTTAAGGGCAAATCCTAATATATTTTGACCATACTGTTTTTTACTCCAATCAGCTGCAAATGTTTTTAGTTCACAATTCTTTTGTTGTCTGCAAATGCTTTCAATTTGAACCAGTCTAAAATTTTTGTGTTTGGTGAATGGTCACTTGACCCTTTGTTTTTTTCGAGTGTAGGACAAAACCCCCCTAGGACAAAACCCCCCTAGGATAAAACCCCCATGGACAAAACCCCCCTAGGACAAAACCCCCATAGGATAAAACCCCCCTAGGACAAAACCCCCATCATATATAAAAAGCATATAAATTTGAGAAAACACACAGAATTTGCAAACAGTTTTAAAGTATTCAAAACAAGTCTCTTTGATTTAAGGAAAAAAAATCAAACATGAAAGGCAAAAAATGATTTAGATACTATCTTATTTTAATTTGTACCTCAAGTTTGTTGATAATTTCTATTGATATATCAACACCTATGCAGACTTGGGCAAGACAGGTGTTGAGAAGGGATTAAGACACCTGATTTGCAAGTTTACACCTGTCATATTCACTAATATTTAGTAGTAGATTTGAACATATAAAAGCACCAAATAAGAAAAAAAAATCCTTTGATTAATATCTAAATGATTTCCATTGTATGGATGCATTTATAATTTATTATGAATTCATTATGAATGTATTAGGGTCATAAAGCAAAATTTTAAGAAAAAAACACATTTTTGATCATAAAGCACAATTTAAAGAAAAAAAATTCATATCAAATCAATTTAACTTATTCAAAAACATTATTTTTTACAACCCCCACAAGTATTTAAAGCAGTAAATTTTATTCAACTTTAAAATGATTGTACAAAAAGAATCATTTTAAAACCATGGGGGTTTTGTCCACTTTTCAGTTAAGGATATGGGGGTTTTGTCCAGGGGGGTTTTGTCCTAGGGGGGTTTTGTCCGTACCCCGTTTTTTTCAACCCTGAGACAGAAGCCTTTTGAAAACATTGTGGAAAAGGAAAAAAAAGCTGAAACACTTGAAAGTTAACATCATTTGAACAATCCAGACTTTGGTACTTCCAAAATCTATGTTATGAATTTGGATGAATATGTTATGTTGTTGCCTTTGAAAACATTGTGAGGAAAAGAGAAAATGATAAGATTTTCTCCTTTTCCCATAATGTTTTCCATCCTTTCCAAGTCAAATTTCATTTCAACTTTTTGATTACCATTTTTTGTCATGTACAAATTAACCCTTTACCAAACAATCCCTGGTTTTTACAACCCTGAGATGGAAGACTTTTTAAAACATTGTGGGAAAAGGAGAGAATGCTGGTAACCAACATTTTCTTCTTATCCTACAATGTTTTCTATCCTGGTGGAAACAAATTTCAATATTTCAGTTAGGTTTACTTTGTTTGCAAGTGCTTTTAATTTGGACCATTCTAAAATTTTGTCTCTTGGTAAAGGGTTAAATGTTGAAAACATTTAGGGAAAAAAAAGGGAGAAAACGGCACCAATTTCTACTTTGTCCAGAATGTAGATCTAGAAAAGGATAAAATATTACGAAAAACAATTAAAGGAATTACCGACCTTATGTTTGTTTTTCTTTTTGGAGATTGCCATTGCGGAATGTCTGTCTTATGGCCTATCTTATTTCGACTCGGAGTTTAGAACAATGTCGGCACAGCATCAGGTTTTAATCGCAGCCTAATATTTCTATAACCAACTTCTTTTACGAGTTTTGGACTTATTAAGAACTGACTGTCCTCGAAGTGTTTCAAACACAATTTGGAATGAACTGATGGCACAAAATCCTCCGTTACTGTCCGGCCCCAGTTTAAACGTTGAATCCATAGTTTCCTCCTTTTTAATTCCTTCGGAAATTTGAACATACTAATTCTATGTGTTCCTGATTCGACGTTGAAGCCATAGGCTGCACAATTTACCATTTTTTCGGCTGAATTCTTTGTTAATACTCAGATATCTGCGTATAATCATCAGCATTGCTACTTCTTTCTACTGACTGTAAACACCGGCTTACGCGACTATGACGTCACACAGGTACGGAAGATAAGCGAATCAGGGGAAGTAAGCCATGCACCATTTTTGGGGCTGTATATCAGCGTGACAATTCGAGCGTGATTTATGGCATGTTACAGGGTGGTATTTATGAAAACTGATGGACACGTGTTTACTAACACCATTTGCAGCTGATTGGAGCAAAAAAACAGTATGGTAAAAAAATCTTAGGATTTGCCCTTTAAGAAAAATGTATATCGATACATTAATCATTGAGTCACATAGAGAACAATCACCGAAATACTTGCGTGACTAGTCCTGACACACTGAAATACTCAATCTTTATTACTTAAAATACAGACTTAGGAGATATCAGTATGGCATTGTCACCTAGATTTTATTTCTTATAAACACAAATATACTCCACAAAGAATGCAACTGCATTCCATTTGCAAACAAAGCACCTAGATTAAGCCATTACCACACAATCCCTACTTTTGATGCCCTTGAGAAAGAAGGCTTTTGAAAACATTGTGGGAAAAGGAGAAAATGCTGGTAACCACTCCTTTTCCCACATTGTTTTCTTCCCTTCACAATACAAATTTCTAATTTTTAATCACTTTTATTTTGTCATCTGCAAATGTGATTTAGACAAACCTAAAATTTTGTCGTTCGGTAATGAGTTAAGCATTACGTGATGTATTCATCATAACACATGTGTTACCTTTGACCAACATTTTCTGCATTTTCCACTATGTTTACTAACCAGTAGAATGAACTGCACTTATATTTATATCAGTTCTATGTAGATCTATATTGATATTTGATTTATCATGAGCGGATGTGGAATTTAGACAAGTCTACAAATTACCGTAAAACGCTGTGTATACCACGCAGGCATGTATAACACGCAGGCCTTTTTCAGCATCAGATCCGAGGAAAAAAGGTGGTTCGGATGTACAACACGCATCAAAAATTGACCAAAATATCGTAACATGTGAAGCTCAGGTCGCCGTCTTGAAAAATTGTAAATGGCGATACTTTATCAAAGGGAAATAACCATTTTTAATCAAAGTGGAAATGGTAATGATTCAATGTGTACTCGGGGAGATTACAAAAACATGCCAGCTTATGACATTTGCAAATTCACACATTGAACTGACGACCATATCGTAGTTAATCTCTTATTTTCTCACCTCGATCGACAAATGTGACAGGTGTGAAATAAACATAGATCTATATGATGTAAATCACGGTTTTTGTAAAAAGTAGCGATACATGAAAATATTTTTAAATCATTCATTTCTCTCTGAATCGTTATTTTACTCTTATAAATGTTTAATTTTAGCTATTAACAAAGAATAAAAAAAATATGAGACGAATCAGACGATAACAGGTAAATCAATATTTATCATTCCGGGGTACGTTCGCCGTTGCCTAAATGGCTGATAGAATCGGGAAATTACGAATCCTAATCGACAAATTAAGAATGTACAAGTACATTTTAACAAAATTAAAACATAATGTCTTTTTTTTTTTAATCGGTAAAAGTTGAAATGGGATGATGACGAAAGTTAAGGCTGTGGGGAGAGAACTTTACCGTTTTGTACCTACGCCACTCCCCCACCCACTCTGAACAGGTATACGACCGACTTTCAAGGAGGAGAAAAACATGGTTTTGCCTATTGTAGTGTATAACACGCAGTCCCCAGTTTGAAATTATTCAGAGCTGAAAAAAGGTGCGTGTTATACGCACCAAAACACGGTAAAGGCAGGGTAACATGTTTACCCAATTCAAAATAGCGGCCAGTTTTCTAGATACGTTAATTTTTATACGCCCGTCGAAGACGGGACGTATTATGGGATCACCCGTGCCGGGCGGGCGGGCGGGCGTCCGGGCGGGCGGGCGGCGTCCAGTTCTTTGTCCGGAGCATATCTCCAAAACTATACTAGCTAGGGTTATGAAATTTCATGGGTGGATACATCTCATCGAGGGGGAGTGCAGTGCACAAGAATCATAACTCTTGCTTGCTTAATTTTTGAGTTATTGCCCTTTGTTGTTTTTCATACTTGAATTTTGTCCGGAGCATATCTCCAAAACTATACTAGCTAGGGTTATGAAATTTCATGGGTGGATAGATCTAATCAAGGGGGAGTGCAGTGCACAAGAATCATAACTCTTGCTCGCTTAATTTTTGAGTTATTGCCCTTTGTTGTTTTTCATACTTGAATTTTGTCCGGAGCATATCTCCAAAACTATACTAGCTAGGTTTATGAAATTTCATGGGTGGATAGATCTCATTGACGGGGAGTGCAGTGCACAGGAATCATAACTCTTGCTCGCTTAATTTTTGAGTTATTGCCCTTTGTTGTTTTTCATACTTGAATTTTGTCCGGAGCATATCTCCAAAACTATACTAGCTAGGGTTATGAAATTTCATGGGTGGATAGATCTCATTGACGGGGAGTGCAGTGCACAGGAATCATAACTCTTGCTCGCTTAATTTTTGAGTTATTGCCCTTTGTCGTTTTTCATACTTGAATTTTGTCCGGAGCATATCTTCAAAACTATAGTAGCTAGGGTTATGAAATTTCATGGGTGGATAGATCTCACCGGGGGGGGAGTGCAGTGCACAAGAATCATAACTCTTGCTTGGTTAATTTTTGAGTTATTGCCCTTTGTCCTTTTTCATACTTGAATTTTGTCCGGAGCATATCTCCAAAACTATACTAGCTAGGGTTATGAAATTTCATGGGTGGATAGATCTCATTGACGGGGAGTGCAGTGCACAGGAATTATAACTCTTGCTTGCTTAATTTTTGAGTTATTGCCCTTTGTCCTTTTTCATACTTGAATTTTGTCCGGAGCATATCTTCAAAACTATACTAGCTAGGGTTATGAAATTTCATGGGTGGATAGATCTCACTGAGGGGGGAGTGCAGTGCACAGGAATCATAACTCTTGCTTGCTTAATTTTTGAGTTATTGCCCTTTGTCGTTTTTCATACTTGAATTTTGTCCGGAGCATATCTCCAAAACTATACTAGCTAGGGTTATGAAATTTTATGGGTGGATAGATCTCATTGACGGGGAGTGCAGTCACAGGAATCATAACTCTTGCTCGCTTATTTTTGAGTTATTGCCCATTGTTGTTTTTCATACTTGAATTTTGTCCGGAGCATATCTCCAAAACTATACTAGCTAGGCTTATGAAATTTCATGGCTGGATAGATCTTACCGAGGGTATGTGCAGTGCATAAGAATCATAACTCTTGCTTGCTTAATTTTTGAGTTATTGCCCTTTGTCGTTTTTCATACTTGATTTTTGTACGGAGCATATCTCCAAAACTATAGTAGCTAGGGTTATGAAATTTGATGGGTGGATAGATCTCATCCATGGGGAGTGCAGTGCACAGGAATCACAACTCTTGCTTGCTTTATTTTTGAGTTATTGCCCTTTGTTGTTTTTCATACTTGAATTTTGTCTGGTGCATGCCCCACCTTTACAACTTGGGGTAAGACGGGCGTATCTTGCGACAATTTGCCGCTCTTGTTAATTTCATTATTCGAATACCACGAAAGAGGACAATTTTTTTCTGAGCATATTTATAGATACAGAACAAACAGAACAACCATGTAAAACAGCTACTGTAGTAAGAACGTAAACTCCCTGAATCGACATATTTTACTACATCTTGGAGGGTATTTCGGTGGACAATGGGTAACATTATCTTAGTGAAAATCTATTGAGGAGGACGTCAATGGTATGTTTTTATTTTGTCATTTTGTTTTCCGCTAACCACCTTATATAATCATACCTTGTGTAAACATAAAAAAAAAAAACCTGAAAAAAGACACATGTTTTGTATAATTTACATCAGTAATTTTAATCATAGAAAAATGGGATATTTCGGTGTTTTGATGGTAGTTGGGTGATTTCTCCTTATTACAGCATGATCAGAAATAGCATGTTAATTCTTTCATGGTGAAAAATCTATGTTTACAAGTCATTAGGCATTTTGACTTCAATAAAATACTAAACCACTTATTGAACATTTGCAGATTGGATCTAGATTTAGTTTGTTTCGTAAAAGAGAGTTTTGTCTTCATTCTTCAACAGTTAACCTTGTAAGAAATTTGCGATTGCTGGTTATCATTACTTTGGGCATAGATAAAATTCCAAACTCAATTGAAGGGGGAAAAACCCTGTCGTTTGTTTACTTTTGTAATTGGATGGTTTAGGACGAAGCCATAGTTGAAGGAGTGTTGTCCCATAACAATATATTACTTAAAATAATTGAAATAAATTGATTGAAGATTTTTCAAGGTAATATTGTGTTAGTTTTTTGAAGATAAAATTTTAAAATCTCAATATACCAATGAGCGTTTTTATAATGCTTGAATGTGGGGAAAAACTGCATTTTTTCCCCCCTTTTGCAGAATTTGTCTGCAACTGTTTTGTAAGTAAAAGGTGTCTGAGATAATTTTTCTTCTTAAGGGGTGTCATTGGTTACCTCACTTCTTCTTTTCAATATTGCTCAATGAAAATTTTGTACATTTTCCTTTCAGATGATAAATGATACCCCTACCCAGTCATTTCTTTTTCTTTTTTTTTTTTTTCAAAAAATGTGCACTATGTAGCAGAATTGCATTGATCTAGACAATTTTAGCCAGAATCCTGGGATTAAATCAGTCCTATCTAGAATATATTGGGGGTTCGCATGTACTCGGTAAACACGTCTTCTTCGGCAATGAAATTGATTTTGGATGAAACCTAAAAATCGCCATTGCATCAATGGTACATACATTACATTGGACAGCAGCAATGTTGTGAAATGTTCATTTTGCCTTGATATCATAGCAAAAAAATTGATTCCTGATAAATGAACCGACTTCTTAAGATTGATGCTGACTAGACATCACCATGCTACTGAAAGAAGAAAACCCAAAGGATCGTTTCTGAAACCCCTTCAATGGACAGAAGAATGGGACTCAATTACAGCTTGATGGGACTTAGTTTTCTGATAGGCACCGAATTCATTGGAATCAGCGAAAAAATAAATGCCTACACTATAGATTTACATCTATACTTGGTTACTATGGCCCACAATGTGATGGTGGCAAGTTACTGTTGGATGGTTTCCCAAAACACTTGTATTTTAATTCCAAGAGGAAACATGTTACATGTATTTGTTTTTTGTCTAAAGCTCTTTTAAAAAAGCTAAGATTATTTATTTCTGATCTGTTATCATGTGAAAAACACTTTTGTTAAGGAATCTTTTCGCTATATTTTTGGAAAAATGGTATCCTCTAGATTTATGTCTGTTCAGAAAAGATCATTGAAGAAACATGGTGATAGCCAGCTTCAGACCAGGATAAAGTGAAGGTCTCCCTAGCAAAGACGGAAAAGTAGAAACTTAGCAGGATAAAATAAGCTGCAAACCTTTTTAGCAATTCATGAAATTCTATTTATTATAAACTTGAAACTTTTGCAACAGAAATACATGCATTGCACATGGATTAAATTATACACATGACAGACCAAAAAATCTGTTTCTACAGAGTATCAATTATTGTTCAATATCATATGCATCGGGGGAGTGCATACATGCACTGATTTGTGATATGATTTCTGAAAATGTTAAAATCTATAATATTTATGTGCCATTTATAAAAACAAAGTTATTACTGACTAATCCAATATTATTTTACTTTTGTTAACTTTTTTTTTGAAAAACTGCACTATTTTGTTGTTGAAAATTGTAATAAAATATGACTATGACATTGAAGTAAATTTCCTTGTCCTTGTATTTGCTTCTCACTGCTTCAGAAAATTTTGACATCTCACCCAACCTTCAGTCTGACAGGATAACAACCCTTTACCACCAAGTGACATTTTACACTAGTCAAAATTGAAAGCACTTGCAGACAACAAAATGGATGTAAATCAAAAATTGAAATCTATTTCTTGCAGGGTAGAAAAATCTGTGACAGATGGTTTGTCATGAAATGAAGGAAAATGTTAAGTGCTTTTTGCATAAACTGGGACTGTTTGTCCTACGAGTTATACATGATAGGTTTTTCACATGCAAAGTTAATGGAAAATTCTGAGATCTAATGATTCTTACTAGTTAGTGTTCTGTGACTTCATAGCTATTGACCACAAAGGCTTCTATACTATGTTCATATGATTTCAGTATCTCAATCTTGAGGGTCCAAGGTACACTACTAGCATGGGTTGGTTTGTTTTTTTAACTCAGCTTGCAGTTTTGGAGTCTAGTAGTAAACGAGATATCAGAAATGTGACATCAAAATCTGAAATTTATCTTTGGAAAGGTGAAAAACACTGTGGAAAAAGGGGCAAATGCTGGTCACCCAGTATTTACCTTTGTGTCCATAACCTTTTCAAAAGCTCTTTTCCTTCAGGGTTGTTTAACTCATTACCAAACGACAATATTTTGGACTGGTCCAAATTGAAAGCATTGCAGACGACAAAATAAAAGTGACTGAAAATTTGAAATTTGTTTTGTGAAGGGTAGAAAACATTGTGGGAAAAGGAGAAAATGCTGGTTACCAGCATTTTCTCCTTTTTCCACAATGTTTTCTAAAGGCTTCTTTCTCAGGGGCGTCAAAAGTAGTGACTGTGTGGTAATGTGTTAAGCATAGGATTAAGTGTTATGGAATTGATCCCAATTGTGGATACAGAGCCTTGCATAGTTTTACATAAATTTTATGTTCTCTGTGTGTGCCAAATTGAGAAGAGTTTGACCATAAAGAAAAACATGAATGTGAAACATACTACATACAGTATATTCTGTTTGATTTGTATATGAAAAGACCTTTTGATAAATGACATTTTGTTTGAAAACATTGTGGGAAAAGGAGAAATTGCTGGTTTCCAGCATTGTTTTCTTTTCCCTAAATTTTATCAAAGGCTCCTTCCGCAGGGTCTTAAAGATACGGAATTGTTTGGTAAAGAGTTCAATGATTTGAAAACAATATTCTGAATGTGGGTAAAATTATTCCAATTCTCTTGTAACCCTTTCCCAAGCAATCCCTGGTTTTTACGGGTCTGAAATAGTAGCCTTTTGAAAACATTATGGGAAAAGGAGAAAATGCTGGTAACCAGCATTTTCTCCTTTTCCACAATGTTTTTTACCCTTTAATAGACAGAAATCATCTTTTCAGCAAGAGTTCAATTGTCGTCTGCAAATGCTTTCAATTCAGTCTAGTTCAAAATTTTGTCGCTTGGGAAAGGGTTAAAAGGTAGAGGGCAGAAAATATTTTGGGGAAAAAAGATAATGTAAGTAACTGGAATTGTCTGCCTTTCCTGCAATGGTTTAAAAAGCCCTTTTCATCAGAGTTGTTAACTCTTTACCACACGAGAAAATTGTAGACTGGTCCACATTGAAAGCATTAGTTTTGCAGGCGACAAAATAAAGTTGACTGAAAAATTAAAATTTGGTTTGGGAAGGGTAGAAAACACTGTGGGAAAAGGAGAAAATGCTGGTTACCAGTATTTTCTCCTTTTCCCTCAGTGTTTTCAAAAGGCTCCTTTCACAGAGGTATTAAAAGTCGGGATTGTGTGGTAATGGGTTAAAGTGAGAGATTGTAGGGGAAAGGGTCATGTAGAGACCTATAGCTTGTTCGGAAACATGCAGCTCCAGTGCAAATCTAGGTGCTGTGGGTTTGAATCTCACCTGTGTACAGGTCCATGTATGGATTGTAATGATGATAGTAACTGTTAATGGGACCAAATTCACTTGCCTCTCATGCCTGAATATTCTGTACTTCTGATGTACATGTGTATATGTGGAAAAGCAGCCAGTAGCTTAGAAGTTTTGTGTTAACTCTTTACCACACAATTCCTATTTTTAACGACCCCTGCGGAAGAGGCCTTTTGAAAACATTAAGGGAAAAGGAGAAAATGCTGGTGACCAGCATTTTCCCCTTTACCCTCAATATTTTCTTACCTATCAAAGACAAGTACCGTTACCGGAGACACGTTTGAATTGTCATATGCAAATGCTTTCAATTTGGACAAGTTTTCGTTTTCATCGTGTGGTAAAGAGTTAACTCTTTACCACACGAGAAAATTTTAGGCTGGTCCAAACTGAAAGCATTTGTAGACGACAAAATAAAGGTGACTGAAAAATTGAAATTTGTTCTGGGAAGGGTAGAAAACACTGTGGGAAAAGGAGAAAATGCTGGTTACCAGCATTTTCTCCTTTTCCCACAGTGTTTTCAAAAGGCTTCTTTCTCAGGGGCGTCAAAAGTAGGGATTGTGTGGTAATGGCTTAAGTGATTGTTAAGTGGATAGGCACTGGCCACTGTGATTTTACTATATAATGTTGAAAGCTTCGTAAAGCAACTTGAACAAACAAAAGTTGTGCTTTTGTCATTATTTTCATGCAGTTTTTGTTCAAAGTGTCTAGCATTCAGATAGAGGACTATACATTTGCATTGTGGTAATGATTCAACCCTTTCTTCAGCAATTCAGAGTTTTTAGGAGGAAGACTGCTATTAAAACGGTGTGGAAAACGGAGAGCCTACTTGTAATCAGCATTATGTCCTTTGGCAAAAACTTTTACTTTTTCACAGACTAGTCCATCTGGGACTATACTATACATATATCACTATTTGATACACCATTTGCAATTTTTTTCGCTTCAGAAGAAGTGTAGATTTTGATATTTGGGAATAAGTTAGAATTTACTAAATACATGTGACAAAGTTATAGACCTTCAAAATTAATATTGATAGCAACTTCGGAGTACAAGCTTACAAGCTTAGGTTGGCTTAAAATTGTAGGATATGTATTTAAAAGAATGGAAAATATTGTTGAAAAAGAAGAAATGCAGGCAACTAGCATTTATCTCTTTTTCCTACAGTGTTTTCAAAAATCCTTTATCTTCGGGTTATTAAAGAACTTGACTGTTTGGTAAAGTGTTAAGCTTTGAAAAGAGAAAATCAATATGGATTGCTGGTAGTGTGGCAGGGATAGTGTGGAAATATTGATCTGCATTGTCCAGGTAACATGCTTCCAACTTATTGACAGCCCATTGATCTTGCAGTTCTTTATGGGTAGGGAGTTTTCTACTCTTCTCTCCTCTGCAGGTATTATTCAAAACAAGTGTGGGGAAATCCTGTTCTAAAAAGATGCCAAGGTTTGTAGCTTACCCCAGTATGATGGGGTTTACCCTAGTACAAAGGTGAACAAGTTTTGTGTAACCTCAATTGTGTTATTAACTTTTACCTTCAGACATTCTAGACCACACCTTTTTAATGCGATATTCATGAAAAATGGTCAGAATATCTTTCTTGATTATTTCACATACAAATTTGAAAAAGGGTCAGGATCATGTTATTAACCTTGATGATATCTTGGACAAAGTTAAGAAAACCATTGCTGGGTCAAAAAGTTGCTCACCACCTCATGTGAACAGTCAAGAGGTCACACATTTTGTCCAATACCCTTGAAAGTTGATAAGAATCTTTGTTTTGCCAATATTTCCCTTGAGATTAAAAATGGGGTACATCAGGTAAAAATGTGTGTCACCAGGTCAAAGCTTAGAAAAATGTGGAGGCCACATCTGCAGTTGAATACACATTATACTTAGAATCTTGCATAATATATGAGATGACATTTTAGTCAAGAATTCTACCCAGTGATATGTAGAGGAACATAAAATTGGTTAAATCTGGTCTAAAAGTAAAAGGAGTCTTCTAAATGTCTTAACTCTTTACCACACAACAAAATTTAAGTCTGGTTCAAATTGAAAGCATTTGCAGACGACAAAATAAAGGTGATTGAAAAATTGAAATTTGTTCTGGGAAGGGTAGAAAACACTGTGGGAAAAGGAGAAAATGCTGGTTACCAGCATTTTCTCCTTTTCCTACAGTGTTTTCAAAAGGCTTCTTTCTCAGGGGCGTCAAAAGTAGGGATTGTGTGGTAATGGGTTAATGTACCCTCTAGAGACCAGGGTTCGTATTCACCAACCATTCTTAAGAACGTTTTTTGTCTTATTCTGCAAGATTTTCTGACAGTGAAAGTAACAGAACTTCTGATTGGCTAAACCATTTGAAATGGTTTAGCCAATCACAAGTTCTGCTACTTTCACATTGGCAAAATTCTGAAGAATAGGACTGAGAATGTTCTCAAGAATGGTTGGTGAATGCGGACCCAGATTTTGATCCAATGTACACGAAAGTTGGTCAGGATGTATGTGTTTTCTGGGACAAAATTCATATTTAGATATATATATATATTGTTTTATGTTGAAAAGTACCTCACCAAGACATACCTTTTGGGAGCCACCTTTCTACTCTGATGCTTAACAAACATGGTCAGAATGTTTGTCTCAATTATTTAAAGAGATTTGGAAATTGTTTGGTCTGTGATAAAACTAGGTAACCAGGTCATGTCAAAGGAAAACAAAGACTATCATGAAGGTACATTGGCTCAGATGCGTGATTCAGGGCCACCCTGTGCCCTCTTGTAATGATGCTGTAGGAGGAGGTCATTTAATCCATTATTACACAATCCGGGGTTCTAATAACCCTGGCTTTTAAAAACATAGTGGGAAAAGGAGAAAATGCTGGTAACCAGCATTTTCTCCTTTCCCACTATGTTTTCTACCCAGTGCTAAACAAAAATCATCAGTCCAGTTACATTTGATTTGTTTTTCTGCAAATCCTTTCAATTTGGACCAGCCTAAAAATTGGTCGTTTGGGATAGAGTTAAAATAGGGAAAAGAAGAAAAGGCTGGTCCTCCCTCTGTAGGCAATGCTCAGCAAGGTCAGCAAAATCAAATGTAATTTGTTATCCCCAAAATCCGATGTTTTTTCAACAGTAAGGAAGGAGGCTTCCATTGACAATAAGGAAGAACACTTCTTAAAGCCAGCAATTTCTCTTTTCCCCAATTTTTTTTTTTCACTCTTTCAGCTCTAGACCAATCCATTCATTAACACAAACTAATTCATGGTTTGCAATTGCTATAGTAGTGGACCTGTCTAAATTTTCTGTTATCTGACAAGAGTTGCAGAGCCCAGTAACAAAGCCATCAGCTAGTATATTACAGGACTTGAAGTTCAGATCCCCAGCTTGTTAATTTCTTTAATTATTAGGATTGATGATAGTCATTGCAACAGGATTTGTTCCACTCCCACATGTATTGATTCTGTAAGCCAAAGATCAGATAGCATAGTCTTCAGTCTGGTCTTGCTCTGACTTACTATTGCCCAAATTCAGAATATTTGTAAACAAAAACTAGATGTAGCACAAATGATGGGATTCATGTTTGAAATGGTAGAAACATAAAAAGGTAGCCCTTGGAAAGAGTTGTTACAGAGGTTGAGTGTTGGCCCCTTACTTGGAAGGTCCCAGGTTCAAATCCTGTAATGACCTAGATCAGCTTTTGGAACACCCACCTTGCGGTTGGAGTGCGGGTGAAGGAGCAAAGCACAGTAATCGCTAAATATTGAAGTACAGTTAAACCTGTGTAAGAGACCATCTGTATTAAGAGACCACTTGCTTTAAGAGACCACTGTTCTGATACAACCCTTCTTACATTAACTTAATTAACCTGTATTTAAAGACCACCTATAAGAGACCAATTTCAGTACTTCCCTTGAGTGGTCTCTGAATACAGGTTGTACTGTACATTGTACATGTATAATGAAAGTAATGATGCAATGCAGATCAATGGCTCACTATGAAGAGAAATTCTCCTGTTTCGAGAATGTTTTCGAACTAATCTTATTGATTTTTAAACTCTGATTTATCTTGATTTTATGTATTGTGTAATGATGTTTTTACCACATTGTTTGCTGCAAACTTGTTTCTGTAATTTAAATTTAAAAAGAAAAAGCAGGTCATATAGAATTTAAGGTTTAGAAAAAAACAGTAACTGTTAACAGAAAAATGAAATTCCCTCTATTAACCCTTCACCAGATGACAAAATTCGATGATGACAATTTCATTGTTAGTGAAATGGTACAATTTTCTCTTTTTCCCACAATGTGTTCAAAAGGCTTCTTTCCCAGGGTTTATTATTGTGCATAGTATAAAATATGAATGTGGTAAAAACTTGGTCACAAATAAGGATAAAGGGAGATCTAGAGGAAATTTGGTATTTACCTGGTAATTTTGTGTAGGAAATCAGATAATTTAGCAGGATTTTGTTCCTGCAGTATCTAATCCTAGATAATCAATGCTGAACTCTTTACGAGACTGACAACACACTTTTAGGCTTGTTTAGTTGGAAAGACATACAGAGACAGTACAATTAAACTCTGCTAAAATGAAGTGTTGTGGAATGGCTGGAATACACTGGAAAAAGTTTGAACTCCAGTTGTCATCTTTTTCTCGTCAGTCCACAATGTTTTTTAAATCACATTTATGGTATCATGTGCTGAAGGGTTTAACTTGCTATTCACCTGTCACATTACCATGGTAACTGGGAATATAATAATCTCAGCAGGTACCCTATACTTCCCTACTTTTTAATGATGATAATGATGCCAAGTTGTACAGGCTCATTTGTAGTCATGTTTGAAATGGATCTTGCAGATGGAGAAATTAGTCGTGATGAGTTTATGCTCCATTTTGTCACATTATATTCCAATCAATTGTTGTAATATAGCGGTCTCCATTAAGCATAATTTACTGTGGATGTTTTCCCGTAAGCTTTTGATGAAGCCATAGTTTCGATCATAATTTTGACAAATGATGGGGTATGGACATGATTGATTTGTATTTTTCTGCTGGTGAAGTACACATGCTACATGTATCTTTGAAAGTTTAGTAGAGATATCAAGTGGCATAGAAAAAAGATGAATGGCACACAGAAATAAAACCCTAATAACACAGAGTAGACACAGTTATTTTATGAAAAAAATTATTATAACAAAAATTTAATTTGCCCACAATGGACTCTGTATTCTTGAACCCTCCTTATGAACCATACTTCCACCCAAGGAAGAGCCTTGTATGCTCTACAGAAGCTTGGATTCTTCCAGAAACACCCTGGTGCCGATTGTTTAAGTGACTGGAGTTAGTTGGCCCAGAGCCCCTGTCAAGCCCAGATGGGATATTGATAAAAGATTCACTGTTGACAGGCTATGGCTTAGATACTGTCAAATGCAATGGTCTCACAAGGAGTCATTATGATTCTTTACCAGGCATACAAAAAAGTTTGACTTGTCCAAATTCAAAGCAATATTATTGTTGACAACAAAATCAGTGTAATTAAAAGGGAAAAGGGTAGAAAATGTAGGAAATGGACAAAATGTTGGTTACTAGTATTTTCTTTTTTTCCCAGAGTGCCAAAGCAATCTCTATCAGGTTTTTTAAAACTAGATTGATTGATGAAGAGTTGAAAAATATAGATCTGCAAATGTAGACGTTGCTCAACACTGACACTGTATAATTATATAGTGTGTATTTTAGTAGTGTACCTGCATTGTTAGAATTGTGGTATGAAAGTTGATATGAAGATAATTGTAAAAAGTGTTCGAATCACATTAGTTATTGCATAATAATGCAGTGTATGAATAATGTAACATGAGTTATAGAGTGATAAATCATGTTACAGTATTGTGTCGGGTTATTATCCCCTAGGATACCATCACAGACAATTGTTAATGCAGACAGTGCAGATCCAAGATCAGGCTGTAATCTGGGCCCGTATTCACCAACCATTCTTAAGAATGTTCTTGGTCTTACTCTCCAGAATTTTCTACATTTGTAAGTAATACAATTTTTGATTGGCTAAACCGAATTGTCTTATCCTCCAGAATTTTCTACATTTTGTAAGTAACACAACTTTTGATTTGTTAAACCATTCGGTTTAGCCAATCAAAAGTTGTTTTACATATTTAGAAAACCTTGGACAATAAGACTGAGAATATTCTCAAGAATGGTTGCTGTATACGGGCCCTCATCTTGTCGCTGCACTTGCTGATAGTATAAAAGCTATTTTGGCCAAAATGCATGTAGTCCATAGTTTGCCAAACTGGCTCTTGTTAGCGCGTATGACTTGAGAACACAGGGTTGCTAGTTAGAATCCCTAGCTTGGCCACTTGTTTTTGGAACGAATTGAAGTCTGGAGAAAATTATGTGAAATAAATATTATAAACAATTCGGAGAAGGACATGACTGTTTACTTTCCCTTTCTTTCAGAAATACTTTACATGTACGTTAAAAAGTTAATGTAAAGCACAATGTAGGAATTTCAATTCCTATCACAAATCATTCTAATGCAATCTGGATATGAAATTCAGACAGCATTAGGTATAAGGTTTTGGGGAGCAAGACTGTTGTGACATTTTACCTGTGTGGAGTATCTTAACTCCACTTTCTTGCTCACCATAACTTATGAATGAGCAAGATGAAAACTGTAACACTGTCACACGACAATCTGAAGCATCATGGGATAACATTGGTTGAACACGACGGAGCATTGTGGCAAAATTCTGCATTGCATTTTCATCCATCATAATCAGAGCAATCTCCCTATGGCCTGCCCAGAGTAATATTGTCATGAAGCTACAAGAATGACTAGTCTGATGAATTATTGACAGAATGGGTTGACTTGACTCAAAATGAATACGGGTAGATATGAAAGCCCTTTCATAAAAAGAGAAAATCTACAAATATATTCAAAGTGGAGGGGGGTATACTGGAATCGCCATGGCTGTCCGTCCGTCTGTAGACATAATTTTGTCTGGAGCTTTTTTCCTACAGTTTTCCAAAAACTGCACTGAAATTTACTCATAATGTTTGGGTACATACGAAATTGTGCATGTGCAATTTTCACAACCTTGCTGCCATTGGTAGCCGAATAATCTCCCCTTAAGCTTATAAGTTTTCCTGCATTGTTGTTGCCCAGAGCATTACTCAAGAGAGTTTTGCATATACAGAACCCAATTTGATACATAATGTTTCTGTACATGGTATGATGGGATGTATTACTTTTATGCCACTGCTATAATTTGTTGCTGAATTATCTACCGTTGAACTTGTAATTTTGTTACTTAATTACATTTATTATTGTCTGCAGCAATTATTGTTGTCTGCATGGACTGAATTCAAATTTACACATAATTTTCCTGTTAATATGAAGCTGTGTATGTGCAATTTTCATGTACCTGGTATGATTTGCTTTTGAGTTATTGCCCCTGAAAATTTTAAGGTTTATGTAGCAACTCTATGCAGTGTTTCAGCCAGCAAGCACTATCGTGGGATTCCCACAAAATAACAATTCCTGCTAATTTCCAACAATGGCATGGCAAAAGTGGCGCAAAAAGATTGAGTCTGGTCCAAAAATTGATTTTCGCATATATAAACGTGCCAGAGTGGGAACAATGGGATGAATCTAAAAGGTACAAAACAAAGATGGACAAAAATATATATGTGACTTGTTTTACAAGAGTATTGAAAATTAAACTTTTTTGGCAGAAAATTCATCTAGCATATTGAACCAGTCTCTGTTTTTTGTGCCTGGTTCCTGACATATCAGTGTTTAGGATGAAAATGTGATGTGGGGTCGGTAATTATACATACAAACATGTTTTTCAGATGATTTTCCTCGCTAAAAATGAATTATAGTTTGAAAAGAAGAATTACTGACTTCTTCCTTCACACAAAACAGGGCAAGGAGCAGCACTTACAACTGCTAGTCTTGTACTGAACTGGAATTTACACACATGGTTCCTATATATATGATGTTGTGCATGTGCAATTTTCATGGCCCTGCTGCAATTTGTGTTGCTAAATTATCTCCCCTTGAACTTTTTTCAACTCTTACTGTTGTATTTTGTACTTAACCATTCTTCATTCTGTTACAAAGACCTGTATCTGTTGGCAAGTGGGGGGGGGCTGTAAACATGTTTAGTGATAGTTCTAGTTTAAAGTAGATGCAAAAGGCTGGCTTATTCAGGCAAGGTTTATGGGTGTTGTTTACCTATGACTGCAGATCAATATTGTCATTATTAGCCCTTGCTAGTCAGCGCATTCAAATTACATGAACAAATGATTATCAAGCCCTTTACATTATAGAAGTTATGTTTGACACAATCTATGCTTCGATGTGGAACAAAGCTTAGAGCTCCTAATTTGGTTTCAATTCTCACGGATGGGTTTTTCTGGGTGGTGCTTTTGGCAAGGCAGTACAGGACTCATGCTTGGTACTGGTTAAATCTGGCAAAGGTGAATTCTGGAGCTTCTGGCATGTGCGTGAAATAGACTGAAATGTTATTAACCCTTAACCATTTATTACATAATCCAAAGTTTTAACAATTGTTTTAACAATTTTAACAAAATGTGGGAAAAGGAGAAAACGCAGGTGACCAGCATTTTCTCCTTTCCTCACAATGCTCTCTACTGCCTCAGAAAGAAATCGTCATTTGAGTCCTATTTATTATTTCTGTTGTCTACAAAATCTTTCAATTTTGAGTGGTCTGAAATTTTGTTGATTGGTAGAGTTAAAGGGAATTTCATGACCATACATGTAGATGTTATTGCAGCTTCTGCAAATTAACCCATTACCAAACGACAAAATTTTAGCCTTGTCCAAATCGGAAGCATTTGCAGACGACATAATAAAAGTGACTTCAAAAAAGAAATTTGTTTAAAGAAGGGTAGAAAACATTATGGGAAAAGGAGAAAATGCTGGTTACCAGCATTTTCTCCTTTTCCCACATTGTTTTCTAAAGGCTTCTTTCTCAGGGGCGTCAAAAGTAGGGGTTGTGTGGTAATGGGTTAAGCAGTTACCATAAAACTCCCAAATTTTGATAACCCAGGGAAATTTTGCTTTTCAAAACATTGTTTGTAAAGGTGAATGGGCTGGTAACCAGTATTTTCTCCTGTACCTACTGTACAGTCTAGCACTATACAGACAAATCCAATCATTTGAGAGACATAATTCGTAGTCTGCAAATGCTTTGAATTTAACCCTTTGCCACACAATCCTTACTTTTGACAATCCTGGGAAACAAGCCTTTAGAAAACATTATGGGAAAAGGAGAAAATGCTGGTGGCCAGCATTTTCTCCTTTTCCCACAATGTTTTCTACCCTTCCCAAACAAACTTCAATTTTTGAGTCACATACATTTTGTTGTTTGGTAAAGGGTTGAACTATTCTAAAATATTGACATAGAAGAGTTACGATTTGATGTGTGGTCTAAGAATGCTGGCCAAACAAAACTGTCAGTTATTTCTGTTTTATTTTCCTAGCCCAGGATGTCTGTTGTCTTTATTCAGTGCTGTAAGAGTTAAAGCAGGATTTAATTAATGCATTACCATACAGTCTGTACTTTGATGACCCTGAGAAAGAAGCCTTTAGAAAATATTGTAGGAAATAGAGAAAATGCTGGTAACCAGCATTTTCTCCTTTTTCCACAATGTTCTCTACCCTTCAGAAAACAAATTTCAAATTTTTAGTCACTTTCATTTTGTCATCTGCAAATGCTTTTGATTTGGACAATCTTAAAATTTTGTTGTTTGGTAATGAGGTAATGCATGAACACAAACATCTATGGCAATTATGATGAGAAGACTAATTGCCTTGTTTTGACTGACAGTCATTATGAGAATTAAAATTTAAAGAGAGAAAAACATAATTTCCATTGCATAAAAAGTTTTTTACTGAAAAAGAAGAGATAGTTTGATGTTTTGATGAGTACATCGCTAGATGTGTTGATATTTTGGTCACACCTGCAAGGATATTAGTGTGGTACCAACCAGGTGTGATATTGTTTTTATCACCCAAACTGAGTGTGATATTGAGATTTCACACGGCTGTGTGAAATTTTGTATCCACACCCTATGAACTATTTGTATTATTGCTGATGGGAATAATTAATTTAGCCTCCAACATACCACCATTTTACCCTTTACTTAACAACAAAATTTTTAGACTAGTCCAAAATTGAAAGCATTAATTTTGCAGATGAAAAAATAAATGTGACTCAAAAACTGAAATTTCTTTAACTCTTTACCAAACGACAAAATTATAGATTTGTCCAAATTGAAAGCACATACAGACAACAAAATAATTGTGGCTCAAAAATTGAAATTTGTCTTGGGAAGGGTAGAAAACATTGTGGGAAAAGGAGAAAATGCTGGTTACCAGCATTTTCTCCTTTTCCTACGATGTTTTCAAAAGGCTTCTTTCTCGGGTCGTTAAAAGTCGGGATTGTGTGGTATAGAGTTAACTGGTTAGATCTACCAAACGACAAAATTTTAGCTTTGTCCAAATCGAAAGCATTTGCCGACAACAAAATAAAAGGGACTGAAAATTTGAAATTTGTTCTGTGAAGGGTAGAAAACATTGTGGGAAAATAATTACCAGCATTTTCTCCTTTTCCCACACTGTTTTCTAAAGGCTTCTTTCTCAGGGTCGTCAAAAGTAGAGATTGTGTGGCAATGGGTTAAGGAAGGGTAGAAAACATAATAGGAAAAGGAAAAGTTTCCTAGGTGCAATTTTGCCATTTTGCCATATTGCTCCTTTTGCCATTTTCCTAACTCTTTACCTAGCTATCCCTGGTTTTAATGACTCTGTGAAATAAGGCTTGAAAACAATGTAGGAAAGGGAAAAAATGCTGGTAACTAGCATTTTCTAATTTTCCCACAATATTTTCTACCCTTTCCTACACAGATTTCAATTTTTAAGCCGATTTCTTGTCGTCTGCTAATGCTTTTAATTTGTAACAGTCTACAATTTTTTTGTCTGGTAAAGATTTAATTTGACTGGTCAGCTGCAACAGGAAGCAGTCGCTTGCAGATGTTTGTTTGGATTTAATTTTTCTTCCCTATAGTACCCTTGTTTCATCCTTACTATAGTTTTGTTCTTTTTTTTTCAGAAGCTGATATCTGGTCTGAGAAACTCCAGAAGAATTCAACATGTCTGAAGGCTGTGAGTAAATGATTTTCTATCCCTTCGATCTTGTATGCAATGAGGATCTGTATCAGACTGCCAGGGGCAATATTGTCCTAGATTTTGAGATATTTATGCATATGCATAGTTAACCCTTTTACCACACAATCCCAACTTTTCATGACGTTGAAAAAAGAAAGCCTTAAAAAACATTGTGGGAAAAGGAGAAAATGCTGGTAACCAGCATTTTCTCCGTTTCCCACAATGTTTTCTATCCTTTCCAAATAAAATTTCAATTTTTGATTCACACTTATTTTGTCGTCTGCAATTGCTTTCAATTTTGACTCGACCAGAATTTTGTTGTTTGGTAAAGGGTTAAAGGAAGTCTCTGTGGCTTTTGTCTGGCACAGAATATGCAGTCTGATATTTTGATCTTTACATGTACCACCAGCTTGCATAGCCATGCCTGTACAATCGAAATCTTTGGAAGTTTCAACGGATCATGTTTAGAGCCGTTGAAAGAGGTATAGTTAGTTTATTTGGTGCTAAAAGAGTTGACTCTTTACCACACATTCCTGACTTTTAACGGCCATGAGAAAGAAGCCTTTTGAAAACATTGTGAGAAAAGTAGAAAATGCTGGTACCATGCTTGAAACAAATTTCACTTTTTAAGTTTTATTTTGTTGTCTGCAAATGCTTTCAATTTTGACTGGTCTAAAATTTTGTCGGTGTGGTAAAGAGTTAATTCATCTGCAAAAAAGAGTCAACCCACGTCAACTGTGCACACTGCGCATGTCGACCCGAGTGATTATTTTTTGCTATTGGTAAATTTTGTTCTTGTCAAACCATTCTACATCTCATAATTCAGCTGGTTCATTGGTTGTTAGTCAAAATCAGACTTCATAGATTCACAGTTATGGTAATTACTTCTTGGTATAACGCATCACTATGATGCATTTAGCTCCCTTTCCTGAATGAACAACCCGTCTATAATCCGTAATTCTGAGTTTTACCTCTTTGTGGCATCTGCCACATGGCATGGGCCCAAAGTACTTGGATTAGTTTATGTGAATTTGCTGTGTTTTTACTTGATGTGTGTGTCATTGGTCCTGGCGTCAACAATTAAACATTTTAAGTCCGATACTCATGAAAACTGGTTTGGAGTTTCTGTTTTGATGATGTCTTGGATGAGGAAGAACATGGCTCATATAAGGCAAAAAAGTAGGTGCTTTGGTCAGAAGTTTGAAAAACCCTGTTTCCACTATAGAAGCCATGCTTTTTAGTCAAATTCTCATGAAAAATTTGTCAGAATGTTTTGCTTGATGATATGTGGAGATAATGGAAATAGATCACTTCAGTTCAAAATGTAGGTCACTGGGGAAAATCATGATGCTTTCTCTAGAGACCTCACTTATAGCCCAGTAGTCAAGAAAAGTGGACAGAATGTTTGCCCAATAAAATCTTTGATATGTGTATGAAAAAGTCACAAAGGAGATTAATGGAACAAACTGTAGAAAACTCAATGTAAAGACCTTATTAATTGTCATAATGACTAAAGACAGCAAGCGAACAAATTTATTTGTACCAAAATGAATAATACATTGGCTTGATGGACAGCAGACAGCAAAAGATAAGAACAGAAGTGCAGAATTGTAATAGATAGAATGGCAACAATGAGAAATCTTGTAGCACAAGCACAAAATAAGAAAAGCACAAATATTTCTGTAGAATAACCCTATACCACACAATCCTGAGTTTTAACAACCCTAACTAAAGAAGGCTTTTGAAAACATATTGAGAGAACACTGGTAGCTCTAGCACCAATTTGTACATACTTTGGGCTAGATCTAATTTGAAACATTTTGATTAGAATAAACAGAATGATCTTTGTCTTTAATAAGGTAGTAAGTGTTGTAAGAAAAGGAGAAAATGACTTGCATTTTCTCGATTCATGGCAATGTTTTCAAAAGGCCTTATCATCAGAATCATTCAAACTTGGGCTTGTGCAGTAGATTATATCATTTAAAAGCATAGAAGTTATTATGAAGATGACAACCAGTTTTGGTATGACCAGTCCAAGTGTTGTTTAGTAGCAGAAAAATTAGTTCTAGAACAAGGTAAAAAGGTAACAAGGTTGGACAACTTAGCATTTTTTTTTTACCTACATTCAAATTTTAATTTTCTGCCAGCGACTAGCCCTTAGACTGACCATACTTGAAGAGATTGTCACCATCACAGTATGAAGAGAATACAATATTTTCTCTTCCTTGGCTGAAAATTCAGATGAAAACCCCTCAACCCCTCAACCAAGGTTAAAGTGTTTTGAGAAGGAATCCCACCAAAAAAATACATAGAGATACAGATTGAACTTCAATATCTCTAGAAACAAACTTCCAGCAGATGACTTTGTTTTAAGAACTGAACTTAGATGTATGAAAAAGAATTGTTTTAAAATTAGATTAACTCTTTACCACACAGAAAATTTTAGACTGGTCCAAATTGAAAGCATTTGCAGATGACAAAATAAAGGTGACTAAAAAGTAGAAATTTGTGCTGGGAAGGGTAGAAAACACTGTGGGAAAAGAGAAAATGCTGTTTACCAGCATTTTCCCCTTTTCCCATCGTGTTTTCAAAAGGCTTCTTCTTAGGGGTGTCAAAAGTAGGGATTGTGTGGTAATGGGTTAAACTAGTTTGAGCTGGTAGAAACATTTTTTTAACAAAATCAAGCAATTTTTTCTTTTGCCACAATGCATTGTAAGAGTAGTCTGTTTGAATATGAAAAAGTCGTCTGAACTAGGTAATGAGTTAAAGCATGCGAGAACTTGTATTGGAGTGATCCTCCACATCAGCAGCTTCAGAATAGCTGCTGGCATGTTCTGATTGGTTCCTCACTGGTTGCCTGGTTACCACCTGTCAACAGAAGGTGGGGATATCAGGTGTGTAGCTGGAAAAGGCAAATTTTTTAGCTCATTTAAAATGGGCGAAGGTTGAGGTTTTTGTACCACTTCTTCGAAGAAAATGGAAAGGTCATCATTTGCTTTTGCCTTGTTACAAGAGCATGATTTTTATGCAGTTTCCTGTGTGTAAAATAATTATGTTTTTTGAAGCAGTTTTAAGGAAAGGAGAAAATTGCTTTGTTCCTTTTGAACTAAAAGGAAGAAAGTTTTAATACTTCTTGTTTATGAAGATGAAAAAACATGTCACACTCTCGGATGTCACCGATGGTAATTTAATAGCTGGGTTTATCAGAAAATCATTGGTTAAAGAATATGTAATGACATTTATTGATTGGGTGTCATCATTTTCAATGATACCTTGAAAAAACAGGCTAAAGATGAGGTGGTGGAATCCTGGAAAAGGTCTTTTTGAGGTAAGAATTACTCTATCCTGGAAATCTAATTAAAAGACTTTTTTGTGTTTTGCTATTTCTCATGCATTTTTTGTAGGTTATCGTTCATCTCCTTCCATAGAATTCTATTTCAATACATACCAAATCAGACTTAACTCATTACCAAATGACAAAATTTTAGACTTTTTCAAACTAAAGGCATTTGCAGATGACAAAGGTGACCGAAGAATTGAAATTTGTTTTTGGAAGGGTAGAAAACATTGAGGGAAAAGCAGAAAATGCTGGTTTCCAGCATTTTCTTCTTTTCTCACGTTTTCCAAAGGCTTCCTTTACAGGGTCGTTAAAGTCGGGATTATGTGGTAAAGAGTTAAAGAAGTGACTCATTCGATATTGTGCTTTAACAGACATTGTTTCTTTGCAACACAATGTTTTCAATGGTAATCATTAATTGATTGGTTAAGGGGTGATAAAAGCTGTTTTCAATCAGTGGTGATCAACTGTAGGAGTTTAACTCTTTACCACACGACAAAATTTCAGACTGGTTCAAATTGAAAGCATTTGCAGACGACAAAATAAAGGTGACCGAAAATTTTAAATTTGTTCTGGGAAGGATAGAAAACACTGTGGGAAAAGGAGAAAATGCTGGTTACCAGCATTTTCTCCTTTTCCTACAGTGTTTTCAAAAGGCTTCTTTCTCAGGGGCGTCACAAGTAGGGATTGTGTGGTAATGGGTTAAAAAACTGTTATAATTATGTCTACCATACAAATATTTTTCCGTGTTGAAAACATTTGCAACTGCAGAAAATATGCCACAAATAATGAAATCCATGTATATTTGTGAAAGAGTGGAAACTTTGAGCGTTAAGGAGAACTGTTGGTTACCATTATATTCTTCTTTCCCACAGTTTCTTCGAAAAGCGTTTTTGTCAGGTTTTTCAAAATCCAGAATTTGTGTAAAGTCTTTACTAAACAACAAAATTTGGACTTGGCCACCAAATTGAAAGCATTTGCAAATGACACAACTATTGTAGCTCGAAAGGTGAATTGCTCTCTTCAATAGGGAAGAAAACAATGTGGGAAAAGGAGAAGATGCTGGTTTGCAGTATTTTCTCCTTTTCCCACAATAATTTCAAAACCTTTTCTCTCAGGGTTTTTAAAACTCTGGATCATGTGATAAAAGTTGAAGACTTGCAGTGACCCTTTGTTAACCATTATGTTTGTCAGTGGCTGTCTGCATTGTAATTCATTCTATACCAAATACATGCAATACTTTGTTTTAACTCTTTACCTGATATGCCATTTTGAGGTTCTTCCATTTCAGCAGCAAATAAAGATATGATGTCAAAAATATGGACAAATGCGGATACAATATCTGATTGAGTGGAAAACATTGTGGGAAAAGGAGAAATTGCTCGTTACGAGCAATTTCTCCTTTTCCCACAATGTTTTCAAAAGCTGTCTGTTGTTGCGTCAAAATGAGTATCTATGGAGTAAAGGGTTAATGCCCCTACTGAACAAGGCTTTTGAAAACACAGCTTTTGAAAACATTATAGGAAAAGAAAATTCTGGTAACCAGCATTTTCTTCCACCCCCATACTATTTTCTACCCCTTTAGAGACTGCTATTTGTGGCCGTATTTAATCCATCACCTACTAGTGCTTACGGTTAATTAAGTCTAAACTTTTTGCATTTTGTACTTTCTAACATAGTCCAGCTGAACTAAAATTGTTTTAGAATGTTTCTTATGGAACAGAAGTATTTCAAGTGGGTGTAGTCAACTGCCCCCACCCCATTTTTCCTTTTATGTTAGATTTCTGCAGAATGTGTCCAAAACAGGAAAAGTGGAAGAACATTTTTACATTATCTCTCCAGTCAGTTTCTAGATTTCTTGTGAGTTAAGAAATTGTTCGAAAGCTTTGAAGCTACTATTTCAAAAATGTGAAATGATTCAGTTCATACTGTTTTTGAGACAAACAAAATTAAGGAACTCAAAATCGAAATTCTTGGATGCTAATATTCCTTTTTGAGACATTCTTTTTACCATGACAACTTTTATGTGTTTTTCAGATTGCAGTTGACAAGAGCATTAAAAACAATTTCAAGAGTAATTCATGTTACTTTGTCCATCATAGATCAATCTGTATGTATTGGCAGGTGTCAATTATGAAACTCAAAAAGCAAACATGAAATATGAGGCATTGTGCTCATAACAAAAGATCTAGGAGTATTGATCAGTTTTCCATTAAACTCTGTTTAAATAAGATGTGTCTGAAAATAGCAGATGAGAGGAATCGGGGAGCAAAGGGTCAATTCCATTTGATGACATGAGTTTTATTGTTATCAGATATTGGGGACGATTTTCACTACCTAATGTATTGGCATTATTCACACAAGCCCAGTGGTCCCACTGAGCCTTGTGTATTAACACTTGGCATGAGAAGAGTAGGATCATAATGGAATTTTGTAGTTGGCATAGATCACATCAGAAAAAGTATCCTGATCATTGATCAATCCTGTCTGATATCGGATTTTCTTGTCAAATTGCCTTGAAATAGCTTAGCCTTGTACCAGATGACAAAATTTTAGACCTATCCATAGCAAATGCAATAAGGAATGCAAACAACAAATTAAGTTTGATGATAGAATTTGTCCATCAAAAGTTTCAAGCATGATGCGAAAAGAAAAAGAAGAAAATGATGGTTACCTGTCATCTTTTTCTGAAATGTTTCCAAAGGCCCTTTCTGTCAAGGTCGTTAATTTGGATTGTATGGCAAGTGGTAAAAGTTATATGACTGTAAACAAGTTTCATGCTCCTTGCCCTCTCAGAAGTAGCCTTAGATCTGCCGAGTAAATGAAAAATGGACAATGTCGCCGAGCCTCGCTGGCTCCACTGGGTTTTTTTCACAGGAGTGTCCTCGGGCAAGACACTTCAGAGCCTAGCCTAGTACTGGTGAAACCCAGGAAACGTGAATATGTGAACTGTCGCCGTGATATGACTGAAATACTGTTGAAAGCGGCGTAAAACACCATTCAAACAAAGACAATGTCGGTTTTTAAGGAGGACCCTATATGCCCAAGTATTTTGTAGCATTGATAGTTTAATCAAAATATCAAACTGCATTTCATGTATCTATGATTTTAATACTGTCTGCTAAAAAGGCATTCTTGAATAATGTCTGAATAAACAAGACTGACTTTTTCAGACTGTTGTAATGATTCCTTTATGGGAATCCTAGCACTGTTTTGATGAAAGCATTTGAAAACAAAATATCAGTCACTATTGACTGTCTGCTGTCTACTTTGACCTGCATTGTTGACAAAAGGTGCTGTAGGTTTCACAAGGATATGGAGGTGTAAGTTAATTTATCAACATTCTTTGAAATATTTCAAATTGCTAGTTCACATTTGATTGTCCTTCAGCATGGCTTTTAAGAGCTACAGCAGTAACTCCAGGAAGACCAATATACAGGGAAGCTGTTGCTGTATTGTGCTGTGGAAAGTGGTATGAAATGCCATTAAAACAAAAACATAAAAGTACTAATGTCTCGGAAAAGTGCAGCTTGTGTGGAGTTAGGCCTTATTAAACAATTTTATGTTGTAATTGCCATGGAAGGAATGCTCATGGAAGCAATGTTAAAAAGGAAAGAAATGCTGGGAAACCAGGGTAACCATTCCACCAGAATCTGGGATTTGCAGAGAAAGTGGGCTTGTACGTAGGTCTGAACCAGCATTTTCTCTTTTTCTCATTGCTTTTAACCCCTTCCAAAAGTCAAAATTTTGACCTCTGGAAATACTGTAAAGGGTAAAGAGTTGCTCTTGGGAGAAAAAGGCTTGGTACAGTTGCTAGTTCAATAGAGTATTGATTTAATTGACATTTTTTGTTTTGTTCTGTAGCCTGCAATGACAGAGTAAACAGTACTCCATTTCCGTGCATTAAGTACATTGCTAGTAAGAACTCAAATATATTGATTTGGTACATTGACTAGTAGAAATAATGGTTGTAGGCCTGCTACCAAATGTAATTCTAGTTTCATTTTATCGATGATAGTAATTTGGGAAAGCAACCAGTAGCTTGGGAAGAATATTGTGTGAAGTACTGGTTAAAGAAAGGCATGGATAGGTGCACAGGCTGCTTCAATGAATGTAACTAGCATCTTACAAAGGAAACTGAAATCTTTAGATCGCTTGATAAATGATTGATTAAATGATAAAGTATTCAAGGTACACTTAACCCTTTACCGCACAATCCTTTGTTCTAAAGGCCCTGTCATCAAGGCCGTTGGAAGCGGTCCGGTCATGGCCGGACCAAATTTTCAGCCAAAAATGAAAAATGGCCAGACCAATTTTAAAGAAAAAAATGCGTAATGTAAAAATGGCCAGACCAATTTTAAAGAAAAAAATGCGTAATGTAAACCTCAAAAAATGCTCAAGAATGCACCAGAGAGCGTCTTATTTTCAGTTTTTCCGGGGGAGCATGCCCCACGGACCCCCCCTAGAATGGCTTAAATGGGTAATATAAACCTCAAAAAATGCGTCAGAATGCACCAGAGAGCGTCTTATTTTCAAATTTTTTCCGGGGGAGCATCCCCCCCGAAACCCTCCATGAGAAGCTTTTGCAAAAAGAAATGTTGAAAGTCCTTCTTGACTAAAATGTCAAGCTCGGGTAACTGGGTGTAGGACAGTTGCCCGCTCGGTTCTTTACCCACCAAGACATTTTCGCACCTGGACATTGGCTACCTAGGACAAAGGCCCACTTGAACAAAAACTCTCCCATAGTGTGTTTCTATTTGACTCACTGATTGACTGTCTCAACCTTTTACCCAATGGAGCCTTTGCTTAAGATGCTGAGAAGAAGACTCATGTTTTTACCTGGCTGCAGCTGAGGACCAGTGAAACATCAAGATAGAGCAAATTGCTCATGATGAGAATTGAGATGAATTATTTTCTGTACACTGGAAGAAGAAAGCCAAGATTAACCCTTTACTCCATACTCATTTCTACACATTGCTTGTAGGAGCCTTTGGAAAACATTGTGGCTAAGGGTGAAATCGTTACGAGCAATTTCACCTTTTGTCACAATGTTTTCTATGCTATCAATTTTGATGTCATTTACACATAAGAAATGGCTTCATCCTTGCTGTTATTTAGGATCAGTAAGAGATGCCACAGGAATGTCTTATAGGGTAAAGGGTTTATATGTGTACTGACTTCCATGATACTTTTGAAATAATGCTGCAAATTCCCTGAAAACCAAACCAACAAAGAAAGAACTTGTAGGCTTAAGGGTAGTGTAGGCTTAAGGGTAGAACAATGTGGACGGTTGTGTTCAGTTGGAGATATATTTGGGTTCTTCATAATTTATGAACTTTTATTGGATGTAGTACCCAGAGTATTATGGCTGCTTTCTTTATCTATTGATTTTCATTTTCCAAGCTTCCCCTTGGCATATGTTGTACTTTAAGGGGTATTAACCCTTCACTACGCTGCAAAATTTTGACTCGTCCATATTAAAAGATTTTTTAAACAACGATATAAATGCTTTGCAAATACTGATATTTGTCCTTGAATGGGCAGAAAACTTAGTTGATTACCAGCATTTTCTCCTTTTTTTTTTGCATTTTTCTAGATGCCTTCTTGCTCATGGTTTTCAAAACTTGGGTTGTGTGGTAGAGGATTAGACCAGATTTTGTTTTGCAAATGTTTGAGAAAATCTCAAAGGGAAATTATAGAGCTATGCATCATGAATAAAATTTCTGGCAAAATACTAGTGTAATAATAGCACTAAATTTTTTTTTCCTCCCATCTTGAATCTACAGTATCAGCTTGATTCTTTTGTGACAACTTTGTAGTAGCAAAACTTAAGTTGCTTTTCCAAATTAAATTGGTCAGTTTCTTCAGTTTAGTTGTATTATGGGTTAATAGGTGCTTCATTCAATTCTGGTATTCATATTTGATGCCAGGTTTTTAGGAACATCCTTTGGCAAGTCGCTACATAGCTAAAACCTGGTTCTGTTGAAACACAGCAAACATGACTGTTTTTGTGATTTCCTTTCTGGGTCTGTGGTCAAGGGATTGGATTTGTAAACTGAAAATCCTTGTGTTATTCCCACGGAAAATGCTTCAGTTTAAGAGACATTTTTGAAAGGCCCCAGCACATAAAATGGGCTCTTATTAAAGTGTTGAAATTTGCCTTTCTGTTCTGAACAGTAAAATTTAGATTGGCCAAATCTGAAACATTATGTAGATGAGAGAGTGTGTGTCTATAAAAATGGGATTTTGTTTGAAGGGAAGGAAAACATTACAGCAAAGGGAGAAGATTATGCTTTTTACTAGCATTTTCTCCATTTCCCATTGTGTGATCAAAAGCTGTCCTCATCAAGGTTGTTGAAAGTTACGATTGTTTAGTAAAGGGTTAAAAAGATCATACAAAGAAACCTGCAAAATTTGCATGGTACTGTTGACTCTCAAAGACCATATTAAAGAAAATAGATACAGATTATCTACAGATCAGTTTTGATGGAGTTTATCTCATTTACAAAGGACGAAATTTTGAAATTGTCTAAATCAAAAGTGTTTGCAGAGAATAATTGAATTTTTCGGTGGAAGGTTAGAAAACAATATGGTTAAGGGAGGGAATATTTGACTGACCATACCAGGGGAGTTGAACTAGGATGAGTAATTTTTTCATGGCTACTAAATGAAATCAGAGACATTAACCTTTGAGCCATTAGGGACCCCAGAACACAAAAAACAGAACACTAAACCATTAATGGAAAGTACTGTATGCCTATGAAGAGATATTTCTGTGCTAAGTGTATTGTTCGTGATTAGGTTTTGTAAATTTGTCAGTACTGCATGATTTTAAATTTGCAAAAAATCAGAAAAGACAATTATGATAGACAAAAAATACACAAATGGACAGAGAGTTTAAAGAAAAGAAGAATGTATCATACAAACATTTCGAAAATAATTGTAATACAAATGCATGTAATTACTTCATTTCTCAATGTTTTCTGATGCATTCAGCTTTAAACATTACAGAAAAGGAAAGAACTGTTGTACAATAGTGTGAAAAACAGTAGTACGTGAAGGAGAGATTTGATTTTTCCACTGTTGCCATAATTTTTTGTTAACTCTTTACCAAACAACAAAAATTTTAGACTGGTCTAAATTGAAAGCCTTATTATGTAGACGACAAAATAAAAGTGACAAGAAAATTGAAATTTGTATCAAAGAGGAGAGAAAACATTGTGGGAAAAGGAGAAATGCTGTTTTTCTGCATTTTCTTCTTTCCCCTGAATGTTTTTAAAAGGCTTCTTTCTCAAGGTCGTCAAAAGTCGACATTGTATGGGAAAGGGTTAAATGCTGTCAACTTTACTAAAATTGTAAAAAGTTGTAATTGTACAGTAATGGGTTATGGGGGAGGGATAATAGCCTATTCAATATATTGGTTTCTTTTCATCTGTCTATAGCTTCATGTCAAGGTTGGTCTCAGTATGTGAGGGATGCTTTGTGTGTGTCATTGATTAATTATTGATTAACTCTTTACCAGAGGAAAAAATTGTGGCCTTGTCCAAATTGAAGCATCTGCAGACCGCAACTTCATGCAGCTCAAATGGTTCAAGTTCTCTTTGATAAAGTAGAAAAATGTGGGAAAAGGAGAAAATGCTGGTTACCAGCTTTTCTCCTTTTCCCATAATGTTTTCAAAAGGCTTCTTTTCCAGGTTAAAGTTGGCATTGTGTGGTAAAGGGTTTACATTTTACCTGGAAACGCAAATTTTAGACTTAACCACATTGAAAGCATTTTTTGCAGCTGACAAAATCAATTTCAGTTAACCTTTTACCACACAATCCCAACTTTCAACAATCTTGAAAGAAAGGCTTTTGAAAACATTGGAGTAGGGGGGAAAATTGCAGATAACCAGTATTTTCTCCTGTCCCACAATTTTTCAAAGATGGAAATCATCAATTTAATAACATTTGTCACTTAATGCTTGCAATGTGGTTAGTCCAGTCCAATGTGGTTAGTGCAGTCCAAAATTTCGTAGTATGGTAAACAGTTCGGTTATAGTGCTCACCTTTGTCCTGGTAAAAATGTTTGGAAGCAAAATTAATACGTTGTTAGGGATACTAATTGATGAATTAATTTTTTTCTGTATTTGTATCTTTTGTCTCTCAAAGGGTGAAACCTCTCTACTTTAACCCTTCACCAGGCAATCCTATGTTTTTGCATCCCTTTGTAAATAAGCTTATGCAAAACATTACTGTGGAATAGGAGAAAATGGTAGTTACAAGCATTTCCCCTTTTTCCACAATGATTTCAAAAAGCTTTATCCGTGGGGGCCATAAGTGTACAGGTTTGTAATGGGTTTAACTCCTTAGCAAATGGCAAAATTTTATGTTTGTCCAAATTGAATGCATTTGCAGACGACAAAATAAAACCGACTGAACATTTGAAATTTGTTTTGTGAAGGGTAGAAAACATTGTGGGAAAAGGAGAAAATGCTGGTTATCAGCATTTTCTCCTTTTCCCACAATGTTTTCGAAAGGCTTCTTTCTAAGGGTCATCAAAAGTAGGGATTGTGTGGAAATGGGTTTAATTACTTTAAGCATAATTGGTCACCAGTTGCCTATTGTGTGAAGCAGACTGAACAGGTGCTTTGTACAGAACAAAGGGCTGCTGGTCATAATTGTATTGGGAATATTGGACCAACAAACACCTTCAGCCATCAGTTTTGTTTGAATTACTGGTTTGGGACAGCTGGTCAGCCAGGCTTCAGTTTCCAACACCTTGTGTTGTAGTGTTACCGTAACGCTTTACCATAGGACACAATATAGATGTTCTCAAAGTAAAAGCATGTGCAGACAACAAGTTGATTTTGGCTCAAATGATGGAGTTTATAATATATGATAATGAAGAAGTTGTTCTGGGAAAAATGGAAAAGTGCTGGTTAGCAGTATTTGCTTTTTCCCTCAGTGTTTTCAAAAAGCTTTCTTTTTCAGAGACATTGAAACTTGGATTATGAAAATGCAGTGATGTGGCATTTCTTTATTTCATACAATGTTCTCTAATCTTTATTTCATAGAATGAGACAAATTCTATCATTAAGAATACATCAATTTTTTTGTGTGGTATGAAACAGTTGTTTTTTAAATGGGGAAATGCATTTTTTCAGTTCTTTTGCAATGTCAAGGAAACAAGATTTTTTAACATTATAAAAACATTACACTTTAGAATAGAAGTTCTTAGATTATAAATGGTGTGGTAGAAAGAATAATGCAGACTAGATTGTGAAGGTCACTGTTTTTGAGGATGAATGTTGTTTCAGTGAAAGGGATTTTATGATGATGGAGATGGGTTAGTAACTGTTTTGAAACTATCTCGACATCATGGGCCATGTTCATCAACTTTTATGATGTAAATTGAATTGTAATGGCTTGCTTTGTTGTTACATTGTATTTTCATACCTTTGGGATTAAATACTAAGAAATACAATAAGATGAATTATCAAAAAAATGACAGTTTTAGTTCCTATAGAAGATTACTTATTTTTTTCCAATCACGATCTTGATCTACATTATCAGAAAGGAAAGCTCAGGTTTAACTTCTTTAACCCTTTACCACACTATCCCAAGTTTTGATAACCCTGTTGGAGAAGGCTTTTGAAAACATTGCGAGAAAATGCAAAAATGCTGGGATTCAGCATTTTCTCATTTTCCTACAATGTTCTCTACTCTAATAAAGACACACTCTCATTTTTGGCCTACCTTTGAATTTTTGTCAGCAAATGCTTTCAATATTGTTGTTTGGTAAAGAGTTTAAAGAATTTAAACCAAAGGCATAGAAGCTCATAAAAGAGAAGGAAGTTTCCAGGTAACAACTTTTATAGACAGATTTAATACTTAATGTATTTCTTCTGTAATTTATGATTAACTCTTTACCAAACAACAAAATTTTAAACTGGTCAGCATTTGCTGACAAATATATAAATGTAACTGAAAAATTGAAATTTGTTTTGGAAAGGGTAGAAAATATTGTGGGAAAAGGAGCATTTTCTCCTTTTTCCCACATTGTTTTCAAAAGGCTTCTTTCTAAGGGTTGTTAAATGTAAAGCCCCGGTCACATATTCACGGAAGACCGCCACGGAAGAGCTACGGTTTAATCGCTCACGGATGAGTACGGAAATGACAAATTCCGTAGTCCGCTACGGTTCCAATACGGATACACAACGGTGTGAGTACGGAGTTCGACGGATCTACAGCCAAAATGTAGGTCATAGCTCCTGGAGTGATACGGACTGTTACGGTTAGACACGGTTTAATACGGAGCGATACGAATCAGGACGATTGTAGTACGGATACACTACGATTTGCTACGGTACAGGTACGGATTAGTACGGATAAGAACGATCCGATACGTAGCAGTACGAATCGTCAGGGATCGATACGGACCTACCACGATTTAGCATTCCGTCCAAATGTTCTGGCCTGCTCACTTTCAAAATGTAACAAGTTCGGCCATGAGAGCCTCATACTGGCTATGGACGGGTCTTTGTAAAAGCCATTCTCTAGTCCACATATTCTCTGTCTTTTATTACCTGATTATTATAATCAATAACCCGTCACAAGTCGACGAAAATTGGCCTCCACGAAATTGAAAGCATCTGCAGACAACAACTGTAAATTTGGTACAAGTGAGCTTCAGTTCTACAATAAGGTAGAAAGCATTGTGGGAAATAAAGAAATTGCCCATTTGGAGCATTATTTTCGATTTCCTAGAATCAGAATGTTTTCCTGACTTGTCTGTTGCAGACCCATAAAAGGAAGGGATTGACTGGCAAAGGGTTCAATGAAAATATTGATCAATAACGTTTCTCTTATGTTCATAAAATCTGCTGTTTATTTCACAATTACACTGATTATGGTGAATGTTTATGTTTTAAAAGTAAAGAGCTTGTCTTTATAGTTAGTATCACAAATTTCGAAAGGGCCAGCCTGGCACCAGGCAGGCACCCAGTAACCATACATTTAACCAGCTGGCCTTTTCACCAACTAGCCATATCAGAACAAGCTCCTGGTGGGGCTCGAACCTGTGACCTCCTGTTTCATTGGCGGTTGTCAGAACCACCAGAAACGGTGACAGTTTTATGTACTCGTATACTATTTGATCGTTTTACTTGCATGTTTAGCATCGTTGGTTGGATAGAATGTCACGTTATAATACTGATGTTTATTCATTTTCGTACAATGTTTTGTAAAATATGTAACCTTAAATTAAAGGTATTATTAGTAGTACGATGAAAATATAATTATTACATATACGTATGTCATCAAACTGCTGGACCAGTGCCTTGACATTTTGTGCAATACCAATATCCAGTGGTCACCAATTTATTGCAAACATCATTTGTTGACGGTTCATGATTGTGAACTCAGCAACAAAGCGCAATTGCGTTGTATTCTACAAAGACAGAGTAAAAATACCCTTGTTGAAGTACATGATTTTGAATTTTTCCTACCAAACAATAGTGATCCTTACAATTCCGTACTATGTCGTGTTGCAACGTAGTAAACCGTAAAAGACCGTGCGAATCCCTGCCTCTCCGTATTACAACGTATTAAGGCCGTGACTTTCCGTGACAAATCCGTATCATATCGTAACTGAAACGTAGTGTAACCGTGCTAATACGTAGTTCTCCGTATCAAATCCTCAAAAAAAATTGGGCCTACGGATAAGTAGGGACTGATACGATTGAAATACGGACCAGAACGTATCAGTACGGTCTAATACGGACCAGTAAGGATACGCTACGGTCGTTTGATCCGTAGCAAATTTTTGTGCATGTTCAAAAATTGTCAAGGACCGCTACGGATATACAAGGACTACTACGAATGACTACGGTTGCAATACGAAGAGCTACAGACTAGTACGAGTTGTCACGGACAATGCCGGAACGAATCCGTAGCTCTTCCGTGGCGGCCTTCCGTGAATATGTGACCGGGGTATTAGGATTGTTTTGTAAAGAGTTAACCATCTTTAAAAATGTTTTAATTTAAACTTTTTTACTCTGCAGAAAAGGCTTTTTGAAAACATTGTGGGAAATGGAGAAAATGCTAGTAACCAGGATTCTCACCTCTTTCCATTACATTTTTGTCTTTTCACAACCACAAACTTATGATTAGAGAACCATATAATATAGTTTGTTGTCTGCAAATTATAACAATATGGACAAGTCTAAAATTTTTATATAATATTATGGTTAAGAGCAAAGATGATACTGTGGCAAAATTGAATTTGCTCATAGCAAGCTTTTGTATTTTCAGACGGTATGAAGAGAGACCACGAGGAGGAGGAAGAAGATGTTGACTATGATCAGGGAAGGAAGAGACAACGCGGAGAAGGAAACCGCACTGATCTACGTATACTTTTACAAAGCAAGGTAAGTCTCCTGTCTGGTGTCAAACAAAACAAGGGTTGGAGCATTTGCAAGACCTAACAACAGACAGACTCAGAGCCAAAACTTTTTGGTTTTTGCCTGATCTGAATTTTTTTTTTTTGAAAATTACAGAGGCAAGAGATACAGATTAGCTATGTGAGACCTAGTATTAAATGCATAATTTCTAAAGGAGAAGACTATACACCAGGGGGCAATTGGTTTAATCCCCAGCTGTGCCAATTTCTGTTTGTTTTGTATCCTTCCGAAAGCCAGGTCCAGTCATTTGAGTCATATTGAAGTCTTTACCACATAATCCCGACTTTGAAGGACCCATGGAAAGAAGGGTGTTTTAAAACATTGTGGGAAAAGGAGAAAATGCTGGTAACCAGCATTTTCTTCTTTCCCCACAATGTTTTGTACCCTTCCCGAAACAAATTCCAATCTTTAAGCCACAGTTATTTTTGTCGTCTGCCAATGCTTTGAGTTTTGGACAATTGTCCATTTTATCCTTTTTCTGCAAAGTGAACCACGCTATCAAAGAAAAGTTGCACCATTCGAGCCACATTAAAATTGTCATCTGCAATGCTTTCAATTTGGACAAGGCTAAAATTTTGTTGTCTGGTAGAGGGTTAATTTATGGTCTGCAAATACTTCTAACTGAAATGAGCATTAAATTTTGTTCGGTAAAGAACACATCCAAGCATGCAGCTTATTGTACTCTTTCCTATGAGTAGTTGTAATTGGGTTGTCAAAACGGGAATTTCTGATATCTGTGTAGTTGTCAATTAGCGGAACTGAAATTGAGAAACTGCATTATTTATCACCTATTTTCCGGTTTTAATTGATTTCTGTCTTTTAGTCATTTCTTGCAGGTAGATTTTTGGACTAGTCAACATTTAGATTCCAAATATTGCAATAACTGTTCTATTTATTCTGTTTATGGCTACTGACATATCAACTTTGTAGACAGTGTAGATTGAAAATCAGACTACAGTTGTACTGTGCAATATGATCTTAATTTACATTGTCAGTAAAACATTGTACTTGTTAGAATTACGGTCAAAGTATTCAGTATGAGCCTGGAAACTCAAGACTGTATGGTAAAGAGTTAAGCAAGCACCTCAGGGAAAGTGCCAAGTGGGCTTCCTTACCTCTCTACAAGAACACAAAAATCAGTCGTATTAAAGGTACTTGTGAAAAACATTTTGGCTCAAAAGAGGCTAGTTGTTTTTTGAAAGAGTGAAAAACATTGTTGGGAAAGGAATATAAGTTTATAGAAAATTCTGGCTAGAAAGAGACCAGATGGACTCTGCCTGTTGCTTGACTGGACTCTGGTGACATGCTGTCAGCATTGATGGTGGGATTGGGTCCTGATGCCAAGCAAGGAAGCAAGTCTCACGAAGGAGTCAAACTGTTAGCCTTGCTAATCTGTGGAGACCTGCTTCTGGGCATGTCGGTATCTGTGACATCATTAGACCTGGGAGACATGCTACTGTCTTTGTTAGTAACAAGATTGTTGTTTTACAGAGAGTGATGGTTATTACAGCATGAAAATCAACACATTTTTCATCCAAAAACTCGGTAGTGTTTGTTATACCCTATACTGTACAATGAAGATTTTGAACACCTCAAACAAAAATGGCTTTTGAAAACAAGATAGGAGTAGGATACAGTATTTTTTCCCATTTCCCTCAGTATTTACAACTCTATCAGAAGCCAGGCATACAAATTTAGCAACATGTATTGTTTGGTCAGCAGAGGCTTCACACTGAATAAGTGGAAAACTCTGTTTTTCAGTAAAGAGTCAACCCTTAGGCTGCTAAGACAACTTTAGGACCTTATGCAGATATTGTATATCAGAATCAGACTGCAAAGAACATAGTCTGACCTTGGATCTAATATATGCAGATGTTTCTCTCTTCCACCCCCCCCCCCCACCCCTCCCCACCCCTCCCCACCCCCCAAAAAAGGCCCTGAAATTAAAAAAACTATTAGGGTTTTTGTCATCACCTTGAAAGTTTCATATGACTGATTCTCCTTTTCCCACAATGTTTTATATCTTTCTCAAAACAAATTTTAATTTTTTTCTGTCACATTTATTTTATGCAAATGCTTTTGTTTGGGTAAGTATAAAATTTAGTTGTTTGGTAAAAGGTTAAACTAATAAGGGTTGAAATATGTTGCTACATTACATAGATGGCCACAAAGGTTTCTAAATGTTTTATTGCTTTTCAGAATGCTGGAGCCATCATTGGCAAGGGAGGTACCAATATTAAGAGGCTGAGAGCTGATGTAAGTATATGTGATTAACTGATAGTATTTTATACAGATATGTCGGATTGCTTTGAAAACTTAGCAGTTGATGTAACAATGCAGACAACTTCTTGAAAACAATGCAACAAAAGAGAAATTGCTTGTTGATCAATGTGTACAAAATGTTCATTTTGTCAACCAAATTTATAGTGGTTTATCATATTGTACCTTATACCAGGAGAGTTTCAAATTTGTTTGCTGCAATTTTGTATCAGGTAGTGTTTAGGGGGTAATGAGTCAATTTATATGTGATAATTACTGTCAGTGCCAGCCTTGTTAGTGGAAATGAACAATCCATAATTCATGTACAATAATAATGGAAAGAACATAATTTGTATGTGATAATGAATAGTTCATAAATATTTTCTATAGATAAAATTGTCTGTAAAGTCCATTAGGAATCACAGTCAAACCTGAGTAAGAGAGACACCCTCTGGACAGAGGGATGTTCCAAAGTGTCTCTCTTGCACAAGTAGCCGCTTTGTCAAAGTCTCAGACCCCCCCCTTAATCAGAAGAGAACAGCTTGTTAGTAGCCTGATAGAACAATATGTTTAATGTTATGGACAGTTCTTCAACTGTGTGAAGTATGTTTTTAGCTTACTAGAACACAAAGTGCTCAAAGTAATATTTTGTAATTCTACTGTATTCATCATCCTTCTTCAAATTTTATCATGAGTACACTCTTAGAGACAATATTTTATGTCTGATACTCGTGAAATTTGTGGAGAAAGTTTATCATTTGAAAATGGGTCATGTTTAGTCAAAAAGTAGAAAAAACATGTTTAAACTCTAGTGGTCACACTTTCAGTCCAATACTCATGCAAGTTTGTCAGAATGTTTATGTTGATAATGTCACTGGTGACTTCAAAAATTGCTCAGAAAGCAGGTTTGTCACTAGGTCATCTCTTTGAAAAAAACTTGCACTAGAGGCCATGCATTTTCAGTACAATTGTCATGAAAGTTGATCAGAGTGTTTACTTTGACAATATATCTGTTGGTCAGGCTGTTAATAATGACATAGGTTCCAAATTTAGTTGCTTTGGATTAAAAAGTAGGTTTGTTAGAAAGATCTATAGATAGCAGTGTCATGCTGATGCTCACTGAAATTGGTCAGAATGGTGATCTTGATGATAACACTATTTCAAAAAATTAATCAGCTTTGGTAAATGACTGGATCATTAGATCATGTAATAGAAAAACATTGACTATATTTCATATTACTTTATCAGTGATATTCAGGTTGAGGTGAGCAGTTCAGGATCATCATGGCCTTCTTGTTCACATGAAATTGTGAAGCATGACTAGGAAAAGTTTATAATTTATGGCTTAGAATTCCAAGTCAAATGTGAAATGAGGCAATCTAGTTTCAATTATTTCTAGATAAAGTCAGTAATCTTTTTGCCTTGAGCTGAATATTTGAAACTTTAAACATTTATCTGACCTGCATATTTCATGGTAGTCTGAAAGACTTTGCTTTGTCTAAAAGAAACTTTTTTTTAATGTGTACAAGTACCACATCTAAATCTGCCTTATTGTACTATAAAAACAGATGTTAAGTGTAAACACATAGATGAGCCTACTCATACATGTAGTCTGATCTTGATGTATACAGCCAACATTACTTCCTTGAATACTATCGATCATTTCTACGAGAATTTCTGTGCTATTGTTTTTTGTGTGTGGGAGTCAACAATGTAGATTGGACAAAAAACAGGTGTTATGTGGTATAATTTTTATTACTGAGAACATGAAAGGGAATAGTTTCATTTTCCAAATGTATTTTTACCAAGCCATTATCTACAGTGATATTAGATTCCATTCTGATTTATTTTGACAAACCTTTATCTTGTCTGCTGCTTTGAAGAAATCTTGTACAATTTATTTTTTTTAATTGACAGCATTGACATTGTTTCAAGTTTAGTGACATGGGTGTCCTTTGGCAAGGCACCTTACAGCCCAGATCAGATACATGTACTGGTTATCCATGAATAATTGAACTATCCCCGGATATGATAGAAATACATGTACTGTTGAAACCAGAGGAAATCTCTGTGGAAAGGATAAAAAAAATAACCACACATGTGCTACATGAATTTTGCATTTTTGTTATTTTTGTCCTGATCTATTTTCCTTCTTATAAGTGTTATTTAAAATGATAATTATGTCCTTGTTTTCCAGCATAATTATGAACTGAGCCAGAGTAAATTAGATTTGAAGAGAGTCACAAGTCCTTTGCTTGACCTTTTGACCTAAGCCAAAGAAATTGCAAACCATAAGATTTCCCTTGGTCTGAATTCAGTTCATAGCTTTTATTCCTGACCAAGAAATGAAAAGTTTCTTGAATTTATAGAGATCTTTGTGTATATGCATACTAAACATATGTTTCTCAAATTTTCCTCCCCATATCTCCATGCCCTGACCATCTTATACACCATACGACCTTGATCTTGAATGAAATTCCCATGGAAACGACCTTGAAACCCCTATGGAAACGACCTTGAATTCCCTGAATATGATTTCCTTGTCCACGGATGTCCATGGTCTGCAGTACAAAGCAAGCGTAACGGTTCCCGATAGCGACGGTCCTGAACGGTAAAATTATCTCCCTTCCTAGCCTACTGTATTATTGCATTTTATATTGATGTCTTAGAAATACTAGCTAAGTTGAGTCTAGTATACTGTGTTCACTATCAGTTGTTTATCACATGCATTTATTGTTTGATCATAATGTTTTGGAATCACTCAAAATTTTAGATTGAGATTTGTTGAATAATGATGGGTAATTTTTAAGGAAAATAAAAGCGGAATTGTTACACTGGATTATCAACAGTTCCATTTGTTATTTGTGAATTTATGAATAGATACTGAATACTTTATTTAAAATCCAGTCACAATGTTACAGTCATTTTCTCATGTATAATTAACCAGAAACCCAGTCTCTATTTTAGCAAAAAAACTCATTTCAAAAAGAATGAAGTAAAGAATTTTTTTTTGCTATGATTATCCATATGAAAACATCATTTCAAATTCAGATACTTGTACTACTTATACTTTCAGTAATCATGTGTAGATGCTTACAATTTCATACAAAATAATATGAAATCTTTGGATCATTTGTCAATATTTGGCAAACTTGCAGTATAGAAATACAAAAGAAAGTAGATGTTTACTGGTCATAGCAATACCATTGAAATACTTCTTAGTGTACCTTACAAAGACTTGGGACCAGTTGGTCTGCAACTAAAGACACCTATAGCTTGGCCATCATCTTACTCTGTCATAAAATTTGTGGCTGGTATTACTTGGGATGGTATCTGTAATGTTGGCTAGTCTTCTTTCAGTAGAAAAACACAAAATTGAAGATCTAAATTTTTTTTTGTGCAAATACCCATACCTTTTCAAACAAGTTTTTTTTTTTCCATTTTAAAAACCCTTGTCTTTATGGTTCTGAGTGTTCTTGTAAATTGTTGTAAGATGAACCCTCAAACTGCAAATGACATTCTGGTTTCTTGAAAAAATGACAACCAAAAAGCGATTTAAAGAAAAAGTACAAAAAATGGGTGTTTTTTTGCATAGTTGAATAACATGTATGATGGTTTGCTAAATTCCAGTTAATATTTTTTTTCTTTGAGCAGTACCTTTATAGTGTATAATATGTACTTCATAAGCTGCAAATCAAGGTCAGATTGCACAGAGCGTGTAGTATGATCTTGCTTTTATCCAGCATTTTATTTTCAATTTTAACATTGCTTATAGAAAAGCATACACATTTTTCTGGCACACAGATACTGAAAAGTCCATTTCATGTTTTAAGTACAGTCAAACATCGGTGGCTCCAATATGGGTATTTTTTAACACCAAAGGAAGCTCAAACAAGAATCTTGGTCCCGGCAAAATCTCTATATAATTCATGTTGTTCAACCTCTGAAAACTTGCTCAAGCTATAGATGGAACTATTGAACCCATGTCATGGTCCCATCATTTATATTTGCATGTAGGTTACTTGTTAGTTGTGGAGCAAGGGTAATTCAAGAAAAAGTTCATTTTCATACCTATTTGTTAACTAGGTATGTTGGTAATGGTAGGTGAAATATTGGATTTGATACATGTTTTGAACACTTTCTGTAAAATATACACTTGCTAAGGTGTCAAATTAGAATTTGTCTGGCAGTAAATAATTAATTGCTACTGCTTTCTTTCTTTTTATATAAGTTTGGTCAGATGAATAAATGTGTAGGCAATTTTTTTGGTATGGTCATATGAAGGTTATTGGTTTCCAACACACCTGGTTTTATGTTCAATTCAGCACTTTATTGCTTTTTCATTTCTGCAGCTTTGATCAAAATCCCCACAAGTAATATTGAATTAAGCTATAGTTAAAAGAAATTCAAGATGATGTTAGGTGTTGCTTTCTATCTGCAAATGAATTGCCATTTTCTTGAGTTCTTTTTGTTTCGCAGATAAAATGACATTTAAGTATTTGCTTAGTAAGTAATGAAGTTATGTACAATACTCTGTGTGACATTCAAATGACAAAAGCTTTAAAGATGCATAGAGGATGCATGCAGGAATACATGTAAGTCCTACTGACCGCTTCGTACTTTGAAAGAAATATTAATCCATTAAACTACTGTTATTTTGAACAAATTACATAGTCCCATATGTGTTCGAGCTAGTGAAGTTTGACTGTATTCAAATACATGGATAAATAATTTTTTTCACATTTGTTTCCTTATTTTCTGTTTATCATGGAACTTTACCAGCCCTAAGCTGTTAACTTACATACTCGCAGAAATCGCTTATATTATAATGAGTGGAAAAGTTCTATCACCTTCACAACATTGTGTAAAACAAGAAATATTTAAGAGTAAAAATGACACTTTTGCCACTTACCCAGTTTTGGCCATGTATGTGATCCATTGGTCCTGGTACTAGACAGTAACTTGGTGTGGTCTTTTTTGCCCAAAGTAACTCCATTCCAGGCCACAACATTTCAAATCTATCATTTGGAAAGCATTTGCAGATGACAAATTAAAGAGTGGCTCAAATGAAAAAGGTGTCTTTCAATGGGTAGTTCATGGGAAAAGGGAGAAATGCTAGATTTCATTAGGCACCTTTTCATCAGGGTTGTAGAAACATGATTGTTCTGCAGAGAAATAAAGACCAAATTTTTCTGCAGTTGAAAATAACTAGCCTCTATACCTTGCCTTGTGGGGCTATACTTACCCTCTACTAAGTATTTCTCTCAATGGAAACTCCAAGATAAATTCGCAGTTTGGTGTGTAAATATATTCTGAGCTCTGCTTTGTAAAAAGGGAGGCTTATTGCATCTGCTAATAGTATTAACCCATGTCAGCTGATCCAAGACAACGCTTTACGCAAGTGTCCGAATGCCCCTACTCATGTGTTGCACGCCATATGTCAAAGGACCATTCTAAAGCCTCATGGTGATGCATTAAGCCCCTTTTACTAGAGCACCACTCATTGTATATCTGCCAATCAGATAGGTAGTCCTTGGAATTTGAAATGAACATTGAATTTTACATGGTTGTTGAAAAAAGTTCCCCTGAAATTTGTTTTGAACTAATTCAAGTGTGCATGTAAATCACTTGTATTAATCATGTTTCTATTGTTTCCAATAGAATCTTGACAATTGGTGCAGAGATGGGTACAGCCCTTGATGTGCTGCTGGATGTTATTCCTACCTTGGAGGAGGTAAGTTTTACCATATGAAGCATTGTTGGGTCTTCAGTGAATGTTTCCTCAGGTTTGTTATCTCCTCAGGTTGTTCATTCCATTACAGTTGACTTTTATAGTAAAAGGCAGTTGTGCTCCTGGGCAAAGGAAATGTAGAGTTCCATTCTAATACCGGGAGACTCTTAACCCTTTACCAAACAATCCCTGGTTTTTACAACCCTGAGATATAAGCCTTTTGAAAACATTGTGGGAAAAGGAGAAAATGCTGGTAACCAGCATTTTCTCCTTTTCCCACAATGTTTTCTACCCTCCTGGAAACAGTATTCGGTTTTTGAGTTACATTAATTTTGTCATCTGCAAATGCTTTCAATTTGGACCAGTCAGAAATTTTGTTGTTTGGTAAAGGGTTAAGCCATTACTACACAATGCCTACTTTTGCCGACCCTGAGAAAGAGGCCTTTAGAAAACATTGTGGGAAAAGGAGAAAATGCTGGTAGCCAGCATTTTCTACTTTCCCCACAATATTGTTTAACCCATCCAACAACAAGTTTCAATTTTCAACCACATTTATTTTGTTATTTTCAATTTTGACCGATCTAAAATGTTGTTTGGTAAAGAGTTAGAGTTAGAGACATGAGTGTGATGGACTGAAAGCTCAATTCAACTATTGGTTACAAGATAAATTTTATATTCCTGTCATTTCACCTGCTGGTACATCTGTATCAGATGAGACTGATAATGAATGACAAGGTAATATGAGTGACTCTACCAAATGCCAGAATTTGTACACATCAAAATTGAAATCGTCTCTAGACAACAAATTAATGGTGGCTTGAATGATGACTTCTGTCTGTGATAAAAGTAGGAAACATTGATAGAAAAGGAGAAAATGCTGGTTACCACCATTTTCTACTTTATTCACAATGTTTTGTTGTAGAAAACTGTAAATTTATTTCTCAAGTCCATGTTTTTTTATCTCATGTATTTAACCTTTTCCCAAACGATAAATTCTGGACCCTTCCAAACCGAAAGAGTTTGCAGACATTTTTAGATTTGGAGAAAATGACAGGAAGTTCTCACAAAAGGTAGAAAACACTGTGGGAAAAGGAAAAATTGCTCATTATGAGCAATTTCTCCTTTTCCCACAGTGTTTTCAAAAGACTTTTACTGCAGACATGTAAAATTAAGAGCTTGTCTGGGATAGGGTTAAATGTTGAAAGTGTTTCCTGCTACATGTTTTAATTCATTCAAGTAAATTGTAACTTTTTTCTGATCTTTGTTTTGGAAAATGCTTTCTTGAAATTAAAAGTGGAAGAACTCTTTACAACTTAATCAAGACTTTTATAGTGACATAGAAAAAGAAAGTTTCCAAAGGACATTGCTGGAAAGGATAAAATGCTGGTTACTACCACAAGAGTTTTCCTTTAATACTTTCAGTTTGGGCAACTTTAAAATGTTACCATGTGGTGAAGAATTCGCAGGGTATTGTTTGACTTGTTTATTTATTTTCTTCTTACAGTATCAGAACATGAAAGGTCGTGACTTTCAGTGTGAGATTCGAGTTCTTGTCCACCAGAGCCAAGCTGGCTGCATCATTGGACGTGCTGGATTTAAAATCAAGGAACTCCGAGAGGTAAGAATGACTGTTAGTCAGTTACTAAATAGACTGATTGTAGTCTTACTCTAATTGCCTATTACTAGTAAAAAGAAATACTTGTTTTCTATTTAACCCATTTCCACACAATCCCTACTTTTGACGCTTCTGAGAAAGAAGCCTTTTGAAAACACTGTGGGAAAAGGAGAAAATGCTGGTAACCAGGATTTTCTCTTTTTCCCACAGTGTTTTTTATCCCTACCAGAACAAATTTCTATCTTTGCATCACCTTTATTTTGTCGTCTGCAAATGCTTTCAATTTGGACGAGTCTAAAATTTTCTCATGTGGTAATGAGTTAAAATGCACCTTTTCTCATTCTAAATTTGTGTGTTTATGCCTTTTATTGTTGTTACTGTGTCAACACTAGTGAAGGAACGGATAAGAATATGTTTTACATTTCCCTTCCACAGAAAACAGGGACAAACATTAAGGTGTATTCCCAATGTTGCCCTATGTCCACAGAGAGAGTGGTTGCCATTGCCGGCAAACCAGAACCAGTGGTCAACTGTATTGATACAATCTTTGAACTGCTGGAAACTGTAAGTTTGACCTTAAAATTGTTCTTCAGCTCTTGAATTCACAACAAAAATGTATAATTGATCAAATAGAGCGCATTTGCAAACAATTTAGATCCTCTCTTGTCAAAATATGTTATAGAGAAATAGAGCATTGATTATACCTGCAGCTAAAACAGTGTTTGCAGGAATATACAGGAATCAGCAAATTGCTTTCAACATTTTGCAGGAAAAAATGTACAGGTGTTGTTTTTTTTTCCCATAGTGTTTTCTCCAGTTTTCATGATATTTACTATCCATATTTCACAAGAATTTTATATGTTACCTGCCAGCAAGTTTGTCAGCCACTCTTGCCATGATGACAATTGTAAGTTATGTTTGTTATTTGAAGGCCCCTCCAAAAGGCCCTTCTCAGTACTATGACCCGGATAACTTTGATGAGTACTATGCGGAAGAATATGGGGGCTATACCATGGCAGATGGCATGAAGGGAGGTAGAGGACAAGGAGGACGTGGACAAGGAGGTCGTGGTGGTGATAGAATGGGAGGTGGTGGAGGTGGCGGCGGCTATGGTGGCCGAATGGGAGGTGGACGTGGCGGGTAAGTGATATCTAAACTTAATCACTATGAACCCTGTATCATACATACAGTTTTAAGGACCCACATGAAAAAAAGAAGAGAAAAAGAAGAAAATGCTGGTAACCAACATCTTCTGGTTTTCCCACATTTTTATACCACACTTCCAAAAGTGAATTTCTATCACTGAAACCCAATCATTTTGTCAAAAGCTTAGGGCAGGTCTGAAGATTTGTTGTTTGGTAAAAGTTTCAATAAGATCAGGGCCCTTTTGTGTAATTTTAAGGCTTTAAGAGCTGTAGACCTGTACTTTTGTGAAGAGTGAAGATCAAGATCATTTTGTGCTGTCTTGTCCTAAAGAGACTGAAATTGAATTGTGCAAATAAAGGATTAGTCCTAAGCATTCAAGGACAACAGAAAGTTACTTTCTCAAACATTGATGATCAGTTTAACCTTTTTATTACACATCTTTATATAATTTAACTATTTGTTTTTGGTATTGGTTTTTGGTCAGATAATGGCTATAGATCTTTACTTAGAAAGGGTTCTGTAGTGCCTTGTCAAAGGACACTTTGTATGATTTATGCCATTACAAGCTAGTAAATGGGTTTATCCAGGATATTCTCATGTTTTATCATTTTAAACCAATGGCTCAATTGATTGAACTTGTCTTTCACTTTGTAGAAAATTTTACTGGAATGAGGAAAAAATGCTGGTAAACAAATTTTCACCTTTTCCCACATTGCTTTCCAAAGCCCATTTGCTCAGGGTCGTTACAACACTGGATTGTGTCGAGAAGGTTTCATGTGTTCATTTCATCTTTTGAAGTATTTCATCTTTTGATGATTGTGCTGAAAATATTTTATTAATTGTTTTGCTGTAGTGGAGGCCGAAATATGGGTGGAATGGGTGACATGGGTGGAGGTCGTAGTGGCCCACGGGGAGGACGAGGCGGAAATATGGGTGGAGGAAACTTCGGAGGAGGTGGTGGTGGATATGGTGGAGGAATGGGCGGCGGTAACTTTGGAGGAGGTCGCCAAGGTGGAATGGGCGGCGGTGGTGGTATGGGCGGTGGTCGCCAAGGTGGAATGGGCGGCGGTGGTGGAATGGGCCGAGGAGGTGGAATGGGGTGAGTACTGAGAAAAGCAGCATGTTTATGCCCTCCTTTCGAAGAAATGGGGGTATATTGCTTTGCAATTGTCGGTCGGTCCGTCAGTCCGTCGGTCCGTCAGTCCGTCGGTCCGTAGACCAAAGTTTGTCCGGAGCATAACTCAAAAACTATTTAAGGTATCATCTTGAAACTTCATAGGTGGATAGATCTCATTAAGGAGAAGTGCAGTGCACAAGAACCATAACTCTGCCTATCATATTTTTGGAGTTATTGACCTTTGTTGATTTTCATACTTAATTTTTGTCCGGAGCATAACTCAAAAACTATTTAAGGTATCATCTTGAAACTACATAGGTGGATAGATCTCATTAAGGAGAAGTGCAGTGCACAATAACAACAACTCTGCCCATCATATTTTTGGAGTTATTGCCCTTTGTTGATTTTCATACTTAATTTTTGTCCGGAGCATAACTCAAAAACTATTTCAGGTTTCACCTTGAAACTTCATAGGTGGATAGATCTCATTAAGGAGAAGTGCAGTGCACAAGTACCATAACTCTGCCCATCATATTTTTGGAGTTATTGCCCTTTGTTGATTTTCATATTTAATTTTTGTCCGTAGCATAACTCTAAAAGTATTTCAGGTATCACCTTGAAACCTTATATGTGAAAAGATCTTATTAAGGAGAAGTGCAGTGCACAAGAACCATAACTCTGCCTATCATATTTTTGGAGTTATTGCTCTTTGTTGATTTTCATAGTTAATTTTTGTCTGGAGCATAACTCAAAAAGTATTTTAGGTATCATCTTGAAACTACATAGGTGGATAGATCTCATTAAGGAGAAGTGCAGTGCACAATAACAACAACTCTGCCTATCATATTTTTGGAGTTATTGCCCTTTGTTGATTTTCATATTTAATTTTTGTCCAGAGCATAACTCAAAAAGTATTTTAGGTATCACCTTGAAACTTCATAGGTGGATAGATCTCATTAAGGAGAAGTGCAGTGCACAAGTACCATAACTCTGCCCATCATATTTTTGGAGTTATTGCCCTTTGTTGATTTTCATATTTAATTTTTGTCCGTAGCATAACTCTAAAAGTATCATCTTGAAACTACATAGGTGGATATTATTGCCCTTTGTTGATTTTCATACTTAATTTTTGTCCGGAGCATAACTCTAAAAGTATTTCAGGTATTATCCTAAAACCTCATAGGTGGATAGATTATACTAAGGAGAAGTGCAGTGCACAAGTATCTTAACTCTGCCCATCATATTTTTGGAGTTATTGCCCTTTGTTGATTTTCATAGTTAATTTTTGTCTGGAGCATAACTCAAAAAGTATTTCAGGTATCACCTTGAAACCTTATAGGTGGATTAACCTTATTAAGGAGAAGTGCAGTGCACAAGAACCATAACTCTGCCCATTATATTTTTGGAGCTTTTGCCCTTTGTTGATTTTCATACTTAATTTTTGTCCAGAGCATAACTCAAAAGGTTTTTCAGGTATCATCTTGAAACCATATATGTGGATAGATCTTATTCAGGAGAAGTGCATTGCACAAGAACCATAACTCTGCCCATTATATTTTTGCAATTACTGCCCTTTGTTGATTTTCGTACTTATTTTTTTTTCCGGAGCATAACTCAAAAAGTATGTGAGGTAAAATCATGAAACTTTAAAAGTTGATAGTTCACTTAAATGGGAAGTACAGTGCCCAAGAATTGTTAATTTATCATTAATAATTTTTGACTAATTACCCTTTGTTCGTTTTTACATTTTGAACGTAAGAGATTATAGGGGGGCATACATGTTTTACAAACATCTCTTGTTTCTCTTGAATGTCATACTTAACTGTATAATTATGGTTGCAAGGTGGGTGGAGATGGAGTATTCTAGAATCAGACTATGTCAATCTGTTGATTCAATTTTGTGTCCATTGCTTCTGTTATCTTCACCTAATTTGGCTGAATGTTTTTTTTTTTAATTCTTTGTGCATTTTCTGATTTCCTCATATGATTTCAAAACCCTGTTTCCTTGGGGTGGTCAAAAGTCCTGATTGTATGGGAGGGGTAAACACTTACCTGATCCAGTGACAAGGCAAATAGATTACCAGCCCATACAGAAATGAAGAAATTCTTAAAAATTCTTCTTCTCTGAAACCGCTGGCCAGATTTTAAAATAATTTCACACAGATGTTCCTTGGGTGACCCTTTTCAAAAATTGTTCGCGAAATTTTGATCCGTCAAGAAACATGGCTCTGGTGAATGGGGGTTTCTTGCACTATACAGAAATGAAGAAATTCTTAAAAATTCTTCTTCTCAGAAACCGCTGGCTATATTTTAAAATAATTCCACAGAAATGTTCCTTGGATGACCCTTTTCAGAAATTGTTCGCGAAATTTTGATTCGTCAAGAAACATGGCTCTGGTGATGGAGGCTACTTGCACTGTAGGGAAATGAAGAAAGTCTTCTTCTCTTGAACGGCTGGTCAGATTTTAAAATAATTTCACAGAGATGTTCCTGGGGTGACGCTTCTCAAAAGATGTTCGCCAAATATTGATTCATCAAGAAACATGGCTCTGGTGAATGGGGGCTACTTGCACTATAGTACAATGAAGAAATTCTTTAAAATTCTTCTTCTCTGAAATGGCTGGTCAGATTTTGGAAAATTTTCACAGAGATATTCCTTGGGTAACCCTTTTCGAAAATTGTTCATGAAAGTTTGATTTGTCGAGAAACATTGCTCTGGTGAATGGGGGCTACTTGCACTATATGGAAATGAAGAAATTCTTGAAAATTCTTCTTCTCTGAAACGGCTGGTCAGATTTGAAAATTGTTTCATGGAAATATTCCTTGAATGGTCTTTTTCAAAATGTGTTCGCGAAATTTTGATAGGTCAAGAAACATGGCTCTAGTGAATGGGGGCTACTTGCACTGTGCGGAAATTAAGAAACTCCTAAAAATTCTTCTTTTTTGAAACTGCTGGCCAGATTTTGAGAGGACTTTTACAGGTGACCTTTTAAAAATTGCTTGCCAAAATAATGATTTTGTTTCCAGTGTTTCAATACCTTCAAAAAAAAAAAGGCTATTGGTCCTCTCAAAAATTCAGGTGAGCGATCCAGGGCCATCTTGGCCCTCTTGTTTTTAGAGTTTGGGAAGAAGAAAACTTCATTTCAGTTCAATGTTTTCTTGATGTGTCAACTATAGAGGTAAGAAGAAAGTCATTCTTATATGATGAGGATTTAACCTTTAAATATACAAATGACGATCTTTATGCTCTGAATTGTTTACTGAACGACAAAATTGTTGACTTAATCAGATTGAAAGCATTTGCAGATGGCAAAATTAATGTGGCTCAAAAATTGAAAATGTTTTTGGAAGAATAGGACACATTGTGGGTAAAGGAGAAAGTGCTGGTAACCAGCATTTTCTCCTTTTCCCACAATGTGCTCTACCACTCTGAAACAAGTTGTCGTATTTTTTACTTACATTCAAATTGTCATCTGCAAATGTGTCCAATTTGGTCAGATGTAAAGTTGTGTCATTTTGTTCATGTTTACACTTTTACAGTGGAGGTAAAATGAACCAAGGTGGATTTGGAGGAGGAATGGGTGGCGGCGGAGGAGGTGGAGGTGGAAACTACGGAGGAGATAATATGGGCTTTATGGAAGACAATGTGGTAAGTTTCAGAGTTTTTGGATTTTTACCTTTGCTATTTTTGAGGAAAATATTGAGGTATTGTCAAAGCTCTGTCATCCTGCACCTGTGAGGTCTTGTCATAATAGAAAGTATTTCAGACTTATTCACTTTCACAAGAACCACCCATACAACAGGGGCAAGTTGCCATGGAAATACTTTTGGCACAGTGATCCCCCTTTTGACTTTGAATTTTCGCTGAAAACCCTCTTTTTAGAAAGCCACTGCAGCTGAGTATTGGCACCTACATGCTGTGCCCCGGTTTAGTTGAGCATTCAGTATACCTCTCAAGTTCAAACATGTGAGGGATTAACTTGACTTCTTACCTGGCAAAAAAAGTTGTCCAAACTGAAACAAACTGAAAGCATTTGGAGACAACCATGTCAGTGCTGTTCAACTGATAAAATCTCTTTCTGATGCATTAGAAAAGATTTTGGGAAAAGGAGGGAATGCAGATTACCAGCATCTTCTCCTTTTCCCTTAATGTTTTCAAAAAGCATCTCTCTCAGGATCTTTTAGAGTTAGGGTTGTTTGGTAAAGGGCTTAACACATTACCAAACGACAGTATTTTAGACTTGTCCAAATCAAAAGCATTTGCAGACGACAAAATAAAAGTGACTGAACATTTGAAATTTGTTTTATGAAGGGTAGAAAACATTGTGGAAAAAGGAGAAAATGCTGGTAACCAGCATTTTCTCCTTTTCCCACAATGTTTTCCAAAGGCGTCTTTTTCAAGGGCGTCAAAAGTAGGGATTGTGTTGTAATGGGTTAAGAGCAGAAAAGGGGAAAAAAGCTGATTTCCAGCATGTTCTTCTTATCCAATGATGCTTTCAAAAATCCATATTGTTAGAGTTCTTAAAAAAATAGGATTGTTTGGTAAAGGGTTATGGTGCCATTGTGGCTAGCATAGATCAAGATTTGTTGAGAAAGTGCAGCTTTGTCGCTGAACTAAAATGTCAGATATGTTGAGTAGTGTTGTCATGGGAGATCACTTCTTCCTTACAGCATAGCTTCCTCTCAAAATCATTAGCAACAGCATTGGTCAGAATTCTTTTTATCTCAGTAGTTATTGCATTGGTCTTTTGTATCTTGATAAATGAAGATCTTAGTATTATGTTCTAAGATTTTTTTTTTCTGTAGGGTGGAATGGGGAACCAAGGAATGATGTTTTGTAATGAGCAGGTTACCAGCACACAAGTGACCATACCAAAAGATGTGAGTTTTTAAGTTAACCCTCAAATAGTGGTCAAAAGTAACTGAAAGGGGGGGAGGGGTGTAAATGCCAGCAAATTGAACTTATGCCATTTAGAATTATAAATAGAATTCTGATAACATGATACAGTATAATTGCCAACTGAAGTTTTGCAACTCTTGTTTTCTACCAGCAAATGGAAGTTTGACAGCCTCTACTGTAACACATTGTCATAACTATGAAGAACTTATGATATCCATACTTTTAAATGGTATGAATTAAATTAGCCTGCAATTTGCCCAAAATTATTCTTTTATGCTGCTTTATTATACTTTTTAACACTGCTGCAAATGGGCCTGTAAGCAAGCCTTTCTGGTTGTGAGATACTTTTCAGCTCACAAGGATGGTGTTCAGAAGAAGCTTTTTGCATTTTGTTTAGTTATTGGTAGTGCCTGGCCTAAGATTATTAACCTTTACCCAAATGGCAAATTTTTGGACCAGACCAAATTGAAAGCATTTTGCAGATGACAAATTAACAGTTGTGAAAAAGATGATTTTTAGCTCACCTGAGCACGAAGTGCTCAGAGTGAGCTATTGTGATCACTCACCGTCCGTCGTCGTCCATCGTCCGTCCGTCCGTTCACATTTTCTTGTTCACACTCTAGCATCTACAAATATCAACCAATCAGCACCAAACTTGGTCAAAGTGTGTATGACTATAAGATCTCGGATGAGTTTGATTATGGGTCAAATCGGACCAGAACATCTGGAGTTATTTGCCCTTGAATTAAGAAAATTGCTATATTTCACTTTGTTTACACTCTAGCATCTACAAATATCAACCAATTAGCACCAAACTTTGTCAAAATATATATGACCATAAGATCTCCGATGAGTTTGATTATGGGTCTCATCGGACCGGAACGACCGGAGTTATTTGCCCTTGAATTAAGAAAATTGTTATATTTGACTTTGTTTTCACTTTAGCATCTACAATTTTTAACGAATCGACACCAAACTTGGACAAAGTGTGGATGACCATAAGATCTCGGACGAGTTCGATTATGAGTCAAATCGGACCAGAACATCCAGAGTTATTTGCCCTTGAATTAAGAAAATTGCTATATTTCACCTTGTTTACACTCTAGCATCTACAAATATCAACCAATTAGCACCAAACTTTGTCAAAATATATATGATCATAAGATCTCGGATCAGTTTGATGATGGGTCTCATTGGACCAGAACAACTGGAGTTATTTGCCCTTGAACTAGAAAGTTTTTTTTTTAGAATAGTTCTTAGGCTGGAGCATAACTTTGTCATTTCCAGTCCAATTTACTTGAAACTTGGCATTTGTGTTTATTGCAATAAAACAGAGTGCAGTGTGAAAGAGCCATAACTCTACTTCATACTGTCTATAAGTTAATTCCCTTTGATTGAAATTTTTACAGCATTTTCTGCTTGTCTGGAATATAACTTTGTCATCTACAGCCTGAACATCGTCAAATTTGATATGCATGATTGTTGAAAAATTATGGAGTGCACTGCACAAGAACCATAACTTCCTAGCACAAATTTTGAGTTATTCCCCCTTCATTTTTATAGCATTTCTTGCTTTGTCAGGAGCAAAACTTTGTCATCTTATGGAGGAATGACTTGATATTTGGTATGCTTATTTGTTGCAGTATTTGGAAGTGCAGTGCCTAAGAATTGTAACTGTACCTTGTGCTGTCTTTAAGTTATTTCCCTTTGAATGTCATTTTTACAGCATTTAGTGCCTGCCCTGAATATAACTGTTATCTTAAGTCAGAACGACTTCAAACGTGGTATTCATGTTTTTTGCAATATTACAGAGTACAGTGCACAAGAACAATAACTCTACGTAGCAGGAATTTTGAGTAATTCCACTTTGATCTTCATTTTTACAGTATTTCTTGCTTGTATGGAATGGAACTTCAAAGTCTCAAGTTAGATTGCAACAATTTGCTGCTCCTGTTTCATTATCATTTGGCCTTGAACCTTGTTATTTGGTATATATCTTTAGTTTAGACCTGTGCTGCTTGGTACTCAGGTGAGCGATATAGGACCATCATGGTCCTCTTGTTCTATATGACAGGATAGAAAACATTGTGGGAAAAGGAGAAAATGCTGGTTACCAGCATTTTCTCCTTTTCCCACAATGTTTTCAAAATGCTCCTATTCCTGGCCAGTAAAAACCTGGGATTGTTTGGGAAAGAGTTAAGTATGGTAATAAATATGTCATAAAACTGTCTTATTGATGTCATTGTATAGCCATAAAACTTGCCAACCCTCACCCACTGAGCATGACTTTTGGTGTTGCTGCAAACAGTGTGAATCAGGATCAGACTGCATATAGCATACAGCCGCAGACTAGATCTTCACTCCATTTGTGAGCCATTACTGCCACGAAATCAGAACAATTGGGTCTGTTAATGGGCTGAAAAATGTCAAACTTGTCAATCCTTCAAGCCCAAAATAAGCTACATGGACTTTCTTGGGAAACAGACCAAACCATCGCAATCTAATGATCTTGTTGGAAAATTTCACACAAAAAAACATACAGTTTACATCTAAGACTACAAAATGTATGGAGACTAATCTTGATAGATACTGGTCCCAAGTCATTCCCATCTTAATCTATATCAATTTTGTCTACAAACAGAACAGGGCTGATTTAGTGATCAGGGTTTTTATACTTTGATATAATGTGTAGGTTGCCTTGTCACACAATCACATCTATCAGATCTTATGACGTTCTCATAATTCACAGATAGTTCCTTGTAAAATCAGAGATACTTTTTTTTTCTTGTAAGTAGATATGAGAGAACATTTTGTGCAGTCTTGATATTGGATCTACACTGTTCAATAAGGAGGTATTCTTCCTGTCCCTGTCCCCTCAAAATTGGGAAAAAAACATCGAAATAGCAAAACACAAATTTTTATTATCAGCTTGAAAGTATTATTTCACTTATTCAGCAGGATAAAGCTTAACCCCTACCCCATAACACATTTCTATGGCATCTCTAATTTACCCTAAATAACAGCAAGGATGAAGCTGTTTCTTATGTGTATATGACACCTTTTGATTGCGTAGAAAACATTGTGACAAAAGGTGAAGTTGCTCATCACGTGCAATCTCACCTTTTGCCACAATGTTTTCCAAAGGCTCCTACAAGCAATGCGTAGAAATGAGTATCTGTGGAGTAAAGGGTTAAGATAATACAACCATAATTATTTATGTCCTTTTTTGTGTGTGTATTAATTTTGACAAAAACTAGAATTTTTACTCCCTTGTTGTCAATAGCTATTTTAAACAGTGGAGAAGGAGCACATTTCCAGTAAATGTTTTGATAATACTGAAAAATGGTACTGTCCTTTGATTGTTTTAATTTTTGAACAGTGTTTGGTAGAAAAAATAGTTTACACCCTCGCAAAAGTGATCTCTGTTTTTAACTCTGTACTAAACAATCCTGGGTTTTTACGAGCTTTGGGAGAAACCCTATTGAAAACATCATGGGAAAAAATGAAAATACTGGTAACCAGCATTTTCTCTTTTTTCCCCACAATGTTTTCTAACCTTTCACAGAAAAACCCCAGTATTTCTACCTCACTTAATTTGTCATCTGCAAATGCTTTCAATTTGGACTAGTCTAAAATTTTGTCATTTGGTAAAGAGTTAATGACCCTGAGGACTAAAGCTGTTGATAGTTTTTCTTCTTGTTGCTCTGGAGATTGATAACAATGATCAGTGTGTAGTTTGGATCAGATAGTTAAACATTTGTAGTGTCATTAATGCTATTTATATTTGTACAGATGGCAGGAGCTATCATTGGAAAAGGTGGTTCTCGGATCATGGAAATTCGACGTCAGTCTGAGGCTCAAATCGTGATTGACGAAGCACTCCCAGGGTCTAATGATCGAATAATAACTATCACAGGGAGCGAAGAACAAATACAGAATGCACAATACTTACTGCAGATGAGGTCAGTATTCCTCGAATGCTGCTTTACACTGGTTATTTGTTTATTGAGGGACCATTTTAACCTATTATTGAACTGAATGGACTTCTAATGCCTCTATTGATAATAAGCTTTCGAAAGATTGGGAAATGGAGCAATTGTTTGCAAAAAGCATAAGCTTCCTTCTCTACAGTGTTCCCCATGTTTTCGAAATTTCCTTTTCTTCAAGTGCTTGTCCTTTGTGGAGTTGTTTATAGCTTCAGTAACATGTAAGGATTGCAGGTTCCATAATGGGTTAAGATGTTAAAGGGTTGATGGAATAGTTTCAGCTAGGCTGTTTTTGTAGAAAAGGTTTAGGTATTCTCACAGCCCTGTCACCATTGTGTGCTAAAACTTGACACCTGATATGTCTGTCATCACTGAAGATATTTACTTCAAAGATGCGCTAGTTGTAAACAATCTAAAGCGGAACCCTCAAAATAGGGGCAGGTAACCATCTTAATAGTTTTAATTAGTTAGGCCCCTTTTTTGACTTTAAGGTAGGTATATAGATTTTCCACATCTCACCAAATTAAAATATATATTTATCAGTGAAATTCATATGAAAAAACAATACAAATCATTATTAATTAGGAATCATAAAATTACAAAAACAATTTCTTTGGATGGTATTCGCTTAAAAGGCTACATAGCCTCTTAAGGTATTTTTAGATTTCGCACCAAAACTTTAAAAAAGCATTCTGGGAATGCCAAGTGACTCAAGTGACTGGCACATGACTAATGACTTAAATTTCAAATCATGACAAACATGTAATTATTTTCCATAATGTCATCTTCAGATGCTATGTTTGAAGCTTCGTCAATGTATTGCCGGTATGTAAATGAGCGAGTTGCTCTTGTAAAATTGACAGTGTTTCCAGTCAGTGTCAACCTTGACTGTAGTAAATTTCTAATTTCTCTTGTTGTCGTATGGTTTTCGTCTACTGGGGTTTTATGAATGAAAATTAAAAGGATTTTGGAGTATAAGGATGATAATTATTTTTGTAAAATTTTCACCCCAAAATCTGAAAGGCCACCTTTGAGACTTTCACTGAAAATCTAGCTACTGCAGCCAAGAATTTGCACCTACATGGGGTGCTCTTTTATTTACTTGACAAGGTTTATGCCCAGTTCAATAGAGATGAGGCTGCTCTGTGTAAAAGGGGCTTCATGCATCTGAAAAAAGTATCGACCCATGTCAACTTGCGCAGTCCTCCCTGATCCGAAACTTTTGGCTTTTAGACAGTTTTCTGTATGTCCAAGGACTAGTCTACTTCATGATTAACCCTTTGCCACACAATTCCGACTTTTAAGGACACTTTGAAAGAAGCCTTTTGAAAACATTGTGGAAAAAGGAGAAAAGGCTGGTTACCAGCATTTTCTCCTTTTCCCATAATGTTTTCTTCCCATCCTGAAAAATTACAATTTTGAGTCACACTTAATTTGTTGTCTTTAAATTCCTTCAATTTAGACAAGTCTAAAGTTTTGTTGTTTAGTAAAGAGTTAACCCTTTCCCAAACAAGCCCTGTTTTTAATGTGTCTGCAGTAAAAGTCTTTCGAAAACACTGTGGGAAAAGGAGAAATTGCTCGTAACGAGCAATTTCTCCTTATCCCACAGTGTTTTCTACCTTTTTTGAAAACTTTTTGCCATTTTCTCCGAATCTAAAATTGTTGTCTGCAAACTGTTTTGGTTTGGAAGAGTCTAAAATTTGTCGTTTGGGAAAGGGTTAAGCCAGTTGTTTAAAAAAAGGCTGTTATCTATCCAGAAATATGTGATGGCTTACTTGGCAATTTGGATTACGAAGATGCATTAAGCCCCCTTTGGCCAGAGCAAGGTTCAGTTGTTGTTCCATATATGTTGCAGTGTCTTTGTTATGTTCAAATTTCATTTTTACTAACATTTGAATGACGGCAACTAGAGTTTCCATGTGAATGGAAAACATAATGATACTATAATTCCAGGAATATATCCTCTCCCCATCCCCTTCACCCTTATTTTACACATTCCTCGTCTTTGTGCTTGATCTAAAAAGATTGTATTAAACTTTTGATATCAAAGGGTTTTTTCTCATTCGTTTGAATATATTAGATCAATATTTTTTTAACCTTTTTGTTATAGAATTTTTTGTTTTAATTACCCTGAAGAAGAAGGGTTCGGTAAATATCGTGGAAAAAGGAGAAAAATAATGGTAATCAACATGTGTCCTTTTTCAAACAATATGTTCTGTCCGAAGAAGAACTCTTTCATCATTTGAGCCACATTAAGGCGGTCAATTGCAAGTTCTAAACTTCGTTGTTTGATAAAGAACTGAAGAGTGCTAATGTATAGGTCTTTTTTAAATAGACAGTCTCAATCCTGATTCTTCACTGAAAATTGGATTTTGTAACTCCAACCCACATAATCCCAACTTTTAAAGCCCCTGTGAAAGAAGCCTTTTGAAAAAATTGTGAGAAAAGGAGAAAATGCTGGTAACCAGCATTTTCTCCTTTTCCCACAATGTTTTCTTCCCTTCCTCAAACATATTTTTTATCAGCTGCTCCAACATGCAGGATACTGTAGATCTATGGTCAGACTTGACACCTGATATACAGGCTGAACTTGATTAATCCGTCATCACAGAATCTGCAAGATAAATGACGCTAAGAGAGAGGCTTTTTGAAGATACTGGGAGAGGGAGATATTTGTAACAAACATTTGTCTCATTCCTGCAATATTTTCTACCTGTCCAAAGGCAAAGTCCTATTTATTTTTAAGTCAGTTATTTTTGTGACATACAAAAACTTTCAATTTGGCCAATTAGAATTGTGTCATGTAGCTAAAGCTGCAAAAGTGATCACAGTTTTGCACGGCAAAGGGTTGATCAATTTGATACGACTGATATAAAAAGAAAAATTGAAGGGATTCCATTTACTTCAATTGCCATTCCTTACCCAAAAGCCTACTCTTAAAATAGATTGTGAAGAGGTATTTACGCTTTACCAAACAATTCTGGTTTTTACAACCTTGAGATAAAAGCCTTTTGAAAACATTGTGGAAAAGGAGGAAATGCTGGTAACCAATATTTTCTCCTTTTCCCACAATGTTTTCTACCCTGCTTGAAACATTTTTCAATTTTTGAGCTATGTTAATTTTGTTGTCTACAAGTGCTTTCAATTTGGACAAGTGTAAAATATTATCGTTTGGTAAAGAGTTAAGGCCAGAATTTTTTTATAAGTTGATTTACGAGATCTTTTTTTCAAATTTAGGGTCGGGGGGACGAAAAAAAAATAAAATAAAAAGCTCTAAAAATGTTCAGTCGATAAAAAAATATAAAAAAAAAGAGATTTTTCTTTTCATTATTTTTTTTCCTACCAATACCGCAAGAAACTTAAAATTTAACTAGTGAGGTAAACCAACAGTCTGTATTATAGTTACATCTTTCAAGTTACCATAATTTTCCTAAAAATCTATTCTGGATACCTTAAAAACTGTAATGACCACCTTTAATAATGTCATGCCACAGATCCATGAGGTCCAAAGACACATTCAGAATAGCAAACATTGAAGATTCTGATCGAATTTGCTCCTTTACAAGAAGTCTGATCTGGCTCTACGACGTTTGCTGCAAAATGAATTCTTAAAACTTAGGCTCTGTATGATTGTCTGACAAGAAAAGAAACAGAAAGTCGCTCTTTCACAAACCACCACATTAGCTAAGAAGTTCTGAAGTTCCAATAAATTTAGCACAATTTTACAGAAACAGTTCTGGAAATTCATTGCAGTGAATCTACAAAAAACAGACATGTTTTTTTTTCTCATAATGTTTTCCTAAGTCACCTCTATTGAGGTTGTTATGAAGTTGGCATTGTTTGAGCTCCCAAAACAAAACAAAAACAATTGAGCTATCACTAAATGTGATCATACCCCAAACCAGCTCCTTGTCACTAAACAGCTCTTTGTCACAGAATGCAGAATTGTTTAGTACAAAAGAGTTTAAAAAAATATATATTACAAAGGGCTATAACTCTGAAAATAGTGGGAAAAGATTTATGGTTCTTGCACAGTGCACTTTACTTTGATGTGATTCAAAATCATATGAAGTTTGAAGTGACTAACTTTTGTACTTTGCAAGTTATGCCCCATTTTAAAAATCCAAAGTTAAAATTAACAAAGGGCAATAACTCTAAATGTAGCAGGAACAGAGTTATAGTTATGAAAACTGTACTTCTTGTTAATGTGGTCCATCTGTATATGAAGTTTGAAGGTACTAGCTTTTATACTTGGAAAGTTATGCCCCAGACAAAAATCCAAATTAAAATTTACAAAGGGAAATAAATTGAAAATAGTGGGAATATAGTTATGGTACTGGTAAAGTGCTCTTTTTTTTTATGGTGATCTAATTATATATGAAGTTTGAAGTCAGTAGCTTTTGTACTTTGGAAATTAAGCTCCAGATAAAAATCCAAAGTTAAATATACAAAAAGATATAACCCTTAAAATAGTGGAAAAAGTTATGCTTCTTGTACACTGTACTTCTCTTTAATGTGGCCGATCTGTACATGAAGTTTTTAGTTGCTAGCTGTTTTATTTTGGAAGTTAAGCCTTGAACAAAAATCCAAAGTTTGAAATCACTAGCTTTTCTACTTTGGAAGTTATACCAAGCTTTTTGTGACACACGGATAGACAGACATGGTGACTCCAGTATACATCCCCCATACTTTGTTTATGGGGGGTATAAGCATGATAAAAACACATAATGTATTAAATTTGTATGAATCTAGAAGCAGACTTGTGCTGCAAGTAGACAGTATCCCTTTCTTGAACCTAACAAAAGAAAGTATGTGATGAGAGAATTTCTGTATGCCTTCCATGGAAGAAAAGAAGTTGCACCTAACTATCCCTTTTGGATATGATTTGCTATATCAAAGAAAAACAATTAGTAAGGATTTCTATCCTGGCGTATTTGTTGACTCAAAAGAACATTATCAGACCATTTTGTTTTTGATTGCCTATGACCCCACTAATGCAGAGTTACACTTAACTCAAAACTCTAACATTTCTCATCAGATTACAAATAGTGTCCAGACTGGTAAGAAGAGAAAAAAAACTTCTTTATGCCTGTGATGGGGACCACAATCTTAATTCAAAAACATGATAATGACTTGTTAAAGTTTAAAAGAAACTTAACAAGATCTATAGAGATGTAATCTATTAGTCAATAAACTAGCTGATAAGGAGGAAAAGGTGTAGAGTATTCTAAAAATAGAACAGTACACTGCATATTTTGCCGAGTTGCCGACATGAGGAAGGCAAATGATCGTCTTTAAGATTTTTCTAATCCTTCACTTTACCATTATAATTTATTTAAAATATGTTTGGAAAAAATATCTTCAGCTGTAAGAGGTGGTAATTCAAGTTTATTTTATAACTATTCATGTTTTGAGAATCAGTAATGATCGATAGTGTGACGTCATTTAAACAAATATGCAGACGCTTTACCTGTGGGAAAAAAAGGTGTGATTTTCGTAGGATAAAGGGGTGGATTTAGTGAGTTAGTAATAGGTAAGGATCAAAACACTCTGCTGTCTTGTCCAAATTGATAAAGTTAATTAGTGATAACCTGTCATCCTTTGTCTTCGATTGCCGATATTTCATGAATATAGGCCTGGTCGGGACTGTTTGTTAGGCGAAGTTTTTTCGCTGTGAAAGCTTGATGATGCAAATTTGAGTCAATGAAGACGACTTTTTCACCCTATACCATATTTCCTCAAGTTCCTGCTTCAGTCTTTCTCCACTTATCTCGTGAGTTGAGACAAAAATGTCAATAAAAAATCCTTTCGACACTTATTTTTGCCAGTTAAAGAAAAACTACAACTGGCAAAAATGGCGATTGGCAGCGTGGGTCCCGCTGCTGCATGTTATTGATCTTCGTATCGGAAGGTTACAGGAGACAAGACAGGTACCAGTTTAAAAGTTTGAGTTGATGTTCGCTTTAAATACAGATTTTTTTTTGACGAAACGAATAATGGTTAGAGTCGGCGGAAAAATTTTAAAAAAATGTTTTGGAACCTTCTTATATTTTTTTTCTGGTTTTGGGAAAATTGCAGTCGGCGGGTTTGTAAATCAACTAATAAAAAAATTCTCGCCTAACTGTTTACTGCATGACAAAATTGTACAATTGTCCACATGGAAGCATTAACTCTTTACCAAATGACACAATTGCAGACGGGTCCAAATTGAAAGCATTTGCAGACGACAAAATAAAAGTGACTGAAATTTTGAAATTTGTTTTGTGAAGAGTAGAAAACATTATGGGAAAAGGAAAAAATGTTGGTTACCAGAATTTTCTCTCTTTCTCACAGTGTTTTCTCTCTCTGGGTCGTCAAAGGTTGGTTTTTTGGTGGTAATGGGTTAACAGATGCCATTATAATTGGTTCAAATGATTGGATTTGTACTGCAATAGAAGAGATGGCTGTAGCAAGCATTTCTCCTTTCCCTATAATTTTTTTTTTTCAAAATTGTTTTCCCTAAATTGTGTTGGAACATAGTTTTGTTTTGTGTTGAATAGAAGAGTAAATAAAAAATTTGGGAAGAGTACAGTGAGATGGTTTAAAGCATGAAAAAAATTACTATTTTCCCAGAGGGGAATGAGCTGCTTTGAAAAACGTACATTGAAAAAAACAATGGAGATGTTGGGTTCACAATGTGAAAATTATTTCTTAGGTACTTTATTTTAGCTGCTCAAACTTGCCCCAGGTACATATACATTAAAAGATGGCTGGACAAGATTGTGATTTTTTATATCCTTGATATTTTTAGTGCCAGAGAACTCGCCGCCGGGGCAAGAGCTAAAAATTATTAGAAGGAGGTGAGTATGATGGTGGTGTGATACTGTGCTGCTTTTAACTATCCCCATGACATTAATATGGAAAAAGGAAAATAAAGAACTAACTTTTGCCTGAAACACATTAATTCAACTCTTTACCACACAGTTCCTAAGTTTGTAACACTTTGGAAATAACCTTTTGAAAACTTTTTGGGAAAAGGAGAAAATAATGGTAACCAGCACTTTCTCCTTTTCCAGCAAGAATTTCTGCAGGTTCACAGACATTTACCGTTTTTTCAGCTACATTGAATTTGTTATTTGAAAGCATAGTCTAAAATTATTTTAATTTGTTATTTGAAAAAGCATAGTCTAATATCTAAGTCTAGAATTTCGTCATTGGGTAAAGACTTATATACATCCATATAGATGCGAGTTTGATGATCAACATGAACTGAGATTAACCCTTTCCCAAACAATCCCTGGTTTTTACGGGTCTGGAATAGTAGCCTTTTGAAAACATGTGGAAAAAGGAGAAAATGCTGGTAACCAGCATTTTCTCCTTTTCCCACAATGTTTTCTACCCTATCGTAGACAGAAATCATCTTTTCAGCAAGAGTTGAATTGTCGTCTGCAAATGCTTTCAATTTGGTCTAGTCCAAAAGTTTGTCAATTGGGAAAGGGTTAAACACATGTACTTGGAAAAATACTGTTAGATAATCCATTTTAATAATGTCTTTCAAAATTGGTTGATGGCAAGGCAAAATATTATGTTCCTTATTGTAATTAGCTTAATGATAGAGTTAGCATGTATAAAAAGTTTACTACCTACAAGTGCTTACCACTCTTTTTCTTACTAATCTCTTAAAATCACTTGTAACAAGAGATGCAGTGTTTGTTTTATTTTTACTTTAAACATACCATCCGATTAGTAAAGTTAGCTAACAGCCAGTGGATTAACTTAGGGAGCAAATTTTAATATGATAGATTTTATACTAATCTAGAAGAATTGTAATGATATTCTGATAATTTTCTGCTTGTAACATATCTGTAGTTTTCATGTAAAGAGTAACTTGCAGATGCTATGATAATAAAACACATATCAAGTCAACATTTAGTATATCTTTTGCTCTGAGTTGTTTTGCTTTGTTAAAACTTGAAGTAAAATAATACACTTAGTCTTCTCTTACATTTTTACAGAGACTTTTTTCAAGTTTAAAAATAGAGTTAAGCTACAAATGAATCAAAGCTTTGGTTTAGAAATTTAACTTAAGGTTTGGGATAGTGAACAGATTGCATATTCTATAGTTTGCTTGCTTTATGAATTTGAAGAGTTTAGATTCCAGCATGCTTACTAATTTACGACCTTACCAAATAAGCATGGTATATACTTGTTCAGATTTACAGCATTTGCAATCAACAATTTGAATTTAGCTTAAAGACTGTGTTTTATAGAGCAGTAAACATTGAGACCTTGTGGAAGAAACCTTGAAAACATTGTGATAAAAAGAGATAGAGCAGATGTTTCAGATACCTTACAATTACTTTAGTCCAATACAATTACTTTAGTCCAATAACTTATTTGCTAGCTTTAAGCCAATGTTCACAGATCATTTTAGATATCCATTTTAGATATCCATGTAATTACGGAGGCTTACTTATGCAACCATTTATCCAAATTTTGAGGGCACCAAGCCCTTGTCTAGATAAGTAGGAAAATCTGTCTATATGGGAATAATTTAACCCCATAACACCTTCACAACCCTAGTTGCCTGTGAAGATCCAAGTTCAGACTGCACAAAATATGCAGTCTGATCTGTGATCAATATTGTTGTCTTGCTGAAACAGCAAAGCAAAAAGCATTCTTGAAATTGCATTTGTCTTAATCTAGGCTGAAATTTCATTGGGTTTATTGGGCTCTTAACCCTTTACTCCATAGATACTCATTTCTATGCATTGCTTGTAGGAGCCTTTGGAAAACATTGTTGCAAAAGGTGAAATTGCTCGTGACGAGCAATTTCACCTTTTGCCACAATGTTTTCTATGCTATCAAAAGATGTCATATACACATAAGAAACAGCTTCATCATTGCTGTTATTTAGGGTCAATGAGAGATACCATAGAAATGCCTTATGGGGTAAAGGGTTAAAGTTTACGAGATTAAATTAAACATGATCTGTGAGCAATGGCTATTATACATATTACATAACACGTTTTTTATACATAGATTTCATTATCACCTGAAAGACACGTGCAGTGGTTGACTTCTACGAAAAATATCATGTAAACTACTGAGACATCAATGTCAAGTGAGGTTTAAACCTTTAACTCTATACCAGCTGACAAAATTTTAGACTGGTTCAAATTGAAAGCATTTGCAGACAACAAAATGGAAGTTACTTAAAATTTGAAATTTGTTTTTGGAAGGGTAGAAAACATTGTTGAAAAAGGAGAAAATGCTGGTTACCAGCATTTTCTCCTTTTTCAACACTGTTTTCAAAAGGCTTATTTCAAAGCGTCGCTAAAAGACGGGATTGTGTGGTAAAGGGTTAAATACACATGAAACCTCTATGGCACAAGAAAAAGTTGCTTAGTAAGAGCAAGTTCTCCTTGTAGTTGTAATGTTATCAAAAATGGTCTACAACGTACTAAATGGATAGTACTGACAAAAAGGGGTCTCAATGCATCTCGGTGATGGATTATTCCGAGCAGACTATAACATGTATATTATGGATCCATAAAATCTGTGTTGATTATCAACCAACTAAATCCTGAGGTAGACTGGGCCTTAGAAATGCTGAAAATTAACCAAAAGTAGGAAGTTTTGACCCATGTCAGCCTGCACTCAGGCTGACATGGGTTTAAATTTTTGCAGATGGATTAATCCCCTTTCCACAGAGCACGTCTCAAATTAATTTTTCTGCAGGTGATTCTGTATTAACCCATTACCACACAATCCATACTTTTGATGACCCTGAGAAAGGAGCCTTTAGAAAACATCGTGGGATAAGGAGAAAATGCTGGCAACCAGCATTTTCTCCTTTTCCCACGATGTTTTTTACCCTTCACAAAACAAATTTCATATTTTCAGTCTCTTCTGCAAATGCTTTCTATTTGGACAAGTCCAAAATTATGTTGTTTGGTAATGGATTAACTTAAATGATAGTACCTAGCTGGAATAGATTTGGGAATGCTTGTTTTACACCTGGAGAATGGGACTATATGCTTGTTTCCTAACCCTTGCCTGGCAGGCTGTGGAAGACTAGTGATTTTGTTGTTCTGTGAGATTTGTTCAACAATAAAACACAGTCTTCCATAGGTAGTCGGGCACTAACCGCTTTACTACTAAATAACCATTACTCAAACCCTACCATAAACGCTACATACATGTACCTACACACATCTTCCTATAGTTGCCTGCCCTTGAATTCTTCTACGCTTGATTTAACCAGGATGGGATTGGATTGGATTGAGGATGGATTGCATGGGACACCGGTTTAGTGGTTACATTTTTATCTTTGCTGTTCTGGGAGCTGTTGGATGCAATATAGCCTGGGAATGGAGTGCTTGTTATACTCATATTAACATTAACCTTTAAAGCTGCTTAGATATGTAGCATGTTTTAGTCTTTTGCTAGAAGTTAACCTTTTCTCATGTTACTTATCCTTATAGTGCAAAAGAACTGAGCTTTTGCAGCCTGATCTTGATCTATAGTGGTCACAAAGACCGCAATAGCTGTGAATGGCACTTTAACCCATAAGGCATTTTTATGGTATTTCTGATTGACTCTAAATAACAGCAAGGATGAAGCCAGTTCTTATGTGTATATGATACCTTTTAATAGCATAGAAAACATTGTGACAAAAGGTGAAATTGCTCATCACGAGCAATTTCACCTTTTTCTACAATTTTTTCCAAAGACTCCTACGAGCAATGCTTAGAAACAAGTATCTATGGAGTAAAGGGTTAAGGGTTAATATCTTAAGCTAACAATCAGGCTTGTCATGCAGAAAGGAAGATAAGATAATGTAATTAGAGACGTATCTTTGAAAATGTCAGTGTTCTTTTTTTTTTGTCTGACATTTGCATTGAAGTATTGTATTGTGATGAAAGCGCTGCATACCTGATAAAGCAACTTGTAACAGATCCTGGATGAAAATGATTAACCAGGGTTCATTTCAGCTTCTGCCTTGAGATCGACCCTTGGCCCATCAATAAATTGTAACCTTTTTCCACACAATCCCAAGTTTTAATATTTCTTATGTAAAAGCCTTTTGAAAAAATTGTGGGAAAGGAGAAAATGCTGTTAATTAGCATTTTCTCTCTTTCCCAAAATGTTTTCAGTCCTTTCATATTTAATAATGTCTGCAAATGCCTTCAATTGGGAAAAACTTATTTTTTTCTCTGGTAAAAGGCTAAGTGTGTTAACCATATTGTGCAAGGGAACTTATTGAGCAATTTTTGGCATGGTTTTCAATTCACCATTATAGATAAGATCCTCAATATAAGTGATAAATTAATTTTGTTGTTTAAGTAGAGGCACAAAAAGAAGCTGCTTAAAAAACATTCAGCGTATAGAAAAGAGTGGATTGTGGTAAACCACTCGGAATGAGTGAGTAATGAATGTTGTTGTTTTTTTCAAATTACACCATACAAATTAATGATGCATCTTTTGAGCAGAAACATAGTCTAAAATGAACCCAGTTGATAAGATTTTGTATTTTGTTAGTTATTAAGAGTATTTTTCCTTTTTTTTTTGTCTTTTTTTGTGATACACCAAGAATTGTTTTTGCACTCACTTCCTTATTGTATTGTATTTTGTCATACCTGTAGAAGACAGGCTTTTGAAACATTATGGAAAATGGGGCAAGGGTTCATAACAAATTCTGTCATTTTGCATATTTTTTCTCAAAGTTTTTTTTTGCAGGAAGACAACTTTTCTGTAATACATGCTTTTAAATCTTTATGTTGGTGTATGACAATGTGTCAATAGATCTAGTATGTCATATACCTGACTTTTTAGCGTCCCCTTCTCTAAATGCTCAAGGTGAGCTTTTTTGATTGTGCTATCTGTGAGGCATCATCATTTTTAACCTTGTGTGTGCTCTAGAGGCCACATCTTTAGTCTGATCCTTATGAAACATGGTCATTTATTGTTTTGATGATATATCAGGGTAGTTCAAATATGGAAGTTTGTTATAAGGGCAAATCTTTTGTGTACATTCTATAAAGACCAAACTTTTAGTCTAATACTCACTGAAAGTTGGTAAGAATGTTACTCACATGATATATCTTGGATGAGTTTGAAAAGGGGCCATGTTTTGTTGAAAAGAAAGTCACTGAAGCAGATCTGAAAAGAAAAAAACTTGGATGTACAATAGCTGCCACTTTTTTTTCACTCTGATGCTTGTTACACTGGGTTAGAATATATCAAAGTTTGAAAGTGGGTCAGCTTGGTAACCAAAATTAGGTTTGTTTGACATAGAGAAAAATACTGAATTGACATAGAGAAAAATCCCCCAAACAAACGAGACTTACCTGAAAGTTGATGTTTGGTTGAGATTCTATGTAGTCATACTTCTACTCGAGGGATCATATGAGATGCGCGCCTACCGTGACCAAATACACCAGTGATTCAAAGCTTAATAACAGCAACCAACAAATGCTAGGAATAAGTAACATCAATTGAACCGAATGATTTGCTGGTTACTACTCACTACGGGTGTACTTCTTAAACCCTGGGAGGGATCATATAGGAATATCAGGGTGGGCATATGATCCCTCGAGTAGAAGTATGACTACATAGAATCTCAACCAAACATCAACTTTCAGGTAAGTCTCGTTTGTTTGGGGGATTCTATTACGTCATACTACTCTCGTGCTCATATGAGACTTCAAAGCCATCGCATTTTTTGGTTGTTGATGACCAGAAAGAAGAAATATAGCGCACTACTTACATGTACAAGAATTCTTTTTCTTTTCTAATCAATTTGACAAGATTGTTGAAGCATAAGAAATCTCTCTTTGCTGAATATCTTTATGATAGTACTGAGCAAATGTTTGTGCATTTTTCTATCCAGCAATTTTCATGATTTCCTGTATTGGAATGGAAGTGGCTTTAGCCTTTGAGGTAGAGGCAGCTCTTACACTGTGTGGCTTAAAAACCGATACATCAATACCAGATGAACTCATTATAGTCTTTAACCATCTGCTTATTGTACTAGAAGTCACTGCAGCATGTGGCTTTAAATAACTTATGAAAAGGGAACCTTCATTTTTCTGCAGTTTTCTAGTTCTAGTTATGTACTCCCGCAAAGTATCTACAACACATTATCTCCTATCTGGAGTATAACTTTTCAGAAATATGAATGGTACAGGCCTACCTGGTCTGCACTGTTTTAAACACCCACTTAACTGTACAACGAAATAATCTGAACCTTTCTTTAGGTCTTTCAGTGTCATTAACTGCAATGTTTGAGCTCTAGTGGCGTTAGTTAAGGCAATGAGCATTGCTAGTTTCATAGTTAGCATTTTTAAAGATAATAACTGCACTGGTCCAAGTGTTTTTAAATAGTCTATTACTTGTGCCACATCCCAATTTCCTAAATATTTCACTTTAGGTGGACGTAAATTAAACACACTGGTACAAAACCGTTTCACCAAAGGATGCTGGCCAACAGAAAAACCACCAACAATGATTCCTATAGATGACAGGGCACTCCGCGCCACATTTATGGTTTCATAGGATAAACCTGAATCGAAAAGTTCCATCAAGAAATCCAAAACAGTATTCATAGTAATTTGAACTGAATCAACCTGTCTTTCACAGCAGAAATGAAGCCATTTTTTGACATAAACGGAATACTGCTTTTGTGTTGATGGCTTCCATGATGAAATGATGACATTGGCAACTTTTTGCAAAATATGTCTGTCTTGTAGGCTTTTCCTGATAATCGAGATGCCACTAGATTCAGTTTCCCTGAGAGTGGATGTTCTTTTTTGGTTGATGTCAGAAACAAAGTACTCTGTGTCACTGGAATCACTACTGGATAGTCTATAAGAAGTTCCAGGAAATTGTTCCACCAATTCTGGGTTGGCCAGAGTGGAAGAATCATTATGCACTCTCCTTGGTCCTTTCTTAACTTCACTAGAGCTCTTCCAATCAAACTGAAAGGACAAAATATGTACATGTAATTTGAACACCAGTCATGAGAAAATGCATCAATGAAAACAGCCTCTGAATCAGGTTTCCATGACACATATTTTGGTAACTGTTTTTTGACTCTAGAAGCAAACAAATCGAGATCTGGGATTCCCCAAATACAACAAATTTTATCAAAAATTTGTTTGTCCAGCTGCCATTCAATATTGTCATTGAAATGTCTAGACCCAACATCAGAAATGTTTTCTTTCCCTGGGATATGATATGCAGACAACCATATGTCCTTTTCCATGCACCATACCCAAAGATCATGAGCAAGTAAATCAGATTCTATGGATTTACATCCACCCATATTGTTAATGTATGAAATAGCACAAGAATTATCTGAAAGAATTTTTACATGGATTTTGTTCATTTCTTTGCAAAAAGCTTTGACTGCTAACTTGATAGCTAGTAATTCTAGGCAATTAATATGCCTACCAGACTCTTCAATTGCCCATCTACCACCAGTTTCCTTATCATTACAGATTCCAGCCCATCCTAAGGATGATGCATCTGTGGTAATCACAAGATCAGGATAACCATGATCAATTACACGTTTCTGCAGATGTAAATTATTTATCCACCATTTTAATTCAGTCTTCATTTCTGTTGATACATGCATTTTTGCAGAGTAATTACCTTTAGAAATTTTTAAAGCTTTGATTTTTTCTCTCTCTGTTGTTCTATAAAACAGAGGGCCGAATTCAACAGCAGAAAAGCTTGAAACCATAAGTCCAAGAACTCTAGCGACAGACCTAATGGTCTCTTTTGATTTTGTACATAATTGTTTACATTCTTGAACCAAGGTCAACACTTTACTTTCTGGAAGTGTAACAATCATTTTTTCAGAATCTATATTGTTACCCAAAAAAGTTAATTTCTGAGTTGGAATTAATACAGACTTCTCTTCATGTATCATGAAACCTACACTTGTCATAGCAATTTGTGTTTGTTCTACATTTTGTTCACATTCTTTAAATGTATCTCCTATAAGAATAGAATCATCAATAAACCCAGAATTAGTATAACCTTGAATTCGCAATGAAGAGTAAATTGGTTTCATAATCTTTGTAAAAATTCTAGGGGCAAAAGCAATACCATTTGGTAAACACTGATACTGATACAAAGTACCGGACTTCTCAAAACGTAATTTCACTTGATCTTGTTCTGAAATGAATACAGAATAATAGGCATGGCGTAAATCAATTGATGCCATATAACATCTAGGTTTGATAAGTTTTAAAACGGATTCGAAAGTATCCATTTTAAAATGCTTATAGGGTATACTCTCATTGAGATTTTTCAAATTCAGAATCATTCTGTATTCTCCCGGATTCTTTTTGGGTACAAGGAAAATTGGAGAAATGAATTCATTGCTGTCATGCTCAACGATTTTTATGACTTTTATATCTAAAAGTTTTTTAATTTCATTTTCAACAATTAAATCCTCAACAGTACCAAATTTTGACAGTGGACATCGAGACTGAATAGGATTCAATCCATCAATAAATTCAATTGGACAACCCTGAATAATGTCCAAAATATTTTCATCTTGAGTAAAATTTCTCCAATTTTCCAAGTGAAATCTAAGCCTACCAGCTTCAAAAACTGGGCTCACCTTGTTTATTTCTTTTGCCCCTCTCTCATGTTTTTTGCGACGGTACTGCTAACAGAACTGTCACCACCCCGATAATGGTAGTATCCTCGGGCTCTACCACGACGGGTACCTCGGTTGCCTCGTAAGTAAGGACCACCTCTATTTCCTCTACCACAAGGATTGCAGACAACTTTCCCTATTCTGCTCATGTCTTGAATATCTTTGATGTTACGGTTCACATCAGTCTCATCTCCATATAGATAATCAGTATATGGTAAACTAGCAGATGTCAAGGGATAAATTTGGGGTCCAAATCATGCTTGTGGGACTCTTTCCTTTTGTTATTAACAAGCTTGTTGCACTGTCCAAGCAAAGCAAGAGCATTTGTGCCCCATTCAACTGATTCCGAGTCAAAGTCCTCACTATTTTTGTCAAGTAACTTCACAAAATTGATCGATGCTTTGATCATAAGATTCTGTATGGCTTGCATCTTAGCATCATCTGTCTGAGCTTGAGGTTTCAACAATCTCCAGATACCCGGATTTACCCTTGTTTTAGTCAAGGAATCACAGTTATTTGGCCTGTAAACATCTTTAGTGATTTCAGCCACTCTTTCATCCGAGACCCCACTTCTAAATGAAGAATTCACAAACTGGGTCAAATCTTCATTCACCTCATTATCTACCTTCTCAGCCAAAAGGAATTTATCTGACAATCCCTTAAATGTTGTTTTAGCCTTTTTAGAAGGAGGACAGTCCTCTGAATCATTTTCGTAACAATGGGGACTGGTATGTTCTAGACAACTGGCACCTTCGTACCCGTCATCATAGTTTTCATAGTAGGGGTCATAATTCGAATCATCATACAGGAAGTCAACTCTGTCTGAAAGCTTTTTTATCTGCTCGCCTTGTTGTAAAACATTCGAGTTGAGTTCTTTCAAAATCAAACAAATCTCTTTATTAATGTCATTCGTTCCACGGGAACCCGCGGCCCCAGTAGTCGCCGTTTTACTAGTGTTGGCCGGCTTCACCGACATTTTCTCGGTCTTTTTGTGAGGCTCTTTATTTTCCTGTTGAGAACTACTAACTGGCTTCGACGAAGCTCCATTCTTAGTGACATTATCAGCCTTCTTTTCAATCGGTACATGCTTCTTCAACATGGTTTCCGCCATATTGTTTATGCCAACCACGTGCCTCACGTGAAGTAATCTCGAACAGAAAGCGAAGTAAAGTAATTCTGCTTTATTCGTCAAGGATGTAATAAGCATTTAAGCTACCACGTAACTTTATTCAATTTAATTACTTCGTAACTGAATTTAAATATTTATCAAGTTGATAAAGAAATACGCTTAGAGACTAATATGGTCACGGACTGTAGCTCCTACAGTCAAATATAGAAATACGTCTGCACCAGACGATTTCTAAAAGCGCACTGGTGTATTTGGTCATGGTAGGCGCGCATCTAATATGAGCACGAGAGTAGTATGACGTAATAGAATATTGAATATACAGGTATATGATCATGTTCTCATAGATAATAGGCTCATATGAGCAATTCAGGGCCATCATTGCTCTCTTGTTGATGATTAGTTAAACTTGTATCAAAGCTTTTGGTAATCTTGTGGGAAAAAGGTAGAAGCCAGAACTTCGTTTTTTTTTTCCTGCTTGTTTTCAGAAGCCTCAAGGTTGAAAAAGAATTAAAATATCAATTGGTAATCATTCACTGTTTCACAATATGTTTGGGGTTGTCTAGGGGATAACATAGAACATGGAGAAATCCTTGTGAGGATGACATACATGGAATTAAGGAACACTTCACAACAGGCATGTAAGCCTTGTCAAGAAGGGACACTTCATGGAATTACTTTCAATGTTAACTGGACTAGAAGGCCGCATATTCAGATTTTCCAAAACTTTTACATGTTTCATCCAAGAATTACAACAACCGGATATTTAATGGAGAGATGCTTGAAAAGTTTACTTCAACTAAAGAGAGGGGAGCCTCAAAGGATTTGGAATTAAGGATAAAACTTGTAAAGAATGGGACACTCATGATGAAAGGAAAAAGGAGTTGATAAGGGGGCAGAAAATATATACATCTCTCTATAGATAATTATGGTAGATGTGAGGAAGGTACAAAGAAATTGTTTTATACTGTAATGGAGGGACAATGGAGGATAAATACCATGGACCAATATTGGAGGATTGTTTGTCAAAATAATGACAAAACAGAATACGGATGAAAAGGACAAAAGAAAAGAAAATACTGGAGGAAATAGTATGAATACAGGACGTGAGCACACAATGTTAATTATTATACAGCAGAAGGGAAAGAAAAAGGACAAACCAAGATCAAATTATAGGGAGTTGAAATGATAACATGATAATTACAAGAGACAAAGCCTTTTATACCTGTAGAAAAGAATCTCTTTTGAAAACATTGGGAGAAAAATCTGGTTACCAGCATTTCCTCCTTTGCCTGCAACGTTCACAAAAACATTCTCTTTCGGGATTATTCATTATGAATTATGTGATAAAACGTTAACCCTTTTGCCAAACAACAAAATTTTACACTGGTCCAGATTCAAAGCACTGGCAGACGACAAAATAAACATAACTCAAAAATTGAAATTTGTTTCCAGCAGAGTAGAAAACGTAGGAAAAGGAGAAAATGCTGGTTATCAGCATTTTCTCCTTTTCCCACTGTTTTCAACAGGCTTCTATCTCTGGGTTGTAAAAACCAGGGATTGTTTGGAAAAGGGTTAAAAAATTGATAGATGCTATTGATTTAGACATGTTTGTAAAAAGTTTGTTATTTGGTAAAGGGGTAACCGTTGGTAGAGGATAGAATAATTGTAATAACATGAGGCTATTATTTATCTAGAATCTGACATCAGCTAGCATTTGAGATGAAATTTTATTAAAGACGTCTAGAAATATGTAAGAGAGCCTTGGGAGAGCTTAATAACTTTTTAGCTGACAATTTAGTGGACAACTTCATCTCAAAAGCCATAGCGGTATCTCACAAAATTTGATTATAGATTAGAACATGGAAAATTATTCATGTGCATTTGGTAATTTCTGTGAATAAAACATGATTGACATCTTAGCTCTATGACAGAAGTATAAAGTGGCGCCACATATGACATCACATAATGCTTATTTCAAACGTGTAAGATATATAGGATCTGACATGAGTGGGCTTTTGAGATGATATTTTATTAAACAAGTCTAGGGAAATGTTATTATGCGAACCTTCTGCGAGCTTAATAACATTCTCCTTGACGAGTTTGATAAAATTTTATCTCAAATGCCCAAAATTTGTCAGATTCTTTTTATCACATAACGAAATCAAATATCACGAAATATAGATCAGATGATGAAAAAACATTCATAAATGCACCCGCATTAACTTGTATGAAATGCATACAAAATGACGTCAAAAATGATGTCACACAAATGTGATGTCCAACGTGTGTAAGATAAAAAAAATCGTAATGGGTATATTACACTGAGAACAAGGGAGGTTATGTGACAAAGGAAACTTGGTAATGGGCGTTTTACAATGAAAAATACAGGAGGTAATGCTATTTATCCAAAGAAATACCAGTATGTTTTGAACAATTTCTTGTACTGTGCTGCGCTATATTGTTACCGTGCTTTCATGTGTGTATATATACATCTTAGTTACTGATATATCCTGTTTCAACATCTACCTTGCTAGTTCAGCACGTAGCTTGTAAGGCATATCTGCAGGTGCTTTTGTTAAATCTTTTTGCATTGACTATAGGCATTTTTAACTTTTTGCTGACAACACACTGTTAAATGTTTACCAAACAATCCCGACTTTTTACAAACCTGAAAAAGAAAGCCTTTGAACACATTATGGGTAAAGGAGAAAATGCTGGTAACTAGCATCTCCTTTTCCCACAATGTTCCCACAATGTTTTCTAACTTTCCAAATAAAAATTCAATTTTTGATTCACATTTTTTTTTTTTTTTTTTGTCGTCTGCAACTGCCTTCAGTTTGGACTTGTCCAAAATTTTGTCGTTCGGTAAAGAGTTAAAAGGTGGCTTAATGCATTTGCAAAAAGTTCCATCTCATGTCAGCCTCTGCGGGTCATGGTCAATACTTTCTGCTTCTTGTAAATTTTCTGCATGGCAAAGGACCATTCTACCTGTATATCCAGTTGATTGTTTAAACCAAATGGATTTTATAGACCTACTAGTATGCAATGACTTGCTTGATACTAGTATAATGCATGGGAGATGCGCTTTAAACCCTCTTTAACCAGAGCATAGTTCATAAAATTATGTTGCATTCTTTATCATTTCAGTGTGAAACAGTCTGCGCCTGGACAGTTCTAGACCTCTGTAAATAGTATTTTGTAATACAAGAATAGACTGAGGGCTGGCAGCATTCACTAAGTTTGAGACATTTAAAGACTGTCATGGTGTCATCAGCTTCCACCATTCATCGTCGTCGTCATTTTAATTGTGTGTTTTTATCATGATACATCTTTTCAATTTTTTTTTTGCGAACTTCTAACATTGTATAATAATGTCGAGACAAAAGCGTTTGAGTTTGAAATTGAATTGCAAGATATTTTCAGTCCATCAAAGGCAGTTTCACTGATTAATTAATTAATCAATTTAATTGTTAACATGATGTAATTATGTGGTCTTGATATCATAATCATTGTTTGTAAATTTGCGAGACAAAGTTTTTTTTTTCTTTTTGTACAGTTTCCACATTGTCTCAAAGCCAGTCTTTATTATGAAGTTTTCTTCCATTACATACATTTTTAGTGAAAAGATAAAATTATTTGTTCTTAATTGGACCTTCAACAGAGATATTCGTATAGCTGCCAATATTTTCTTGATTACACAGTTTCTAGCACTGTATACAATAATCATGTCTTTTAACGACCAAGAGGAAGATGTCCTTTAATAAAGCTGTTTGAAAAAGAAAAGGAAAAAAAAATACTAGTTAACAGCATTTTCTTTTTTCTCTACAATGTCTGAACGCTTCCAGACAAAATTTCATTATTTAAATCACATGTAGGATCAGCCTCAAATTTTGTTGTTAGGTAAAAAGTTATATATTAATTATGATACAAGAAAATTTGATTCTGTACTGGATCATGTCCCTCAGGTCTTTTTGAAAATATTAAGAAAGAGTGAGCAGTCACTAAAAAACATGGGCCCCTCCTGCAAGAAGTACAAGTTTTGTAATTTAACTCTTTACCACACAGCCCAGACTTTTAATTACACTGAAAAAAAAAGGGCTTTTAAAAACATTGTGGACAAAGGAGAAAATGCTGTAAACCAGCATTTTCTCAGTTGTCCACAATGTTTTCTTCCCCTTCAAAACAAAATGTCAATATTTGAATCACAGTTTGTTGTTGTTGTTGTTGTCTGCAACTGCTTTCAAATTTGGGCTAGTCCATGGTTTTTCAGTTCTCTAGTTACTAGAACATAATAGGACTAAATATAGCTTTTATGATAATAGACTGTTCACGAAGGTTCAGAATTTGTGAAAATCATGATAAATAGTCTTGTGGCAACTGAGAATTGGGAACCAAAATAGATACATACACTGTGAAAATTAATTACCAAGTTGCGAACTTTAGTATACACTGATTAATTCGACAGGATTGGGTTGATTGTAAATGAAGTACATGATGCAAAAAGTAATTTGATAGAGCTCCAATTTGAGGATTGATATAATTTAGTACTAAATCCCTTGATGTTGATCAGCTTGAGATATGAAGTATGGTCAGTACATTATAATAAAGCAAAGAATTCAGTGTATACCTGTATGCACAGAAACAGGATTTTAGTAGCCACGTTTTGAGTATACTTTTATGTGCTTGCGGAATCAAAGAGAAGGAAGATTATCTTGAAATGAATTGGTGTTAACAGTTTACAACTTACTCTTGACTTCAAACAACCCAGAGAAGAAATGTTTTTGAAAATGTTGGAAAAAGGAGATAGTGTTGATCATCAACATTTTCTGTTTTTTCCAACAAAGTTTTTTTTTCCTGTTGAGTAGTATTTAAATTACTGTCAGCAAATTCCCTTAACCCTTTCCCAAACAAGCACTGGTTTTTACGTGTCTGCAATAAAAGTCTTTTGAAAACACTGTGGAAAAAGGAGAAATTGCTCATAATGAGCAATTTCTCCTTTTCCCACAGTGTTTTCTACCCATTTTGAGAACTTTCTGCCATTTCCTCCAAATCAAAAATTGTCATCTGCAAACTCTTTTGGTTTGAAAGAGTCCAAGATTGGTCGTTTGGGAAAGGATTTATTTGGACAACACATTTTATTCTGCCCTAAAGATTTGAGAGCTTTATGGGAAAGGGGAAAATGCTGGTAACCTGCATTTCTTACTTTTCCGGCTTAGTTTTCTGTCCTTTCCAATTAAAAAATTTGAGCAGTATTGAATTCGTCGTCAGCAAATGCTTTGAAACATTTTTGTGGTCACACAGAGGTTTAATATTCTTATGATAGGAGAGAATAGACAAACATACCAGACAAATGCATGCTTTAAAAAATGAACTACTGTCTATCTCTGAAGCATCTAAACCCCAACATTTTTTTCATTATGCTTGATTTCATATTTGTCATGACTTCACAAACTTTTTACTATGGTAATAAAGACAATTCGAAATTTTTGTTGATTTCTTGTATTTTTTCACATACCAATATGCCACTCGAAGTTTACAGATAAACCAACAATTGACTTATTTCCAATCAAAACAAGTGAAACCTTTAACAAACAGTCAATAGTTTAATTTAGCCTGAGAAACAAGGTGGGTTTTAGAAATCACTGTGAAAAAAGGAGAAAATGCTAAATCAGCATTTTCTCTCTTTTCCACAATGTTTTCTACCGTATCAAAAGCAAATTTCATTATTTAAACAACAGTTATTTTGGTATGTGCAAATGTCCTTAGGACAAAAGCTTTTGAAAACATTGTGGAAAAAGAATACTTTGTCTTGCATAGGCCTTGCTTGAGCAGCAGAACACATTTGGAAACATTTTGAAGAGAGGGAAAAATTTATTGTAAAAAGCAATTTCTCCTGCTGTCATGGTGTCTACTTATTACCAAAGAGAAATATTCTAGACTTACAGGAATTGAAAGCATTTAAAGAAAAATTGATTGTAGCTTAAATGACATTTTCTGTCTTTAATGGGATAGAAAACAGTGGAAAGGGAAATGTGCTTGTATTTGTGGGAAAGGAGAAAATGCTGGTTACCACTGGTAACCGGCATTTTCTCCTTTTCTCACAATGTTTTCAAAAGCCTTCTTCAAGGTTGTCAAAACTCAGGATTGTGTGTTAAAGACTTTACACACATTTGTGTCCTTCAGTTAGAACGCAGTATTCTTATTTTAGATGGACATTTTTCAAAGATATCAGCTGCAAATTTAATTTGCGAAATAATGAGCGGAAAGGCTAATAATTCCCCAGAGTTAGCTGCTGCAATAAGTTGAAATCCTGATGCCCTCTCATTGACCTTGATTTATGAATATACAAAATGGTATCATGAACTTTTAGCTTCAAGAGATTTCATTATTACCGTTATTAACAGTATTAGCGCCAAGTAAAGTAGATCTACCTTTTTTGACTGCATTAACTCTTTACTACACAATCCCGACTTTTAACGACCCTTAAAGGGAAAGCTTTTGAATACATTACGGGTAAGAAGAAAATACTGGAAACCAGCATTTTCTCCTTTTCCCACAGTTTTCTACCCTTCCCAAAAGTAATTTCAATTTTTGATTCACATTTGATTTGTCCTCTGCAGATACTTTCAAATTGAACCAGTCTAAAATTTTATCGTTTGGTAAAGAGTTAAGCACACCTTGCAGAACTTGGAAAGGGTTGTCTTTGGTATGTTGGAAAACATTGTTAGAAATGGAAAATATGTTGATTTTTAGGGTTTTTTTTTTTTCTCTTTCTGCAATTATTGAAAAACTGGGTAAAGGATTTCGTGGTTTGATTGTCTGACAGAGGATAGTAAACACTGGAAGAGTAGTCTATAGTGATAGCCAGCATTTTTCCATTTTCCCATAATGTATTCAAAAGCCTCCTTTTAGACATGTCCAAATTCTAGGTATTTGCAGAGCACAGTTGTGGCTTAACCCTGAGAAAGAAGCCTTTAGAAAACATTATGGGAAAAGGAGAGAATGCTGGTGACCAGCATTTTCTCCTTTTCCCACAATGTTTTCTACCCTTTATGAAATAAATTTCAAATTGTCGGTGACTTATATTGTGGTCTGCAACAAATTTTAGACTCTTCCAAACTGAAAGAGTTTGCAGACGACATTTTTAACTTTCATAACAATGGCAGAAAATTACCCAAACGGGCAGAAAACACTGTGGGTAAAGGAGAAATTGCTCATTACAAGCAATTTCTTCTTTTCCCACAGTATTTTCAAAAGAGTTGTACTGCAGACACGTAAAAACAAGGGCTTGTTTGGGAAACGATTAAAGGAAAAGAAAAGCCATCTTTTTGTAGACATCTTGAACTTAACAAGACGCAGTGCAAATTTGATTGGTTTGTTTAAGATCTATTAGATTCATGTGTAGTAATTGGAAATGAAGTGAAAAAATGACCAGCATCTAATTTGTCCAGAAATATGAGAATATGACAGATATCAAAAATCCATTATGTTCTGATGATTATAGCCCTACGGGTAACCATGGAAACAAAATCATCTTCATAGTGGACATAATAATCCCAATTATGATATTTTTGTGTTGCAAGCCTGATCATTAAAGACAAATAATGAGAGTAAACTAATAGTAGTCACATCAAACAAATCATTATCAGATTTTTTTCTGTTTAACTCTTTCCTGAACAATCCCAGGTTTTTACGTGTCTGCAGTACAAGTCTTTAGAAAACATTGGGGAAAAGGAGAAATTGCTCGTAATGAGCAATTTCTCCTTTTCCCTCAGTGTTTTCTAGTCTATCAGAAAACTTTCTGCCAGTTTCATCAAATTCAAAATTGCCATCGGCAAACACTTTGAGTTCGAGACAGTCTAAAATTTGGGAAAGGGTTAACCCTTTACCACACTGGTGAGTTTGTATGACCTTGATGGCGAATCCTTTCAAAAACATTGTGGGTAAAGGAGAAAATGCTGTTAACCAGCATTTTCTTCTTTACCCATAATGTTTTCCACCCTTCCAAAGAGTAATTCAGTTTTTGGGTCACATTTGTAATCTGTAAATGCTTTCATTTCAGACAAGTCTAGACTTGTATCATTTGGTAAAGAGTTGGCCGTTTACTTCACAATCTTGTGTTTTAATGACCTTGGAGAGGGGATCTTTTGAAAACTTCATCAATAAAAAGAAAAAATGATTAGAAGCATTTTTACTCACAATGTTTTATACCCCTTTAAATTAAAGACAGAGCAACATTTATTGTGTCATCTGCAAGATTAATGTTTTCAATTTTGTCTACTCCAAGATTTTTTTTTTGTCTTTTGGTAAAGAGTTACCTTGATATCTTCTGCAGATAATTTTTCTTTTTTTGCAGCTGACCAATTTAAAAATTTGCAAAATTGTTTTCAAGTAATCTGTTTTTCTATCAGACATATCCTTGACTTTAGTCACGTAAAGTTTGTTGTCAGCAATGGCTGTCAATTTGGGCAAGTCCAAATTTTTTATGTTTGCTGAAGAGTTCCTCCTTTCTAAAAGGGCTGTAGTAAAATTGATTCCTTCACTCAGTAATCCCATCTTTTAAAGCAGCGATGGAAAAGGCCTTTAAAAACATTGAGGGAAACTTATTAGGCAAAAGGTTAACTCCAACTCTTTACCACACAATTCAGACTTTTAACGACCCTTAGAAAGGTTTTGAAAACATTGCAAAAATTTTTTTTAATGAGTACCAATCGCAAAGAACTAATACATTTGTCATTATTTGTAAAGGAAGCTCTTTCGATTAGAAAAACTATTGTAAATGTACAAAGTTAAATGTACACTTCTTCTTACCCGATCACACCACATTCCTTACTTATTGCACCTTTTGTCATACAGTCAGTCAGACAGTTATGGGTGTTATTGTCAGCAGCTGTGATTTTTGTCTATATGTCTGTATGTTTGAATTAATTTCAAATAACGTTTTACTCACTTAGTAAAACTATTGTAAATGTAGAAAGTTAAATGTTCAATTCCGCTTGTCCGAAAATGCCACATTCCCTTTTTATTGGCCAGTCAGTGCCCTTCATCATACAGTCAGTCGGACAGTCATGGGTGTTACTGTTGGCAGCTGTGATTTTTGTCTGTATGTCTGTGTGTTTAAATTACTTTCAAAAAACTTTTTCTACTTCGTAAAATGATTATAAATGTAGTGAGTTAAATGTTCATTTCCACTTGCCCGATCATGCCACAGTCCTTTATTAATTTCTAGTCAGTACACACGGTCAGTCAGACAGTTATAGGTGTTACGGTCAGCAGCTGTGATTTTTGTCTGTGTGTCCATGTGTTTGAATTGCTTTCAAAAAACCTTTTTCAATTTAGTAAAACTATTGTAAATGTAGAAAGTTAAAATGTTCATTTCCGCTTGCCCAATTATGCCACATTCCTTTCTTATTGTCAGTACACTTCGTTATACAGTCTGTCGGACAGTCATAGGTGTTACTATTAGCAACTGTGATTTTTTGTTTGCATGTCTGTATGTTTGAATTTATTTCAAATAACCCTTTTTCCCTTACTTTAATTCACGTGATTTACTATGTTTTGTAATTGTATGTGAAGTAGACGATGTACATGTACAAGTCTAAATAAAAAATATCTGTATCTTGTAAAGTGTCCAGTTATAAAGTCATAGAGTGGTTTTTGTTGAAATGCTTGTTGCAGACGGTTCAAATATGGGTCTGGTGATAGCATTTATCTTTGATGGGGTTGAAAAAATTGGGGGAAAAGGAAAAAAAAAATTTTTATCACCATTTTGTACTTTTTCCACAATGTTTAACCCTTTACCAAACCACAAAATTTTAGACTGGTCCTGATTGAAACTGTTTGCAGACATCAGATTAAAAGTTACTATTGAATCTGAAACTGTTGCTCTGAAGGGTAGAAAACACTAAAACAGCTGTAATCTCTTGTTGCTTAGCAAAGTGGAAAGTATAGATCAAGGATCAAACTGCATGATTTATGCAGCCTGATTTTGATTTAGAATGGCTTCATAAGCTACTATATTTAGTTTTGCTTTAACCTTTTACCACACAATGACAACTTTTAATGCCCCCGATGAAGAAGCCTTTCGAAAACATTGTGGGAAAAGGAGAAAATGCTGGTAACCAGCATTTTCTCCTTTTCCCACAAAGTTTTCTACCTTATCAAAACAAAATTGCAACATTTGAGCCACTTTGAAATTGTCATCTGCAAATGCTTTCAATTTGAACAGGTCTAAAACTTTGCTGTGTAGTAACAGGATAAGGGTTAACCACAACAGTATATTAGACCTCTCGGAAACAAACAGCAGTTGCAGATGACAAAGGTGGCGGAAAAGATGGAATTTGTCTTTGATAGGATAGAAAACACTGTGGGAAAAGAAGAAAATGTTAGTTACCAACATTTTCTCCTTTTCTGACAGTGTTTTCAAAAGTAATTTTGTCCAGATTGTATGATTTTCTTGTAAAAGTCTGAAAATTTGTACACTGCTGGAATGTACAAGCTGTATTTCGGGAACAAATATAGTTAGATCTGCCATAGCTGTATCATAAAAGCATTCGAGCTCAAACTAAAACATTTTTTTTGTTGTCATCAGTTTATTCCTTTATTTGTCAGGGCACAGAAAAAACACTGGAAGAACAATAAATTTTTCAAATAAAAATCATCTCCCTAAAAATCCCATTTTACGTGACCCAGATGAAAAAAGCTTTCGAAAAACATATCCGACCCACCACACAAAAAGGGACTATCTGGGGATTCTGTACATTAATTAGATGTAAACAGATCAAAGATAGTGCAGGTCAATTTAAGTTGATAATTCAAGAAAGATTGCACTGTCAGGTGGTTAGATCACTTTTCATACAAAAATTATCTTAAAAGCGAAAAGTGTCGACCCTGGTCAGCCTGCACATCCCCAGTCTGACCAGGGTCGACACTTCGCAGTTCCCAGAAGGTCCCTTTTTGCATGACAGGTCACACATGAAAAACCTAAATTATCACAATGTTAAAAAGTATTCTGCCTCCTGGTAATTTAACTCTTTACCATACGACAAAATTTTAGGTTTGTCCAAATTGAAAGCGGTTACAGACGACAAAATAAAAGTGACTAAACATTTGAAATTTGTTTTATAAAGGGTAGAAAACATTGTGGGAAAAGGAGAAAATGCTGGTAACCAGCATTTTCTCCTTTTCCCACAATGTTTTCTAAAGGCTTCTTTCTCAGGGTCATCAAAAGTAGGGATTGTGTGGTAATGGGTGAAACTGAGGACTCTATTGTAAAGAAAACAGTGGTTCGAAAGGCAACACTTCAACTGACTGACAAAATAGATAGACTTGTCGAAATCCAAAGAATTAAGAATTTGAGGATCAAAAATTAAAAGTATCTCATATGAAATCATTAAATTTTGTCTCTCAAAAAACATGAATAAAGGATTGGTAGAAATTATTGCGAGAAAATTAGGAAAATGCTGGTTACCGGTATTTTCTCATTTTCCCACAATGTTTTGAGGAGCCATCTACCTCATGATTGTTAAAACTCGAGATTTTTTAATAAAAGATTAAGAAAATGAAAGTACTGCCTCTGATTCCACTTTTCTCTTTCAAACTGTTCTTAATTTTTTCTAACAAATTACAAAATTTTTACTAGTTCAAATACAAATTGACTGCAAATGGCCACTTCAGTGTGATTATAATGATTGCTTTTGTCTTTCATTTGGCATTCCTCCGTTTTTCATAATATTTTCGAATGGCCTCTTTAACTCTCTATGCAATTAAAGGTGACTCAAACACTGAACTTTTCCCTATGAGCCTAGAAAACATTGTGGGAAAAGGAAAAAATGCTGCTTATCAGCATTTTTCCTTTGTTCACAGTGGGTTCAAAATTCTTCCTCTTCTGGGTTGTTAAAACTCGGGATTATATGGAATAGGGTTATGAGTATTGTAAAAAATCGGGACAGAAATAGGTCGTGTGACCTTATTTGAAAAAGTTTATGGCTACACTTCATGTAAAATGCATGTTTTACAAAGGCTTAAAACAAAGAAAGTAAAAGTTCTTATCTAAAGTACGGGACAAAATAACTGTTTACAAGCTTGACTATTTCCCAAACAATCCCTGGTTTTTGCGGCACTGATGAAGAAGCCCTTTGAAAACATGATAACCAGCATTTTCTCCTTTTCCCACAATGTTTTCTACCCTATCAAAGACAGAAAACATCATTTTAGCAATATCTAAATTGTTGCCTGCAACGACCGTTACTTTCAATTTAGCCCACTCAGAAATTTTATCACTTGTTAAAGAGTTAACACATTCAATATTTGAGTCATGTTAATTTTGTCATCTGCAAATGCTTTCAATTTGGACCATTCTAAAATTTTGTCATTTAGTAAAGAGTTAAAACATGTTACAATTAAAAATCTTTGTGCTACCCTAAACCCAAACATAACAAGAACACTCCATGCAGGTGCTAATGCTTGGCTATAGTTGCTTTAACTCTTTACCAGATGACAAAATTTTAGCCTTGTCCAAATTGAGAGCATCTGCAGACGACAATTTCAATGTGGCTCAAATGGTGTAATTTTTCTTTGATGGGTTAGAAAACATTGTGGGAAAAAAAAGAAAATGCTGGTTACCAGCATTTTCTCCTTTTTCCCTCAATGTTTTCAAACAGCTTCTTTCCTAAATGGAAAACATTTGCACACCACTTTATAATGTGACTGAAAAATTGAAAGTTGACTTTACCCATTACCACATGAGAAAAATTTAGACAGGTCCAAATTGAAAGCATTTGCAGACGACAAAATAAAAGTGACTGAAAAATTGAAATTTGTTCTGGGAAGGGTAGAAAACACTGTGGGAAAAGGAGAAAATGCTGGCTACCAGCATTTTCTCCTTTTCCCACAGTGTTTTCAAAAGATTTCTTTCTCAGGGGCGTCAAAAGTAGGGATTGAGTGGTAATGGGTTAAGAAGAGTAGAAAACATTGTGGGAAAAGGAGAAAATGCTGATTACCAGCATTTTCTCCTTTTCCCATATTGTTTTCAAAAGCTTTTTGTCCAAGGTCATTAAAACTCGGAACTGTATGGTAAAGGGTTAAGATATGGGAGAAAACGGACATTTGCCTATCAAAGACAAGTATTCCTTTTCCTGTGATGGTTCAATTCAGTAAAAAAATTACCTGTGCATGCGTATGAAATAAACAGAGGTCATTATATTGTTACCTGACCAGGTTAACTCTTTACCTGACAACAAAATTTTATACTCATCTAGATTGTACGCATTAAAAACAAAAAAGAAAAAAAATGTGGGTAAAACCAGATTAGTCTCTGAATAGGTGGGAATATGGTAGGCAGAGGAGAACATGCTTTAAACTAGCAATTTCTAATTTGCCCACTAGGTTTTGGAACTTCTTTCCCAAAGCAATGAAAACACAAGATTGTTTGGTAAAGGGTTAAAAGAAAAACAAACCAAAAATATGTATGTAAAAATATAACCATGTAAACTTAACAATTAGAATGAAGTTGGAATGTATCTTAAAATGGACGGAACTATAGATTAATTCAATATCCTTGAGCTCCTTCCCCAAATGCAGTTGCCTCTGCAGCAAGAATAAATCAAAATCACACTGTACAAAAAATGCCATGAGATATATCAAGTGTCTCCAATATAGACAAATGAACCTTGAAATTGCAGTTATCTTAGTCTTGTTTCTACACTGAAAATGTCTGAGGGCTTCATTCAATGCGCTTAGGGCAAGTATATACACAGTTAAACACATTCTGATAAAACTTGGTCTAAAACAAACAAAAAACACCTTCTAGTTACATGTATTTACATTTAACCCTTATTCTGCTAAATAACTAAAATAAAATTTACAGTTTGATGGTATAAACCCAAATATTGCTATTTCAAAGTTATATTTTGGGGATTATTATCTCCTCATCAGACAGTGTAGATCCAAGATCAGACTGCACATTCTGTGTAGTCTGATCTTGATCTACACTGTCTGCAAAAGGTCAGTCTGTGGCAAACAGCAGCCTCTGGGTTAAAAATGTACATTAAATATTCTTAACCCTTTACCACACCACCCTGAGTTTTGACAGCCCTAAGAAAGAAAGCAGTAGAAACATTGTGTGAAAAGGAGAAAATGCTGGTAACCAGGTATTAGACTAGTTCAACCATACAGTTCAAATAATACTGGTAAACCATACAACTTGAATGGTCTAGGTAAACCATTCAAGTTAAAAAGTCTATGTAAATAATATAATTTGAATTTCATTCGTAAATCATACAATTTAATATTTGAATTTCATTCGTAAACCAAACAATTTAATAGGTGTAAGTAAACCACAAAAGTTCATTGTTAAAAATAAATCAAAAATTTTAAAGTCTAAGTAAACCATATAATCTGAATATTTGAGGTAAATTACACCATTTGAACAGTCCAAGTAAACCATACCAGTTCAATAGTCTAGGTAAAATACACAATTTGAATGGTACAGATAAACCATAGAAGTTGAATAGTCTAGGTAAACAATAAAGTTCGTGTGGTCTTGGTAAACAATTCAATTGGAATTGTCTATGTTAACAATACAAATTGAATATTACATGTAAGCCATAAAGTTTGAATGCATACAATTTGAATAGTCCGATGAACCCAAATAAAATGATAATATTACATGTAATATGATAATGACGATATCATATATAAGATGCAAATAATTTAACTACATAAACTGTTTAAGGGTATCAATCCAGAACTAAACTAAGAATATAACCTTTTTATCTTTTTTTTTGGCATACATTCATTTTTTGATTCACTGTTTTCTATACACAGAACAGAATAAACTTTATTCCAAGTCTTAATTCAGAATACAGCACAATTTCCAATTGTCTGAACAAGATCATTTGGGGTATCCAATCAGAAATTGTGTTCTTTTGAATGTTAATAACTGATAAATATGACCCCAGATCCATTGGTGGTGTTTTCACAGGTGACTGTAATACTGACATCTAAGCAAGTAAATCTAATAATAATGCTATCTGTAAACATTTTATATTTGACAAAAATATTCAATTAACTTTTTATCACATGATCCCGACTTTTAAGGACCTTGAAAGAGAAGGCTGTAAGTCAAAGTAACAATTTCAACTTTGTATTTATCAAGCAAAACTCAGATATACATGTATAATCAATTAACCCTTAACCACACAATCCCAACTTTTAATGACCTGTGATAAAAAGCTTTTGAAAACGCTGTTGGAAAGGGAAAAAATACTGGTAACCAGCATTTTCTCTTTTTCCAAGAATGTTTTCTATTGTTCCCAAAACAAGTTTTAAATGTGACACACATTTATTTTACTGTCTGCAAATGCTTTCAGTTTAGACAAGTCCAAAATTTTGTTGTTTGGTAAGGAGTTAATATACTGCTATGGTCTATTTGATGATTTTGATTGTTGAATGAAATGTTTAACTCTACCAAACAACAAAGTTTGGGACTGGACCAAATTCAAAGCATCTACAGACAACAAATTAAATCTTATTAATATGATGATTTCTAACTTTGATTGGGTAGAAATCATTGTGGGAAAAGGAGAAAATGCTGGTTACAATGATTTCTATAAGCTTCTTTATCAGGGTGGTTAGAAGTCAGGATTGTTTAGTTAAGACTTAGGCAAAACTTATCTCTTCATCCAATATAAATGATTAATACACTATCATATGGGGCATTTTATGCCCTTTCATGGACAGTTTTTGAAAACATTGTTGGGAAAACAGCTGCAATTACTTGCAACAGCCAAGTCAACCCATTACAAATTTATTTTATCTGCTTATGATGCAAGCATTTGGGCCATAAAATTCACTTGTGTATTATAAAACCCATTGACTCACTGATATATTCATTTCTGACTCATCATATTTATCAGAAATAATAATAATAATACATACACATGTCATTCTGTATTGAATACTTCATTGGTCACAACACTATTTTTCGATAAATTTTGAATGATAAACAAAAAAACAATTCTTTGAAAAATATCATACAAGTAAAGCAAAAAGAATGTTATGTACCTAACTAGCAAAATTAATACATGTACTTTTTTTCGATTGTATTCATACTTAATTTGGCATCTCTTTAGAAAAAATACATCTAGAATTTGAACAACCTGAGGCTATCTCTAATAGTTATTAAAACCCTTTACCGCAAAACTAAATTTTGGACTGGTCCAAATTGAAAGCATTTGCACGACACACTAGTATAAAATATTGATTAAAAGGCAAGATTTGTCTGTGATAAGATAGAAAACATTGCGGGAAAAGGAGAAAATGCTTACCAGCATTTAAGCATGTTTTTTTACCACAATGTTTTCAATAGCTTTTTTCATTTGGGTCAGTAAAACTTGGGATTGTGTGGAAAATGGATGAAACCCTATACCAAATACTGCCATCTTTTTACACCACTTAAGATTTGGCTTTCCTTAACATTGTGGGAAAAGGAGGCAATGCTGGTATGCAGCATTGTCTCTATTCCCATATTTTTTTTACACATTTCAAGGACAATTACAAGGACTTCAATGACACATAAATTTTCGTCTGCAAATGCAAATATAATGAGTCTGCAATTTCCTGTCTGGAAGAGAGGAAAATGTACATTAATCCTTCACCACACATTTCCAAGTTTTAATGACACTAAGCAAGAATGCTTTTGAAAACTTTGTGGTAAAACTAGAAAATGATGGTTACCAGCATTTTCTCCTTTTCTCACCATGTTTTTTTTTTGTTTTTGTTTTTGTTTTTTGTTTCCAACTCTTACAAAAACAAAGTTCATCCTGTGATCCATATTTTATTTTGTTGTCTGCAAATGCTTGGAATTCGGACAAGTCTAAAATTGTGTTGTGCTGTAAAGGCTTACCTCATTACCTCCTTTAACAAATTTTCAGCAAACAACCTTTGAAAATTTTCTTGTAAAATATTAATAATCTGCATGGAGCAATCTGTAGAAGATCTCGTTCAAAACATTGTGAAATATGGATTATCATTTACATGTGAAAACATTTTGTTATCCTGACAAACAATATTTCCTTTGATTACAATTTTTCAGACCAGAGTCCATTTAAAACATTTATTCTTAAGAATATTCTTTGTCTTATTTTTAAAAAAAAAAAAGAAGTTCTAAGTTATTGAAAGTAACACAACTTCTGATTGGCTAAACCAACTGGTTTAGCCAATGACAAGTTGAGTTGATTTCAAAATCTTGAAGGTTTAGACAATCAGAAATTGTGTCACTTTCAAAATCTATACTCAGACTAAATAGATTCCGAAGAATAGTTGATAAATACAGGCTCTTGTTTGCTGTAAAATTAACCCATTACCGAATGACAATATTTTAGACTGGTCAAAATTGAAAGCATGTGCAGACGACAAAATCAAAGTGACTGAAAATTTGAAATTTGTTTCGTGAAGGGTAGAAAACATTGTGGGAAAAGGAGAAAATGCTGGTTACCAGCATTTTCTCCTTTTCCCACAAGGTTTTCTACAGGCTTCTTTCTCAGGGGCGTCAAAATTATGGATTTTGTAGTAATGGGTTAAACAAATTTGTCTGTAGGAGGTAATATTCTTGTAATGTTAGTGCCAGACAGAGGTCACATAACATCACAATGTTATACGAGAACAACCATTTTTCTGATTTGGCTGATTTCTTTGCGTAACTGATCTTCCAAAAGCTTCCGCTTTCCTTCCATCACTGTCTTCATGTTGCTTATGCTCTCATGAACTGTCGATAACCCATCCCTTGTGTCCCTCTTTAATTTGCTGATCTCGTCTGTTTGTTGACGAATAGCGAGGTCAAGTCTCGTGACAACTTTGTTTTCTATGTGCTGTAATAAAGAGCAAAGATGGTAAGTAATGTATTGAAAATCATGCTAATTCATCAACACCTATGGTTTCTACATGACCATCACTACAAAAATCTTGACTTCTAACGACCTAGAGCAGCAAAAGCTTTTGAAAACATTGTGGGATGTGAAAATTGCAAGAAGTATATTTAACTAATGTACAATGAGAAAACAAACTGGAAAAGGTTCAGAAAGAAAGAGGGACATAGAGATAAGCAGAGAAAGGAAGGAGAGGAAAAAGGAGGAGAAAAAAAAGGTCGAGATGTGAAAATGCTAAAAAGAATGTACAAAATACCACATTGTGGCCAAAACAGAAGAGGTTTCTGGTTCAGATCAACTTCTCCAATTGCCACAATATATTAACCCTTTATCAAATAACCCCAATGAGTGACAAAGCTTTTGAAATATAGTGGGAAAATGAGAAAGAGCTGGTAACAGCCATTTTTTTCTTTCCCCACCATGTTTTCTACTCTTTTAAATAAATATTTGATTGTGGCATACCAGTATCTTATATATTTGTCTGCAAGTCTTTTCAGTTTAGATAAATATTCTATTCTAACTTTTAACTCTTTACCAAACGACAAACTTTTAGAATTGTCCAAATTCAAAGCACATGCAAACAACAAAATAAATGGGACTCAAAAATTGAAAGCTTGGGCAGGGTAGAAAATATTATGGGAAAAGGAGAAAATGCTGGTTACCACAATGTTTTCATGAGGCTTCTCTCTTAGGGTTGTGAAAACCCAGGGTTGTTTGGGAAAGGGATAATAAAGAGCTTCTCCTTTACCACATAATCCTGAGTTTTAACTACAGGTCCAAACTGAAGGTATTTGGAGACAACAAATTAAATGTAGCTATGATGATGGGATTAGCCTCTGAATGGGTGGAAAATATTACATTTCTCCTTTTCCAAAAATATTCTCCAAAGGATTCTTCCAAAGGGTTATTACAATTGCAATCATTTGACAGAGGGTTATGGTGATTTAACATTATTTTCACTATAACTGATCAAGTAGGTTTTACCTGCTGCATTTCTGTGAGTCTATCTGCCTCTATCTGTATGGTTTCCTCAAGTTTGTGAAGTTTCTGTTCCATGACATACTGACTTTCATCAATCTTTCTTTCAAGTTTACCCTGTTGGAAAAGAAAATAGTTTAATTCTCTAACTCATTGCAAAATAGCAAAATTCTAGACTTTTCTAAACTCGAAGGATTTGTATAGGATAAAATGAATATGGTTCCAACTGCTATAAATTGCTCTAGAAAGGGTAGAAAACTCTAGAGAAATATCTATAGATTCTTGGAAAAATACATTAAGTCTGTACCAAACGACAATATTTTCTGGTCCAAATTGGAAGCATTTACAGACAACAAAATCATTGAAAATGGCTTTTGGAAGGGAAGAACACATTGTGGGAAAAGGAGAAAATGTTGGTTACCACCATTTTCTCCTTTTCCCACAATGCATTCAGTAGGCTTCTTTCTGAGGGTCATGAAAACCAGGGATTGTTTGGGAAAGGGTTAACCCTTTGGCTGTAAAATTAAACTTAAGTTTCCAGTCAACTGTGAAAACTTGTAGTTTACATTCTAAAAATTTTTATCATAAGAAAAATCTAACTGTATTGAACAGTGTAGATCCAAGATCAGACTGCACATCCACAACAGCCCACAAAGCAGGGCTTAGCAGACTAAGACCTAACCATATTTGGCATTGCAATTTTTTAGACCTGCCAAAGTTGTAAGCATTTGCTGATGACAAATGTGGCTGAAATGACAGGAGCAGTCTTTTAAAGAGAAGAAAATAGTGCAGTAAAAGAAGAAAAATTCAGCTTATATCAGCATGTTCTCCTCTTCCAATTTTTCTTCAGAGGTATCAAAACACTCGATTGCTTGGGAAAAACTTAATCAACAATTAGATTCTTTCAACAATTGTTTAAGTCTTTACCAAACGAAAAAACCTAGCCCTGTCCAAATTAAAAGCATTTGCAGACAACAATTATTTCATTGTGGCTCAAATGGTGCAACTGTTTATTGCTAGGGTAGAAAACATTGCGGGAAAAGGAGAAAATGCTGGTTACCAGCATTTTCTCCTTTTCCTACAATGTTTTCAAAAAGCCTCTTTCTCAAGGTCGTCAAAAGTCGTCATTGTGTCGTAAAGGGTTAACTTACTATCATTTCATCCCGTATTTGTGCATGATTATCAAGAACTGCATTTAACTTTCCCTCCAGTTTTTCACGCTCAACATCTGCATGTGATTGGTATGTACTGATGTTGTTTTTGAGATCGTCAATAATTTGGCGTGTACGTGAGTCGAGCTGTGCCATCTGCTGGCCTGTATCACCTTCCAAATGTTGTAGTTTCATTTTCTGTTCGCTTGAATTTCGATCTAGTTGTCCTGTCACTGTCACAAGCTGTAATTAGAAATAGTTAAATCTTTACAAACTGATTCAAAGAAAGAATTTTTTTTTCAAAACATTAAAAGAAGAGGAGAAAGCACTCCCTTCCCAAAAATGTTTTCTACCAGTCCTTGACCATCATTTGTGTCAAATACAATTTTTCCTCCACTATTCCTTTAAAATTGGAGGAGTTCAAAATGTTTCACCTAGTAAAGATTAAAAAGACCTAGAGTTTACCTTAACTCTTAACCAAACAACAAAATTCTAGACTTGTCCACATTGAAAGCATTTGCAGACAACAAAATAAATATGACTAAAAAATTAAAACTTGACTTTAGATGAGCAGAAAACATTTTGAGAAAGGAGAAAATGCTGGTTACCAAAAGGCTCCTTTCTCAGGATCAATATATCTTGGGATTATGTGGGAAGGGTTAAAGCACCATATACAAATATAACCAATTCTTGAGCAAAGAAATTTTATCTCAAAAGCCCCCCCCCCTTTTGTCTTATGTGTAATGTAGCCTTTACAAATTTTCTTGTCTAACCACATTTGAGACAGAGCCTTTACAAATTTTCTTGTCTAACCACATTTGAGACAGATAAGAGGGAGTGATGGTATTTTAAAGTCATTACTTCTCTTCTAAACCTTATGTGTTAGGTTCTCATTTGAATCGTCTCAATACCTCCCTAAAAAACATAAACAATCACGAAAATCTTACCCTGGATTCTAGATCATGTATTCTGTCTAACAAACGATTCTGGCCATCCTGTTGCTGTTGGCTTGTTTGTTTTACAGATTCCACAATCTGTCGCAAGTCTGTTGAGAGCTTTGCAATCGAGGTATCACATCTGACTATCCGTCCTCGTAGATCTGTGAGCGTGGCTACATGGTGAACCTCCAAGTTTTTCACGGCCGAATTTGTCCCGGCTGCAGCTGAATCTCTGGATCTAATTGTTTCCTCCAATGTCTAGAATAGTTATGTAGATAATTAACACTTTACTGCACCATCCCAAGTTCTAACGGCCCTGAGAGGGAAAGCTTTTGAAAACACTGTTGGAAAAGGAGAAAATGCTGGTTACCAGCATTTTCTCCTTTTCCATCAATGTTTTCTAGCCTGTCAAAGACAAACTCCATCATTTTAGTCATATCTAGTTTGTTGTCTGGAAGTGCTTCCTTAAGGCTCACTAAATAACATTTTTCTAGACCCGTTTTAATAACGCTTTACTCCTTAGATACTCATTTCTACACATTGCTTGTAGGAGTCTTTGGAAAACATTGTGACAAAAGGTGAAATTGCTCGTGACGAACAATTTCACCTTTTGTCACAATGTTTTCTATGCTTTCAAATGGTGCCATATACACATAAGAAATGGCTTCATCCTTGCTATTACTAAGGGTCAATTAGAGATGCCATAGAAATGCCTTATGGGGTAAAGGGTTAAAGTTTATCTCAAGTCAACTAATGTCAGATCCTATATACCGGTATTTACTATTGTGGCTGATTGAGTGAGTTATGCTCTGTGAAAAATTGGCTCATTGCATCTGCAAAAAGCATCAACCCAGGTCAGCCTACATAATATGAGCAGGTTGACCCGAGTCAAATCTTTTTGCTATTTGTAAATTTTCTCTGTGTCTCTACCTCGAGATCCAGTCATGTTATAGGCCAAAATGATTTTATGGATACACAATTATGTGATTATACTTGTGATGATGCATCACAGAAATGCATTAGACTCTCCTTTGTGAGAACGACTCAAGTTTATTGACAACTATAAGCTAGCTTTTGTTATTCTTGAATTCTATAGGTAAGAATTATAATAGACCTAGCTTAAACTTCTTCAAGCTATAACATTTGTCTTTCATAATGTCGTTTATAGCAATTAATATCAGATATCCACTTGGGGCATACGACAAAATGTCCATAAAACAGGCTACTTTCTATACTCTTTTCAAATCCACTTTATCCAGACTTGTCTAAACTGAAAGCTTTAACCCTTTACCAAACAATCCCTGGTTTTTACAACCCTGAGATAGAAACCTTTTGAAAACATTGTAGGAAAAGGAGAAAATGCTGGTAACCAGCATTTTCTCCTTTTCCTTCAATGTTCTCTATCCTGCTGGGAACAAATTCTTAACTTTTCGTGTGCACATACTTTCAATTTGGACCAGTCTAAAATGTTTTTGTTTGGTAAAGAGTTAACAGGTGACACTAGGATAATGGCTTAACCCATTACCAAAAAATCCCTACTTTTGATGCCCCTGAGAAAAAAGCCTTTAGAAAACATTGTGGGAAAAGGAGAAAATGCTGGTAACCAGCATTTTCCCCTTTTCCCACAATGTTTTCTACCCTTCACAAAACAAATTTCAAATTTTCAGTCACTTTTATTTTGTCATCTGCAAATGCTTTCGATTTGGACAAGTCTAAAATATTGGCCTTTGGTAATGAGTAAAGTAAGGCATTTGATTTTAAAACAGTTAAGTAAGTAAAAGAGAGAAAAAGCCAGCAACCAGCTAAAACTTTTTCTCCTTTCCCACAATGTTTTCAATACCTTCTGCCTCAGAGGAATGAAAATAAATAAGCATGTAAAAAAAACAGAGAAATACATGTATTGTCTACTAGCTACTCATAAAATGTGATATGATTGAAGCTTGATAAGAATGATGTTGACTTTTGCATCACTAATAAAGAAAAAGAGAGACATGATGGCCCTGTATCACTCCACTGGCTAATAAGTAAATCCTACACACCAACCATTACAATACTTGGCCAATTGATTTAGACATACAAAGTTTTCTCTATAAAATCCAAGAGAATGATAATATTGTAACAGGTGGTGAAAATTATCGCGGCTGGACCGGGATTCGAACCCAGGGCCTCAGGAATACCATTCCTGCACTCTAACCAACTGAGCTACCGAACCACATGTCGATACGGTCGCACGATATATCACCAAATACCTGTACCCGACTACATTATACCTTTGTATCTATCTGTGGGATAGACCAGTATGCTACATACTTCCCCACCACATGAAGATTCGTCCACGAATCTCTCAATCACTACTATCCTATCTCTCTTAATAAGTGGGTTATTTACGTTGGGCGCCAAATGTAACAGGTGGTGAAAATTATCGCGGCTGGACCGGGATTCGAACCCAGGGCCTCAGGAATACCGTTCCTGCACTCTAACCAACTGAGCTACCGAACCACATGTCGATACGGCCGCACGATATATCACCAAATACCTGTACCCGACTACATTATACCTTTGTATCTATCTGTGGGATAGACCAGTATGCTACAATATGACCCCTGGGCAATGCCATTTTCGAGAAGAAGTTTTTTAATAAAAGTTACTGCATGCTAGAGATGGGCTGATGATCTATAGTCAAAAGTCAGTTGGTTTTGGCTTCTGATTCTGATAATTGATTGAGAAATCTCGGCATCAATTATAGTCGGTTCCTGAACTCACTCGGTCCCTAAACTTGAATTCTGGTTTTTAGCGCTTGGTTTTGTGACTATTATTAATCACAATCTTTGATTAAACATACTGGATAACAAACATGAAAATTGACCGGAAAAATGAGAAATTTTTGTCCATGGATGTCTTGACAAAACTTGACAACTCGGCACGCTTCTAATTTGATCCCTGAGCCCGGGTTTTGATACTTCGAAATTTGAAATGACCTGTCTTTGATGATGAAAAATGACCTGTCTTTGATGATGAAACATGTCTGCTTAAATGTCAATCTGATGCATGAAATTATTGTTCAGAGCTTCATATAACCTAGATCGTGCACATCCGGCAGAAGTATGGGCTAAACACAATCAAATGTGAAGGACATGCAGATGATAATGAAGCCGGCGAGTCATTTATGATAAAGTAATGAAGGTGTTATTCCTCTTATAAGTGTACAGTGACACATTCTGAAGTTACTTACTATTTAAACTGACTAAATGATGTCAAATCATGTCGTAATACTTCTCCAAAAACTGACATGAAAAAATAGATCGCCAAAAAACGTGAAAACCCATGACACTACAATGATCAGCATTGCATCGTCAGATCAGAGGGACTTCAAACTATCTTCTCATACTTAAAAATGAATTCAGTCAGTGAATTTACACAAACCTCTGAATAGATCAATAAGTGGAAGCTAAAAATCTGTTCATGAGTTAAAAAAATGTTGTTTTATAATGAAAATGTAAATCCATAGCAGACATAGTTGGAAGGTCTGCAAATGCAGGGAGGTCTGCAAATGCTTGAAATATGTCCGATTCTTTTTCAAGAACTTGTTTGGAAAATAAAATATATGGAAAAAAATGAATGATATTGAATAAAGCAGAAAATTTAATTGTAATGTATTTCCACTGATTAAAGTGTAGAACACAATATCTTTATAAACTTACCGGTAATTAATATCATGTATACAATACCGTCACAGTATTTAAAGCAAAATACATTCTCAGTTAAATAGAGAAACCGATTGTAAAACTGATAACTAGTTAGTTGGTTTGCTCTTCCGATTACAAAGCCATAATCGATTGAAATTTCAAACCAATTGCCCAACACTACTGCATGCGCAATGGACACCAGGCCATAAAATAAGCCTGCTGGCCTTTGGCCAGTGCAGCTAAAAATCATTCTTGTGTACCAAAGTAGCTTTGCAACAAACTTACCGCAATATCACTGTTTAATCGATTAACAATTGCAGTGATTGTTCTAATGTGTTCCTGTAACATGTTCCTTGCATGTTTTTCTTCTTGCCATGTGCCATGCGTAAAATTCAAACTTTCAATCACATCCTCTTTGTTCTTGAACGCTCTTTCAATGAGTTGCTGTGAATTTCGTTCCTGCTGTGCAATTCTTTCCTCCAGCAGATCAAGTCTTGAGGGTGCTCTTGATGTACCTCTTGATGGGCCGCCATCATTTACCCTTGGTGAACTATAGCGATTGTTGTAATCTGGCTGACGACCATTTTGACGTGGCGGAGGTAAGGTGTCGTAGTCAGTGTCATAAGGCGGGCGTAGCTGAGATCTGTTTCTCCCTGCCATTCTGTTCCACAAATAACTCTGCTGTTTTATGTTTTATCAATAGCTCCAGGATCGTCTTAGGTTATAATCAATTTTCTGAAGGAAACCTACTGTTCCTATAATAAGTCTTTTGGTTGTACTAATATATCTGAAAAAGAAAAAATAACTTTGCTGGGTATCTTTTAACCCTTTACCACAAAATGACGATTTTTGACGACCTTTGGAAAGAAGCATTTTGAAAACCTTGTGGAAAAAGGAGAAAATGCTAGTAAGCAACATTGTCTCCTTTACCCACAATGTTTTCTACCCTATCACTAAACAATTGCACAGTTTAAGCCACATTAAAATTTTCGTCTGCAAATGCTTTCAATTTGGACAGGACTAAAATTTTGCATCTGGTAAAGGGTTAATTACATGTATTTTAAAGGTATTTAATGCAACTTTCAACATTATTTCAGTCAATTACCTCAACAGCTAATATATTAATGTATGCTTAAGAAATAATCTTCATTCTATCGTGGTATATCATTCAATAAACCACAGTTGTGAGTTATGAGGCACAATAAATAATCCACGAGGGCGATAGCCCGAGTGGGTTATTCCTTGTGCCTCATAACTCACAACATGGTTTATTGAACGATATACCACGATAGAAAGACGATTAATTCGATTCTAACATGGCCAATTCTTAAAGAAAGGAAAACAAGATCAAACTGAGAGTAAAAACGCGGATGAAGATTATGTTCCATTGAATAACTCACTCATTGAATGACGTCACTCGATATAGGATGACGTCACTCTACATGGATTGTCGCAGATTTTACCACGTTTTCCTTGCACTGTGTTTATAGAGCCAAAGTCGCGTGTCATGTTAGAATCTTGGTTTCATCAGGCTATGGCTCTGAAGTGTGTTGTCCACGGACAATTCCACAAATAAATCCAGTTTAGGTTTTCTAAGATGTCGGCTGCAAAATTTTTTCTAAAGGTAGTGAATTACATGTAACTTATTAACCAACTTTTATTAATAAACGTGTCCAAATTGAAAGTATTTTGCAGACTCAATTAATGGCATTTGTGTGTGATAGGGTAGAAAACATACTGAGAAAAGGAAGAAATGCTGGTTACCAATGTTTTCAAAAGCCCTCCTTTTCAGGCAAGTTAAAGCACTAAATCATTTTGAACAAGATTTGATAACAAAACATTACCTGATACTTATCCAAGAACATTCCTTTTTTTAAATGCCCACTCATAAGATCTAACGGGGAATAACAATATCATACTCTGAATGCATTAACCCTTGACCACACAATCTCTACTTTTGACGCCCCTGAGAAAGAAGCCTTTTGAAAACACTGTGGGAAAAGGAGAAAATGCTGGTAACCAGCATTTTCTCCTTTTCCCACGGTGTTTTCTACCCATCCTGGACCAAATTTCAATTTTTCAGTCACCTTTATTTTGTCGTCTGCAAATGCTTTCAATTTGGACCAGTCTAAAATTTTCTTGTGTGGTAAAGAGTTAACCCTTTTCCAAATGAAAAATTTATAGACTTGTACCAGTTGAAAGCATTTACAGAAGACAAACTTATTCTGACTCAAAAATTGAAATATGTGTTTTTGAAGGATAAGGAACATTGTGGAAAAAGGGGAAAATGCTGGTTACCAGTATTTTCTCTTTTTTCCACAATTTTTCCAAAAGGCCTCTTCCTTAGGGTTGTTAAATTTTAAAATTGTGTGGTACAGAGCCATGGGTTATAAAACCTACTGTCTTCAGTTCAATTACAGAAAACCTTATTGTTGCAATTCCATGATGGTTATAACCAGAAAAACTCTAAATACAATCTGAATTTAATAGACATTAAAGATCAGTAATTTGATTACAACTATTTCCTGTGAAGTCTGATCTTTACCCACTCTGTCTACAAAAGCACCTATTGTAGATTATAAAAAAAAGGTTGAAAGAAAAAAAAAAGACATGAATGATATATTGTGAGGCCATTTGTCAAAAATCCAAGTTACAATGCACACTGTTTGGTTAGAGTAAAAAGTAGGTATTATTTATTCACATACAAATCCAACACAATTTTATACAAAGAAAGACAGATTCAGATCACCTTTATATCAAAATAATGTACAAGGTGTTATTCCAAAGAATTCTAACTCTTTACTGAATGACAAAATTTTAGATTCATCCAAGTTCAAGTTTTTTAAGGAAGACAGGTTAGATGTGGCCTTAACCCTTTACTAAACAATGACGACTTTTAACAACCCCGAGGAAAAGGCCTTTTGAAAAAATTGTGCGAAAAGGAGAAAATGCTGCTATACAATTACCAGCATTTTCTCCTTTTCCAAGAATGTTTTGTACCCTTCACAAAAAAAATTAAATTTTCAGTCTCTTCCATTTTGTTGTCTTTAAATGCTTTCGATTTGGACAAACCTAAAGTTTTGTTGTTTGGTAAAGAGTTAATGATGAAATTTATCCTTGATAGGGTAAAAAACATTGAGTAAAAGAAGCTGGTAAGCACAGTTTTTTCATTTTCCTACCCTTTTCGAGAAAAATTTCAACAACTGATCTACAATTAGTTTGTCGTCTGCAAAAGCTATGATTTTAGACAAATCTAAAATCTTTCTTTGGTAAAGAAATAAGCTTACAATAAAAAAGAAACAAAAAGTATATCATAATATCAAAGACTCCTCTACTTTTGTTTTATTGCTACGGATTCTTTTCCGTACAATTCTGAGATTAAACAACCTTAAAAAAGAATGCCGAAAACATCGAGGGAAAAGATGAAATTGCTGGTAACCAGCAATTCCTCCTTTTCTCACCGTACAATTTTTAGTTGAAACAACCTTAAAAAAGAATGACGAAAACATGAAGGGAAAGGAAGAAATTGCTGGTGACCAGCATTTCCTCCTTTTCTCACAATGTCTTCTATTCTATAAAAGACAGAAATCATTATTTCAGCAATATTACACTTGTAGTCTGCAACTGCTGTCAATATGGCCCTGTCCAAAATTCTGTCGGTTAGTAAAGCATTAGCCTTTATCCTGACAATAACACCAATAGATTTCATAATGAATATTCATATGACCAAAATTACTGATAACACAGCAAAGACTGTAGAGTAAGATCACACTGCACACATATGCAGGCTGATCTTACTTTTCACTATCTACTTACGGCAATACATCCATGTCAGCAGAAGACTAAACCATGCATAAGATAGCAACATTCGTACTGTAAACATTTTGAGACATATAAGATTTAAACCTTAAATTTAATGATTTGTCTAACACACGGTAGAAAAAAATCAACAAAAAAAGAAGAAAATGCTTGCTTTTTGTCCATAATAGTTTTTGATACTTAAAAACACAATTCCCACAAAACAATATCTGCTTCTTTGAAAACAAGGACATAATGTTTTAAAAATGGGAAGGAAAAATGGGAATAACTTTTAATTTAATTTGTTTGTATGAAACAAATACAGCAACATACAAATCAACCACTTAGTATCCATCAATCTTCAAGTACATGGTTAACAGGATGTTCAGATATATCAGAGTACCGGTATTAACTCTTCACAAAATGTCATATTTTAGACTTATCCAAATTAAAAATATCTGCAGGCAATCAAATGTGATTAAAAAACAGATTTTCTTCTTTGGATGAGTAGAACACATTGTGGGAAAAGGAGAAAAGTTTTTTTTGCTTATTTGTTGGTTTTTTGGTGGTGGTGGTGGTGGGGGGGGGGGGGGGGGGTTTGAAATCTCGGGCTTGTGTGGTAAAGTGTTCATGTCCTGCCTACTTATGAACAAAAGAGGCTGCTTTTCTGCTCCATTTTCACGTTTTGAACCTCTGATTCAAATCTGTCCTAGGTTCAACCAGTACTAGGCTGGGGCTCTACAGGTCTTGCCAAAGGACACTCCCTACTGACCAGGGCTCCCTTCCAGTATAAACCTCAGTATTTCCTGCATTACTGACCTACAGTGGATCCGTACCTCTTTCATCACACAATTAAAACTTTTAACAGCCCTGAATGAGAAGGCTTTTGAAAACACTGTGGCAACAGGAGAAAATGCTGGTACATAGTATTTTCTCCTTTACTACTATGGTTTTTAACCTTGTCAAAGACAAAAATCATTCAGTATGCACTATTTAACCCTTTACCACACAATGACGATGTTTGACAACCCTGAGATAGAAGCCTTTTGAAAACATTGTGGAAAAGGAGAAAATGCTGGTAACTGCATTTTCTCCTTTTCCCACAATGTTTTCCACCCTTCCCATTTCAAATTTTGATTTTACAGTCACATTTATTATGTAGTCTGCAAATACTTTCTAAATTGGACCAGTCTATATATTTGTCGTTGGGTAAATAGTTAATTTATAGTCTGCAAATAATATGAATTTCGCTCAGTCCAAGAATATGGCAGAGCTAAATAGAGATGGCAAACCTACAACAGAACATTTATTGAATACAAACATCAGTAATTTATGGTATTGATAATAAAAGCTTTACAGCTTGCCACTCCATAAATAAAACACAAAATTTGAATTTAAAAAGGTGGACATTCATTTCATCCCTTTCATCGTCAACATCAAATCTTTTCACATGTCCCGCTTTGATAAAGTTTACTTTCATTTCAATGCTATTATAATGCAATATAAATAAGTATGAATGCACAACCCTTTTTTCTGTCAACACACACATCATATGTTAGCGATATCTGAAGCTGACAATTTCTAATCAAATGCTTGGAAAAATGTATTCATTGCTTCCATAATGCAGGACTGCATTTAAAGAGTTTTCTTGCAGATCTGACAATTATTGAAGTTATATTTCTACCTTTTTCACTAATGGAATTCATATTTGGACAAGTTCACTCGACTTTTATATGTATAAAGGGTTATGATATGGTAAATATCTCTTTCATTATTATAGATTTGAATTGAATCCTATTGATCTATTGGTAAACTACTACAGGTAACTGTGCCATGTAAGAAAGGTCCCCTTACCTACACACCTAGAGGGGTGATAATTTATTCAGTTTAAACAATCTAAGATTGCTCATCAATGTTTTCATATTATCAAATCATTATAAACTGACGATAACTTTACTTGTCTTATAGCAGCCCACTTTTTTAATTGCTTTTTTACAGACACATTCTCTTTTTGCATATTTTTTTTTTTTTACCAAATATTGAAGTACCAGTAATCCTCAAAGCACATGTACAAACTTTTGTTGCCTATTTGTGGTGTGAATCAGAATTTTCATTAAACATACAGTATGATCTGTAATCAAAACTTTTACTACATTGTTTTCAAGACACCTTTTTCTTGAGGCTATTACAACACAGAATTGTGTTATACAGTCTTACATAACAACACAGAATGGTATTCTTTCAAAAGAGCATCAAGTGACCATGAAGTATGGTGTCTTTTTTGGATGGGGTGCAGTCTGAATGAATTAAATGAAATTTATATTTGAGATGCCATGAAATATGCTTATTTCTACATCAATTTATCCATCTGCCATATACAGTTTTTATGGTATTCAAGACTGAAAATTTCAGTACTTTCACACTTTTAAAGCTTCAAATCATTTTGAAAGTTGAGTGAATATTCAGCTTGAATTGTGTACAAAAGTGTTGGGAAAGTATATGGAGATTCATTAGTTCTGTGACATTTTGTGAAGTTTAATCATGATTGTCATTGTGTGCAAAAAAGCTTCTTAACTCATTACCAAATGACAAAAAATTAGGCTGGTCCAAATTCAAAGGATTTACAGGCGACCAATTAAATGTAACTGAAATAATAATTTTTTTGTTTTGGGTGGGGGAGAAAACATTGTGGGAAAAGGAGAAAATGCTGCTTACCAGCATTTTCTCCTTTTCCCACAATGTTTTCTAATGGCTTCTTTCTCAGGGTTGTCAAAAGTAAGGATTGTGTGGTAATGGGTTAAATTTTTACTAAATAGTCCGGTGTTTAGACAGCTCTGAAAAAGAAAGCTTTGTGGGGAAAAGGAAAAAAATTGTCCTTTTCCAATGGTAATTTCTATCCATTGATAGCAGTGTACTGTCAGTTGAGCAAAGAAATGTTTACCATCTGTAAATTAACTCTTTACCACATAATCCTCAGTTTGAACAACCCTGAGGAATGAACCTTAAAAGAAAACATGGGAAAAGGAGAAAATGCTGGTAACCAGCATTTTCTCCCTTTTTCACAATGTTTTCTTCTCTTCTAGACACAAATCCCATCATTTGAGTAACTTTTAATTTCTTGTATTCAAATGCTTTCAGTTTGGACCCATCTAAGATTTTGTTATATGGTAAAAAGTTGATACTTTCAATTTATACAGATCTAAAATGTCATCACATCTGGTAAAGAGTTTATTGACTTTTAACTAAAGTTTAATTCTTGTAGCAGTTTAAAGAAATGAATTATCATAATGCATCATTATGATTTAGTATTGTACATTTTGTCAAAAATAAATTGAAATTTACATAGTGTGAATATTCATAAAGGCTGTGATCTAACTGGATTCTATACAAGGTAGTTGAATAATACAGTGCTGTACACAAGTAAGTGATTTTTTTCCTAAGCTTTATCGCTCAATGAAAATGACTGAGAAAAATACCTTTTGGAAGCATTGTGGGTAGGTTCTCCCTTTCCCACAATGATTTCTAATTTATTAATGACAATAAAAATTAGTTAAACCACATTTGATAAGTGTCTGCAAATTGGAACAGTCTAAACTATTAAAGTTTTGTAAATTGTAAAACCTGGTTACCAGCATTTTCTCCTTGTCCCACAATGTTTTCAAAAGGCTTCTTCTCAGGATCGTCAAAAGTTTTTATTGTATGATAAAGGGTCAAAGCAGATGTGCTGTGCATTTTATAGACTCTTAAAGGTGGCCCTTCAGATTTGGGGACAAAAATTTTACAAAGAAACAAAAAAATAATCTTTATACTCCCAATGCCTGACAATTTTCAATCATAAAACTCAAGTAGTCAAAACCCACCCAATAACAATAGAAATTAGAGAATTACTACAGCACAGGTCAACGCCGATGGGAAACAAGGTCTATTTTTACACGAGCAACTTGCCCATTTACATACCGAATATACACAGACGAAGCTTCAAACATAGCATCTGAAGAAGACATTCTGGAAAATAATTACATATTTGTTATGTTATGGAATTTAAGCGTCATTAGTCACATGCCAGTCACTTAACATTCCCACAATGCTTGATTTGATTTTTGGCTCGAAATCTAAAAATAGCTTAAGGGGCTATGTAGCCTTTTAAGGGAATACCACCCAAAAAGTTTTTTTTTGGTAATATTATGATTCTTAATTATTGATGATTTATATTTTTTTTTCATATAAATTTCAGTGACATATATATTTTTTGATTTGGTGTAATGTGAAAAACCTAAATACCCACTTTAAGGAATATAACATTGTTTAAGCAACTCTTACATATTTTTTGTGGTCAAAGACAGTACCACTATGAGTTCAATATTATATTTTGAAGACCATGTATCATATTTTGTGCAAAGCTGAAAGAAATAAACCCAACTGAACTCAATTTTCGTAGGCATATGAGTTTTTCAGTAGCACTCACATATGTAATTTATTTGGCGTGTTAGAATTAACTAGGTGAGGCCATCAATTGTGGAAATACTAACTTTTGATTGGAAATAGATTCGCTCACTTCTATTGGCGGAATGATACGGATCACTTGGTCCTGAGCTTTTTCGCTCCAAAACAAGTTCATCCCATGGTTTGTTCATCCTGTGAATGTGCACTAATCCATTTAACTGCACATGAGAATTTATAGATCAAAATAATTGATTGTTGGGAATCAAATGTTTCAAATTAAAGATATTTCAAAATCATAGAGTTCAGGTACAAACTTAATTTGATATATTCACATGGTTTTTCTGTCTATCCATTATGCATCTTCCTCTCAAGGGACATCGCTTGTGACTCTTCCTAATGATCAAAGGAAGACATCCAATATACAAATAATCCAAACATTGTCATGATTACTCTCCTTTCAACCAAAAAGGTATTCATTTGTTAAGTAGGTTGACTTTCAAGTCAACTATTTGAACAATATTTTTTTTTTTTTTCAAATTATTGATTCCACACAATGGATCCCTTGAAAAATACCACTTCAGTGCTCTCAATGCTTTGATTTACATGTAGCCCTAGCACACAACTGAATTTACATGTTTTACAATTCTGTTGTGGGAAAAGCATGTCTGAAATCGAACTTAATGCCCTAATTGGTCATTTTACATACTGTGGGATAGAAAATAAGCTATGTCTATGTCTCCATTTTTTTTTCATCAATAACAAATCATTCTCAAAATGCAAACAATTTCTGGTTATGAAAAAGCAAGAGGGCAATTTGCCATAAAGCATTCACCTGAGTAAAGTTGATCTGAGATTCAAAGACTTTGAGATCCTTGTGGAGATGATGCAAAACCTATTATTGGTAGCACCAAAGGCTGACCCTGGCCAATACAGGACTTGAATGTAGGGTCTCAGGATCCACTTACGAACCATCCTTAAGAGCAGTCACAGTCTAATTTATGATAATTTCATGAATTTGAATGTAACACAACCACTTAGTTTAGCCAATCAGAAGTCATGTTACTTTTATATCTAGAAAATAGTTGACTCTATTGTAAGAGGCCAAAGCCTGTTGTCTCTTTTTCTAAAATAAAATCTTTACCACATAATTGAATTATAGACTAGTCCAAATTGACAGCATTAGCAGACAGCAAAATATACTTGCCTGGAAAATTAAATCTTTTGGGGGGAAGGATAGAAAACATACTAGGAAAAGGAGAAAATACTGGTTACCAATATTTTCACCTTTACATACAATTCAAATGTTTTCACAAGGCTTCTTTCACAGTGCCATTAAATCTTGTAGTAAAGGGTTCAGAGGTAGGTTGGGGATGGTAAGAGAAAGCTAAGCTTCAACCTCTCTCAAGCCTTCAACATTTGGGGAATGTCCTAGGCTGTCTGTACTTTTTAAAGCAGATAAAAGCTGTGATTATTACTAACTTGCTCGATTTTCTTTGAGCCATGTCTCATTTAAACTTGAACTGGAAACAAAACATGTCATCTGCATTTCATCATATAAACATTTAGCCCTTTACCACACAATGCCAAGTTTTAACAACCCTGAGGTAAAGGTCCTTTGAAAACATTTCTACTCAAAAAAGACAAATTCTTACATTTGCATTACATTTAACCCTTTACCACACAATCCCAACTTTTTATGAAAATATTGTAGGAAAAGGAGAAAATGCTGGTAACCAGAATTTTCTCCTTTACCCACAATGTTTTCTACCCTTCCCATGACAAATTTTAATTTTTCAGCCATACTTAGGTTGTTGTCTGCAAATGCTTTCAATTTGGACTGGTCTACAATTTTGTCATTTGGTAAAGAGTTAAATAGTTGTCTGCTAATGCTTTAAATTTAGACCAGTCTAATTTTTTGTCATGTGGAAAAGATTTAAGAAATGAAAGCCATTTATGCAGATCCACTGAATTTGGACCAGTCTGTCTTGCTGCTGGAAATTTATTTAAGTCATCTTTCCATGACAGGATATAAATTTCAAACTGTACTTTTATTTACTGAATCAATATCATCTGTGAAGAAACTCATTGAAGATGGCTCTGCTTCATTAGTTTTTAAAGCTATCAGCTAGTAAATATTGATTTGAAAACTGAAAACCAAAAGCTTAATCCGTTTCTTCATGGTGACAACACTGTTTAATATACCTTAACACTTCACCACACAATCCCAAGTTTTAATGACGCCGAGAGAGAAAACTGTTGAAAAACTTCGAGAAGAAAAGGAGAAAATGCTGGTAGTCTGCATTTTCTCTTTTCCCACAATGTTTTCCATGTTTCCAAAGGCAAACCACATTATTTAATATAACATTTGCCATTAGCAAGCACTTTCAATTTGGACGAATGTATAATTTTTTCATTTGGTATAGAGTTAAATCTATAATCTCAACTCAGATGTTCAGCTAGCTAGTTATGGCAACTCTTTATCAAATAATTCCTTCTCTTTATGACCCTAAACAGACAGAGAAGGTTATCAAACCACCTTCCTTTGAAAGGTTAGGAGCACTGTTGAAAGCAGACAAATTAAATAAAATAGTTATATAACTGTAAAGTATTTCTGTTTGATGAAGTATTAACTTTTCTTTTACATATTTTCATCAAGGTTTTTAACAACACATACCAAAATGAGCTACAAAACAACAACCAGTCAAGTGTTTCAAGACACGATTCGACGAGAACCTAAACAACGCAGAGTTCAAGACTTTACAGCTATCACAGTTGATGATCCACGATTACAAGAGATGTCCATGGCACCAGATCCTCCACCAGAACAAACTGTTGTTCGTGTGGTAGAGAAGGATTCAAACCCAAAACTAGATGAGCTGATGGCAAGACAGGTTAGTCAACTCTTTGGTGACCTAGATAAATTATGCAGATGGTGAAGATAAGGATCAGACTGCATAGAATATGTAGTCTGATCTTGGATCAACACTGTCTGCTGCTTGGTGCTGAACTTTGGCCAAAAATATTAAGTTGCAGTTCAACTCTGTTATGTGGCATCAAAATGTTTAAATTTATGTAGTTGGAAGCGAAAAATAGGACTCCAATTAGTCTACATCTAGGTAAACTGAATGATGACACAACATAAACAAAAAAATTCTGATCAAGTTTCATGAGTATCAGACTGCAGACTGAAAATGTAGCCTCTACAGTGTACAACAAGTTTTTGTAATATGTGTTCAGATGTCATACTTTTTTGACTCAAAATAACAGGATTTCTACTTGGATATCATCCAGACAAACATTCTAAGTATCAGAAGAATCAGACTGAACGTGTGCCCTCTATGGCGTACACACACAATGAGAACAAACTGGTTACCAACATTTTCTCCTTTTCCCACATTGTCTTCAAAATGCTTCTTTCACAGGGTCTTTAATAGTCGAGATTGTATGTAGAGTTAATTGAGTTGGACACATTGTGGAAAAAGGAGAAAATACTGGTTACTTGGAAATTCCTTTTCCCCCATAATGTTTTCAAAAGCTTTCTTTCTCAAAGTTGTTTTAACTTGGATTGTGTAGAAGATGATTAATCTAAATGACATAATTGACTTCTCTTTCAGCAAGATTTGATGAACCATCAGTACCAAGTATCAAGCCGCCAGGATGAGTTGACGGCCCATCTTGCCAAACAAAACAATGCCCTGAACCAGGCACTTCTACAACAAATTCTCAACAATAAGGATTCCATGATAGCTAGCCTGGCCAATCAGGTACAATGCTTTTAACTCTTTAACTCTTTACCAAACGAAAAAATTTTAGATTGGTCCAAATTCAAAGCACTTGCAGACGACATAATAAACGTAATTCAAAAATTGAAATTTGTTTCCAGCATGGTAGAAAACATTGTTGGAAAAGGAGAAAATGCTGGTTAACGGCATTTTCTCCTTTTCCCACAATGTTTTCATGTGTCTTCTATCTCAGGGTTGTAAAAACCAGAGATTGTTTGGTAAAAGGTTAAGTTAACATACGATCCTGACCTTTATGACTCTGAGGAGGGAGGCTTTTGAAAACATTTTGGGGAAAAGGAGAAAAGCTGGTACCCAGCATTTTTTCCTTTTCCCGAAATGTTTTTTCCCCTTCCCAAAATGAATTTCAATTTTTGAAGTCACTTTTATATTGTCATCTGTAAATGCTTTCAAATTGGACTGCAATGTAGTCTAAAATTCTGTTGTTTGGTAAAGAGCTAATTCTTTACTACACAACAACAATGAATTTTAAAACCAGGTTAAAAGTAAAAAAATACAGTAACCTGGCAACTTTTTACCTCGTTTTAACATTAATTTTTCTTCTGACATCAAACATTTTGTCCAAGTGTACAGTAACAGATTTTCATCTATGCAGTTCTTCCCATACTTTTAACACTTTACCACACAATGACGACTTTGAACGACCCCAAGGAAGAAGCCTTTTGAAAACATTGTGGGAAAAGGAGAAAATGCTGGTAACCAGCATTTTCTCCTTTTCCCATAAAGTTTTCTACCCTATCAAAACAAAATCATGCCATTGTGCCACTTCGAAATTGTTGTCTGCAAATGCTTTCATTTTGGACAAGCCAAAAATTCTATCATTTGGTAATGAGTTGAATGCTATGATGTCAATTTGAATGCACTTTATGACCTACCTGGTTTACTTGTGGCCAATATTGTGCTTTTAATATTTAATTAAGTAATAATTTAACAGGTAATTATGTGTACAATGGATTACAGGGAGCAGATTGGGAGGATCGAACACGAGAACTACTAAGTCAGCATATCAGATACATGGTGGCCATTATACAGAGACTAAATATGGATATTGAGGTAATCAGTCTTATACAGTCTACCTGTGCTCACAGCCCACCTGTATACAGCAGCAATCTACATCATTCCATTACCAAACAATCCTAAATTTTAACAACGCCGAGAAAGACAGCTTTTGAAAACATTTTATGAAAAGTAGAAAATGCTGGTTACCAGCATTTTCTCCTTTTTTCCCCACAATGTTTTCTAGTCTTTTACAGACAAGTTCCATTGTTTCAGTGTTTTAAAAGGCTTCTTTCTAAATGCAGGATTTTGTGGTAAATGTACAACCCTTTACTATTCAATGCCGACTTTTAACCACCCTAAGAAAGAAGCCTTCTGAAAACATTGTGGGAAATTTTTTCCCACAATTTTTCTTCCCACCCGACTAGATATTTCAAATTCTGATTCACTTTTTTTTTGTCGTCTGCAAATACTTTCAATTTAAAGGACCAGCCTAAAATTTTGTCGTTAGGTAAAGAGTTAAATGTGGTTTAAATGAAATATTCATTTTAGACCTGATATAAAATATCATCCGGGAAAAAAAAATGTCTCATTGAGCCTCTTTTTTCTACTTGAAAAGGAAAAATTGAAAGGATCTGATTGATGAAAAAGGCCAAATGAGCGCCGGTTCCGATCATCAAGTCTTGGGATTATTGTCAAAATAAAAATCATTTCTTTAATGCTGTTTTTAAGAGTTTATCATGTCAGTCAATGCATCTATGCATGCAGTTCCTGGCTTTCTCACACTATTACTAATAAAACTTGATATGATCTATTTAGCAACATTTAATTTGAAGCCTGCAAGTGATTTCAATTTGGTCTAGTCTAAACTCTTGTTGTATGGTAAAAAAGTAACCAAAAATATTTTAAAATTTGCCTGCTTCCTTTATTCCAGGAAATTAAGATTTACATGTATTTCATTTTTGTCCTAAATCAGGGTTTAGAAGCGGAGATTCGTGGTCGAGATATTGCCGTAATGGGAACAAACAAAGCCGTAAACAAAATCGAAGTACATCATGTGACCATGTTACAAGACCTACGGGGAAGGATAGCCCGCTGTGATAATGCCATCAATAAACACTCTCGAGATATTGTAATGTTGATGGATGAAATTAAGAGACTTGAGGCTGCTCTATATGGAACAAGGGAGAAAATGCTGGGTGACCTTCACAGACTTGAAGCAGAGGTTATTGGACTTTGAAATACTTCTCTGGACCACACTCACCAACCATTCTTCAGTTGCTGTCTGTTTCTCATTTTCAAGACTTTTTATACGCCCGTCGAAGACGTGACGTATTATGGGATCACCCGGGGCGGGCGGGCGGGCGGGCGGGCGGGCATCCGGGCGGGCGGGCGGGCGGCGTCCAGTTCTTTGTCCGGAGCATATCTCCAAAACTATACTAGCTAGGGTTATGAAATTTCATGGGTGGATAGATCTCATCGAGGCGGAGTGCAGTGCACAGGAATCATAACTCTTGCTTGCTTAATTTTTGAGTTATTGCCCTTTGTTGTTTTTCATACTTAAATTTTGTCCGGAGCATATCTCCAAAACTATACTAGCTAGGGTTATGAAATTTCATGGGTGGATAGATCTCATCGAGGAATCATAACTCTTGCTCGCTTAATTTTTGAGTTATTGCCCTTTGTCGTTTTTCATACTTGAATTTTGTCCGGTGAATATCTCCAAAATTTCATGGGTGGATAGATCTCACTGAGGGGGAGTGCAGTGCACAAGAATCATAACTTTTGCTTTCTTAATTTTTCAGTTATTGCCCTTTGTCGTTTTTTTTATACTTGAATTTTGTCCGGTGAATATCTCCAAAACTATACTAGCTACGGTTATGAAATTTTATGGGTGGATAGATCTCATCCAGGTAGAGTGCAGTACACAAGAATCATAAATCTTACTTGCTTAATTTTTGAGTTATTGCCCTTTGTTGTTTTTCATACTTGAATTTTGTCCGGCGCATATCTTCAGAACTATAGTAGCTAGGGTTATGAAATTTCATGGTTGGATAGATCTCACTGAGGGGGAGTGCAGTGCACAAGAATCATAACTCTTGCTTTCTTAATTTTTCAGTTATTGCCCTTTGTCGTTTTTTATACTTGAATTTTGTCCGGTGAATATCTCCAAAACTATACTAGCTAGGGTTATGAAATTTCATGGGTGGATAGATCTCACCGAGGGGGAGTGCAGTGCACAGGAATCATAACTCTTGCTTGCTTAATTTTTGAGTTATTGCCCTTGGTCGTTTTTCATACTTGATTTTTGTCCGAAGCATATTTCCAAAACTATACTAGCTAGGGTTATGAAATTTCATGGGTGGATAGACTCGATGGGGAGTGCAGTGCACAGAAATCACAACTCCTGCTTGCTTAATTTTTGAGTTATTGCCCTTTGTTGTTTTTCATACTTGAATTTTGTCCGGTGCATGCCCCAGCTTTACAACTTGGGGTAAGACGGGCGTATCTTGCGACAATTTGCCGCTCTTGTTTTAAATTTCAAAGTACCGTAGCATAAATTCTGATTGGCTGAACTAAATGACAAACCCTTTACAAAACAATCCCTGTTTTTTGCTACCCTGAGATAGAAGCTCTTTGAAAATATTGTGGGAAAAGGAGAAAATTCAGGTGACAATTTTTTCTACCATGCTGAAAACAAATTTAAATTTTTGAGTAATGTTCGATTTGTTGTCTGCAAGTGCTTTGAACCTAACCCTTTACTAAACAATCCCTGATTTTTACGACCCTGAAGTAGAAGCTCTTTGAAAATATTGTGGGAAAATGAGAAAATGCTGATGACCAGCATTTTCTCCTTTTCCCACAATTGTTTCTACCCCGCTGGTAACAAATTTCAATTCTTGAGTTACATTAAATTTGTCATCTGCAAGTGCTTTTAATATTTGGACCAGTCTAAAATTTTGTCATTTGGTAAAAAGTTAAGCCAATCAAGATTTATGTTAACCCGTAGAGCCCAAAATAAAGCTGAAGGACACTGCCATGCTTGAAATTAGACCCAAACACTTCATCCAATTAAAAGGTTGCTCTTGTATAAAACATCTCAGCTAAGTAGACAGAGTAGTCAAAGATCAGACTATACATTTTTTGTACAGTCTGATGTTAAAAACAATATTGGTAAAGGAGAGCCCTGTTAACTAATTACCTAACGACAATATTTTAGGCTTGTCCAAATCAAAAGCATTTGAAGGCAACAAAATAAAAGTGACTGAGGATTTGAAATTTGTTTTGTAAAGGGTAGAAAACATTGTGGTAAAAGGAGAAAATGCTGGTTACCAGCATTTTCTCCTTTTCCCACAATGTTTTCAAAAGGCTTCCTTTCCAGGAGCATCAGTCGTCATTGTGTGGTAAAGGGTTAACCAACTTTTTCTCTTATTCCCACACTGTTTTTTACCCTTTAAAAGACAAGTTACATTAATTTAGACACATCTGAACTGTCTACTGTAACTTATACTTTGAATTTTGACAACTCTGAAATTTTGTTGTTTGGTAAAGTATATGTTCTATACATATAAAGTGTATCGTATAGTATAATATGTTCTATTTATTGCTCAGGTCATTTCCATGACTGGGGAGCTGGAGAGACAGACTGGTGAACAACGTGGGGATCTCGGCCATCTTAGAAAGGATTTACTGAATCGAATCAATCAAGTTGAAGACAAACAACAACTACTTCTTGTGGAATTTAAAAATGCGTTAGGCGGGAACCAGTCTAACATTGATCATCGTCTAGACAGAATGGAGGCCAAGTTTAAAGCTTTGATTGACAAAGCTACAGCTGGATGGGGAAATCTGATGGTAAATAATGATCTGTTTTGTTCACTTTTTACCAGGTGACAAAGGTTTATACTCATCTTGACCCTATGGAATACACCAGTTATTAATTAACTATTAGATATAAGAAGTCATACATGGAAACCGGTCCACACGATACCAGTCACATTTATTACTTTGTATAGTATACAGGTCGTGACCCCAGCTTTATCGATATTGATGACCCGCCAGCAATACAGAAATCCTTGAACGTGATTGGTCAAAAGTTCAGTCTCGTGAGCGTCTGCCCTTAGTTTGGGTACACAAAAAAGGCAGACGTTAATGTACAAGCTTTTGTTTCTTATGTTTGAAGAAATGAAATGTCTGAGGAAAAGAGAACGTCCGGTAAAAATGCCCAAAATGGGAAAGATATGCTAGAAGTCTATTTTCACTTCTCATAGGTTGTCATATTGATTCTGGGCCAACACTTAATAAAGATGTCATTGATCAAATGATTTTGTATTGGCCCAGTTACAGGTCCGAGGTCAGCCGTATTGGCCCGAGGCAGAAGGCCGAGGGCCAATACGGCTGACCTCGGACCTGTAACTGGCCAATACGAAATCACTTGATTAATAACATTATAATACTACCCTGTCTCCCTATTGTAGTAGGATTTGTCTACAAATCCTCCAAGCGCTGTAACTGTATTTCTGAAATTAATCAATGTTGTTTTTTTTTCAATGTGGGCACAAATGTAACAGATTTGAAATAACCATCCAAGGCTGGGATGGAATCCTGGACCTCTAGGTCTCAAGACAAACACCCTACCATGTCACTACAAAAGCTAGCTCTATACATGTACCAAGATGATATAAGTGTTCTCAGACACAAGCTGTACATCTATATTTATCTTGGGGATACTACAGTTAAAACTTTAGATCATTTATTTTCACACAGGATCAGATTGACAGCAGAATAGAACAGAATCTGATGTCCATTTTGTCACGTTTAGCCAAACTTGAAGAACACATGGCAGCTGACAGAGGAAACTTACAAAATCTTCAAAGGGTAAGATCAAAACTTTTTCATTTTTCCAATGTGTTCCTACCTTATAAATAAATCAGGGAAAGGGCTTTTGAAACTTTGCCTGAATAAGAAGAAAATACTGGTAACCTTTTCCCACAATGTTTTGTACCCTTCTCAAATCAAATTGCAAATTATCAGTCACATTTTTTTTTATCTGCAAATGCTTTCAATTTGGACCAGTCTTAGTTTGTCTTTGAGTAAAGAGTTAAGGTCATACATGTATACCTGTATAATGTATTCACAACTAAATGAGAAATTTTCTGTTGCCAAGATATTTTTGAAAGTAATCTACAAAATTACTTATCTGCAAGAGCTACTGAGTAAAGCACTTTATTTGTATCTGCCAAATTAAAAGATTTTTTTTTATATTGAAGCATGCTCTGTGAAAAGGGGGCTTAATGCATCTATGAAAAGTATCAACCCATATCAGCCTGTACAGTCCTCGCAAGCTGACATGGGCCAAAACTTTAGCTAACTTTTCAAGTTTTCTGCATGTTCAAGGACCAATCTACCTCATTCAACTGTTTTTATACAAAATTAATTTTATGGATCAAAAACTATGCGATGATTTGCTTGGTATAATGCTCTAAGGAGATACATTAACGCTTTACCACACAATTCCGACTTTTAACGACCCTGAGAAAGAAGCCTTTTGAAAACACTGTGGGAAAAGGAGAAAATGCTGGTAACCAGCATTTTTTCCTTTTCCCACGGTGTTTTGCTACCCCTCCCAAATCAAACTTTAATTTTTCAGTCACCTTTATTTTGTCGTCTGCAAATGCTTTCAATTTGGACCAGTCTTAAATTTTGTCTTGTGGTCAAGAGGTAAGTCCCCTTCTGCCAGAGCATGGTGCATATTGTATCTATCACTACAATTAACCCATTACCACACAATCCCTACTTTTGACGCCCCTGAGAAATAAGCCTTCCGAAAACACTGTAGGAAAAGGAGAAAATGCTGGTAACCAGCATTTGGTCCTTTTCCCACAGTGTTTTCTACCCTTCCCAGAACAATTTTCAATTTTTCAGTCACTTTTATTTTGTCGTCTGGAAATGCTTTCAATTTGTACCAGTCTAAAATTTTGTTGTGTGGTAAAGAGTTAAAGGGTTAAAGCTTTGATTTTAAAAAAAAAAACTGTGATAAATTCCAGTAAAAAACACCCCATTCCTGCAACCAAACATGATTTTTCTCTGTGCTATTTCAGACATGTTGATTAACCCATTATCATACTACAATCCCTACTTTTGATGACCCTGAGAAAGAAGCCTTTAGAAAACATTGTGGGGAAATGGAGAAAATGCTAGTAACCAGCATTTTCTCCTTTTCCCACAATGTTTTCTACCCTTCACAAAACAAATTTCGAATTTTCAGTCACTTTTACTTCGTCATCTGCAAATGCTTTCAATTTGGACAAGTCTGAAATTTTGTCGTTTGGTAAAGAGTTAACCCATTACCACACGAGAAAATTTTAGACTGGTCCAAATTGAAAGCATTTGCAGACGACAAAATAAAGGTGACTGAAAAATTGAAATTTGTTCTGGGAAGGGTAGAAAACACTGTGGGAAAAGGAGAAAATGCTGGTTACCAGCATTTTCTCCTTTTCCCACAGTGTTTTCAAAAGGCTTCTTTCCCAGGGGCATCAAAAGTAGGGATTGTGTAGTAATGGGTTAACTCTTTACCACACGATAAAATTTTAGACTGGCCCAAATTGAAAGCATTTGCAGACGACAAAATAAAGTGGAATGAAAAATAGAAATTTGTTCTGGGAAGGGTAGAAAACACTGTGGGAATAGGAGAAAATGCTGGTTACCAGCATTTTCTCCTTTTCCCATAGTGTTTTCTAATGGCTTCTTTCTCGGGGGCGTCAAAAGTAGGGATTGTGTGGTAATGGGTTAAGAACTGGATTGCTCAGAGTACTGGCCAATATTTTGTGAGGTGCCCATACTAAATCAGCACTGTAGTAAATATGTTTCTTTTTTTTCAGTAAACAAATTGTCATGCTGGTTTTTACTGCAATAAAATTGTTTTCTCAGTGCATATTTTGAACAAGTTTTGTCATTTGCAAATGACTTCAATATGCATGAGTTCAATCTTTTTTTTTTCTGGTAAAGATCTAATATTGGCTGCAACACGCTTAAAGGGGCATTTGGCCATTTGTGTAATGGCTTGTCTGGGATCAGCCTCAGCAGTCGACGCAGGCTAATCCATAACCACACTTTTCATGCCATCTCCAATTAGCCTGCCTGGACTAAGCAGGCTGATCTGAAACAACACTTTATGCAAAGTCCAAAAGCCCCTTTCCGCATGCTGCAAGCCTATACATACGGAATCCTGTTTTCGCTATCCACTTTTCGACCTATGAGGAACTCGAAAAGTAGAAATTAGGCACACTAACTTCCACATTTCTAGCAAAAAAATTACCTCGAAAAGTCAAAAAAGTTGAAGTTTTTGACCTGACAATTGTCATGAAACTTTCCACTTTTCGACCTCACTTTTGTCTAGAAAAGTAGAAATTAGGAAGCACTTACTTCCACTTTTCGCCTTAAAATGCTAGGTTGAAAAGTAGAAAAGTGGAAGTTTTTCACATGACAATTGTTAATAAAACTTCCACTTTTCGACCTAGAAAAGACAAAGTCGAAAAGTTGAAAAGTAGAAAAGTCGAAAAGTTGAAAAGTCGAAAAGTGGAAGTTAGCCGATTAAAACTTCCACTTTTCTAGTTAGGACTAATTTTTCGCACGATAACTTGGCCGCGTTATTATTTTAAATGTACACTGGTCAAAGGAAGATGGCGGGAGCGAATGGTAGAGGTTAAATGTACACAGAATAAGTCTGATGTCAGCCATAATACGACAACTCCCTAGTTTTCATTTTAAACCTGCCCTTATCGCATTGCTACGTCCTTCAGGGAACAGACTTTAACGGTGTACACATTATTAGATGTATTGAAATCATGTGGCCTGCAACACGCGAAAAGGGGCATACAGACATTTGCTTAAAGTGTTGTTTCGTATAAGGCCGCGCAGTTCGCCACTTTCCGTGTATGTAATTTTCAATTTAGCACAAGTCTACTGTGGCACAAAATCTAATGTGGTCTTAAAGTGCCGTGTCGATCAGCCTGTGCGATCTGCGCAGGCTGATCCGAGATGACCCATTATGGAAATGTCGGAATCCCCTTTTTCGCATATTGCAAGCCATATATAGTTGAAACTTTGGCCACTGATTAGTCTTTAAAGTTTAATGGACCCATTTCACCAAAAATCTTCCCTGAAGATTGAGTTGCGATCTCAAAATGTGGCTTGATCGCCGCTGATCACAAGTAATCAGCGGTTGAACGCACCTTGGTCTTCTGTAGTCGCACAAGGTCGAGGGAAAGTATTCCAAAAAAAAGATCGAAACTAGGTTTTTGACATGTCAAAAAACTAAGCTGCGACCTGTGTGATCTGGAAAATCTCAGATAGATTGCCGAAAGATCGTCCGTTAAACCATTTTTTTAAAGGGATCTTATCCAATTCAGATTTACTTTGAGAAAACCTGCTATAGGCGAAAATTTTCAACACGGTTAGCCTGCACAATTCCTGCAATCTGACCAGATCGAGATGGTCCCTTTTCATGCGACGAGTTGCATATCATGAAATGATACTACTAGACATTACTCCACCGAAATACCAACGTGGCAGATTCGGGAAGGTCATATTGATGTTAATGTAACAATGGGGGAAATATCGAGTTCCGAGGACAGAAATCCGTAATCGAGTTCGGAGAACATAAATTCATAATCGACTCCGATCAGCATCATAGATACGCCTACATCGACATTTTTATTAACCTTGGAAAGATTATGAAGGATCCCGGTGCCCACACCAAGCCAGTGTTCGAACCAGTGACCCAGATGTTAACAAGTCACACATTTTAAGCCATTACCACTTGATTCCTGTTTTTGACACCTTTGCAAAATATTATTTCGGAAAACATTATTCGAAAAGGAGAAATAGCTTTTTACAAACTATTTCTCTCACAATGTTGTCTACTCAATATTACATTTAGATTTCAATACACACTTTGGAATGTCGTCTGCAGTTTCTTTAAATTTGGACAGTCTTTTATTTTTTGTCATCTCGTAATGGGTTGAATGTGGTTTGAAAATGTCAAATTGGGCGCACGTTTAACGCGCAGTTCCTGACTAGATTTGTGTTACTATAAACTCAGCCCATAGGCGGTATCGGATAATGATAGACGTCCGACTTAAACAGTGTACATGTATACTTATTCGGTAGACGTTTAGCCTTCACCGGGACAAAATAGGTGACACAGGAATTTTTACCCCTACACCGGCTCCAACATTATTCGGTGCTGATAAACAAACATCCCGTGATAACCAGTCCTAACTAGAAAAGTGGAAGTTGTAAGGCTAACTTCCACTTTTCAACTTTTCGACTTTTCAACTTTTCACCTTTTCGACCTTGTCTTTTTTAGGCCGAAAAGTGGAAGTTTTATTGACAATTGTCATGTGAAAAACTTCCACTTTTCTACTTTTCGACCAAGCATTTTAAGGCGAAAAGTGGAAGTTAGTGTGTCCTAATTTCTACTTTTCTAGACAAACGTGAGGTCGAAAAGTGGAAAGTTTTATGACAATTGTCAGGTTAAAAACTTCAACTTTTCGACTTTTCGAGGTAACTTTTTTGCTAGAAAAGTGGAAGTTAGCGAGCCTAATTTCCACTTTTCGAGTTCCTCGTAGGTCGAAAAGTGGATGGCGGAAACAGGATTCCGTATATACAGGAATTTTATCTGAAAGATGTCTTTTTTAGAACATTGAAAACCAAGTCATAGCCACAATACAAGACAGCCTGGCATATAATGATGCTGAACTACAGAGAGCCAAAATAGAATTCCGCAACGGTTTTACTGAGCTGCAAGAAAGTCTCGCAAACATGAAAGGTGTCGTTGAAGGAAGACGAAAGATTTTGGCAAATCAAGTTCATAAAGAAATAGGTCAAGTGAGGAAAGCCCTATACATGGAACTACCAAATGAAAAACCTCAAGGAACAACTGTAGTTTTTAGAAATTTTCATAAAAGAAATGATGGTTGGTAGTTTGAAGGCTGGTTCCAATCCTTAACCTTTACCAAACAACAAATTTTAGACCCTGCCAAATTGAAAACCTCTACAGACGAAAAACTCAAGTGAAATAGAGCTTAACCCTTTACTCCATAGATACTCATTTCTACGCATAGCTTGTAGGAGCCTTTGGAAAACATTGTGGCAAAAGGTGAAATTGCTCATCACCAGCAATTTCACCTTTTGCCACAATGTTTTCTATACTATTAAAAGGTGTCATATACACATAAGAAACAGCTTCATCCTTGCTGTTATTTAGGGTCAATAAGAGATACCATAGATATGCCTTATGGGGATAAAGGGTTAAGTCCTCTGATAGGGTAGAAAACATTGTGGATAAAGGAGGAAATGCTGGTGACCACCATTTTCACCTTTTCCCATAATATTTTTGAAAGCTAGGAAAGTTAAAAGCAGGAAATATTTGGTAAAGGGTTACCTTTCAAGGCGGACTTAGAGCCAGTTGAAATCCAGTACAAGAAGCACATAAGAGAAACATTTCACAAATAGGAGAAACACTTACGGAACAGGAGTAGTTGCTAATGCTTATTTTTTTCAAAATTGTTTTCAAGGCAGTTTACTGCAAAGATGTGAAATATTGATCAGTGTAACAATGGTGGAAAAAGGTAAAAATCACAGGTTTTGAAGTTATTTGTTACCCTTATTCACAACTTTTTTTGTTAAATCACATGGAAATACTTATCCATAAATTAATATACGTGAAAACTTTGTTGGTACAAAGAAAAACATTCAAACCCATGACACAACAAAATGTTTCATATGACATTGTCCAATTATAGTAATTTCATACTGTCTTATCAACTTTTTAATGACTTTTAGCTGAAAATTTCAACAAATACCTTAACATGACAGACTTTTTTGCTACATATCACCAGTATGGATTGCTTTACCTCTGGTTTAGAATCATTGTCATACCCTCTGATGTGAAATCTTACCCCGATATTTACAGCTCACGGGATAAATGTACCCTTGAAATACAAAGCTATTGGGAATTTAGATAATAATTTTACCATCAAGTTAACAAACAAATGAGTCACCAGAACATAGAAAACAATTATATTTCAAACTTTTCGAAGTCTTTCATAGATTTTTTTCATGTTATCAGTAGTGTGCATGTACACAACCATTCAATTGTTTTCCATGCATGGATTCTTTTTTACATCATTCCATCAAGATTTAAGGTAAATGTGAATGTTCTACAATCAGCCACAATTAAATGACATCACAGTAATACAGCAAACACAGATAACATGAGAAATTAATGGTCCAAATATAAAAATTAAGCAGTTTAATTTAACTACATCGACTTTGTGCAAAAGTCATTCCACATGATGAGCAGCCTTTCAGTCATATTGAACAAAAACTTTCAGATCAAATCAAACGATACAGAAATTGTCAAAAAATGATAGATACTGCCTTTCATCTTCTTCCAAATGTTTAACACTTGTGAATTGAGAGAAAAAATGTCTTGACATAACATGTTGGGTGACTCGTATACTTCAGGTAATAGTTGCTAGTAATATTGGAAATCGTGAAATTTAATTTTGAAACGATCTGCCGATTAAAAAGTCTCGATTCCTGTCTTCGTCTTAAAAACTCACAATTTCATTTTATTTCGATTTTCTTGACAACCATGACGGGGCACGTACTTTGTTGATAATTCTATCAAAGTTCCTAGAAAAGTGCAATAGATAGATGATTCCAGGTGTTATCATGCCATTTACACCAAATAAATACTTGTAAGCCGTATGATTAATCAAAAATGTGTCAAAATTTGGTGTTACCTGCGTCGGAATTCATGTTACTAATTGATTTCCGCCATATTTTGTAAACAATGTTACTTTTTTGACTGGTTCTCGAATTTCTTGCGAACATACGGCAGCGAAGGTTAAACAGGGGCAATGACGAGATGCAGTCAATGAGCGTGTTTGTTTTATCGTAGAATTCCGATACCGTAATATTGGTTCGGGCTCTTCGTCCCAGAGCCAGTTCGTGAATTAAGTTACTCTCCGCCGGGCTTGTTCGCCCTTCTACGATCTTCACTGAAATCGTTCGTCTTGACTTCTTTCTCTCATACATTTTTAGCTTTATCTGATCGATAAAAGTCGTCTGCAAGATTTACGGATGTTTCGGTAACATACGAGTTCGGTAACATAGAATTTTAGAGTAAATCGATTGGATGTTTCGGTAACAATGCAATTATATAGTGTTTATGTATCGTGACTTTCTTTACACCCAATGCAAGGCTTTATTTGTTCAAACCATCGTTATTTAATACCTTAATTTGTAATTCCCGCTTTTTCATAAATAATATTTTTGTTATGTATCTCATTCCATGCTGTATGTATTAACCATGTGGATTGTCTGTCTATCAAGGGAAAAAGGGTAGAAAGCGAACAAATAAAATATTTGAACCTATCTATCAAGGGATAAAAAAGAAAGCGAACAAATAAAATATTTGAACCTATCTATCAAGGGATAAAAAGGTGAAAAGTGCACAAGTAAAAGTTTTTGACAAAACAAAGCCATGCATTAAGTGTAAAGAACATCACAATATATAAACGCTATAATAGTTGCTTTGTTGCCGAAACATGCAATCGATTTACTCAGTAGGTCTATGTTACCGAACTCGTCTGTTACCGAAACATCTGTCACCCAGAGTGAAGCTGTATGTGTGTATATTTTTTTTTCCCCCAGCAGGTGGTGCAGATTGGGATCAGGCTATTACAGAGAAACAGTCTGATCACATTTATCATTGTAATCTTCCTCGAATCTTTTTTTTTTTATTTTTTAATCATTCTTATTTATTCTACTTCTTACTTATTACTATTCGATATTTACAAGTGTGTATTACCATGCTAATATAGACTATGCCATTTCATGTATACATCACTATTAAAAACCATTCGAATCTAGATCTATAATGTCTCTGTAAGCCGCGAATGCAACTTTTACATTACTACTTGCGCACATTGTGCACACTAAGCAGCCAGTGCGGGAAATGCAGTGTGAGCCTGAGCCTGCACTTTGCTTTGAAGCTGGTGCAGGTCAGGATCGGGCTGAATATGCGCGTTGAATGGCAATGGGCTTTTATCATGTGATATGTTACACCTTTACCAGAGTAATGCTTCTCGTATTATTGCTGTTCTTTTTCCCCTCTAACTGAGAAGTCCATTCATTTAGCGCACATGTATAATAATATCACATACACACACAAAACTTATCTTTAAAAAAATGTTCCTTGATTACTTTAAAATGAAAAAAAAAATCAATAACTATGGCAGCTGTCCTATTTAACGTCAAATCTGAAAAATTATCTGCAGTTTTTTCCAAACCATAACTTTTTTCTCTCATTTTTTTTCCTCTCCCTGCTGTGCTCTGCAAATCCGCAAGTGACTGTGTTTTATGTCTACAGGTCTGTGTATATGTATGTTTGCGTGTATTTTGAGCGAGTTTCTTGTTCTACTTCTTTTTATTTCCTTGAAATCCACTTGTTTTTGACCGTATATAGTTTGTTGCTCTGTGTATTCCCTGTTGTATGACTTTGCATACCTGGAAAAGAAATGAAGTGTTTGTATTGTATTATATACAAGTAAGTACAAATTAAATGTCAAATCGTGTTTACTATTCATTTTCACCAACACATTTTCCTGATAAAAAAATATTAGGATTTTCTTTTTATGTGTCTTTATAGCACTTTGCACCAGTTGTCGACAATTAGCTACGCTACATTTGTATGGCTTTTTGCCTAACTGCCATTTGTAATAACAAATATGCACCGAGTTTACTTTAAACGCCCCCCCTGCCTGTAGTTCAAATGGTTGCATCAAATTTATACATTCCAGGCCCCTAGGAATAGGGGGGTTGGGGGGGGGGGCTGAGCCCCCCTTCCCCAATAATTTTGAAAATCATAGTAACTAAAATATGAGTTTTTAGTGCAATGCAATAACCACGCAAAAAAATCTCAGTATTTCGAAGTTAGCCCCTCAATCTTGAAATGCTTCCTACGTGGCTGCATGATTCCACAAAAAAATGGTTGTATTCATGATAGCAGCATACACTTGTCTAGCCTCGATTACAGTTTATATTCGCATGTTACTTTGTCAAATCAAAGGACTGAAAGTCCTGAAAAGCGGATTTTCGGAACAGTATTGAGCTGTAATTCACGGTCAAAGGAAAGATAAAGTTTCGAAAATTTCGATTACTTGTTAAGCAAAGGCAACTGAAATTATCGATTTTATGTTAACACCAACAACCTTTTCAGTCTCCATGCACTAATTACTTTTAGCATGCCGGTGTAATGCATAGAAATGACCCTTCCTTACAAAATGACCCATGGGTCATTTTTCTACGTAGAGAAATGACCCATGGGTCATTCCTTTATGTAGAAAAATGACCCATGGGTCATTTCTCAACGTAGAATAATGACCCGGGTCATTCCTTTACGTAGTAAAATGACTTCCTGAGTCATTTCTCTACGTAGAATAACGACCCTGCTCATTTTGTAGGGGAGGGTCATTTCTCTGCATTACACCGGAACAATATTATATTTTTATAAAAAAGAGAGAAAAATCTTCTTGTCAGTAATTAGACCACAACACAACAAAGGTAAACTGTTAGCAAAACAATATCCAGTTTGAACGACCCTTTGTAAAAAGCCTCTTACCCCTTTACCATAGAATTCCGAGTTTTAATGATCTTCAGAAAGGAGGCTTTTAAAACATTATGGGAAAAGGAAGAAATGCTGATAACCAACATTTTTCCTTTTCCTAAAGTGTTTTTATCCCATCAGACAAATCCTATCATTTGTGCCCCATTTAATTTGGCATCTGTAAATGCCCTCAGCTGGGGCAAGTCTAAATCTTAATCGTGTGTTAAAGAGGTAATTACAACGGTTGGTGAAAAGGAGAAAATTAAGAAGATATAGATGGTCGGTGTCGGCGTACAGTTAGCCAGGGTACAGAAGTAATATATATGTACCTTTTATCACCCGTTGTTGATGTCACGTGTCTAAGTCACTATATATCTGAGCGAAACTTGAGCGATTCTGTAACTATTATCAATATTAATTTTTGGATGTTCGACAAAGAAACGAGCAGGTATTAAAATAATGGACTGGAACTGAGGCTTCAGTAGGATTTACTCTGTCCGCATGGGCAGGGATCTTATAGATATGATCCATGACATGGGCTACCATTCAACCGTTCGTATCACAATAATGGTAAAACATTCAAATGACTATGGGAACGCACAATGAACCAGAATGTGTTGACAATATGCGCTTTTCAGCCTATAAGTAAGCTTCACACGAAGTTCGGTTGAATTCCACCTAGCGGTTGCTGAAAAATAATGTGGATACAGAGTAGAGGAGAAAAATAATCGAACCAGGACAGGCTGACAATATACACGTCATCATCATGAAGAAGCATCCCAAATTATCATATGTCATTTAATTCCATCGACACAGTTGCTAGGAAAATAACGCAGTTCCAAGAGCAGGTAAGGACTAAATACTCAAAGAACCATTAACTAGCAAAACCACGCCAATCAGAAGTTGTGTTACTTTCAAATGTAGAAAACCATGGAGAAAAAGACTAGGAATGTACTCAAGAATGGTTGGTTGAATACCGGCCCTAAACATGCTCACAATATGGGCATGTCCACCTCAAAGGGAAGCATGTCATGGATTTTTCTTGAATTTCATTCTGTCGTTGCTGAGAAATAAATCGGAAACGATATTGTGGACGGACGGACTCACGGAAAACATGGCGACTATGCTTACGTGAATCTTTGTTTTTTGGTGGTGGGGGAGTGGTAGGAATCTGATAGTGAACAAACATCACGATTCGATTGCGTATTTGTTTCCAACACCTTTCAGCCAGTCATGTCTAAATTACCTAGCCATTTCACTCTCTTCACCCAACAATTTTGTATTTTAACATCCCATTTCGAAATATGGCGAGAAAAGTATGAAATGCTGGATGCTCTCCTCAGATACTCTCTACCATATTAAAAACGAGTCATATTGTTTGAAGTTATGTTTTATCTTTGGTCTGTCATTGTTTTCAACTCTGACATGTCTAAATTTTCTTCTTTTTTCTTAAGAGTTATATCGCTCACATGATTTTAAATTTGTGCACTATCGTTCGATAATAGCTTACAATTTATTTTTATTAATAAAAAACACTTTAATCAGGCATAAAGCTTTATTACATTTTTTTCTCAGAAATATTACGATAAACAATAACAGATATCCAAATTGTACTTCACTTAACCCTTAACCTGCTAAACAAATGAAATAAAATTTCGAGCCGACAGCAAAATCGCAACTGTTGGTATTTCAAATGTATATTTTGGGAAAATGATCTTTGTGTAAAACAGTATAAATCGACGATCAGACTGCACGTTTTGTTCTCTCTGATTTTGATTTCCATAATCTGCAAAAGGTCGTTGAGTACAGGTCAAGCTTTAATCCTGCAATGAAAAGAATTATGATTCATGGCAAGTTAATCTGGATTCTGTGACTGAAAGAGCCCCCCCCCCTCCTCCCCTGGAAAAACTGCCCCCCCCCCACCCGCTAGATGGCATTCTATAAATACTCATCTATCTAATTTGGGCATCCTGACAGAGCCGAACCACTTTCCTCTGCGACAACCATTACTTTGAATTTCAACCTAACATAAACGTTTACTCCATAAAACTCTACCTCGTGCAATTCACTCAGCTATGATCTGCAGTTTAGAGGAATTTGGAGCTAAAGCAGGTGTCATTTCTCCTAAAACATATTGATAAAAGCTATTTTCTACATTGCTACTTTATAGAGCGTAATATTACAGTCTGCCCGCTTTTGGGGCTAGTGATGCGTCATATAAGACAGTGGAATCTTCGAAGAATATGACATGTGCAGACAACGCCCCTTCCCATGGAAGTCTGCAGCCGTAGGATTCCCCCCCCCACCCCCTCCCAGGAAAACTGTCCAGACTACACCATGTACACTTAAAGTCTATTTAGTTTTTTGTACCAATATAAATATAGAACAACAAATGGAAATAGATACAGGTATTTAAAGGGCACAGATAATCTTTGCCTGGGAAATTTTACAACTATATTCTTTATCAGTACTGGTAGGTATATAGGCAAATTCGTATGAAAGAATCCTATCTTAATTTTGAATACTTTATTTAATTCATAAACCACAAATGCTATAAATTTTGTTTAATGTCTATATAGTTGTTTAACAATACCAAATTCATTCCCTGACAAAAGTTGTTTATAACTCCTATATTCACAAGAGCATTTGCCATATTATTTGAAAGGTCGCCTGAAAATGGTACAAAAGGAAAACACCTTGTAAAAGACTTTGATTTATTTATAAAATGATTGCAAACTTCCTTTAAAGGTGACGCGTCAGATTTTGGGACGAAAATTTCACTCACAAAGAAAAATATTCTTATACTCCCAAAGCCTTTAAATTTTCATTCATAAAACTCCAGTAGTCGAAAACTATCCGACAACAGAAATTAGAGATTACCTCGACAACGACGGGAAACACAGTCTATTTCTACACGAGCAACTCGCTGGTTTACATACTGGAAGTACTCAGACGAAGCTTCAAACATAGCGTCCGAAGAAGAAATTATGGAAAATAATTACATTTTTGTAATGTTATTGAATTTAAGCGTCATTAGTCACGTGCCAGTCACTTGACATTCCCATAATGCTTTTTTGATTTCTGGCGCGAAATTCATATACATGTATATATAATTTGGTGAGATGTGAAAAAATTCAAATACCCACCTTTAACTACAATAATTAAAATATAGGGCAATCTTTGCGCAAACTTGTTACTATATAGTTGAAGACAAGTGATAGTATTTATTCTGTGCTTTATGAAAGGGGAAAAAAAAATGCGTGAAAAGAAATATTTCTATTCCTTGTACGTTTTTAAAGGAGGGTATTTAGATTTTTCACATCATACCAAATTAAAAAACATATATATCGCTGAATTTTATATGAAAAAACAATACAAATCATCAGTAATTAAGAATCATTATATTACAAAAAAAATTTTTTTTGATGGCATTCCCTTAAAAGGCTACGTAGCCCCTTGAGCTATTTTTAGATTTCGCGCCAAAAATCAAAACAAGCATTGTGGGAATGTTAAGTGACTGGCGAGTGACTAATGGCGCTTAAATTCCACGAAATAACAAATATGTGATTATTTTCCATAATGTTTTCTTCAGACGCTTAGATTGAAACTTTTTCTGTGTATTTCCAGTGTGTAAATGAGCAAGTTCCTCATGTAAAAATAGATTGTGTTTCCCATCAGCGTCGGCCTAAGCTGTAGTAAATCTCTAATTTCTGTTGTTGTTGGATGGTTTTCGACTACTGGGATCTTATGAATGAAAACTATAAGGCTTTGGGAGTATAAAGATTATTTTTTTGTATTTTTGTGAAATTTTTGTCCCAAAATCTGAAGGGCCACCTTTAAGTGTGAACAATTCTAGCCTGATACTCTGATACGGACTTTATTCGCACTTACCCTTATATCATCCCTAACCCATACAGGTAATTACCTTGTTGTTATCTCAAAATTTGGGACAAATGGGAAGACACCGTTTTAAATTACCTTATTTTACTGCTTTAGTTCCAATACTGTAATGAAAGTATTGAAAGAAAAGGACCATAATACTAAAAGTAATTGAAGCAGTTTTCAGCAATGGTGTCGTGTATCATAATCTATCCCCTTTTTCTTTCTTTTCATTTATGTTCAGTTCAGTGAATCCTATATACATGTAATTTGGCAATATACACATGTTTAGTTTTCCGATGTTCAGCGCTGTCATCTTTATCAAATATTATATTTACATTGCGATTCGTTAATGTTCACAGTATAGATGGAAGCGCAGAACTGTTTAAAGTCAATATTTAAAAGCAATCTTTTAACTTTAAAAGGATTTAAACCTTTCAGGGGAATCACTTCTCCTAAACAGAGTTAAACCTTTCAAAGGGAATCGGAATGTCTCGGGAAATGTGTTTAGATGAACAAATAAATGAAAATGAAATACACTAATAACAATAAACAACATCAATATCACAATATTGAAAAAAAAATCTCGAGAGGGGTGTAATTTGCCAATGGAGGAGTTTTCCTACGGGGTAGGGGCAGATTCCCGATGTGTGTGTGTGGGGGTGGGGGGTGGGGATAGGGACATTTTTCCTACGAGAGGGGTGAGTTTTCCAGTTGATATTAGGTGGCCAGTCGTGCGGGACAAAGCGCTTGCCCTTAAGTGGCCAGAGATTTGACGTTTACAAGTCTCATGCTCTTCCACTTGAGCTATTGGGGCCTGTTATCTGAACTATACAAAACTATAGAATTTAATTCGATAAACAACGTTTAACATGATCTTGAAATCAAACGCAGCCCTTTTACTTTTCCAATATGCAAATGAGACAGGTCAAAGATCGTAATACCCACAAGTCCCGCGCGAATTTAGAATATGACGGATGTCGTCCGAAACTTATAACTTTGACATTTAAGTGCATAGACAGCGCATACTGATTTGTTTTTCTTAACTATTTTGACAGTGAATGTATTTTCCTCTCATACCTCGCTGTTAAAGCACCCAAAATGCATAATTGCTATGACATGAATAGCTGTCAGATGTAGAGTTATAATTCAAAGGAAATCGGAATAAACGCATCATTGAACGTGTATTCATTGTTTTCAATATTTCAGTGTATTGATAGCCTAAATGAAGGAAGAAAATATGTAACTTTCACGCATGTGAAATCTTTTAAAGCGGGATGTATGTTTACCTTGAAACATGGCTTATCCACTGTCATTGTATGGAGGTGTATTTATGAACTGAAGTAATTTATTTACTCGGAACCTGTTACTTCTAGTCACATTTTTTGTTAGGTTTAATTTTAAAATAATTTTGTTTAGTGTAAAAAATGGCTTCTGAAAATGGAGAAGTTAAAAGTGAAGGAGTTCCAGATGAGGATAGTAACTCTGATTTAAATGAGCAAGTGTTTGCAGTGAATGGAGTAGACAATGTGGACACTGGTGCCAAGTCAAAAACAAATTTGGCCGGGAGGGAGCCCCCTCAGACTGCTCCAAAGCCTGCCAAAAGATCTCCAGGTATAAGGTTCAACCCTTTACCACACAATGACATTTTTTAACGACCCTGGAAAATAAGCCTCTTGAAAACATTTAGGGAAAGGGAGAAAATGCTGGTCACCAGCCTTTTCTCCTTTTCCCAAAATGTTTTCTACTCCATCAGAAAATTGATTGCGCTGTTAAAGCCACACTGAAATTGTCGTCTGCAAATGTATTCAATTTGACAAAGCTTAATTTTATTGTCTGGTAAAGGGTTAATCTGTAGTGGTAGAATGTCGATTTGCGGCTTTGACCAAAGATTAGTAGAAACCGCTTTTTACAAGCAAGCATTCATTTTTCTCAAAACTTTTTCAAAAGTGGGCAAGACATCTTTGAACACATGTCTTGATAACTAGGCTTGGGCTTTGAAGTGTCTGGCCTAAGGATATTTTAACAAAAAACCCAGTGGACCCAGTGAGGCTTAAACCTCAGCCCTCAGAGTCACTAGTCTTGCTCTTTACCACTGAGCCATGCAGGACCCCATGAGGTAGTGTAAGATAGAAAAAAAATCCAATAGCATTTCCTATACCCTGTACTGCACAATATTGTTTTGGTGACTCTGAAAGACAGCCTTTTAAAACCGGCATTTCTCCTTTTCTTACAATTTGATATACCCTTTTGAAAACAAAATATATTCGAAATGCTTTCAAGTTGTGTGCAAAATTCTTTGGATTTGAACTTGTCTAAAATATTGTCGTTTGATAAAAAAAATAGAAGGAAAACTAAGTTTTAGTTAGGTAGTGTTTCCAAAAAAATTGCTCACTGAAAAAAGTACGAAAGAGAACCCTGAAAAATAGTAAATAGATAAAGGGCAAATATCAAATCACAGATTTGTGTTGTATTTGTTGCCTGCATGTAGGTATAGGAAGGTCTTCAACATGAAACAATCCTGTGCTTTGACCATCACAAAAGGACAGGTTTTGATAACACTGTTGGAAAAGGAGAAACTTGGTAACAAAACCATTCTCTTTTTTTTCCCCTAATATCTTAACTTCATCAGACAATTGCTCATTTAAGTCCAATTGGAGTTTTTCTCTGCAAATGCTATCAAGATTGTCTCAGATTTGTCATCTGGCAAGACATTAACACTTTTCATACCACAGACAACACCAGAAGCTTTTGTGGACAGTGTAGATTAACTCATTACCTCACGACAATATTTTAGACTGGTCCAAATTGAAAGCATTTGCAGACGACAAAATAAAAGTGACTGAAAATTTGAAATTTATTATGTGAAGGGTAGAAAACATTGTGGGAAAAGGAGAAAATGCTGGTTACCAGCATTTTCTCCTTTTCCCACAATGTTTTCTAAAGGCTTCTTTCTCAGGGGCGCCAAAAGTAGGGATTGTGTGGTAATGGGTTAAGAGCAGACAGCACAAAAGATGCAGCCTGATCTCTGATCAAAAGTGTCTACTTCTGGATTCTGGGTTGTGACTATACTCTACCGTAATCTTGCAGTGAAACTACCTGTAGCCTTAGAGGAAATTGCAGTTTATTGGAGAGATCATCAGACCTCTCCAATAGTGGTGAGCTTAAAAGGCAGACTGCCACAGCATTTGCTGTCTAAATCCATTTTTCTTGTGAAATTGTTTTAATACACAATCTGTTTCGTCGTGGTTTTGTAAATTAAGCGAAATCAAAAATCTGAATCAGAAAATATTAGAATTTCAGAAAAATATTTGTCACATGAATTTGCAATGGCTGCAAATTACCCCTAAAATAATAGTGCCCACCCAGGTGGCTTGGTGGTGAGCGTGTCATACTCATGACCTGGTGGTTATGAGTTCGATACCGGGTTGAGGCGAATTTTTTTTCTGGCATATTTTCACCTCTCACCTCTGCTGAAGCATGTGAGAAAGGTAGTCAGTGGCCTTGGAAAGAAAGTTAGTTGTGTTAGTACCAGTGTGAGAAAGCCAAGAAACACACACATGTAGGCGTCACTGACCGCCGTGATATGACCTTATCTGTTAAAGTGGCGTTAAACCCCAAAACAACTAACCAACTAAAATAATTGTAATTTCTCATTGAGCAAATAAATCTAAGCAGAAGAAGAAATAAGAAAATTTCGTTAAAAAGGAGAAAGAAGACTGCTAGACAAGATCATGCGAAAATACTACAAGAAGGCCAAATAACTGAAAAGAACTGAACTAGATTTTGATGAAGCTTCTTGCAAGAAAGAAATTTATTTCATCTTGTGAACACCATCAGTAATATTTTCACTTGTTGCTGTTCCACTTGTGAAAATAATTCAAATATTACCGTTGATGTTCACTCAACGAAATAAATTTCGATCTTTCACCACAAAAAACAAATATCCTCTATTTCTAGGCAGTGTATCAGAGCCACCACCACATGTTCGTCCACAGGAACAACATGGACATCTGTCTGCAGAACAGATGGACCAACAGAGAAAACAACAAGTGGCATACGAGTATCTCTGCCATTTAGAGGAAAGTAAAGTGTAAGTAACTGTACATGCATTTATACTGTAGATGCCTCCTTTTGCCACAATATTTTTATTTTTGTGCTCTAATGAAACCCAAGTTGTTAATTGTACATTTGTATGACTTGAGGTGTTGGAATGATGTTAAACTTAAAAACAAACATATCTGTGTGAGAACATTTAAAGATGACAACTACATGTACAGGGTGTTTCATAATATCTGTCCCAATTTTACTCACATATATATCCAAAAGATTTATCGTTGATTTATGATTTGAGTTATATAATTCAATAATAGATGTATGGGAGTTTTGTTTGGTGTATACCGGTATATTAGCGGAACACCTTAGGCTTTCATTTCAAAACACATTTTTCAAATTTTCAATCTCACAGCCCATGCTCCAAATGATGTCCTATCTGTGTAATATTATGACGTGTCTGTTTTTGAAATTGTTAATCACTGCACTACACGTTTCTCTGACAATGACACGGATTTCCGTCTTAATGGCAGTTTTAAATTCATCTTGTTGTTTTGGCCTACGGTTATACACTCTGTCTTTTAGATATCCCCACAGGAAAGGAAAAAAACATAAGGGGCTCAAATCAGGTGAGTGAGGTGGCCATTCAAAATCAGTCTTTAACTCTTTACCACACAATCCCGACTTTTAACAACCCAGAGAAAGAAAGCCTTTGAAAACAATGTAGGAAAAAGAGAAAATGCTGGTAATCAGCATTTTCTCCTTTTCCCACAATGTTTTCTACCCTTTCCAATGCAAAATTCAATTTTTAATTCACATTTATTTTGTTGTTTGCAAATGCTTTCAGTTTTGACTAGCTCAAAATTTTGTCGCTTGGTAAAAACTGAAAGAAATAATCCTTCTACCGAAAGTCTGCTGTAACCATGTGATTACTTCCCAGGCTGTATGCAGAGTTACTCCATCTTGCTGAAACCAAATGCTGTCTAAATAAACACCCTATCTTCTCAATGCTGGGACAAATTTCTGTCTCAGGAAACTTTAAGTATCGGTCCTTGGTTACAGTTTTAACAGTTTCATCATCCTAAAAGAAGAAAGGACCAATTATCCCATTTACTCTAATCACCGCCCAAGCTGTAACTTTTTATACTCCCCAAAACTCTGTTTGGGGGGTATATAGGAGTCAGCTTGTTGGTCGGTCCGTCGGTCGGTCCATCCGTCGGTCGGTCGGTCTGTAGCTTTTTGTCCGCTCTATTTCTCATAAACTACTGGACAAATTTTATTCAAACTTCACAGGTAAGCTCAGTATTGAGCAGAGATGTGCATATGAAATGTTGGTTATGGTTCATTGATTTTTCACTGAGTTATGGCCCTTTCATGAAATTTCTTGTCCGCTCTTTTTCTCATCAACTATTCAACAGATTTGGTTCAAACTACACAAATAGACTCAGTGTAAAGCAGAGATGTGCATATCCTATTTTGGTTATGGTTTATTTAGGTTTCATGGAGTTATGGCCCTTTGATGATTCTAGACAAATTTCTTTTTCAGATTTGAATTTTGTCCGGAGCATATCTCCAAAACTATACTAGCTAGGGTTATGAAATTTCATGGGTGGATAGATCTCATCGAGGGGGAGTGCAGTGCTTAGGAATCATAACTCTTGCTAGCTTAATTTTGAGTTATTGCCCTTTGTTGTTTTTTAGTACTTGAATTTTGTCCGGAGCGCATTTCCAAAACTATACTAGCTAGGGTTATGAAATTTCATGGGTGAATAGATCTCACCAAGGGGGTGTGCAGTACACGGGAATTATAACTCTTCCCTGCTTAAGTTTTGAGTTGTTGCACTTTGTCGTTTTTAATACTTGAATTTGGTCCGGAGCGTATCTCCAAAACTATACTAGCTAGGGTTATGAAATTTCATGGCTGGATAGATCTCACCAAGGGGGAGTGCAGTGCACAGGAATCATAACTCCTGCTTGCTTAATTTTTGAGTTATTGCCCTTTGTCGCCTTTAATACATGAATTGGGTCCAGTGAATATCTCCAAAACTATACTAGCTAGAATTATGAAATTTCATGGGTGGATAGATCTCATCAAGGGGGAGTGCAGTGCATAGGAATCATAACTCCTGCTCCCTTAATTTTTGAGTTATTGCCCTTTGTTGTTTTTCATACTTGAATTTTGTCCGGAGCATATCTCCAAAACTATACTAGCTAGGGTTATGAAATTTCATGGATGGATAGATCTCATCAAGGGGGAGTGCAGTGCACAGGAATCATAACTCTTGCTCACTTGATTTTTGAGTTAATACCCTTTGTCGTTTTTCATACTTGAATTTGGTCCGGTGCATGCCCCAGCTTAACAGCTAGGGGTAAGATGGGCGTATCTTGCGACGATTTGCCGCTCATGTTCAACTCTTACTTTTGTACTCAACCATTCTGCATTCTGTGACAAAGACCTGTTTGGTGGCAAGGAGCTGGTGGGGGGTATGATCACGTTGAGTGATAGCTCTAGTTCACCTTGTAATGGCTTTTCAATATAGAAACTAAGATTCTCAGATCCCCAATATCTACAATTTTTCTTGTTTACTTGTGCATTTAAGTAGAAATGTGCCTCGTCCAAGAACCAAATGTTATCAATAATATTCATATTGGCTACCATCCAATTAGCAAATGATATTCTACCCTCTATATCTGTAGCTTTTAAATGTTGCATTATGAAAATAGTGTAGGGCTTCAGTTTAACTCTTTACCACATGAGAAAATTTTGGACTGGTCCAAATTGATAGCATTTGCAGACGACAAAATGAAGGTGACTGAAAAATTGAAATTTGTTCCGAGAAGGGTAAAAAATGCTGTGGGAAAAGGAGAAAATGCTGGTTACCAGCATTTTCTCCTCTTCCCACAGTGTTTTCAAAAGGCTTCTTTCTGAGGGGCGTCAAAAGTAGGGATTGTGTGGTAATGGGTTAAGATCATACTTAGCATTCTGTACACACTTGTAAGTTGTAAGTTGTAGAACTTACAGAGTTGCGATTATCACCCAATACTTTACAAACTGACACCAGAGGTGTTTTGTAGATCAGTGCTTTCACCTGTTCAGTATTTTCCTCGTTTATTACGGATTTTGGTCGACCAGACTTCCTGTGTCTTCTGTCCTCAATAGATCCCGAGAGTTCCTGTGTCTTCTGTCCTCAATAGATCCCAAATCTTCAAATCTTTGTATAATTCTTTGTATTTGCTTCTTTTCCATCTTCCTCGACTCAGGATACTGTTTCCTCATTTTTCTGACAACAACTGTTGTCGAATTTGTTTGATAGTACAGTTTAACAGTTTCTGAAGCTTGCTCTTTTGACGGTGCCATTTTGAAAATAGCTCTGAGGAAATCATCATCATCATGTCTTGATGTCAAAATTTTCCCATACTTTTATATTACCTAAAAACTCTCACAATGCTTCATTATTTTGATATATGTTAACTTAAAATCCCTTTCAAAATGACTAAATTATTTTGATTTGAAACTGGGGCAGATATTATGAAACACCCTGTATGCTTCATATCACGAAATTTGTCATATATTGTGTTGAAGACATAGTAGGAAAGGAGAAAATGCTGCTTGCCGGCAATTGCTGTCTGCAAAAAAATTTAATGCCTTCTTTTTAGGCAAGTATGAATCAGAGCTCCAGATAAGAAGGAGTGATGGTATCCTATATCCTTTATTTCTCTTCCAAACCCAATGTTGTTGGTACTCATTAGGATCATCTGGACGAGATGATTCTAATGAGTACCCATAACATAGGGTTTCATGAAGAATAATTCACACTTCCAACTTTGAAATCATATCAATCTGTCGTTCTGAAGCTCTGGAAAATTTTGTAGTGTGAAAAGTCTATACTAAATTTCCTTTTTGAAAAACATTCTGATTTGTTTTTTATGTATGTATAATTTTTATGGTAAAAAAACAACTTAAATGTCAAAAACGGCACTTGAAATTTCTGTGGACAAAAACATTGTTTGCCCCCTGGCTTGAAAAATTTGTTTCATCTTTACCTTTTAGTCCTCCACTATGTAAATGAAGTGGACTTTTACTGGAAGGGTTAGTTTTGTTCGCATTGGAGTTGCCCGAACAATCTCTGGTTTTTACAGGTCTGGAATAGTAGCATTTTGAAAACATTGTCCAAAAAGGAGAAAATGCTGGTAACCAGCATTTTCTCCTTTTCCCACAGTGTTTTCTACCATGTCATAGACAGAAATCATCTTTTCAGCAAGAGTTGAATTGTCGTCTGCAAAATGCTTTCAATTTGGTCTAGTCCAAAAAACTGTTGTTTAGGAAAGGGTTAACACAGGGTTCAAAAGGGTTAATAGCGTTGGTCAAATCACTGGTACCAGTGCACTCCTACAAGTATTTTCTGGCTTTCTCCCATTGGTGCTGACACAATTTTCTGTCCAAGCAACTGACTACTTTTATCAAACGTATCAGAGGTTATAGGTGATAAATAGCTGAAAAGAAATTTTACTGCATCTGGTTTACTATAATGGAAAAACACTGCTGTTTTAATCCTTTACCAAACAATCTTGATTTTGAACAGTGTAGAGGAAGAAAAATTTTTTAAACATTGTTGGAAAAGGTTCGATATGTTGGTAACCAGTATTTTCTCCTTTTTATACGCCCGTCGAAGATGGGACGTATTATGGGTTCACCCGTAGCGGGCGGGCGGGCGGGCGGCGTCCAGTTCTTTGTCCGGAGCATATCTCCAAAACTATTCTAGCTAGGGTTATGAAATTTCATGGGTGGATAGATCTCATCAAGGGGGAGTGCAGTGCACAAGAACCATAACTCTTGCTCGCTTAATTTTTGAGTTATTGCCCTTTGTCATTTTTCATACTTGAATTTTGTCTGGAGCATATCTCCAAAACTATACTAACTAGGGTTATGAAATTTCATGGGTGGATAGATCTCATCAAGGGGGAGTGCAGTGCACAGGAACCATAACTCTTGCTTGCTTAATTTCTGAGTTATTAAACTTTGTCGTTTTTCATACTTGAATTTTGTCCGGAGCATGTCTCCAAAACTATACTAGCTAGGGTTATGAAATTTCATGGGTGGATAGATCTCACCAAGGCGGAGTGCAGTGCACAGGAACCATAACTCTTGCTTACTTAATTTTTGAGTTATTGCCCTTTGTCGTTTTTCATACTTGAATTTTGTCCGGTGAATATCTCCAAAATTATACTAGCTAGGGTTATGAAATTTCATGGGTGGATAGATCTTACCAAGGGGGAGTGCAGTGCACAGGAACCACAACTCTTGCTTGCTTAATTTTTGAGTTATTGCCCTTTGTCGTTTTTCATACTTAAATTTTGTCCAGAGCATATCTCCCAAACTATAGTAGGTAGGGTTATGAAATTTCATGGGTGGATAGATCACACCAAGGGGGAGTGCAGTGAACAGGAATCATAACTCTTGCTTGCTTAATTTTTGAGTTACTGCCCTTTGTTGTTTTTCATACTTGAATTTTGTCCGGAGCATATCTCCAAAACTATACTAGCTAGAGTTATGAAATTTCATGGGTGGATAGACCTCATCAAGGGGTAGTGCAGTGCACAAGAATCATAACTCTTGCTTGCTTAATTTTTGGGTTATTGCCCTTTGTCATTTTTCGTACTTGATTTTTGTCCGGTGAAAATCTCCAAAACTATACTAGCTAGGGTTATGAAATTTCATGGGTGGATAGATCTCATCAAGGGGGAGTGCAGTGCACAGGAATCATAACTCTTGCTTGCTTAATTTTTGAGTTACTGCCCTTTGTCGTTTTTCATACTCGAATTTAGTCTGGTGCATGCCCCAGCTTTACAACTCGGGGTAAGACGGGCGTATCTTGCGACAATTTGCCGCTCTTGTTCCACAATGTTGTCTAAACTCTCATGGACGAATGTCATGCTTTGAGCAATGTTTATTTTTTCTGTAAATGCTTTTAATTTCGGAACAGTCTAAAATTTGTTTGTTTGGTAATGAGTTATACATTGCAACAGCTTGAAATGACAGACAGCAAAGACCTAGGTCCAATCTCCATTTTCTACACATGTTCTGCACATGTTCCATGCAGTGAAATTCTGTTGTCTGCGCATGTCATATTTTTCGAAGATTCAACCTGTCTTATATGACGCATCACTAGCCCCGAAAGTGGGCAGACTGTAATGTTAAGCTCTATAAAGTAGCAATGTAGAAAATAGCTTTTATCAATACGTTTGAAGAGATAATTATGAGACCTGCTTTAGCTCCAGATTTCTCTAAACTGCTGATCATAACTGAGTGAATTGCACGAGGTACCGTTTTTTTTTAGTAAATGTTTATTTTAGTTTTAAATTCAAAGTAACAGTTGTCACTTAGGAAAGTGGTTCAATTCTATACCCTGACGCCAAAACTAGATAAATGAGTATTTATAGAATACCATCTTGTGGGAGATAATGAGTGAAATCTTGAACTCCCCTGTCTTCCCAGGAGCCATTTAGCAAACATTATCTTTTGTCACAAATTTGTACCAGATGATTTTGGAAATCACCATACACTATACATCTGTAAAAACTGCTTTAACCCTTTACCAGATAACAAAATTTTAGATTCGTACAAATTGAAAGCATTTGCAGATGATAATTTCAATATGGCTAAAACGGTGCAATCTTTCTTTGATAGAGTAGAAAACATTGTCGGAAAAGGAGAAAATGCTGGTTACCAGCATTTTCTCCTTTTCCGACAATGTTTTCAAAAGGCTTCTTTCTCAGGGTCATTAAAAGTCGGGACTGAGTGGTAAAGAGTTAATTAAGGTTTGACCTTTGAATAGCCATGTCAAATCTTTACAAAGGGACAAAATTTTAAACTGGTGGGATTTGAAGTCATTTGCAGACAACAATCTAAATGTTACACAGATTAAGAAATTTTTATTTAACAGGATATAAAACATTGTGGAATAAGGAGAAAATGCTGGCAACCAGTTTTTTCTCCTTTTTCCACAGTGTTTTCTACCCTTCCGTAGACATTTCAGTGTTTTTGGTCGGGTTTGTTTAACCTTTGCCATCCGAAAATTCTACCATGTTGCAGGGTTCAGAGTTAAGACAAAGGGATTAGTTTATAAATTATTCATGAGCTACTGTTTACATAGATCTATGCAGGATGTATATGTACAATATACATTGACATTATATATCCTTGTTGTGGAGTCCACTAAATAAAGGACAGAAACTCATAATATTTCGAACTAGGAAATCTCTAAGTCTTAGGAAAAAAAGAATCTGTTTTTTTTCAAAAGTACATCAATATAGGCCACGCTGTGTGAAAAGGGAACTTATCCATTCTCTGAAGAGTATCAGTCAAGGTCTGGCTGCCCAGTTTGACATATGCGGAAGCTTTTTAGCATTTTAACCTTTTTCCCACAATGTTTTCAAAAGCTGCTATCAGCGATGTTAATACATGAGATTGGGTGGTAGAGTCCAATTCTTTACAACACAATCCTGAGTTTTAACAACATTTGGGGACTCAGAAGTCCACAAGAATTTCTACAGTTTCATGACAAATGTCCATGAATTTAGCCATGTTTTTTACCTTTGTATATGTTATGCCTTCAGTTTGTATATTTCTTCATTTTTGTGCACATCCTACTACGCATGTAGTTTTGTCATGAATATTAAATCAAAAGTGCACCTATGCATTTTTTTGCACATAATGGTAATACTATTTGTGCACTGAAACAAGTACATGTACATGTAGCTTTTTTCCCACAATGTTTTCAGAAGTCTTCCTCTCAAGATTTGTTAAAATTTTGGATTGTTTTGTGAAAGGTTGAATGGGCAGTAGTGTTATCTATGAGCTGCAGTGTCCACACCCCAAGTATGGTTGTTCTCTGGTCCTGTTGAAATCCTTTGCAATGTCCCGTTTGGCTCAATGGTAAGGTTCAGGACTCATAACCTGGGCCCATATTCACGAACAGTTCTTGAGAAAATTCTCAGTCTTATTCTCCAATATTTTCTAAATTTATTTTATTAAACCATTCATTGGCTAAACCCGATGGTTTAGCCAATCAGAAGTTGTGTTACTTACAAATGAAGAAAATTCTGGAGAATAAGACAAAGAATGCTTTTAAGAAAAGTTGGTGGATACAGGCCCTGTAGGCCTCAGGTTTGAGCCTCTCTGGAAGCACTGGTTTCTTTGTTACATGTGCTTGGGTAAGATACTTCTGAGCCCTAGGTCAGTACTTGTACTTGTTAAACTAACAAACTTTTGGATAAGCTGTAGGTGTTCATACACCCTACAATGAAATGGAGGGAGGTATACTGGATTCGCCATGGCTGGCCGGCTGTCAGTCCATCTGTCTGTAGGCACAAATTTGTATGGGGAAATACTCCTCCACTTTTTCACATACTTAATTAACTCACAGTGTTTCTATATATGTGTAGTTGTACATAAGCAGTTTCCATGACCCTGCTGCAATTTGTTACAGAATTATCTGCCCTTGAACTCTTTTCAACCCTCTCTTTTGTACTAAACCATTCTGCATTCTGTGACAAAGACCTGTTTTGTTACAAGGAGCTGGTGGGAGGGGGGGTATGATCATGTTTAGTAATAGCTGTAGTTCATACCTGATATTATGTTGAAAGCTGCATTAAACACTAATCAATTATCTTAACCCTATACTACAGTTTTTAATGACCCTGATAGAAAAGCTCTTGAAGTCATTATGGAAAAATGAGGAATTGCAGGTAAAAACCATTTCTCCCTTTGTCCCTGAATGTTTCTTACCCTTTTGGGACCAAAAAGCATTAATCAGCCACAACTTAAATTGTCTACTGCAAAATTTTAATGCTTTCAATTCAGATGAAACCAATTTTAAATAGTTCACCATATACCGTTACAGTGTTTTTTCCTCAGGATTTGTAAATCAAAGGTTTTGTTTGATGAAAGTTTAGAATAGGCCCTGTAGTGTATTTTAACCCTTTACCAAACAATCCCTGGTTTTTACAACCCTGAGATAGAAGCCTATTGAAAACATTGTGAGAAAAGGAGAAAATGCTGGTGACCAGCATTTTCTCCTTTTCCCACAATGTTTTCTATCCTATCAAGGTCAGAAATCATCATATTAACAAGGTCTAATTTGTTGTCTGCAGATACTTTGAATTTGGTCCAGTCCAAAAACGTGTCGTTCGGTAAAGAGTAAAACTGAGGGAGAAACAATGAGCTCATTTGTTGACATTTTTCTGTTTCTATAATTATGTGCAATGTAATACACTACCTTTTCAACCCCTTACCACACAATTCCATGTTTCAAAGATCATGACAAAGATGGCCTTTAAAAATATTGTTGGCAAAGGAGTAAATGCTGGTTAACCAGCATTTTCTCCTTTTTCCCCACAATATCTTATAATCTTTTAAAACGGAAATTCAATCATTTGGTCAAAGTTATTTTGTTGTCTGCAAATGTTTTTAATTTTAACATGTCTAGAACATGGTCCTTTGATAAAGAGTTAAGTACATGTAAGTGCCTAAGTGGGGAACTCTTCCAAAGTGAAGGAGAAACTAAGTCTTTAGATATTAACTTGACCTTTTTTTGTAAGTAAATAAAATAGTGATGGTCTCATTCAAAGTTGCAATGGTAAGAAGAAAAACCCACTGGAAAATGAAAAATTGGAAGGATTTGTCAGTAGGGCTCCGTATCGGTCAGTTTGATCGATACGATATTTGTATCGATACAAAATGATCGATATTCGATATATCATATGATATTTCAATTTTCAAGAAAAGAAAGAAAAAAATGCGAAAATTGTGTTTGTTCGTTTTTCAGCATACATGAAAAACAAAATACCGCAAATTTAACACTTCTAGATTGTATTGAAATTTCATAAATTATGTAGGCCTAAATTAATATGAATTCTAACTAGATCTACATTTACTACTCATTAAAAAGCTGAAAAGACAGTCTAAGAGGACTCTGATCGGACAATGTCAAGGAGACATTTTGTTGTGTCATGGGTTTCCGTGTTTTTTTTTTTCACCGAACAATTTTTCATGCATGTTAATTTCTTGATAGGTATGTTCGCATGATTCGACATAGATTTCTCAATAAGGATTAGAACTAGCATCAAAACCTGTTATTTTACTCACGATAAACAGATAATGGCCTTTTTTGTCCATGTTTTTTCTTACGTGAGGTCTCGCGTGTGATTAACATCTGTTATGCAAATTTCAAGTCTATAAAATGATTTACACAATAATTTACGCGAGTCGGAACACTGATTTCAGATAATCTAATGGAAAAAGAGATTTGATTTTCGAGCCACATTTTTCGGCAATATTTAAGATCGACCAAATGAAATCTTAGGAAGGCTGAAAGGTCACGACTTCAATTATTTACATCGCTACCTCTCGATCACATCACGAGATGTTCATTACCTTTCTTTAATCAACTATATTGACCAATTATCAGCGTAAATTTGTCTGCAATCTGCTGATTGATGCATAATTTGCAGATTTCAAACAACATGACGGGGGAACGAGAATAGGGGTATTAGCTAATTGTCATCCATTGTGTAACGGGTACAGGGCGAGTAATAAAGAATGACGCATTTCGATTGGTTGTAAGTTTCCCAGGTAGCCACACCTACCTCTACGACTACTCGACTTTAGAGATTACCTAAAGTAAACTCGTAATGAATTTCGCTGTTAAAAACAACTAAACTGGGTATTTATATGCTTTACTTTTATTTTCTTTTGATGATCGATATTTTGTTCGATACAGAAACGTTCGATCCGATATATCTATCGAACGTAAAATACCGGTTTTCGATATATATCGAGTACCGGTACCGAGCCCTATTTGTCAGTATATGACAATATTTTCAAGTTCTCTGCTGTAAATTTGCAATTATGCGCCAACACAACCTTGAGAGATCGAGATTTGACTCATTACCAAGCGACAATATTTAAGGCTAGCCCAAATAGAAAGCATTTGCAGACGACAAAATAAAAGTGACTGAAAATTTGAAATTTGTTTTGTGAAGGGTAGAAAACATTGTGGTAAAAAGAGAAAATGCTGGTTACCAGCATTTTCTCCTTTTCCCACAATGTTTTCTAAAGGCTTCTTTCTCAGAGGCGTCAAAAGTAGGGATTGTATCGTAATGGGTTAATCTTTTACCATACAAATTTGAGTTTTAACAACCCTGAGGAGGAATCCTTTTGAAAATATTGTGGAAAAAGAAGAAAATTATCCTTTTAACCACATATTCTCTACTCTTCCTGAAAACAAATTTTTGATTGCATTATTTTGTTGTCTGCAAATGTTTTCAATGTTGGAAAGTCTAAATTTTTGTCATTTGTGAAAGAGTTAACCCTTTCCCAAACAAGCCCTGGTTTTTACGTTTCTGCAGATAAAGTCTTTGAAAACACTGTGGGAAAAGGAGAAATTGCTCGTAACGAGCAATTTCTCCTTTTCCCACAGTGTTTTCTACCCTTTGTGATAACTTTCTGCAATTTTCTCCAAATCTAAAATTGTCGTCTGCAAACTCTTTTGGTTTGGAAGAGTCCAAAGTTTGTCGCTTGGGAAAGGGTTAAGTAAGTTGTCAACCAACATGAAGAAAAAAATAAAAATTCACTTGACATTTTGGAAAGTAAAGAAAATGTTAAAAGTCTTCTTGAAATTTTGAATGATGTGAATAAAAAACAAACCACTGGCAAATTGAAAATTTTAAGGATTTGTCAGCATACCACAATATTTTTAAAGTTGTCTGCTGCAAATTTGCCATTATGTGCCAACACAACTTGAGGAGAAGATTTAACTCATTCCAGCGCATTAAGATTTTAGAAGTGTCATCCAAATTCATTGCATTAATTCCCCCTGCACCAAACCACCTTATTTGCAGACGACACAATAAATCTAACTCAAAAGTTGGAATTTGTTTTGCAAATGGAAGAAAACATTGTGGGAAAAGGAGAAAATGCCAGCATTTTCTCCTTTTCCCCACAAAGTTTTCAGGAGGCTTCTTTTTCAGGGTTGTGAAAACCATGGATTGTTTGGGCAAGGGTTAATTTCGCTGACAGCAATTCAGTGTGGCTCAAATGATGAAATTTGCTACGAGTTGAGTAGGAAACATTGTGGTAAAAGGAGAAAATGCTTGTTTGTGTATTTGTTGGTTCATCTTCGCAAGCCAAGGCTGACGAATCACTACGCTACTCCACCCTTGGCGGATCAAGCTTGATTTTAGCATTCCCCCGATATGCGTTTTCATTGGATGCAGCCAGCTCAAACTGCAACAAATGAAATTGCTCGTAGCATTTCATCTTTGATAAAAATAGAATAAGGTCGCTACCTTTCGAATAGGACGTAAACATGGAAACCCACGTGGATGTCTGCTTATCACTTCATGTGTATTCGTAAGCGGTTTGTAAAAAACGATATTTCATTGGCTTTTAAAAATATATTGTAAAGGGGGGGGGGTAATAATCAGCCTCCAATAGAAGGCACATAGCAGGAATCTCGAAATTGGGCTCAATCGGCCAAGGTAAGATCCACGTAGTGATCGTAACCTTGGCTAACAAAAATGTTATTGGTTATGGAGATAAAATTTTATTGAACTCTTCTACAGAAATGCTTTTAGCTCTTTACCTGGGACACAATATCGACTTTCAATATCAAAATTTAGAAAGAAAGTGCTAAAAAACAGTGGGGGAAAAGGAGAACATGCTTGTTACCAGCAGTTTCTACTTTTTCTACAATGTTTTCTATCCTTCCTAATTTTCCAAGTCAATTGTCAATTTTTGATTCACATTTCTCCAAATGCTTTGAATTTGGACCTGTCCAAAAATTTGTCATTAATTTTGAGAGAGAGTTATTAACAAATTTTTATCTCAAATGCAAACTGCATGTCAGATCCTGCACATCTGAGGATGAAGATATAATTGTGATCATAATGCACATTTTGTGCTGCTTGTTCTTAAAAGAGTGTTGTGGGTTATCTATTTGAACTTCTTTGTACTAGACTTGTTACAAATGTCAACTTCTTATCAAAAAATTACATCAGGTACCTTATTCAACTATGTGACCAGTTACCACTTATTCTCAAGTTTTAAGGACTCAGAACAGAACAGGCTTTTGAAAACATTACGGGAAAAGTTGAAGGGTCTTGTAACCAGCATTTCGTCCTACAAAAATAGATAAAATTACAGACTGCACAATGAGTTACCCATTATGAAACTCTTTAACCCTTTACCCCATAAGGCATTTCTATGGTATCTCTAATTGATCCTAAATAACCGCAAGGATGAAGGAATTTCTTATGTGTATGATTATGATACCTTTTGATAGCATAGAAAACATTGTGACAAAAGGTGAAATTGCTCATCACGAGCAATTTCACCTTTTGCCACAATGTTTTCCAAAGGCTCCTACAAGCAATGCGTAGAAATGAGTATCTATGGAGTAAAGGGTTAACAAACAATAAAATTTCATACTTGTCCAAATTAAAAACTTAATATACTGGCGTAGTGAAAAAAACATGACTCAACAATTGAAAGTTGTTTTGCAAATGGCGTAAAACGTTACTCTTTATTTACCAAACAACAAAATTTTAGACTAGTCCCTATTCAAAGCATTTGCAGAAGACAAAATAAATGTGATTTGAAAACTGAAACGTCTTTTAACTCTTTACCACACAACAAAATTTTAGACTGGTTCAAGTTGAAAGCATTTGCAGACGACAAAGTAAAGGTGACTGAAAAATTGAAATTTGTTCAGGGAAGGGTAGAAAACACTGTGGGAAAAGGAAAAAATGCTGGTTACCAGCATTTTCTCCTTTTCTTACAGTGTTTTCAAAAGGCTTCTTTCTTAGGGGCGTCAAAAGTAGGGATTGTGTAGTAATGGGTTAAGAGGGTAGAGGTAGAAAACATTGGTTACCAGCATTTTCTTCTTTTTCCACATTGTATTCAAAAGCTTCCTATCTCAGGTCGTTAAAAGTCAGGGTTGCTTGGTAAAGACTGAACAACAGCACCACAGCTGGTGACAAGGCTCTGCTGTAGTTCCTTATAACCCTTTTACCACACAATCCTGACCTATAACGGCCCTGAGAAAAAAGCCTGTTGAAGACATTGTGGGAAAAGGAGAAAAATGCTGGTAACTTGCATTTTCTCCTTTTCCCACAATGTTTTCTACCCGTCCCAAATCAAATTAAAATTATTTCAGTCACATTTATTTTGTCGTCTGCAAATGCGTTCATTTTCAATTTGGACTACTCTTTAAATTTGTTGTTTGGTAAAGCGTTAATAACAGATTTTCAGAGAGAATTCTTAGTCGAAAAAGATGCGTTACTGTGTCAAAAATTTTTTGTAATTTTTGCTGAGCTCAGGTAGCTCGGTCATTAGCATGCAAGACTTTAGAACGGGGGGTCTTGAGTTTGATCCCGGGCTCGGCCAATTTTTCTTTCTGTGGCTTAATGATAGTCATTGCAACAGGATTCATTCCTTTCTCACCACTGATTGTTGTTTCGGCGGTGGTTATGGGGGAAAGCAACCAGGGGCTTGGAAAGAATATTGAACAGAATACTGGTAACAAAAAATCGAGGAAAGGTGCACTGGCGACCGCGATATAACTGAAATAATGTTGAAAAAGGCATTAAACACCATAAAATCAATCAATCAATCTTTGATGTTTATCTGCCTGCGTTACTGGGTTCCCTTTTGAAAGTTAATACTAGTCCTACTTTGAAGTAAATATATAGTCTTGACAGAGGTAACATGCCAAAGTTTTGTACAAAGACTTAATTTCTTCCAATGACAATGAAGCAGACATTGACAGACTATGACAATACCTTGACTACTCCTTCGAAAACAGCCAAACAAGTTGAAAATTCCTGTTTGTGTTATTGCGTTCTGTAATGTATCAACTGTTGCAAGCTGACCGGATATTTATTTCCTGTTTCTCTGTGTGACATTGATGTTGATGGGGGTTTATCAGCATCTGTAAATTTTTTTAACTCTTTACCAAACAAAGACGCATCCATTTTAACTCTTTACCAAATGACAAAATCTTAGACTTGTTTAAATTGAAAGCATTTGCAGACGACAAAATAAACGTGGCTCAAAAATTGAAGCTTGACTTTAAGAGAGTAGAAAACATTATGGGAAAATTAGAAAAGGACGGTAACCAGCATTTTCTCCTTTTTCTTACCATGTTTTCGAAATCTGTTGTTCTAAGGGTTGTTAAAAGTAGGGAGCATCACTACCACCACCACCACCCCATGGGTTGTTAGATGTCCTGCGAAGGAAAAAGAAAGGAGGAAAATTTGAGACATTTATGGGTGTCAACAGTTTAGACAAAAAATAGACATGATTCATAAACAAAAAACCAAAGTAAGACAAACATGATGAAATGATAATTAGACTGACTCATGGCATTATTGTCGTTACACTTTCCTTAACCCTTTGCCGAACAACAAAACTTTAGTTTTGTCCAACTGAAAGGTTTTTTTTGCATATGACAGAATAATTATACCCCCCAAAACTCTGTTTGGGGGGCCAAAACTCTGTTTGGGGGGTATATAGGAGTCAGCTTGTCGGTCGGTCGGTCGGTCGGTCTGTAGCTTTTTGTCCGCTCTATTTCTCATAAACTACTGGACGAATTTTATTCAAACTTCACAGGTAAACTCAGTATCAAGCAGAGATGTGCATATGAAATGTTGGTTATGGTTCATTGATTTTTCACTGAGTTATGGCCCTTTCATGAAATTTCCTGTCCGCTCTTTTTCTCATCAACTATAGGACAGATTTGGTTCAAACTACACAGATAGACTCAGTATAAAGCAGAGATGTGCATATCCTATTTTGGTTATGGTTTATATAGGTTTCGTGGAGTTATGGCCCTTTGATGATTCTGGACAAATTTCTTTTTCATACTTGAATTTTGTCCGAAGCATATCTCCAAAACTATACTAGCTAGGGTTATGAAATTTCATGGGTGGATAGATCTCATCAAGGGGGAGTGCAGTGCACAGGAATTATAACTCTTGCTTGCTTAATTTTTGAGTTATTGCCCTTTGTCATTTTTAATACTTGAATTTGGTCCGGAGCGTATCTCCAAAACTATACAAGCTAGGGTTATGAAATTTCATGGCTGGATAGATCTCACCAAGGGGGAGTGCAGTGCACAGGAATCATAACTCCTGCTTACTTAATTTTTGAGTTATTGTCCTTTGTCGTTTCTAATATTTGAATTTGGTCCGGTGAATATCTCCAAAACTATACTAGCTAGAGTTATGAAATTTCATGGGTGGATAGATCTCATCAAGGGGGAGTGCAGTGCATAAGAATCATAACTCCTGCTCCCTTAATTTTTGAGTTATTGCCCTTTGTTGTTTTTCATACTTGAATTTTGTCCGGAGCGTATCTCCAAAACTATACTAGCTAGGGTTATGAAATTTCATGGATGGATAGAACTCATCAAGGGGGAGTGCAGTGCACAGGAATCATAACTCTTGCTTGCTTAATTTTTTAGTTATTGCCCTTTGTCGTTTTTCATACTTGAATTTGGTCCGGTGTATGCCTGATCTTAACAACTTGGGGTAAGACGGGCGTATCTTGTGACAATTTGCCGCTCATGTTCAACTTTTACTGTTGTACTCAACCATTCTGCATTCCGTGACAAAGACCTGTTTGGTGGTAAGGAGCTGGTTGGGGGTATGATCACGTTGAGTGATAGCTCTAATTATACCCCCCAAAACTCTGTTTGGGGGGTATATAGGAGTCAGCTTGTCGGTCGGTCTGTCCGTCGGTCGGTCGGTCGGTCCGTCCGTCTGTCCGTCGGTCGGTCGGTCGGTCTGTAGCTTTTTGTCCGCTCTATTTCTCATAAACTACTGGACGAATTTTATTCAAACTTCACAGGTAAACTCAGTATCGAGCAGAGATGTGCATATAAAATGTTGGTTATGGTTCATTGATTTTTCACTGAGTTATGGCCCTTTCGTGAAATTTCTTGTCCGCTCTCTTACTCATCAACTGTTGGACAGATTTGGTTCAAACTACACAAATAGACTCAGTATAAAGCAGAGATGTGCATATCCTATTTTGGTTATGGTTTATTTAGGTTTCATAGAGTTACGGCTCTTTGATGATTCTGGACAAATTTCTTTTTCATACTTGAATTTTGTCCGGAGCATATCTCCAAAACTATACTAGCTAGGCTTATGAAATTTCACGGGTGGATAGATCTCATCGAGCGGGAGTGCAGTGCACAGGAATCATAACTCTTGCTAGCTTAATATTTGAGTTATTGCCCTTTGTTGGTTTTTTTTATACTTGAATTTTGTCCGGAGCGTATCTCCAATAGTGTACTAGCTAGCGTTATGAAATTTCATGGGTGGATAGATCTCACCAAGGGGGAGTGCAGTGCACAGGAATTATAACTCCTGCTTCCTTAATTTTTGAGTTATTGCCCTTTGTCGTTTTTAATACTTGAATTTGGTCCGGAGCGTATCTCCAAAACTATACTAGCTAGGATTATGAAATTTTATGGCTGGATAGATCTCACCAAGGAGAGTGCAGTGCACAGGAATCATAACTCCTGCTTGCTTAATTTTTGAGTTATTGCCCTTTGTCATTTTTAATACTTGAATTTGGTCCGGTGAATATCTCCAAAACTATACTAGCTAGGGTTATGAAATTTCATGGGTTGATAGATCTCATCAAGGGGGAGTGCACTGCTTAGGAATAATAACTTTTGCTCCCTTAATTTTTGAGTTATTGCCCTTTGTTGTTTTTATCATACTTGAATTTTGTCCGGGGCGTATCCCCAAATTATACTAGCTAGGGTTATGAAATTTCCTGGATGGATAGATCTCATCAAGGGGGAGTGCAGTGCACAGGAATCATAACTCTTGCTCGCTTAATTTTTGAGTTATTGCCCTTTGTCGTTTTTCATACTTGAATTTGGTCCGGTGAATATCTCCAAAACTATACTAGCTAGGGTTATGAAATTTCATGGGTGGATAGATCTCATCAAGGGGAAGTGCAGTGCTTAGGAATCATAACTTTTGCTCCCTTAATTTTTGAGTTATTACCCTTTGTTGTTTTTCATACTTGAATTTTGTCCGGAGCGTATCCCCAAAACTATACTAGCTAGGGTTATGAAATTTCATGGATGGATAGATCTCATCAAGGGGGAGTGCAGTGCACAGGAATCATAACTCTTGCTCGCTTAATTTTTGAGTTATTGCCCTTTGTCGTTTTTCATACTTGAATTTGGTCCGGTGCATGCCCCAGCTTAACAACTTGGGGTAAGACGGGTGTATCTTGCGACAATTTGCCGCTCACGTTCAACTCTTACTTTTGTACTCAACAATTCTGCATTCTGTGACAAAGACCTGTTTGGTGGCAAGGAGCTGGTGGGGGGTATGATCACGTTAAGTGATAGCTCTAGTTGTGTCTGTAAAATAGAAGTCATTAAAGTAAAGGATTGTTTGGTAAAGGGTTTTAAAAAACTTTTCACCAAACAATCCCGTGTTTTCACAATTTTAAGAAGGAAGGCCTCTGAAAACATTGTGTTAAAAGGAGAAAATGCTGGTAACCAGCATTTTCTCCTTTTACCACAATGTTTCATACTCTTCCCAAAACAAATTTCAATTTTTGAGTCACTTTAATTTTGTCGTCTGCTAATGCTTTAAATTTGGAACAGTCTGAAATTTTGTTGTCTGGTAAATAGTTAAAGTCCTGCTTTCAAATTAGTCTGCCACAAATCACAAATTTGCTGGAAACAAAGAAATGAAACTTTGTGAAAGCATCCATTCACAAACTTGTCATTTGATAAAGTGACAGTGTAAAGGTAATTTCTTGTCATTCTTACAATATTTGTTTGGGGACAGTTATTGGAGTCAACGAACTAATAGTAACGGTTAAAGTATAAATCGTCAGTATGTTTATTTGCTGTCTCAGGTCATTATGTGTACAGCACAAAAGGACCACCACAAATTTGTTGGCCTAGCCCTGGTAGCTCAGTTGGTAGCATGCAGGACTTGAGAATAGGGGGTCATGTGTTCGATCCCTGGCTCGGCCAATTTCTTTCGAAGGATTGATTATACTCATTGCAACAAGATTCATTCCTCTCCCACCGCTGACTATTGTCTCAATGGTGGTTATGTGGGAAAGTAGCCTGTGACTTGGAAAGAAAACTGTGCAGAGCACTGGTAAAATGGACTCCAGGAAAGCATGGATAGATGCACTGGCTGTCGCCACATGACTGAAATATTGTCGAAAGCGGCAATGAACAATTTGTGGGGTCATTCAAGCAATCCTTCTATTGATTCATTTGATCTGATTTAACCCTTTTCTCACATAATGATGACTTGATGACCCTTGGAAAGAAGCCCTTTGAAAACATTGTGGCAAAAAGGAGAAAATGCTGGTAAACAGCATTTTCTCCTTTTTCCGCAATGTTTTCTACCCTATCAATAAACAATTGCACCATTTGAGCCACACTGAAATTGTCTTCTGCAAATGCTTTCAATTTAGACCGGGATAAAATTTTGTCGTCTGGTAAAGGGTTGATTGGTTGATCGGTTAATTGAATGTCATTTTTCAACTCTTTCAGTATATTAGATATTTCTAGTTGTACTTGGATAAAATCACAAAATGTGTGACCTGGGTTTCACTGTTATTAAGCAAAGGCTTTGAAACGTCTTGCATGCACACTGACATTTTCGAGAAAATACATAAGGATTGAGGTGAGGATTGAACCCAGGACTATCAGGGTAAGAATCTCACCACTGAGCTATGCAGGATCCTGCAAGTGATCTAGTTTTGATGCCTTTTCTTGTCTTTTACCTTTTGATGGATTATCAGAGCTCCAATCAGAGGGAGTGATTTTGATTTCAGGACTGAAACTCTTTGCTATTGGTCAATTTTCTGTTTGCCAAAGGACCATTCTACTTCACAATTGAGTTGGTTGTTAGACACATAGATTTTGTAGATTCATGATTAACCCTTTCCCAAACAATCCCTGGTTTTTACGACCCTGAGATAGAAGCCTTTTGAAAACATTTTGGGAAAAGGAGAAAATGTGATTATTAAACCAGCATTTTCTCTTTTTATACGCCCGTCGAAGACGGGACGTATTATGGGATCACCCGTGGCGGGCGGGCGGGCGTCCGGGCGGGCAGGCGGCGTCCAGTTCTTTGTCCGGAGCATATCTCCAAAACTATACTAGCTAGGGTTATGAAATTTCATGGGTGGATAGATCTCATCGAGGGGGAGTGCAGTGCACAAGAATCATAACTCTTGCTCGCTTAATTTTTGAGTTATTGCCCTTTGTTGTTTTTCATACTTGAATTTTGTCAGGAGCATATCTCCAAAACTATACTAGCTAGGGTTATGAAATTTCATGGGTGGATAGATCTCATCAAGAGGGAGTGCAGTGCACAAGAATCATAACTCTTGCTCGCTTAATTTTTGAGTTATTGCCCTTTGTTGTTTTTCATACTTGAATTTTGTCCGGAGCATATCTCCAAAACTATACTAGCTAGGGTTATGAAATTTCATGGGTGGATAGATCTCATTGACGGGGAGTGCAGTGCACAAGAATCATAACTCTTGCTCGCTTAATTTTTGAGTTATTGCCCTTTGTTGTTTTTCATACTTGAATTTTGTCCGGAGCATATCTCCAAACCTATAGTAGCTCGGGTTATGAAATTTTATGGGTGGATAGATCTCACCGAGGGGGAGTGCAGTGCACAGGAATCATAACTCTTGCTTGCTTAATTTTTGAGTTATTGCCCTTTGTCGTTTTTCATACTTGAATTTTGTCCGGAGCATATCTCCAGAACTATACTAGCTAGGGTTATGAAATTTTATGGGTGGATAGATCTCATTGACGGGGAGTGCAGTGCACAGGAATCATAACTCTTGCTCGCTTATTTTTGAGTTATTGCCCATTGTTGTTTTTCATACTTGAATTATGTCCGGAGCATATCTCCAAAACTATACTAGCTAGGGTTATGAAATTTCATGGCTGGATAGATCTTTCTGAGGGTGTGTGCAGTGCATAAGAATCATAACTCTTGCTTGCTTAAATTTTGAGTTATTGCCCTTTGTCGTTTTTCATACTTGATTTTTGTACGGAGCATATCTCCAAAACTATAGTAGCTAGGGTTATGAAATTTCATGGGTGGATAGATCTCATCCATGGGGAGTGCAGTGCACAGGAATCACAACTCTTGCTTGCTTTATTTTTGAGTTATTGCCCTTTGTTGTTTTTCATACTTCAATTTTGTCCGGTGCATGCCCCACCTTTACAACTTGGGGTAAGACGGGCGTATCTTGCGACAATTTGCCGCTCTTGTTTCCACAATGTTTTCTACTCTCCTTAAGTGTATTCAACTTCAAGCCTTGTTAACTCTTTCCCTGATATGCCATTTTGAGGCTCTTCCATTTCAGCAGCAAATAAAGATATGATGTCAAAAATATGGACAAATGAGGTTACAATATCTGATTGAGTGGAAAACATTGTGGGAAAAGGAGAAATTGCTCGTTACGAGCAATTTCTCCATTTCCCACAATGTTTTCAAAAGCTGTCTGTTGTTGATGCGTCAAAATGAGTATCTATGGAGTAAAGGGTTAAATGATGGTCTTGATTTGTAAAGAGGCTGTAAATTGCAGTATGTATGCTCTAAACATCAAGGATACTCTACTTATATAGACATGTACATTTCCTCTGATATTTCCTCTAACTCTTTATGAAAAGGCCAAGTTTTGGACTGGACCAAATTCAAAGCATCTGGAGACAACAAAATGAATCTTGGTAATATGATGATATCTGACTTTGATAGGGTAGAAAATATTGTGGGAAAAGGAGAAAATGCTGGTCACTAGCAATTTCTCCATTTCACACAATATTGTCTATAGCCTTCTCTCTCGGGGTTGTTAAAAGTTGGAATTTTGTGGTAAAGGGTTAAACTCATAACCACCTTCAGACAGTATCACTCCAGCCTGTGCAGGGTTATGTCAGAAAAAATTATTGCAAATGGAGACATTGTTTGTAAGGAAAAGTTCTACATGTGAATTTACTTGTACTTTGGCCACAATATTTTACTTACTGTAATACTGTTGAAGAGGAAATTTTCGCAACATATATATTTTTGCAATTTGGCAAATTTGAAAAATGTGCAAACTTTTCTTTTCGCATATTCATCAAGTATAACGGAAATTAACAAGTGTCTTGAATTCGCAAATGTTTCCCAATGCAAAATGTTCTTAATTGTTAATTCACAAACTTTTCAATGCACAATTAATGATACTGTATTCATATATGTTTTTAATCTTTTCCATATGATATGACATAATTTTTACTTGCAATCTTTGCATATGACCGAAGAAATTTAGCTCAAATTCTTAAAGTTGTTTGAAAAAGGTTAGAAAACATTCTACGAAAAGGAGGAAGTGCTGGCTGTCCTAAGGGTCGTTAAAACATAGGATTGTTATTTGGTAAAGTTATTAAAATGGTTATTTCAAACATAACATTGTGACTTAACTGACTTTGACATTCGACAAACCTTGGATGAACTGTGGATCAAATTCCTTGACTGTATTACGATTGGTGGTATGCACCAACATGCTACATTTATTTGCCAAGATGCAACATCGCTTTTTCCGTTCCGAGACCTGTAATGGTCGACTTTGAAAACAAAAAGAGCCACAAATTTTCTGTCTTAACCCATTACCACACAATCCCTACTTTTGATGGCCCTGAGAAAGAAGCCTTTAGAAAGCATTGTTGGAAAAGAAGAAAATGCTGGTAACCAGCATTTTCTTCTTTTCCAACAATGTTTTCTACCTTTCACAAAACAAAATTAAAATTTTCAGTCATTTTTATTACGTCATCTACAAGAGCTTTCATTTTGGACAAACCTAAACATTTGTCGTTTGGTATCGAGTTAATGCATTTCTGTTGACAAACAATTTGTACATTAAAATTTCAGCTTAGTTAATGAATTTCTTCAGCAGTTTTTTACTGACAGATTTTTATGAGTAATTTCACTGTGGTTAATGATATCATGGCAGAACGATTTTACACATTGTGTCATGTGGTATAGTGTTACAGGAAATAACAACTTGTATGCTCTTGACTAGTATATCCTGATTTAGGAACAGGGAGATATCAAAATGTTGAACAAAGACATAAGTCTTTATTTGCATGTAGGTGTAGTCTTGTGCCCCCATAGTCAATCACTTGCGTGTTTTTAACTCTTAGGAAACCATCCTGTGTTTCCTCGATACTGTGGAAAAAAATCATTGAAAGCCTACATCCATGATAAAGTTGCATTTTTGTGCAATTGATCATGGTTGGCAATATCTGAGGATGTACATAGTAGTGCTAAGCATTCTTTCGGTTGGAATTAACCCACATGCAGATATAAAGCAACAAATCTGAGGATTCTAGGATTCTAGAATTTTCTCCCTTTGCCACATCGTTTTCCATGTTTTCTAAAGCCTGCTTTCTTAAGGTCCTTAACTCACTACCAAATGACACTAATTTAGGCTTGTCCAAATCGAAAGCATTTGCAGATGACTTAATAAAAGTAACTGAAAATTTGAAATTTGTTTTTTTAAAGGGTAGAAAAAATTGTGGGAAAAGGAGAAAATGCTGGTTACCAGCATTTTGTCCTTTTCCTACAATGTTTTCTCAAGGCTTCTTTCTCAGGGTCGTCAAAAGTAGGGATTGTGTGGTAATTGGTTAAAACCTGGGATTGTAGGTAAGTATTAAAGGCAGACTAGGGACCAAAAGTAATTATGTATATTTAGCAGTTGGTGGGCCAGATATATATATTTGAAAACTTCCTGTTTGAAATGATTACACCCATAAGTTATCCCATTGTTTTATTCACAAGCCACTTGAGCATACAGGTTTTTAACTGTAACACTAATGTTTGGTTTATAGGAAAGATGAATGATAATTGTTCAAGCTGATCCAAAGTGAAAGCATTTTGAAGATGACAGATTAAAGATTGGCTAAATGGCACATTATGTCCTTGATTTTCTCCTTTTCCCACAATGTTTTCAAAAGGCTTCCTCCTGAAGGTTGCCTGAACACTTTACCAAATGACAAAATGTTAGACTTGGTCCATATTGTAATCATTTGCAGATGATAAATAAAAGTGTCTCGATTTATTAAATTTGTCTCTGAAAGGATCAAAAACTTCATGGGAAAAGGAGAAAATGCTGGTCACCTGAGCATTTTCTCCTTTTCCCAAAGGGTTTTCAAAAGCTTTCTTTTCGAGGGTCGTGAAAACCATAACTTGTTTGGTAGAGTTAAACTAGGATTGTTTGGTAAAGGTTTCCTTTCAAAAGTATTGTTGGAAAAAGAGAAAAAGGCTATGAAAGTGCAATTTCCCCTTTTCCTACTATGTCTGCTGAGCTTTTATCCTATTTTTCCCTAGAAAATATTCACTTCATCCCTGGTTTGTGATGAAAGTTAAGCCAAATTTACCTCCATGTATAGAAAGCAATAATTTGGTGAAGTGGTAAAACAGCTGCAGTTTATCGACAAGTGTTTTATTTCTGTATTATGACAGTTTTGTGTCTCCTATTGTGATGCAGTATGCATTTTGTAATACATTGTATTTTGTAGTTCTTCAATCCATAAAATTATGATGTCTCCCCTATCTCAGTATGTGGCCAACTAAGTTATCATGTGTCTTTCTTCTTCAGTATTTTTTACTAGTTCTTATTTAGCCCTTTACCAGAGAATCCTGTTTTAACCAACCTGGGAATAGAGGCTTTTGGAAGCATCACATGGGAAAAGGAAATGCTGGTAACTGTGAGGAAGAAGCCTTTTGAAAACATTGTCGGAAAAAGAGAAAATGCTGGTAACCCTACCCTTCATTTCTTCTCTCCCTACTATGTTTTCTATCCCATTCATACACAAATTGTAAATCACATTTATGTTGTTGCCTCCAAATGCTTTCAATATGGACAAGTCTAAATTGTTTTTGTTTGTAGAGTTAATGGACAATTCTAATTATTTGAACCACATTTAATTTGATGCTGTGAATTTAGGCAAGTCTGAATTTTTCTTGTGGGGTAGAGGGTTAAAGCATCTGCAGAACATGTGAAGTGGATGGTACTAAATGTAATACAAAACACTGCAGAAAAAGGAGAAAAGGGGGTTGACCAGGAGAGTAGACTACAAAACGATTGATTGATTGATTGATTGATTGTATGGAGTTGAACACTATTTTCAAAGTTATTTCAGTTAAATCGCGGTGGCCAGTGCACCTGTCTATGCTTTCCTGCAGTTTCTTTTACCAGTACTCTTTACACGATCTTTGCCAAGCCACTGGCTGCTTACCAACATAACCATCATCAAAGCAACGGACAGCAGTGGGGGAAGGAATGAATCCTGGCTGTTGCAATGACAATCATCAATCCTGGGAAAGAAACTGGCTGAGCCAGGGAACAGACCAACAAGCCCTATTCTCAAGTCATGTATGATACCCACTTACCTACTTTGGCTCAGCTTTACAGAAGAAACTATAGTTGCAATGTGCATTCCTAGGTTTAATCTTGGTCTGGAGAAATTGAGTATGTAAATTATTGAAATATATCACTTTATAAATCTTATCTGTAAATAGCTTACTAGAAAAGTTGATATGATCTTTTTTCTCACGATAAATAAACTAGTTTTTTGTCACGCTTTGATATCACAATGTCTTACAAATTCATGGCTCACTTATTTGAACATATTTTCAACAACAGTAAAAATTCAATTATTTTAACATATTGGTCAATGTTTTGAAGTTTTGGCAGTGTATGAGATTGAGTTGACTGATTGATTGTATGGTGTTAAATGCCACTTTCAACATTATGTCTGTAAATACCATGGTATCCAGTTCACTTCCATGCTTTCCTGCCCGCCTGGGTGGCTCAGTGGTGGGCGTGTGGGACTCATGATCTGGTGGTTGTGAGTTTGATACCCGGTTGAGGCGAATTTTCTTTCTGGTGTATTTTCGCCTCTCACCTCTGCTGAAGCATGTGAGAAAAGTAGTCGGTGGCTTTGGAAAGAAAGTTGTGTTAGTAACAGTGTGAGAAAGCCAGGAAACGCATGTGCATCACCGACGGCCATGATATGACCTTAGCTGTTAAGGTGGCGTTAAACCCCAATACAACTAACCAATCCATGCTTTCCTGAGCCCATATTCACCAACCATTCTTGAGAATATTCTTAGTCTTATTCCCCAAGGTTTTCTAAATTTATAAGTAACATAACTTCTGATTGGCTAAACCATTCGGTTTAGCCAATCAGAAGTTGTGTTACTTACAAATGTAGAAAATTCTGGAGAATAAGACCAAGAGCGTTCTTAAGAATGTTGGTGAATATACTGGCCCTGGAGTTTCTTATATCAGTACTTTGCATAAAACTCATACCGAGCAGCGGGCTTTTCCACCTGAAACCACGTTAAACAATGAATGAATGGCAGCCAGATAGGAACTGAAAGAAATTTGCTAGGGATTCAATCTAAAAGTGCACGCTGCTCAGACTGCGCTATGGAGGCTTTGCTTTTCCTGTGGAACATACATGTAGTATAGGAGCAGCTCTGTTACCTGATGCAAGCAGTCGAAATACTGCTGGTCTTTTTTCAGGCCATAATGAAATGACTGAGTATTGTTCTAAACCACTTTCAACATAATTTCAGCCATATCCGGGCAACCTCTGCTCATAGTCACCTAGGTCCAGATCCAATCTCACCAGTACTGGGCTAGAGGTCTGAAGGGTCTTGCCCAAAGGTCATCCTCGGATACCCCAGGGTCTCCCTATTTGCTACGCTACATCGACCCTGGGACAATTGACTAATAAAACTTTGAATCAGCCGCCGAAAATCGATACGAAACGTCATACCGTACAGTCCACTCGCCCATCACAAAATGATGATAGAACCAATGAAAAGCCAGCATTCGGCCAGCGGTAAAGCGAGCCGCCGAAAATCGATACGAAACGTCATAGCGTACAGTACACTCGCCCATCACAAAATGATGATGGAACCAATGAAAAGCCAGCATTCAGCCAGCGGTAAAGCGAAGGAAATTCAACTGATTGTCCCAGGGGTCGATGTAGCGTAGCAAATAGGGAGACCCCGGGGTATCCGAGGATGCCCAAAGGTGATACATTGTGTTTTCTTCATGACGTCACTTTAAAAAGGGCGTGACATCAGTGATTTCTACTCGTACGGTAACACTATAAGGCCATTTCCGAAAATGTTCAAAATTGCTAACTTTGGTAATTAATTTCTCTTAAACTGCAAAAGCAAAACTTGGGGATTTTATAGGGATATAATATGCATTTCTACTTAGCTTGTAACTCTGAAGTCATCTCTCCATGTGAAACAAAACTGAGTTGTCTATGTAAAGATTTTCTTTAATAAATCATATATGTCATGTGCACATGCTTTTAATTTTTGATGAGAGATTTAATCTTTCCTTTGTTAAAATTTCACTTATCAAAAAATGATTTGGAAATTATATCTTGCATTCCATACATGTTTCATATGGTGTTTGGAGTTTTTGGACCCATTTGACCTTGAGGTCACATTGCCAGTGGGAGGTTTTAATTTTTCTTTTGCATTAAAATTTTGGATTGCGTTTAGATTAGTTTCTTTCTTGGGATGTCCATGGCTCAGGGGTCAAGGCAGTGGTTTTCGATCCAGATGTTTTAAGATTTTATCTCTTTTGATGGCAGTGATTGTGTTAACTTTCCTTAGGCAAAGTATGGCAGAGCCCAGAAAATACCCAGAAGTGAGTAGCTGTTGTGGTATACCAGTATGATATACTTGGCTTGTGATGTTTTCTGAAACCTCTTTCCTAATGGCTGTTAACCCTTTCTGTCTCAATCCCAAGTTTTAACTCTTTACCACTCAATCCCGACTTTTAACGACCCTGAGAAAAAGCCTTTTGAAAACATTGTTGGAAAAGGAGAAAATGCTGGTAACTAGCATTTTCTTCTTTTCCCACAATCTTTTCCTACCCTTCCCAATCAAATTTTAATTTTTAACTCATTACCACACGAGAAAATTTTGGACTGGTCCAAATTGAAAGCATTTGCAGACGACAAAATAAAGGTGACTGAAATATAGAAATTTGTTCTGGAAAGGGTAGAAAACACTGTGGGAAAAGGAGAAAATGGTGGTTACCAGCATTTTCTCCTTTTCCCACAGTGTTTTCAAAAGGCTTCTTTCTCTGGGGCGTCAAAAGTAGGGATTGAGTGGTAATGGGTTAAGTCACATATATTTTGTCGTCTGCAAATGTTTTCAATTTGGACCAGTCATAAATTTGTCGTATGGTAAAGAGTTAAAGGACCCTAAAAGAAATAGACTTGGAAATTTTCTTGGAAGAGAAGAATCTGCCGGTATCAGACTATCCTGCATTTCTTCTTTTTCCCTCAATTTTTGGTACCCTTACATAGGACAGCCATAATGATTTCTGCAACATTTGCTGTATGCAGTTACTTTCAGTTTGGACCAGTCAAAAATTGTGTTGTTTGGTAAAGTCATTATTTGTTAAAAGTGTACTATGTAATCCCTACTTTTGATGCCCCTGAGAAGCCTTATAAAAACACTGTAGGAAAAGTAGAAAATGCTGGTAACCAGCATTTTCTCCTTTTCCCATAGTGTTTTCTACCCATCCCAGAACAAATTCAATTTTTCAGTCACCTTTATTTTGTCGTCTGCAAATGCTTTCAATTTGAACCAGTCTAAAATTTTGTTGTGTGGTAAAGAGTTAAAAGTGTACTACATGTACCATATTAGTGGTAACCTGAGTTCATGACCATTGATGTAGAAAGTCAGAATGCAGCATGTGGTCTATGACTGGTTCAAACCACAAACAATATTGTTAGGTGTTAAATAACATAGTGGCTTGATGTAAAAAGAAGATATACTACATCATGTTACTTTGTCATCAACACTTTTCTTTTCCTTTCTCTTGTGGCACTATGTCTTTTTTCTTTTAGAAAATATCGTAAAACTGTCTCATTGGTAAGAACCACATATATAAAGGCATCAGTAGTAGCCAAAAGTAAACAATGCCATTGTTAAAATTCAGTTTGATTAAATCATACCATTTAAAAGTATAGAAATTATGGTGGAGATATCACTCTGTTACTTATTTTACTATTGATCAAAGTATAAGTAGCTAATAGAAAACAGAATTTCAAAAGTATGCCCAAAGTTGCCATGTTGCTCTATCTTTTGTTTACTTTTTACCTGGTTTTTAAATTAAATTTTCTGCGAGAAAATAACACTTACACCAACTGTACAGTTACAGATTGTGATCTATACAATAATACATGTACTTTTAAAAGGTCTTAAAACAGCCCATATAATTAATTCCGTAGCAAACACTTCCAAGTTGTGACGATACTGAGAAAGAAACCTCTTGAAAAAATGAGAAATGGAAAAAATGCTAGAAGCCAGCATTTTTTCATTTGCCCACAATGATATCCACCCTATCCTGTGAGCTAAATTTTAATTGTCAGATTAATGCTTTGGTTTTGGACAAGTCATGATTGTGTACCGTAGTGAGTTAAGTCTATCCCATAAAAAAAAATCAGACATGCCTTGATTGAAAGTATTGACATACTGCATATCAAATCTGGATCAAATGTATGTATCTTGTCTTTGAAAGATCAGAAATCATTGTGAGAAAAAGCTGGTTCCCTCATGATGTAACCAAAGGCTTTTATTATTATATTATTGAACAATCCAGACGTTAAACGCAGAGCGAACAGAAAGATTTTGAGAACATTGTGGAATAAAGAGAGAAAATGCAGTTACCCAAATATGGAGTTTTGATTCACATTTTGTTGTCTGCAAATGCTTGTAATTTAGACTTGTCCAGAATTCAGTTGTTTGGGGTTAAAGAGTTACAATAATAAAAACATTATTAAAGCAGGGTTAAGTTGTGAGCAGCAATCTGTGTCCCAATTTGGCCTGAATACTTTACTTTATTATATTCCTGAAAGTTTTCTGGAGAAATTTCTGGAGAAATACATGCATCCCACAGGACGAAAACAAAATTGTATCTACACACTGAAATACAGTTCAGAATATGGTATGATGACATAATGATGACATATCTTTAACACGGCATATACGAATGTGTTAATTTGCAAGTTCATTGGCCAAAGTTTAATGCTGTAATATTTATCCGCCATTCATAAAAACAAAGTTACTGGCTACAACACCATTATTTGTTTTATTTTGCTTGCTGCTGTCGAATAAGATGTCCATAATTTGGACTATTTTGTTCTTGAAAAGTTGTAGATATAATAAAAGGAATATTATGCTGTAGTGAGTTTCCTGGTGCTTGTACAGTATTACTTTTCGCTGCATATGAAAATTTTGGCATCTCGCTTGACAGTCAGTCTTGTGCAATACCAAATTTTCTCACTCTGCTCATAGGAAAGTCTCTACAGTATAATAGTCAGTATCTGCTGAACACTGGAAATACCAGACAACATAAATGGCAAATTTGCTGACAGAGTGTCTTTTATTATTGGATTGTATAGACCTAGAAAATGAATGATAGCAGCTGAACATTCTCAGATAAAACTGTTACTTTATTAATAATTCATTGAGTCACTTCTTGGTTAACTCTTTACTGTTATTTCTATTTTTAGATTTTCCAAATGAAGGAGTAAAAAGGATTAACCCATTACCACACAGTCCCTACTTTTGACGCCCCTGAGAAAAAAGCCTTTTGAAAACACTGTGGGAAAAGGAGAAAATTTCTCCTTTTCCCACAGTGTTTTCTACCCTTCCCAGAACAAATTTCAATTTTTCAGTTACTTATATTTTGTTGTCTGCAAATGCATTCAATTTGGATCAGTTTAAAATTTTCTCGTGTGGTAAAGAGTTAAAAGGACTACGCAATAATCAGTTTTTGGGTCGCCTGTTTGTGTAGCAAACAGGCTCTCATTGTTATCGTCCTGATCTATGGGGTGACATAAGCATACCTCCGGCCTTGTACTGCTTCCTGTCCCAAGTTCCGGTTTACGAGATAAAATTGTTTTCTAATAATTCGGTGAACAGTCCAGTTTTTTTTCTGTTGTAAATTATTTACAATTGTGCCTTTGTGATAATGAATATGTCTATAAAGACTGAGCTGTTTTATGGTTCAAACCTTTGAAACAATCATTTCGTCCACAAGGGTACACATTAGCCTGATGTCTATGTAAGACATCATCTCTAAAAATAGCGCATTACATATATGTAAAAATAGCTGCTGTGAACTAAACAAGTCTGCGGACACGCTGAGAAATCTTCAGCTACAAGCATCTTTTCTGCTTCTATTTGTGGACATTTCTCAGTGAAAATTGATAATTACCCATTAGAAGTACACTCTAACTCTTACAATCTTACAATCCTAACTGCAAGCCTTATTTCAATTCAACACTCAACCTATGATCGGACAGAGAAAGGTGATGCCGAGTTAACATATTGCTTTTTTTCTCAACAGTAGGCTAATTTTTTTTAACAAATTTATAACGACATGGAATGGTTGCATTGCCTTCTTAGACATTCTTACACGTTGCTTCTTCCCAGCTTTTTAATCTAGACTTTAGATAGGCTACTTTGCACACCCATATTCTAGGTGCACCAGAGATCGTACATAGCGTATGCAATGTACACGGCTCTAGGCTGTACCAAGTTATCGCTTTGCAGGTGTTTTCTGGAATGTAGCTTTGCGACAAATATAGATCTTGTAATCATGTGACGTATAAGCGTCATTTGCACCACAAAAATCTTTATGAATTTACATATTTATGAATCAGTCGCTGAACCGGCCTTTACTTGAAATCAGCGTGCACTGACCTATGTAGAGAGAGTGCTTTGAAGTTTACTTTATTTAATTGGTTTTCGTTCATGAAGACGGCTAAATTTGTTAACATCTGCTGTTTTTTTTTTCAATGAGCGATTAACTTAGATCTAGTACTTATTAAACAACAATTTATTAGTGCAGGTGTTAGAACTCTTACGAACGAAGTCCGTAACAAAGAAAGAAATGAATAAATGCATGGCAGAAATAAGGATCGGAGCGGGATTCGAACTCCGAACTCCCGGACGCAAAGCCAATACCCTAACCACTGAGCCAAAGAGATATCTCCCTGACGCAGTAGCCAGGTATTGTATTTAAATCGGGAGTATGCCATGCAGGAAGGAGTGGTATCCCGTAACAGAACGCAAGGTGCTTTTGTAACTGCCAAAATCTGAATTTACACTACGCAGTTCTAACAACCAGCAATCTGAGAAATTGACTTTTTTCTCCGCTATAATTCAAATATGATAGAACAGATCAGTATGTGTTTACCCGCTCGAACAACAAGTTCTTTTTTGGAGTGTTTGTAATCTTGTGAAGGGTTTTTGTAAAGGGTAATAAAGCGAATCGCAAACATTTAATTTACACCAAAGCAATATATATGTAGACAATTTTCGATTGGTGTGGAAGCACTATAATCCCTGGGACGTTATAGAATGCAGACAAAGATTAAAGGCTGATGATCAAGCTGTTGGGTTATAGATTTTATGGAGTTGTAGCAGCCACATTCATAGAGTCCATTGCTGGTCAAAACCTCAACCTGGACAACAACAAAAACAAATTATTTCCAAAGGACAGGTAGATCACTGAGTCAAATATTTGTTTGTGCTCCAATGATCATGAAATTGCCCGGCTGTTTGTCTGAATAATTTCTTTGACAAAACTGAATATAGGTCACCTGGGGATAAAAGAAAAAGCCTAAAGGATGTCATTAGGTCAAATCAGACGAAACGGTAATAGAGCTGTAGAATCCATTTATGTTCAGTGTAATACTTATGAAACTTTGTCAGACTGCTAAGATTAGATATGGGCAAGTTGCAAAAGGGCACTTTTTGTCTAAAAGTCACTAGATCCTATACCAGAAGATAATCTGGCCTTTATTTGTGAAGGGTTGTTGTTTGTGAGTAAAAAACGTTGAACTTATTAAAGCTGGTCCTGGTGCCTAAATTTTAATTTCCACCACATTTTTTTTAATGTAAATTTTAATACGGATATTTTGAATTTTAGGATGACAACTCAGAAATATGCTTGCATATAATACTGTCTTGTGGTTAAGTTATTTTGTATCTTGAATGCTTTTAACAGATTTCAACAAAAAAGGGTGAAAACTTCTAACCCATTACCCTACAGGCGACTCTCAGGACTATCAGTCCTTTGATTAGGGTTGTTTGGAAATAGCCCTCTGAAAACCTTTTTGGAAAAGGAAAAAATGCTGGCTACCAGCATTTTCTCCTTTTTGCCACAAGATTTTCTAGACTTTCATTCAATCTAGAAATTGAATATTATTTTGGGTAGGATAGAAAACACTGTGGGAAAGGGAGAAAATGCTGCTTACCAGTATCTTCTCTTTTTTCCACAATATTTTCAAAAGGCTGTTTATTCAGGGTTGATAAAAGTATTGATTGTGTGGTAAAGGGTTAAAAAAGGTGCATGAAACCCTATTTGACAGAGCAAATCTGACACTTTATTTAACTCTTTACCACGCAATCCTGACTTCTAATAACCCAAAAAAGAAAGCCTTTGAAAACATTGTGGGAAAAGAAGAAAATGCTGGTAACCAGCATTTTCTCCTTTTCCCACAATGTTTTCTACCCTTTACAAAACAAATCTAACATTTTCGTTCAAAATTATTTTTTCGTCTGCAAATGCTTTCAATTTGGACCAGTCTAAAATTTTGTAGTTCGGTAAAGAGTTAATGACAAATAATAAAAAAAAATCAATTTTACCATGGTACTGTCCTGCCCTGTAACAGCTGCTACATTGTAAGTCAGAATACGAGCATCCTAAAACAAAAATTAACCTCTGACCGAATATGGAAATTATCATTTTCTCTATTTTAAATGAGTACCCACAACATAGGGTTTTGAAGAGAAACAATGGATTTATGGTACCATCACTCATATCTGGGGCTGAATATGAATTAATGCTTTTGACAGAGGCCTTAACCCTTTACTAAACGACAATATTTTAGGCTTGTCCAAATTGAAAGCATTTACAGACGGCAAAATAAAAGTGACTGAAAATTCTAAATTTGTTTTGGGAATAGTAGAAAGCATTGTGGGAAAAGGAGAAAATGCTGGTTACCAGCATTTTCTCCTTTTCCGACAATGTTTTCAGAAGGATTCTTTCTCAGGGTAGTCAAAAGTAGGGATTGTGTGGTAATGGGTTAAACACTATTAAAATTTTGTTCAATCATTTTATAGTTTTGTGAGGTAGGGGATTCAGAAGTGTCTGTATGAGGTAAAAGTTGAAGGTGCAGAGCATTACTAATTCACCACAGGAAGGCTGCACAAAAGTAAAAGTGAGGACTTCATAAATTCATCCTTGAATGAATGTTTACAGTGTATTTACACTCAGAATGACTGTTGACATTATAAAATAGCCATGTTCTGTAAAAAGCACTGCAAAAAGTATCCATCTGTCAGACTGTGCAATCTGTGCAGATATATACCTTTGTCAAATTATTGTACTTTTGGTATTTTTTCTGCATATCCAAGGACCAGTCTATCTCGTGATGCAGTAGGTCGTACAAAATGGATTTTATGGATCTGTAATTATGTGATTACTTGTTTAACCCTTTTACTGAACAGTCCCTGGTTTTTAAGACCCTGAGATTGATGCCTTTTGAAAACATAGTGGGAAAAGGAGAAAATGCTGGTCACCAGCATTTTCTCCTTTTCCCACAATATTTTCTTCCCTGCTTGAAACAAATTTCAATTTATGAGTTACCTTTATTTTGTCGTCTGCAATTTGGACCAGTCTAAAACTTTGTGGTTTGGTAAAGAGTTAATATCATGCATGACAGAACATACCTGGAAACCAGCATTTTCTCCTTTTCTCACAATGTTTTCTACCCTTCCCAAACCAATTTTCAATTTTTTAGTCACATTTAATTTGTCATCTGCAAATGCTTCAAGTTTGGACCAGTCTGTAATTTTGTTTTTGGTAAAGAGTTAATGCAATTTTCATCAGTTTATATAGTTTATATTAACCCTTTCCGACAAAAATCCAGGGTTGAATGACCTTGAAGAACAACTTTCGAAACATTGTGGGAAAAGGAGAAAATGCATGTAACTAGCATTTGTAGCTGGGCTGTATTTGACGGAAACAAGGGTCATTTGTGTTGTTGTCACCAAAAAACTAACATTTTGGAATATCTCTCAAGATATTCACTTCGAAGTTCTTCATTACTAGAAAGAGAACCGGTACACCAAAGGCAGGTGACTATCGGTCATTTTGACACAGTTATGGCCCATTTCGACTTTCATTGAATATCAGGCACTTGCAGCAGAGCTTTTGCACCCTCATGAGGTGTTCATGTTTCCTTTTCCCACAATTTTTTCTGCCATGTCAAGGACAGAAATCAGTTGAGAAACATTTATTTTGTCATCTTCAAGATGCTTTTAGTTAAAAATGGTCGATATCAAAATTTTGTGGTTTGGGTAGGAGTTAACCCATTACCACACAATCCCTACTTTTGACGCCCCTGAGAAAGAAGCCTTTTGAAAACACTGTGGGAAAAGGAGAAAATGCTGGTAACCAGCATTTTCTCCTTTTCCCACAGTGTTTTCTACCCTTCACAAAACAAATTTCAATTTTTCAGTCACCTTTATTTTGTCATCTGCAAATGCTTTCAATTTGGACCAGTCTGAAATTTTCTTGTGTGGTAAAGGGTTAAACAGTGACTACGGTATATATCATAACTAGTTTTTGGATGTTGTAAATTGACTCTTTACCAAACAAGCTTGGTCACAAATCTGAGAAAAAAGCCTTATGAAAACATTATTGGAAAAGGAGAAAATGTTGGTAACCAGTTACAATGTTTTCTACCCTCTTATGGCAAGTTTCAATTTTTGAGTCACATTAATTTTGTTGTCTGCAAATGCTTTCAATTAGAATTTTGTCGTTTGGTAAAGAGTTAACCCTTTATCACACAATCCTGACTTAACGACCCCGAGAAAGACCTTGTGAAACATTGTGGTCACCAGCATTTTCTCCATTTTTAAACAAATTTTCCTACCCTCCCCAAAAAATTTCAGTATTTTACTCAAGTTTTGTTATGTTGTCTGCAAAAATTTAATGCTTTAAATCAGGACCAGTTCAAAATTTTGTTGTGTGATAAAGATTTAAATTAGTTGTGCATAATTTACTTAAATGTACTCCTATAGAATATGAATGTTGTCTGCAAAAATTTAATGCTTTAAATCAGGACCAGTTCAAAATTTTGTTGTGTGATAAAGATTTAAATAAGTTGTGCATAATTTACTTAAATGTACTCCTATAGAATATGAATGATGACTGTATACCACTGTAATGTTACATTTATGAATATAGATCCTTTACCAAACAAACCCTTTTTTTTATGACCCTAAGAAAAAAGCCTTTTGAAAACATTGTGGGAAAAGGATAAAATGCTGATAACTAGCATTTTCTCCTTTTCCGACAATGTTTCCTACCCTGCTGGAAACAAATTTTAATTCTTGAGTTTTGTTCAATTTGTCATCTGCAAGTGCTTTGAATTTGGACCTTTATAGAATTTTGTTGTTTGGTAAAGGGTTAAGCCTTTCCCAAACGACAAATTTTTGGACTAGACCAAATTGAAAGCATTTGCAGGTGACAATTCAACTCTTGCTGAAAAGATGATTTCTGTCTATGATAGGGTAGAAAACATTGTGGGAAAAGGAGAAAATGCTGGTTACTAGCATTTTCTCCTTTTCCCACAATGTTTTCAAAAGGCTACTATTCCAGACCCATAAAAACCAGGGATTGTTTGGGAATGGGTTAAATAGGATGTATCATCTCATGCATTGCTTCATCCTGTGAAAACTTGAACTCTTTTATCAAATTACAAAATTTCAGACTTGTCCAAATTGAGAGCATTTGAAGAAGACAAAATAAATGCGATTGAAAAATGGCAATTTGTCTTGGGATAAGTGGAAAAGATTATGGGATAAGGAGAAGATGCTGGTTACTGGCATTTACTCCTTTTCCTTCTATGTTTTCAAAAGGCTTCTTTCTCAGGGTCACTTAAATTCAGGATTGTACAGGAATAGTTAGTGGGTGTGTGATGCTTCACTAAACAATCCAGTGTTCCGAGAACATAGAGGAAAAGGGCTTTTGAAAATGTAGACTTACGCAGAAATATTAGGTTATACAGATACAGGTTTATACTGTTTGCAAATGTATCAAACAAATATTTTCTAGAGCTCAACTTGCATACATTACATCAGCCAGTTCACTTATCCTTGACTCTTACCTGAATGTCATTGATGACTGGCAGTTACAAAACATGTAGCATTTATGAATATATCGTCCCATTACCAAGTGACAACATTTTAACCTGGTCCAAATTAGAAAATAGTTGTTGAAGACAAATATCTGTGAAAGATAAGAAAATGTTGTTGGAAAAGGAGAACATGCAGGTGACCAAGATTTTCTCCTTTTCCTGCGATATTGTCAAAAGCCATTTCTGTCAGGGTTTTGCAAGCTTGGGACTATGTGGTAAAGGATTAATCCCTAGTGCCCAGAATAAACCCAACTGACATAACTATTTCAGTTTGGAAAAGAGATGCAAATAAAACAAAAAAAAAAATGAAACTAAAAAATTGAATTGTTTCCAGCAGGGTAGAAAACATGGTGGGAAAAGGAGAAAATGCTGGTTACCAGCATTTTCTCCTTTTTCCACAAAGTTTTCAAAAGGCTTTCATCTCAGGGTCATAAAAACCCGGGATTGTTTCGTAAAGATTTAAGAGGGCTTTTTAGTGTTTTTTGCCACAAATTCAATTTCTTAGCTTAATGGCTGTTTTCCAAGAAATAAAGTTAATTGTTGACCCTGGCATTGTCTTCTGAGTTGTTCTCATTCAAAAAAACTTTAACATTTTTCAGTATCCTTGTTATTAGTGAAGATATTAACTTCAAACTAAGACTAGTTACTTACCATCAAAAAGGAAACTCGTATAACTAAGGCAGTTAACAACTAAAATATTTTTTACATTGTTATGCCCCTTTCTTGCTTTAGAAATTTCACTGAAAATGAAGGAGTTGTAGCTGAGTGCTGGCATCCGTGTGCTGGTGCTCTTGTTTCTCTTTTACACTGACAGATATCACAATTGATAATTTTTGCGGTGAAATTATTGTAAAGAAACTGGAGGGTTATTGCTGTTTAACCCTTTCCCAAACAAGCCCTGATTTTTACATGTCTGCTGTAAAAGTCTTTTGAAAACACTTTGAGTCACGTGTATTTTGTCATCTGCAAATACTTTCAGTTTTGATTAGTCCAAAACTATGTCGTTTGGTAAAGAGTTAAGTAAAGCTTTGTGATACGCCCTACCACAAGATGATGGACTGTCAAAATACATGTCAGGATTTTGCCAAAAGGGTTATGTTATGCGACTTTTTAAAGGTTTTCGATGATGTAGTTCTAGGGGTGACGAGTATCTAAATTAAGTAAGCAGCATGACGCTGGAATTGCAAGTTTTGATTCAGGTGGCCAAGGATGAATAGAACGACATGGTTATTGTCACCCTCGGTTACTGAAGATTCTTTTTCTGGTTTTCCAACAATGTCAGGGTCCAAAAAGTTTCAGAATTCTTGCTTGTCCTCCTGCCATTTTGCACTCGTCCTACAGTTAGACAAAGACGGATAATCCACTTGCCATCATCATACTTATATTTACTAGTAAGTACGAGCGGACGAGTGGATTTTTGGTACCCTGAATGTTTTTAAGTCTTTCATGAGGGGATTGGATGATAAACTGTTAAGAGTTAGTTATATAAGGTGTGTACAGAATGATTAATGCAACCCACACAGTCTATGCACATTTTGTCTAATTTGTAATCATGTAAATTTTGTTTGGTGTTTTACCTGTTTATCCACATTATTGCAGTTGGTAGGGAAAAATCTAAAGGACATTTCTGTTTTGAAACTCCTAGTTTGGGAGAGAAAAAATTAAAAAAATGCAAAAATAAAAAGCTGCTGCTGACATTCTGACCAATGACCTTCAAACAATAACTTCAATTCTGTTGACTAAGATTTCAATACAACTGTTATTTTCCATGTTCAAACGAAACATGCTCTGGGAAAAGGGAGCTAACTACTTTTGCAAAAAGATTTGAAAACATGTCAGCCTGCGCAGTCTGGGCAGGCTGACCTGGGTCAAATCTTTTTTGCTTTTTGTCCTGCATGTCCTTGACCTTGAATCCAGTTTGTTGTTGCACAAAATGGATTTTTATGGATCCAGAATTATATGATGCAGAGCTCTAGATAACAGGGAGTGTTGGTATTCAAAATCCATTATTTCTCTTCCAAACCCTATGTTGTGGGTACTCATTAGAATCGTCTCATCCCATTAGAATCGTCTCGATGAGACGATTCTAAGTTTACGCATAACATTGGGTTTAGTGGAGATTTTTTAATATTTTCAATTTTGAAATAAAAATCAATCCCTCTGTCTGGAGTTCAGATGACGGCTTACTTGGTGTAATGCATCAGTCACAGATGTGCATTTAGTCCCTTCTGCGAGAATATGGCTCAAATGTTTGTTATCAATGCCAGACAGTCTGCCAAAAGCCAGCACATTCAGCTACACCATAGTAGTCCTTAGGAAAGGGTCCTGTGTAGCTCAGTGGTAAAGTGTAGGACTCGTGACCTGGAGGTCCTAGGTTTGAGCCTCACTGGCTCCACTGGGTTTTTTTCACAGGAGTGTCCTTGGGCAAGACACTTAGAGCCTAGCCTAGTACTGGTGAAACCCAGGAAACATGAATATGTGAACTGTTGCCATAATATGACCGAAATACTGTTGAAAGCGGCATAAAACACCATTCAAACAATCAGACTAAGTCCTTAGGAAAAGTGATAGCTACAGATACTGATAGTAATGCTGAAAAGCAGGTATTTTAAATGAACCTTTTTCCAATCAGTACATGTATTATAATTTCACCACCTGCAAGAAGAGCGTTTTTGAAAATACTGTGATACAAGCATTCAGTATCCAGTATACCCTCCTTTTCCCCAACTGGTTTCTGTCCTTTCAAAAGATAAATGCAGCAATAATTGGTTTTGTCAATGCTACCAATGCTTTCATGTCATGAACTCTGTCCCAAAATACAAGCTCATATAATAAGTTTTTTGAAAGCAGTATAAATAGAGTTTTCCTTTTTCAGTTGGATCCAAGCCTGTATAAATGAAGAGTTACCTCCCACAACTGAACTTGAGGAAGGTTTGCGGAATGGTGTATTCTTGGCTAAGCTTGCCCACTTTATGGCTCCCCAGAAATGTTCCTTGAAGAAAATATATGACAAAGATCAAACCAGATTTAAGGTAATATTCTTATCTTACCTCTATTTTTCGTTCAATAAGTCACAATGATTCTTTCAAAGAGACATGGTTTCAAATAAAATCTGTTGATAAAGGAAATTTTGTTACAGAGACTGAACCCCCTTCCTTCACTACATGATTTATCAAAAAATTTTAGGAAGAGGGCTTTGAAAAACAGTAGGAAAAGTAGGAAAATGCTGTTAACCATCATTTTCTTTAGTTTGCACATGTTTTGAGGGACCATCTTCTTATATCTGTTCAAAACAGAGGATGAACAGTGTTAAGAAACTCATGACCAGGTGCACTGTTACAGAAATTTGAATTGCAGTATTTCTGAAGGCATTTGTAAACCCCAAGAATACAGACTTGGAAACTGAAAAGCTTTGAGGGAAAATGAAAGGAATAAACCCTTTACCACACAAGTATATATAACAGCTTTAACAAGGAAGGTATTTTTTTACTCTTGCACGAGAAATATATCAGAACTGTCTGTTTTTAGCTCACCTGAGAAGGAAGTGCAATGTTCACCATCCTTTGTTAGTTGTACAAGGTTCATTGTGGTCCAGCTCAGATGAGCTAAAAACAAGCTAAACCCCCATTCAACCAGACACAAGATTTACATGAAGCATGAAACAACTGCAAATTGTATTTTATCTACTTTGATCTCAAAACCAAAATGAACCAGTGAGAAACATCACTACAGCAAAATGACAAAAGTTGAGACTATCAGGCAATAAATACTGTTCTGCAGGTGTTATAATCTATACCTTGCATATCATCCATTGTAAGAGATCACCCAAGGTTTGCCAAATGAACATCTTATTATATCCCGGTAAAACAAATTTTTTGCAGAGCGTATACTGGAATGAGCCTATCTGTCTGTCCGTTTGTCTGTTTGTGTGTTCATCTGTGTACAAATAATTGCCTGTTTCTGTCAAAGCCCAGACGGGGGTATTAACTCTTTACCAAACAACAAAATTTTAGACTTGTCCTAATTGAAAGCATATGCAGACGACAAAATAAAAATGACTTAAAAATTGGAACTTGACTTCGGAAGAATAGAAAACATTGTGGAAAAAGGAGAAAATGCTGGTTACCAGCATTTTCTCCTTTTCCCACAAATATTTTCAAATGTCTTCTAACTCAGGGTCATAAAAAAGGTATTGTTTGGTAAAGGGTTAACTCTTTACCACACAATCCTAACTGTTAACAACCCTGAGAATGAAGCATATAGAAATCATTGTGGGGAAAGGAGAAAATGCTAGTAATCAGCGTCCAGTCCAAAGAAATTGTTGTTTGGCATAAAATTAAGTCACATTCAGTGACAACTCTAGTTTATGGCTGTCCAAGGTTTCAATCGGTGCATGGCTTGAGCCCTGCTAAGTCACAAATGCCAAAGGCTAATAATCCAGGGGATGTGTGTTTACATCTGTATTTTTCTATACATTTTTTCTTGGACTGATTGATTCATGAATGACTGGATTCATTCTTGTATCATGATAACTTTTGTTCGAATCCCTTCCTGTTGGAATGCAGCCAGTTGCTTTGAAAGATTTAAATTTGTATCGTTAACCCTTATCATACTGTAGAATTTAACCTTTACCAACAATCCCAACTTTTAAGGCAGCCTTTTAAAAACATTGTGGAAAAAGGAGAAAATGCTGGTAACCAGCATTTTCTCCTTTTCCCACAATGTTTTCTTCCCCCTTCCTTAACTCTTTACCACACAATCCCGACTTTTAACGACCCCTGAGAAAGAAGCCTTTTGAAAACATTGTGGGAAAAGGAGAAAATGCTGGTAACCAGCATTTTCTCCTTTTCTCACAATGTTTTCCACCCTTCTCAATCCAATTTTCAATTTTTCAGTCACATTTATTTTGTTGTCTGCAAATGCTTTGAATTTAGACCAGTCTAAAATTTTATGGTGTGGTAAAGAGTTAAACAAATTTCAATTCTTTAGTCACATTTATTTTGTTGTCTGTAAATGCTTTCAATTTGGAACAATCCAAAATATTGTTGTTTAGTAAAGAGTTATGACTTGTCCAAATTGAAAGCAAATGCAGACAACAAATTCATTGTTGCTGAAACAGTGGGAGTTTTATTATTTTTTAGTAGGGGTAGAAAATATTGTGGGAAAAGCCTTCTCAGGTTATTAAACTTAAGATTTTGTGGTGAGAGCAGAGCTCCAGATAAGGGGGATGATGGTATTCTAGATCCATTATTTCTCTTTCAAACCCTAAGTTGTAGGTACTCATTAGAATTGTCTCACTGAGACAGTTCTAATGAGTTCCCATAACATAGGGTTTGGTGCAGTATAATTAATATTTTTAATTTTAAAGTCAAAATCACTCCCTCTATAATCTGGAGTTATGTAGAAAGATAAAACATGTAAAAGGAAATTAGACATTAACTTTGATAATATTCACAGATCACCTGTAGTCTAATTGAAATACTGTTGCATGTCGCATAGAGCAACAAACAAGCAGAGTGCATTTCTCATTTCTGAATGGAATTCGTGTCGTAATATGTTACAAAATAGTCTTCGGATTTCCCAATGTACGATGGAATATTGATTAGTTGTCCTGAACTGATCTCTCGGCTAAATACCTTTCCATTGGAACCATTCCCTTCATGGACCTTTGCACACTATCCAGAGTTTTAATGACCTTGAGGGTTTAACCTCGAGGAAAATTAATGATCTTTTGAAAACATTGTGAGAAAATGAGAAAATGCTGGTAACTAGCATTTTCTTGTTTAGTCACTTCACTTTGTTTTTTGTCCTTTTAGTGATGGCTCATATCACATGGACCAAATTTAGTCTACTGTACAATAGATTAAAATGTGAATTAAATATATGTAATGGGCCTCTTCCTTGAAATGATAAGGTAAAAATTGTTGGAAAAGAAGAAAAGCTGGTTACCAGCATTTTCTCTGTTTTTTCCACAGTGTTTCAAAAGCCTTCTTCCAAAAGGTCGCTAAAGTCTTGTGTTTCAGGATTTTGTGGTTAAGGGACAATAGGATATCCCTCGAGTAATCGTGAACTTTATTGCTTATGCATTCTAAATTTGTGGTAATTATGATTATGCATTTCTTATTCAGGGACCGATAATAAGTCTCTCTTTGTTACATACACTTTACTCTTTAGTTGTATTGAAAAGCAACCAGTGGCTTGGGGAAAATATACTGAGCTTAGAACTGGTCAAGGAAGCTCCAGAAAAGCCTGGATAGTCGCACTGTGCAAGTCGCACTCTGCAGCTAACATTGCTTTACAATGCAGATGCATTAAACCCTCTTTTACCAGAGAATGACTCATTTTCTTTTTTTATGTTCTTCACAAGAAAAAAGACAGAATTCATGAGCATTAAACATGGACCTGAGTTCATATTGAGAGTTTGGTTTGTAAAGTTGTCAATGTCTTGTTTATATAGACAAATGAGCATAGTCATCATAATTCCTGTCATGAGTTAGAGAGACTGTGTTTGCCTGAAGTAGAGACTGTGTTTGCCTAGTAAGATTAATGAACTAAGGTCAGGCAGTCTGATCCATTATTGCTCAATATAGGAAGTAGCTGCTCAGTACTGGAGAACTTTTTAGTCTTTACCAGAATACAAAACTTTAAATTTGTCCAAATGTAAGGGATTTTGCAGACAATGTATCTCTGACTGCCATGACTGTTAACTATTTACCAGTGACAGTATTTTAGACTGGTCCAAATTGAAAGCTTTTGCAGACGAAAGAATAAAATTGACTGAAAATGTAAAATTTGTTTTGGGAAAGGAAGAAAACATTGTGCCAGCTTTTTCACCTTTTCCCTCAATGTTTTACAGATGACTCCTTTATCAGGTTAAAAGTTGGATTGTGTGGTAATGGGTTAAAACTTTGTTGAACCAAGATGGTAACAAATATATAGACCCACGCTCAGTCAAACATGTATATATCAACAACGCCATTCAGGAACAAGTTGGTTTCTTCAAAAACAAGCCAGGAGAGTTCATCACCAATGTTAACAAATAGTTTATTGGCAATTAATTTCAATATATTTTGTTACATGTAAACAAATAAGTTGAACATTTGATGAAAGTGGTACAAAAAGAGAAACTGCAGCATAGAAACCTCTCATGTAGTGCATGGCAGTCATATGACCTTCTTCCCAGGTTTCCAAGTTACATGATCTTTTTCCTGCAGTGTTCTTTCTCCTTTTTTTCACGAAATTCTTCTTTTTTCCCTTTTGCTTAGATTATATAGTTTAACCCTTTACCAAACAATCCCTGGTTTTTACGACCCTGAGATAGAAGACTTTCGAAAACTTTGTGGGAAAAGGAGAAAATGCTGGTAAACAGCATTTTCTCCTTTTCCCACAATGTTTTCTACCCTTTACAAAACAAATTTCAAATTTTCATTCACTTTTTTTTGTCGTCTGCAAATGCTTTGAATTTGGACCAGTCTAAAATCTTGTCGTTTGGTAAAGGGTTAATTAAAACAAAAAAACTATAATTATGGGAGAAGATGTTTGCAAATCAGTAGACCAAATCTCTTTTAAAATCTGTGTAATAAAAAAAAACCATGTCTGAATCCTATTTCAGTTTTTTGATTTTGGTTTACTTATAAAGCGATGACAAAACAGTCTGTGTAGCAGAATAATTTAGCAAAGAAAACAGATAATTTACACCCCAATTTCTGAGATAGTCTGCCTTCTAAACTTGATCCCCACTGTTTGAGAGGTCTGATGACCTCTTCAATAAGAAAAATGAAAAAATATGCATGTTTGATTGATAAAGAGTTAAGAAGGATCAACTGTTTGTGCAACAGTAAAAAAGATATGTGTAATTGACCTTTGATCAATTTTTTGGCCAAATTTTAACCTTTTACCACACAGCAGAAATTTAGCCTCATCCAAATTGAAAGCATTTGCTAACAACATTTTCAATATGGCTTAAATGGTGCAATTATTCTTGGATAGGGTAGAAATTATTGTGGTGGAAAGGATAAAATGCTGGTTACTAGCATTTTATCCTTTTCCTACAATGTTTACAAAAGGCTTGTTTTCCAGGATTGTTTAAAGTTGGTATTGTGTGTCAAAGGGTAAAGTGATGGACTCCTTCAAGTAGAGAGTACTTAATTTTTTACCTCTAGTTTATTTTCTGTGGAGAATGACTACGATCCTGTTACCATACCTTATGTCTGTAACAAATATAAATTTTTCATTTGAATTGTTTTTGGTTTGAATTCGAGGTGAAGGAGCTCTAAGGGTGAAAGATATAACTGTTTACCAAAACTAACTAATTTTTTGACTGGACCAAATTCAAAGCATCTGCAGACAAGAAATTAAATTTTGGTATTGTGATGATTTCTGAATGTGAAAGGGTAGAAAATATTGTGGGAAATGGAGAAAATGCTCGTTACCAGCCGTTTCTCCATTTCCCACAATGTTTTCTGCAGGCTCCTTTCTCAGGGTCGTTAAGAGCCGGGATTGTGTGGTAAAGATTTAATTGTGTAATGGATATAAAATTAGTTTTTATACAGTGATACAGTAAATTTTGCCTTGACAGGATAAAGTGATTTATATTCATTGATTTGAAATGAAACCCTTTCTTCAACAAACATTAATTATTTCACTCTTTTTTCTCTCTGTCACAAGATCATCAGATTTAACCACCCAAAGAAAAAAAAATGCTTTTAATACTTTACTGCACAATGCAGAATTTAAATGACCCTCGGAAAGGAGCCATTTGAAAACATTGTGAGGAAAGGAGAAAATGCTGGTAACCAGCATTTTCTCCTTTTTCTCACAATGTTTTCTACCCTGTCAAAGAAAAATTCCACCATGTGAACCATTTTGGAATTGTCGTCTGCAAAAGCTTTCACTTTGAACAAGGCTAAAATTTTGTCATATATGGTAAAGTGGTAAAGACATTGCACATTTTCCCACCTGGTTTACTACCCTATTACAGACAAAGTTCAATATTAAGGCCACATTTAATCCTTTACCACGCAATTCCAAGTTTTAATGACTCTGAAAAAAGTATTTTGGGGAAAGGAGCAAATGCTGACATTTTTTCTTTCTCTCAAAACAGCGTATACCCTATCGGAAAAAGGTAATCTTTTGAGCTCAGGTACTTTTAAGTTGCCTACTATTAATGCTATTGATTTGATCAAGACTAAAATCTGTGTTTTGTTGTAAAGCGTTAATCTGCCATTTGCAATTACATGTATTGCTTTCAATACTAATGAGTCATAAATCTTGGTGTCTTTTAAAGAATCAATGCCTATTTTGCAAAATGCATCTGTCCATTTTGAATACTTTTTTACTTCTAACTTACTGTAATTTAAAGGGGGCTTTTTAGATTTTTTTTTCTCACAAAACTTAAATCAAAGCACTGAAAGTACTGAAAGACTAGCAAAGGTGAAAAAGTGGCCCGGGTAAAGAAACTTGCAACTTTAATATTAGAATTCCTCCTACATCATGACAATTAGGCTACATGTATACATGTATCACTGATGATGTAAATAATGACAAGAGGACCATTTTACTAAAGTTCTCAAGCAAACATAATGTCTAAATTTTTGTGAAGTTTCGTGCAAGTCAAAGGTTTGTGTTTTACTAAGTTGATGTACAGAAAAACTGTTTGTAAGTGAAAACATAGGCCAAAAGATGGAGGAAAATCTTGCACTGCAAAGAAATTAAAGAGATAGAACTTCAAGGAAAGCAAAAAGCATTAGAATTATCCTTGTAGCTTTCAGCAGTAATCACGAATTATTTTTATACGCCCGTCGAAGACGGGACGTATTATGGGATCACCCATGGCAGGCAGGCAGGCGGTGTCCAGTTCTTTGTCCGGAGCAAATCTCCAAAACTATTCTAGCTAGGGTTATGAAATTTCATGGGTGGATAGATCTCATCAAGGGGGAGTGCAGTGCACAAGATTCATAACTCTTGCTTGCTTAATTTTTGAGTTATTGCCCTTTGTTGTTTTTCATACTAGAATTTTGTCTGGAGCATATCTCCAAAATTATACTAGCTAGGGTTATGAAATTTCATGGGTGGATAGATCTCATCAAGGGGTAGTGCAGTGCGCAGGAATCATAACTCTTGCTTGCTTAATTTTTGAGTTGTTGCCCTTTGTTTTTTTTCATACTTGAATTTTGTGCGGAGCATATTTCACTATACTAGCTAGGGTTATGAAATTTCATGGTTGGATAGATCTCATCAAGGGGAAGTGCAGTGCGCAGGAATCATAACTCTTGCTTGCTTAATTTTTGAGTTATTGCCCTTTGTTGTTTTTCATATTTGAATTTTGTCCGGAGCATTTCCCCAAAACTATACTAGCTAGGGTTATGAAATTTCATGGGTGGATAGATCTCATCAAGGGGGAGTGCAGTGCACAAGATTCATAACTCTTGCTTGCTTAATTTTTGAGTTGTTGCCCTTTGTTGTTTTTCATACTTGAATTTTGTCTGAAGCATATCTCCAAAACTATACTAGCTAGGGTTATGAAATTTCATGGGGGGATACATATCATCGAGAGGGAGTGCAGTGCTTAGGAATCATAATACTTGCTTACTTAATTTTTAGCTGTACTGGCTTTCAGCCAGCAGAGCTTATGTCATGGCGTGGTTTCCGTCGGCCGTCCGTCCGTCCGTCTGTCTGTCCGTCCGTCCGTTAGTCTTTTTCTTGTTTACGCGATAAAGTCTGCATTTGTTGCCTGATTTTCGTGAAACTTGCACAGTTTGTTTATCTCATCAATAGCTTTAACCCTATTGATTTTGAGAAAAATCCAACAAACAGTATGGGAAAAGTAGCCATTTCAAGTTGAAAATTTCAAATTCTTGTTTACCCGATAAAGTCTGCATTTGTTGCCCGATTTTCGTGAAACTTGCACAGTTTGTTTATCTCATCAATAGCTTCAACCCTATTGATTTTGAAAAAAATCCAACAAACAGTATGGGAAAAGTAGCCATTTCAAGTTATAAATTTCTAATTCTTGTTTACGCGATAAAGTCTACAATTGTTGCCCGATTTTCGTGAAACTTGCACAGTTTGTTTATCTTACCAATAGCTTCAACCCTATTGATTTTGAAAAAAAATCCAACAAACAGTATGGGTAAAGTAGCCATTTCAGGTTCAAAATTTCAAATCATTGTTTACGCGATAAAGTCTGCATTTGTTGCCTGATTTTCATGAAAATCACATAGTTTGTTTATCTTATCAGTAGCTTCAACCCTATTGATTTTGAGAAAAATCCAACAAACAGTATGGAAAAAGTAGCCATTTCAAGTTGAAAATTTTGAATTCTTGTTTACGCGATAAAGTCTGCATTTGTTGCCTGATTTTCGTGAAATTTGCACAGTTTGTTTATCTGATCAATAGCTTCAACCCTATTGATTTTGAAAAAAAATCCAACAAACAGTATGGGAAAAGTAGCCATTTCAAATTGAAAATTTCAAATCATTGTTTATGCGATAAAATCTGTATTTGTTGCCTGATTTTCATGAAAATCACACAGTTTGTTTATCTTATCAGTTAATAAGCTTCAACCCTATTGATTTTGAGAAAAATCCAACAAACATTATGGAAAAAGTAGCCATTTCAAGTTGAAAATTTTGAATTCTTGTTTACGGGATAAAATGTGCATTTGTAACTAGATTTTTGTGAAACTTGCACAATTTGTTTATCTTGCTTATAGCTTCAATCCTATCTATTTTGAAATTTGTTTATCTTATCAGTTAATAAGCTTCAACCATATTGATTTTGAGAAAAATCCAACAAACATTATGGAAAAAGTAGCCATTTCAAGTTGAAAATTTTGAATTCTTGTTTACGGGAAATCCTATCTATTTTGAAGTTTGTTTATCTTATCAGTTAATAAGCTTCAACCCTATTGATTTTGAGAAAAATCCAACAAACATTATGGAAAAAGTAGCCATTTCAAGTTGAAAATTTTGAATTCTTGTTTACGGGAATCCTATCTATTTTGAAGTTTGTTTATCTTATCAGTTAATAAGCTTCAACCCTATTGATTTTGAGAAAAATCCAACAAACATTATGGAAAAAGTAGCCATTTCAAGTTGAAAATTTTGAATTCTTGTTTACGGGATAAAATGTGCATTTGTAACTAGATTTTTGTGAAACTTGCACAATTTGTTTATCTTGCTTATAGCTTCAATCCTATCTATTTTGAAATAAATCCAACTAACAGTATGGGAAAAGAAACCATTTCAAGTTGAAAATTACCAATTCTTGTTTTCGTGACAAAGTATGCATTTCTTGTTAGATTTTCATGAAAAAGCAAAATCGAATTATCTGCCAGTAGAGCATATTCAGGCCCTTCAGGGCCTTCTAGTTTAGTTATTGCCCTTTGTGTTTTTCATACTTGAATTTTGTCTGGAGCATATCTCCAAAACTATACTAGCTAGGGTTATGAAATTTCATGGTTGGATAGATCTCATCAAGGGGGAGTGCAGTGCACAGGAATCATAACTCTTGCTTGCTTAATTTCTGAGTTATTGCCCTTTGTTGTTTTTCATACTTGAATTTTGTCCGGAGCATATCTCCAAAATTATACTAGCTAGGGTTATGAAATTTCATGGGTGGATAGATCTCATCGAGGGGGAGTGCAGTGCACAGAAATCATAACTCTTGCTAACTTAATCTTTGAGTTAGTGCCCTTTGTCGTTTTTCATACTTGAATTTTGTCTGGTGCATGCCCCAGCTTTACAACTTGGGGTAAGACGGGCGTATCTTGTGACAATTTGCCGCTCTTGTTTCATTGCATGTACACTATTAAAATTTGACAAAAGTGGCTGACATTAAATGACATAAAGAATGAAAAAAAATGAATAAATGTGCAAATACTTGTAAATATGGTTCATTTGTCAGGAAGGAAGCTTCTTATAACAACTTCCATTGACCTAATTTCATTCTAGCATAAATTTTGCAGATGACAAATTTAACTCTTTACCAAACAATCCCTAGTTTTCACAACTCTGCGAAAGAAGCCTTTTGAAAACAATGCAGGAAAAGGAAAAATTGCTGGTGACCAGCATTTTCTCCTTTTCCCACAATGCTTTCTTCTCTGATATAAACAAATTTCAATATTTGAGTCTCTTTAATTTTTGTTGTCTTCTGCTGCTTTCAATTTGGAACAGTCTGCAAGTTTGTCATCTTGTAAAGGGTTAACTCTGCACATTTGATTGAATATGTCTTTGAAAAGGCACTAAACACTTGAAAAAAGAGAAAATGTTGGCTTGTGGAATTTTCTCCTTTCCCCACAATGTTTTCACAAAGCCTTCTTCTACAAAGTCTTTAGAGAGGGGGATCGTTTTGTGAAAGTCCAAAAGAAAATGTCTTGCCGATGCTGAATTTGAACCTGCAACTTCAAGTAAACTAGTGCACGGATATTACCAACTGTCAATGACTTTCTTGACAATGTCTGTTCCATTTATCTAGGTATTGAGGGGTTACAACAGAGCTGCCCATTTTATCACCCTTATAACCTAATGATAGGTCGTCAATAACTGTTAACGTAATAAACTTTGACCTGTCAAGTTGATGATAATTGACAGGTTTATTGACCCCTTTCTGTCAGGTAAAAATTTGGGTACAATATTTCTCAAATATTCATCGATTTCATCGTTCAGTTTGGCGGTAGTTCATCATACCAGGATGTTTTTAATCCTCAACTAAATAATCTAGTTTTGACAATCTTGGGGAAGAAGGTTTTTTGAAATGTTGAAGGAAAAAGAGATAATTATGGTAACCTGCAGTTAACCTGCATAATTTCCTTTTCTTACAATGTTTTTTAAGGCTATCCTGGGAGATTTCTGTCTCCCAGATAAACTGCCTCTATTTGTCCATTGCAAAAGCTTTCAATTTGGACAAGTCTTAAATTTAGTCGTTTGGTAAAGCGTGTATGGTTTTACAGCCTAAGGAGACGTTAGTAACTTTACAGGACACTATTTGATACCAACTCATTACCATATGACAAAATCTTAGTGTAGTCCAAATTGAAGGCATTTGCAGATGACAAATGTTACTGAAAAACTGAAATTTGTTTCTAAAATGATAGAAAACATTGTGGAAAAAGGAGTAGATGCTTTTAACAACATTTTCTCCTATTTCCACAATGTTTTCAAAATGCCTCTTTCTATGGATCATCAAAATTGGGGATTGTATGGTAAAGGGTTAATCCTTGAAGTACGAAGCATAACAGCATGGTTTTAGTGTCACTTGAAGGGATGGGTCTTTTATTGGATTGTCCTTTGGCAAAACACTTCAGAACCCTAGCCTGATATAGGTGAATATATGGAAAAGATTGTTGTTGCTGTTTGACTAAAACAATGATGAAAGCAGTCTGAGGCATATTTCGTTCAATTATTGTACATTGGAAAAAAAAATACTTAGCATTCACAGGCATATATCAACCAGCTGGTTTTAAGAGTATTCTTAGTTGAAATTCAGAAAGTTTCTTGATTTCAAAGTAATGCAACTTCTGTGTGTTCTACAATGACCTTGTGTACAGATACAGTTTCCTGAGACTTGGCTCATTAGTGTAGTTTTTAAGCTTAAGAGCATGTAATCTAAAGCTTACCAAACCAAATATGCAACCCGAGTTGGATCAAAATTTGATTTGATAGAGAAAACTGGCCTGTATCGTGAACACAAAGATTTTCTAGGGTTTAAAGGAAGCTATACAGATTTATCAATCTACCGAAACCTTAATATTGTTTTCTTGCGAAATGAAGTTAATATTAGCGAGAAAAGATATCCCATCAATACGTGATTGAAATACATGTCATTTTACCAGAGACTCACTTGCAGACAAATCTTGCTTGAATCCCAACATAAGTTGAAAATACATACATGTATTTTGTTAAAATATGGTAATTCTACTAGTACAGTACCTTGTTTTCATAGTAAAAAGAAATTGCTTATATAAGGGGGTCCAACACTTGGTGGTAGCCTTTTGGTAGAAGCCCTTTGAAAACATTAGGGGAAAAGGAGAAAATGCTGGTTACCAGCATTTTCTCCTTTTCCCACAATGTTTTCTATCCTACTGGAATAAAATTTCAATTCTTGAGTTACATTCATTTTGTCGTCTGCAAGTGCTTTCAATTTTGACCTGTTTAAGATTTTGTCGTTTGGTAAAGAGTTTATTTGAAGAGGTATAGCTAAAACTCCTGATTCATCACCAAATTTAACCAGGTAAGTGCTGGCAAGTTGTTAGTAAAAAAAAAAGACAAATATTTACATAAAAATTATCAATGGAATTTCTTTTAAGTTTCAGTGGCGACCAAATATAAAAAAGAAAAATGCGGGTGTTGAAATGCAATTTAAATCATACCATTTCAAAGTATCTGTCATTGTCCTAAATCCTGTACTAAACATGCCAATATTTGATAAACTGTTGTCCAATGGTTAGGAGCAGGAAGAAGATGCAAAATGTTGTTTAAAGTTTTCACTATAACAGCCGATATAAAACTTTGGAATCCAAGACAGGGGCAACTTTCATCCCAGTGCTATTATCTGAAGAATCTTAGTAGAGGTCAGTTAGATAAAACTACTTGCCATATTTTGTAGCCCTTGGCCAAACTGTTAGGATCAAAAAAAATTTTCAAAGGATTCACTAAATATGCCCATGTGAAACTTGTGTCCCCAGGGTCGAGGCCATTTTGACTCCAGGACTATAATGTGAACAATCTTAATAAAGATCCATAAGATAAACCTACATACATACAGCATTTTGATATAAATTCTTTCATGAAAATATTGTGACAAACACAAAAATGGCTAATGTAGAACTATAAAGTACAGTGTCTTCATTTTTTATTTTGTTGATAACAGTGTTATTATTCAGTTGACCAGTTACAGTGCTGATAGCGCTTTGATTCACATAGTTGATAAAAAGTTGTTTGTTTCAGAAAGAGATTTGTATGAATTTAGAAAAGGGTTATGGGAGAAATGTCAAGTGGAGTTAGGTTTCACTTTTATCTTATTTTTGTGTGTTGTAAATTGGAACTCAATTAATTCAAGAGTAGAAAATAATTGTAGTGTTTGCATTAGAAGCTATTCATGTTCCTTAAATGATTATACTGTACACTGGTATGAAATTAAAACTACCTGAGCCAGGAAAATTGCATTGATCCTTCAACCCTTTTTAACGTGTTGATCGAACTTTTAAATTTATTATATATATAAGCACCTGAAAAAAAAAACTCAGTTGGGGGAGGGGGGGAAGATTAGAGATCTTTGTTTAGTCAGCCTGCCTGTCCATTCATCAGTCAGTCCTCTGTTTTTGCATCAATCCTAGCCAGAATTTTTTCCCCATACAATATACTGCAAAAATTGACCTGGCAGGGCAGAGCTATGTTGCAGTTCACTTCAATTTAGATTGAGGTAAAATAGGTTATTCAGAAATTATGAGTGAGTAGCCAAATGAAATGCAATGAAAAGATGAGGAACACAAAAATTGAACAACACAATTTTTTCAGATGGTAAAAGAATATGCACTTCAAGTGTCCAGAGAACAAAGGATCAATAAAGTGCTGTTTATGATGTATGCATTTTAGTACATTTAGGAAGAACAATTCCGAACTGGCTTGAGCCACTGAAATGAAAAATCAAATGGTTGACATGTCAAGGATATCAAAGCCCCTGCCAGGATAATTCTTACAGCCTGTGTTTACAAAGGAATGATAAAATTTAGTGCCATATTGTTTGTTGCCAATCTCACAATGCTTGTGCAAACAGAAGATAATGATTGTTGTCTGCTGTAATATTATATGATGAATCCTGCTGTCTGCAATGAGTCATATTTATGTCAATACATTTATCATATAAAAAAGATTTATAAAATCCTTTATCAATTTCAAAGCACTCTTGTGTAATAGATCAGCATACCAATGAGAAAGCCCTCTTGTGAATGTAGACAATGTTCAAGATGTTTGGGTTAGCTTTAGACATTTGGTTTCCCTGTAGGGAAATATTCTTAACAACATGTATTAAAATCTGTACCAGACAACTTCATTTTAGTTAATCCTTTCCCAAACGAAAAATTTTGGACTCTTCCAAACCGAAAGAGTTTGCAGATGACAATTGTAGATTTTGAGAAAATGGCAGAAAGTTCTTAAAAAGGGTAAAAAACACTGTGGGAAAAGGAGAAATTGCTTGTTATGAGCAATTTCTCTATTTCCCACAGTGTTTTCAAAAGACTTTTACTGCAGACACGTAAAAACCAGGGCTTGTGTTTGGGTAAGGGTTAATGCTTAAAGGACTGGTCACTTTTTGACATTTAAAAAAGCACAAGACTAGTACCAGGTGATTCTTGTCATAAATAAATACTATTTTTTGCGCTTCTGCCACATAAGGGTCAAGAAAATCCTGCGTCTTTTCCAAGCAATAAAATATGTGAGATGTCACTATGATATGACTGAAGTATGACGTTGAAAGCATAAAACACCATTCAATCAATCATCATTTTAGCTGCTCTAAGAAAGAAGCCTTTTGGAAACTATAGAAAAGGAGAACATGCTGGTGACCAGCATTTTCTCCTTTTTGGACATTGTTTTTTTGACCTTCCAAAGATATATTCTATTGTTTGAGCCTCGTTTGAAGTGTTGTCTGCTAGTGCCTTCAATTTTGACATGTCTATAGTTTTGTTTTGTGGTGAAGAGTTAAATCATAGACCAGTTAGTTTTCAGGGATATAAGCCTGTATGGTGATAGTTTAACCCTTTACCACATAACCATATTTTGAAATCTTCCAAATTGAAAGCATTTGTTGACAACAAATTAAAAGTGTCTAAAATGATGAAATTTGTTTTTGAAAGGTCAGAAAATATCGTGGAAAAGGAGAAACTGGTTACCAGCATTTTCTCCTTTTCCCACAATTCTTTCAAAAGGCTCCTCCGTCAGGGGTGCTAAGACTCGGGATTGAATGGTAAAGGGTTTAAAAAAAAAACTTGCAAAGATTAACAGAATTTCATGCCTTGACTCTTTACCAAACAACAAAATTTGCGAGACCTAAAGTGAAGGCATTTGCACGACAAAATAAATGTGACTTGAAATTGAAACTTGTTTCGAGAAGGGTAGAAAACATTGTGGGAAAAGAAAAAAATGCTGGTTACCAGCATTTTCTTCTTTTCCCACAATGTTTTCAAAAATTTACTTTCTCAGGGCCACTAAAAGTTGGCATTGTATGGTAAAGAGTTAAAGAGAGAAACAAAGCCAAGGAGCACTTTCCTTCTCCAAATCAGACTCTTATAATTGCAGTGCCAAGGTTTGTATTGTCCAGAATGTCTCAGCAAGGCAAACAGTGTAGATCAAAGATCAGGCTGTACATTTTGTGGTCTGATCTTGATCTATGGTGGCTGCAAGGGTAACATTTCTAGTGAGATGTGCAGTTAGACTAAAGCTCTTTTCTCTCCTCATAGTTGCTTCAAACAAATCCCTGGTTTTTATGACCAAGAGGAAGAGGCCTTTTGAAATTTTTGTTGGAGAGAAAGAAAATGCTGGTAACCAGCATTTTCTCCTTTTCCCACTATGTTTTCTGCTCTTCTTAAGTAAACTTTCAGTTTTTGAGACACATTTATTTGTCATCTGCAAATGCTTTCAATTTGGACAAGTCTCAAATTTTGTTGTTTTGTAGAGTTAAGTCATGTTGCATCAGATGTGTTGGTATGTTTTTGTGTCTTATTAAGTATGTTAAAAAGTTTTATCACAATTTTTATTTTTTTTCCAGGCCAGAGGCCTACATTTCCGTCATACAGACAATTTGAATATGTGGTTCAAGGCCATGGGAGAGGTGGGATTGCCAAAAGTAAGTTACTTGTGACTTCAGTAGATAGTTAGTTTGTATAGTGTTAACCCTTTATCACACAATGACGCTGTTGAACGACCCTAAAGAAAGGGCCTTTTGATAACATTGTGGGAAAAGGAGAAAATGCTGGTAACCAGTATTTTCTCCTTTTCCCACAAAGTTTTCTATCCCATCAAAGAAAAATTGCTTCATTTTAGCTACTATGAAGTTGTCATCTTCAAATGCTTTCAATTTGGATAGGTCTAAAATTTTGCCATGTGGAAAAGGGTTAACCCATTACCACACAATCCCTACTTTTTACGACCCCGACAAAGAGGCCTTTAGAAAACATTGTGGGAAAAGGAGAAAATGCTGGTAACCAGCATTTTCTCCTTTTCCCACAATGTTTTCTAGCCTTCACAAAACAAATTTCAATGTTTCAATTACTTTTATTTTGTCGTCTGCAAATGCTTTCGATTTAGGCCAGTCTGAAATTTTGTCGTTTGGTAAAGGGTTAAACACCATTTTTCAACTTTATTTTTGTCATGAAGTAGCAGCCAATGCACATATCCATGCTTTCTCAGAGTTTCTGTCTCCAGTATTTTGCACAATATTCATTCCAGGCCACTTGCTGCTGTAATGCAGAGAAATGACCCTCCCTCTCAAAATAACCAATTGGTCCTTTCTATACCTAGAGGGTCATTTCTCTACGTAGAATAATGACCCGGGTCATTCCTTTACATAGTGAAATGACTTCTGGGGTCATTTCTCTACATAGAAAAATGACCTGGGTCATTTTGTAGGAGAGGGTCATTTCTCTGCATTACACTGCTTTCATTTCTCTACGTAGAATAATGACACGGGTCATTCCTGTACGTAGTGAAATCACTTCTGAGTCATTTCTCTACGTAGAATAATGACCTGGGTTATTTTGTGCAGAAGGGTCATTTCTCTGCATTCCACTGCTTTCCCATGTATCCATCATCAACATGATCATTTGTAAAAAGAGGAATGAATCCTGCTGCAATGACTATCATCCTCCCTTCGAAAGAAGTTGCCCAAGCAGAGGATTCAAAACAGTGACCTTCCTGTTGTCTAGTGTAGCTAGCGCATTGGAAATTATTTTGAAACTAGAAGCAATATATTTGTAATAAAAATTAAATTGTTTTGTTATTGTTTTATTTTTCAGATTTTTTATCCAGAGACAACAGACATCTATGACAAAAAGAACATGCCAAGAACCATTTACTGCCTTCATGCACTAAGGTAAGAGAGATATCTAACTTTTTACCAAATGAAAAACTTTTAAATTTGTCCATATTGAGGCAATTGCAGATGAAGAATTAAGTATCACTCAAAAAATTAAAATCTGTTTTGTGAGGGTAAAAAACACTGTGGAAAAGGGAGAAAATGCTGGTCATGAGTGATTTCTCCTTTTCCAACCATGTTATGTAAAGTTTCTTACTTAAGGTTGTTTAAACTGGAGATTGTTTGGCAAAGGGTGAAGACCTATTACATAAAAAATCAAAGTGTTCAGAATGCTGAAGTGGTATTTGTCAAGGAAGCTGTTGTGTGGAATTAACTCTTTACCACACGAGAAAATTTTAGACTGGTCCAAATTGAAAGCATTTGCAGACGACAAAAAAAGGTGACTGAAAAACTGAAATTTGTTCTGGAAAGGGCAGAAAACACTGTGGGTAAAGGAGAAAATGCTGGTTACCAGCATTTTCTCCTTTTCCCACAGTGTTTTCAAAAGTCTTCTTTCTCAGGGGCGTCAAAAGTAGGGATTGTGTGGTAATGGGTTAATAGTCTGACAGAAAAAGAGAAATATTATTCAAATAATGGCTTGAAAATCAACCAACTAAGCAAATGAATATCTTTTTTGTTGAAGGGGGATTACTCATGTAAAAGCTTCCATTTCCCGTTTTCTTTTCCTGCATTTGCATTGGGTTATGTAACAATATGACTTTGTTATGGCAACCAAGTAGATTTCAATAAATATGCTGTCTTATTAGACTCATTTATTTTCTTAAGATATACTAGACTCCAGTAGCCCATTTGGCTGCATACAGGACTTGAGAACATGGGTTTGCTGGTGTGAAACCCAAGCCTTGCCAATTTATTTCTGAGGATTGACTATAGACACTGCTACAGGATTCACTCTCCCTGTTGCTCATTGTTTCAATGATGTTCATATGGAAAAGTAGCTTTTGGCTTGGGAAGAAATTGTGCATAGTGCTGGTAAGAGAAAACTCCAAAGGGCACGGACTTGGCACCATAAAATAACGGAAATAATGTTGAAAATGGAATTTAACAACATTTTACTCTGTTCAGTACAAAATTGACTTTTAACAACCCTAAGAAAGAAGCCATTTGAATACATCATGGGATAGGAGTAAATAATTGTAACCAACATTTTCTCCTATTTCCCACTGTTTTCTGGCCTATCAGAGAAAATATGCACCGTTTAAACCACAATGAAATTGTTGTCTGCAGATGCTTTTAATTTCCAGGTAGTAATAATCTTTAAATCACTTCTTTTATTGGTACCTTTCATGGTCTGTACCAGTGGTAAAACTGTTTTTCGCTTCCATTATTATTAACCCCATTCTTGATATAGTACCATACAATTATATGATGTGAAAAGACTGCTGAAACACAGGCTAACTTTCACTTAGACAACTTGGAAAGGGATCCACCTTTGTTCAACTGAGTGACAGGTCAAAAGACTAAACCATTTTGGCATTAGAGAACACACCATTGCCACCCTTGCCCTCCTCCCCCTCCCTTTGTTGTTCAACCCATTACCACACTATCCCAACTTTCACAAATCCTGAAATTTAAGCTTTACTTTGGAAAAGTAGAAAACATTGTTTTCCCACAATGCTTTCAGAAGGTTTTCTTCCTCCGGGTCATTAAAATCAGGCACTGTTTGGAAAAAGGTTAAAGAGAAACTTTTGTGTTTAGCCACCTTTGATTTATTGTCTGCAGATGCTTTTAATTTGAACTACTCTAGAATTTTGTGGCGTGGTAAAGAAATTATTTGATAGAGGGGTTAGAATAGAGTTTTATAAACATGTTTCATGATTGTTCTTTTCCAGTTTATACCTGTTCAAACTTGGTATGGCCCCACAAATAGAAGATTTATATGGAAAAGTCAACTTTACTGGTAAGTCATCTCTAGACATAGAATATGCTCTAATATGATAGCCATTATTATAGTTGCAATTGCTGACTCAGTGGATCAAGATCAGGGCCTGTATTCTCCAAACATTCTGAAGAATGTTCTTTGTCTTAACACTTGACCAAAAGACAAATTCAGAGAGTGGTCCAAATGAAAGCATTTGCAGCTGTCAAAATAAATGTGACTGATAAAATGAAACTTGAATTGGGAAGGGTAGAAAGCATTGTGGGAAAAGGAGAAAATGCTGGTTACCAGCATTTTCTCCTTTTCCCACAATGTTTTCAAAAGGCTCCTACTACAGGGTCGTCAAAAGTCGTCATACTGTGGTAAAGGGATTAATCTTCAAGATTTTCTGACTGCGAAAGTAACAGATTGGCTAAACCAAATGGTTTTGAAATGCCTTTGAATGGTTTGAAAACATTTTGGAAAGAGGATTAAAAATAGAATTCCAGCAATCTTTAGCTCAACTGGCCAATGGTTGGCTTATGTCATTGCCATGTGTCTCTGATGTGCATCTGTCTGCATGTATGTGGATGCATGTGTGTGCATGCATGTGTTAAATTTTTATTTCAAACATTTTCTATGAAACTATCCATCCAGATTGGATGAAATATAAATTCAAATTATAACACCGAGGTCCAAACAAAAAAAAAAGTTGGGTGAAAGGTTAGGCTGTTTTCTTTATGAAAGTGATATATAATATAAATTATGGCTACAGCCATACAATCTTTTTAGCGCATAATACATTTTTTCAAAGGCAAGAAAGCGATACAGGGCCATCAGTGCCCTCATGCTCCTTTTCCCATGAGGTTTTCTAAGGCTTTCTGACATGGAGTCATTCAAGCACATGATTGTTCATTGTTCAGTAAATGGTAAACACAGTAATACAAGTCATATATCTATACTCATTGTAACAAGTGTTAACTCTTCAACCCTATACCAAACAATCCCTGGTTTTTATTGCCCCAAGTTAGAAGGCTTTTGAAAACATTGTGGGAAAAGGAGAAAATGCTGGTAACCAGCATTTTCTCCTTTTCCCACAATGTTTTCTACCCTGATGGAAACAAATGTCAAATTTTGAGTTAACGTTTATTTTGTTGTCTGCAGGTGCTTTAAGTTTGGACAAGTCTAAAATTTTGTCGTTTGGTAAAGAGTTTTTTTACAAATGATAAAATTTCTGAGTGGGCCAAATTGAAAGTAGTTGCAGGCAACAATTTAGATATAGCTCAGATGATGTTTTCTGTCTTTGATAGGGTAGAAAACATTGTGGGAAAAGGAGAAAATGCTGATTACCAGCATTTTCTCATTTTACTACAGTGTTTTCAAAAAGCTGTTTTCTTCAGTCAAGAAAATCAGAGATTGTTTGGAAAAGGCTTATTATTACTCTCTCTTTTTGTCACATTGTTTACAAAAGTTGTGTTGCAAGATCTATTAGTGGATTGTAAATTGTTATGCGTAAATCTTTTCTCGACAGAATCATTAGTTTATCGCATTTCCTTTGTATTTCCTGTTTGATGTCTGCATCATGTCATGAGTGTGATAGCTGTTTATCCCTTTACTTAACAATTAAAAGACTTTTGAAAACAATTTGGAAAAAGGAGAAAATGCGGATTACCAGCAGCTATATATTGATTTAAATTTTTCAAATTGAATGCATTGTTAACTTAAATACTTATCATCTTGAAATAGTTAACCCTTTGCCACACAATGACGACTTTTAACACCCCTGAGAAAGAAGCCTTTAGAAAACATTGTGGGAAAAGGAAAAAATGCTGGTACCCAGCATTTTCTCCTTTTCCCACAAAGTTTTCTACCCTATCAAAGCAAAATAGCACCATTTGAGACACTTTGAAATTATTGTCTGCAAATGCTTTTAATTTGGATAGGTCTAAAATTATGCTGTGTGGTAACGAGTTAACTCTATACCAAACAACGAAATTTTAGACTGGTCTGAATTGAAAGCATTTGCAGAGGAATATTGAATATGTCTTAAATGATGACGTTTGTGTCTGGTTACCAGCATTTTCTTCTTTTCCCACAATGTTTTCACACAGCAACTTGCTCAGGGTTGTTAAAATTTGGGATCATGTGGGAAAGAGTTAAATGGATAAATGAGTCATTTGTACAAGATTAGTTGCAATGTATAAACTTTCTCCTGTTTGTTATGGTTACTGTGGAATTTCCATGATTATCACATGTTTTAGCATTGTATATTGTTCATGGTAGTTAATTCTTGGTTTCTTAATTTAACAACCCTGAAGAATGTTTGTTTGTATTGGAGTTTAACACCATTATAACAGCTTATGTCATAGTAGGGTGTAGGACAAAATCCCACTAGGACAAAAGCCCACTGGACAAAAGCTCACTAGGAAAAAAGTCTACTTGGACAAAAGCAGACTAGGGCAAAAGCCCACTTTTAGTTAACAATCATGTTTTTAAGTAAAAAAAATCATACGTATGAAGTGACTTGCCTTTAGACGAGTAGAAAACATGTGACAAGCAGAAAATGCTTTCTAACAAAAAATTGTTAAAAAAATGATTTTGTAACACAACACTTTTTTATTAGCAGTGGAGTTTTGTCCTCCCTACCAAAATTAGCCGTGGGCTTTTGTCTAGTGGGCTTTTGTCCCAGTGGGCTTTTGTCCAGTGGGCTTTTGTCTTAATGGGCTTTTGTCTTAATGGGCTTTTGTCATAGTGGGCTTTTGTCCTAGTGGGCTTTTGTCTGTTCCCTGTTGTACTATGGTTATCAGTGTACCAATGCTTCATTGGTTTGTCACACCACTACTGACACAAATTTCTTTTCAAGCCATTGACTAATTTTTTCACAACAGAAATGGGAGGCAAAAAATTGCAAGAAAGAATGTTTCCTCAACTGAGTGTCTACTTTGCAACCACCTGGCTATGAGTCAGATATGCTTATCTCTGAGCTACTCGGCCAGGCTTGAAATCAGGACAAAGAACATGTATCAATTCAGAAGAAGTATTTTGAAAACATTGTATTACAAAGAGAAAATGCTTTTTCTCCTTTTTCCACATTGTGGAAATAGATGGTAATAGATGTACTGGCTTTTTAAAGTATAATTGAATTACTATTGAAACAAGTATTAAAGGTGGGTACATGTATCTAGAATTTTTACATCTCACCAAATTAAAAAAGAATATAATCACTGAAATTTATATGAAAAAATAATACAAATCATCAATAATTAAGACTCATATAATTACAAACAAAAATTTTTTTGATGGTGTTCCCTTAAAAGGCTAGCCTCTTAAGGTATTTTTAGATTTCGCGCCAAAAATCAACAAAGCATTGAGGATATGTTAAGTGAATGGAATGTGACTAATAATGTTTAAATTCCATTACATAACAAACATGTAATAATTATTTCCATAATGTCTTCTTCGGATGCTATGTTTGAAACTTTGTCTCTGTATTCCTGTATGTAAATGAGAGAATTGATCATCTTAAAATAGAACGTCTCCGATTGGTGTCAACCTGGGCCGTAATAAGTCTCTAATTTCTCATGTTATTGGTTTTCAACTACTGGGGTTTTATGAACGCAAATTTAAAGGTTTTGGGAGTATAGGATGATTATTTTGCATTTTTGTAAAATTTTCATCCCAAAATCTGAAGGGCCATCTTTAAGTTTGCAACAAACATGGATCCCAGTGCTTGATAATTATATGCATATTTGCAGAACAACTGAACTCTCTATCAAACAATGCTGTTTCTAACAACCCTTTGAAAGAAGGTATTTGAAACAGATTTGGAAAAGTAATACCACAAAGTTTTCTATCTTTCACAGATAAATTTATCATCTCCAAATGAATGTTGACCTTCTCTTTCTTATAGTTTAACCCATTACCATACAATCCTTACTTTTGACAACCCTGAGAAGGAAGCCTTTAGAAAAAACATAGTGGGAAAAGGAGAAAATGCTGGTAACCAGCGTTTTCTCCTTTTCCCACAATGTTTTCTACTCTTCACAAAACAAATTTCAAATTTTCAGTCACTTTTATTTTGTTGTCTGCAAATGCTTTCTGTTTGGACAAGCTTGTTGTTTGTTAATGGGTTAATATCTCAGTTATCACTTCGTCCTTCCTCAGCTCATCTGAGCACAAAGTGTTCAGGGCGGGCTTATGTAATAATCTTGTTTCTACCGTTTGTAATAAATTTTCACTATCTATTTCTCATATATTCTTTTTTGTTTAGGCCAAATGCTATAGCTCAATAAATACAAAAAGGAATATTGTGTGAAGTACTGGTAAAAAGAAAGGTAGGAAAGTATGGTTAGGTGCCCACCATGATACAACTGAAATAATGTTAAAAAAAAGCATTAAACCACATACAAACAAACAATCAGAATGGAGATACTGCTGGTAAACAGTAAATAACTACCTTCTTAACTCATTACCAAACAATAGAACTTTATTTAGGTTTGTCCAAATTCAAAGCATTTGCAGACGACAAAATGAAAGTGACTGAAAATTTGACATTTGTTTTGTGAAGAGTAGAAAACATTGTGAGAAAATGCTGGTTACCAGCATTTTCTCATTTTTCCACAATGTTTTCTAAAGGCTTCTTTCTCAGGGTCATCAAAAGTAGGGATTGAGTGGTAATGGGTTAAGTAGTGAAATGACTGATATACGTTGATGTTTTTTTAGAGGAAGAAATCAGTGCCATGAGACAAGAGCTAGATAAATACGGAATACAGATGCCAACATTCAGCAAGATTGGAGGAATTTTGGCCAATGAGGTGAGAGTTGCTTAACAAATCATCTGACTGCATCATTGGAATTAAGTTATTAACATGAATTTAGGTTATGTTTTTAACATCCAACCACTAACAACTAAATTGCAACTGAATTATGGCTCAGATAATGGGTTTTGCTTTTGGTGGCACGGAAAGTGTTACAGTTTACATAAGTGTTTCTGGGCTGAACATTCTGGGCTTATTCCTTTCACCTGTTCTGGCACAATGTTCTGTGTTCTGGAATGCTGTTCTGGAATGTGCGCAAGGAATATTTCAGAACACAATATACTGTTTTGGAAGTATGTTCTGAATGAAGCATGTTCAGATTATTATCTTAAACCATATGGAAACTAAAGTGGATTGGCATGATGGCTGCTACAAGAGCTACTGTCTTAGCTGTGTTAGTTGAGGACATGATTAGCTGCAGAGAAAGAGTAGAGATGAGTCTAATATGCCCCTATTTATGGCATTCATAGCGTAAAAAAGGAAATTTTTTGCAAATTTTGCCATGAAGAATTGTCCATCTTTCAGCCATCTTGCATCACCTAGCAACCTTTCAGCAGGTGCGCTACACCTTGATTGGATTAGAACAGTCAGAACATGTTCTGAGGAACATGGCACAGTCTTTGGAAATACTCCATTGACCTAGAACATGTTCGGAGTGTTCGGAGTAGCAAAAGGAATACACCCTCTGTATGAGTGTTTTTGACTTGGACATTTTACATAAGTGTTTCTGAAACGGCATTTTACATGAGAGTTTTGAAATGATATATCTTACGTGTGTCTTTCTCAGAAGGAAGTTTCATGTGACTGGGAAATATGTGTGGTCTAACTAGGGATTGTATAGAGTATTTCATAACGAGACTAAACAAATTAGTGTTTCCAAACAGGACTTTGTCTCGCATGCTTAAAACTGGGACATTATCTTGAGTGCTTTTGTAAAGGACACTTTATATGACTGTTTTGACTGGTACATTGGGGCAATGTATTTGAAGTAATTATATCACATAATGGCACAAAATACCTGAGTGTTTCTGACCAGGCCTGCCTTGTATGCTTTGAACCAAGACATTTTTCTTTTCTTTAGTGTTTCTGGAAAGGACACTTTACATGACTATTTAAGACTGGTACATTGTGGTAATGTTTTTAGTATCTCAGAATTGACATAAAAACATGAATGTTCCTAACTATGACTTGCCTTGTATGCTTTGGACTGGTTTTAGCGTTCCGATAATAATATTTTACATGTCTTTTATGGAGGGGACATTTTACAGGACTTTTTCTGACTAGGACTCTTTACGGTTTGAGAGACCTCCTTCTGAACAATCTATAGGACTGTTGGACATTTCTATTAGCTCAATATAGATTGCTGCTGTCTGTCAAGAGCTACACTGAATCCAATAAATTTCTTTCGCAACTTAATCTAGAGAAATCAGAAATCAATATATTTCTGTTATGTCTTTCAACTCCAATCGTATACTATATAATTGTACATGTATGTGAAAAGTGTGAACTTTTAACCATTACCACACAATCCCTACTTTTGACAACCCTGAGAAAGAAGCCTTTAGAAAACACTGTGGGAAAAGGAGAAAATGCTGGTAACCAGCATTTTCTCCTTTTCCCACAATGTTTTCTACCCTTCGCAAAACAAATTTCAAATTTTCTGTTCCTTTTATTTTGTCATCTGCAAATGCTTTCAATTTGGACAAATGTAAAACTTTGTCCTTTGGTAATGAGGTAGAGAAAGAGTTCAAGTGGTAACATGTAGGACTCATTAGCTGGAGACCTTGGGTTTGAGCCTCACTGGACCAACTAGGTTTTTTGTGGCAGTGTTTGTGGGGCAGCACACTTCAGGGCCCTAGCTCATTACTGATGGAATCCAGAAAATACATGAATATGTGAGCTGTTGCTATGATATGACAGAAATTGTGTTGGAAGTGGTATCAATCAATCAATCAATCAGTCAATCAATCAATCAATCAATCTGTCAGTCAATCAATCAATACCGAACTGTACCAATATCGAGCAATCAATCAACTTACCAATGAACTAACCAGTCAACTAATCAATCAGTCAATCAACCAGTCAGTGGCTGTAAATGGGTAGAAAACAATGCAGGAAAAGGAGAAAAAATGCTAGCAACCAGCATTTTCTCATTTTCCCATTGTGTGTTGAGAGGGCTTCTAATTGCATTTGTTAAAAAGTAAGGGTTGTGTGGTAAAGGGTTATTGTATAAGCTAATGTATTACATCTTTAACTCATTACCAAATGACAAAACTTTAGAATAGTCCAAATTGAAAGCAATGTAGCTCAAAATTTGAAATGTCTTTTAGGAAGGGTAGAAAACATTGTGGGAAATGGAGAAAATGCTGGTTACCAGCATTTTCTCCTTTTCCCTCAATGTTTTCTAAAGGCTTCTTTCTCAGGGTCGTTAAAAGGTGGGATTGTGTGGTAAAGAGTCAAGACATGATGAAATTTCAGACTTGTATAAATTGAAAGCTTCAATTTTTCAGAACAACTTTAATGAAATGTTTCTCAGAGAGTAGGAATTCTCTTTGAAATGGGTAGAAAACTTTATGGGAATGGGAGATAAAAGTTTGTTACCAGCATTTTCTCCTTTCCCCACGATATTTGTAAAAGGTCTCTTTCTTAGAGTGATAAAACAGCAGATTGTTATGTAAAAGGTAATGTCAGGATTTTAGTAAAAATGCAATTCAAACAGTTGTGTTTGTCTCGAAAAGGGTAGAAAACATGGTGGGAAAAGGATGGAATGCTGGTTGCCTACATTTTCTCCTTTCCCCCACAATATTTTCAAAAAGTCATTCTAAGCATTGCAAAACTGGGGATTGTTCGATTAAGGTTAAGGTCAGGCAAAAGTGCAGACAATTTATTGGTCTGATGATCTTGGGTGGGAAGACAGATATTGGTCCTGTTAACCCTTTTCACAATCTGAAGTTTTGATAACCCTGAGGTAGAAAGCTTAGAAATAATTGTGGAAAAAAGAGAAAATGCTGGTTACCTGCCTTTTCTCTTTTTGACTGCAATGTTTTCTACCTAATCAAAGATAGTTTTAATCATTTGAGTGACAGTCGATTTGTTGTGTGCAAATATATTCAGTTTAATCAATACAACTGTTGTTGTTTGATAAAGGCAACATTGACTGCATGCAGACGAGTCTTTTTCAGTCCTGTAGCAAAGTACCTCTAACCTTTTAATACACAATCCTGGGTGTTAAAGACCTGAAGAATTAACCCATTACCACACAATTCCTACTTTTGGCACCTCTGAGAAAGAAGCCTTTGGAAAATACTGTGGAAAAAGTAGAAAATACTGGTAACCAGCATTTTCTCCTTTTCCCATAATGTTTTCTACCCCTCCCAGACCAAATTTCAATTTTTCAATCACCTTATTTTGTCGTCTGCAAATGCTTTCAATTTGGACTAGTCTAAAATTTTCTCATGTGGTAAAGAGTTTAGGCTTTTGAAAACATTTGAAAACATTGTGGAAAAAGGAGAAAATGCTGTTTACCAGCATTTTCTCCTTCCCCCACAATATTTTGTATCACTCCAAAGTATGATTCCTTTGCTTATGATCGATTCAATTTGTTGTCTGTCAAGGCTTTTGATTTGGCCAAGTTTCAAGTGTGGTTTGGTAGAAGGGTTAAAAGCATTGCTTGATATTGATGAAATGTGTATAAATAGCATTTCTACATGTTGCATTTCACATGTATTTGGCCTCTTGTACAAAACAGTAGCTTTATTGGCCCTTTACTTTAGATTTCTAAATATTATGGAAAAAGGAGAAAATGGTGATAGATCTTTTTTATTACATGAAGTCAATAATACTTAACCCTTTACCACACAATCCAGATTTTAAATGACCCTGGGGATCCAATTGGCAACATGTTTTGGTTTTATTGGGTTGTTAGCTAAGAGACTGAGCTCCTACCAAATTACCCCTAGTAAAAATAGGTGGGTGTGGTCAACCATTGAGGGGGGTTGATAAAATGCCGCCTTCTGATATGAACAAATCATTGATGTTTGATAGGTGCTTCAATTTTACATAAAAACATTCTTCCCAATTCATAAATGTTATTGATAATTCTGCTTTCAGCCATATGTAAAACAATTCAAAAGAGGCTAACTGTTTTCATCATTTCTGTTCATATTAGACAATACAAACAAAATATTCAAATATATCCCAGTGCCTCTTACGCCGTCTATCTTTTTTAAAGATATCTTTTGTTTACAGAAGGGAATGCTCCAAGGTTATTTTATCTCAAACTAGTTGTTTGCCACACAGACTTCTTATTTTTCTGTCAATGCCAATTAAGTATGTACATGATGCACTCATTTTATAAAGCTTTGTGGCAAAACAGGACCATTATATATAGCCCTCTTGTTTAAAGCACTCATTTGCAGTAAGGAGCTGGCTGTTTGATGTAATGACTAATATGTCAAAGGCTCTACAAGATTTGAAAGGAAGTGAAGTATGTGTCAATCCATATAGTATGTTACAAAACAATATGGGTAGGGGGTTGGGGTTAGCTCAGGTGAAAGAAAGGTAGCTAGAAAGATAGCTGTAAAAGGAGAGTTAGTGAGAGAAGACTTTGCATTAAAATGCCCTTGAAGCCAAATACTTTTACTCTGGTTGACATGTTTGATGGTCTAAAGTTCACATCTTTCTTACAAAGTCTAAACTGTATACCCTATCCTCTGGCAGAATCAACTGGACAAATCCAAATGTTTTCAATGTTCAGGTTGATCTTGTCCACACTGTCTCAGTAGAGCAGACAGTGTAAACTTTTCTGTTTACCATGTGACAAAATTTTAGACTGGTGCAAATTGAAAGCACTTGCAGATGACAAAATAAACATAACTTAAAAATTGAAATTTGTTTTCAGCAGAGTAGAAAACATCATGGGAAAAGGAGAAAATGCTGGTTACCGGCAAAAGCATCTATCTCGGGATCGTAAAAACCAAAGATTTGTGTGATGTCATTTTTGATGTCATTTTGTACGTTTTTCATGGAAGTGAATGGGTTTTGTGGATATTACCATGAGTGCATCTATGAATGGTTTTGCCTCATCTGATCTGTATTTCATAAACGTTATGTTACGTGATAAAAAGATTCTGACATTTGTTGGCTTTTGAGATAAAAATTATTAAACTTGCCATGGAAAAATGTAATTGAGCTCGCCAAAGGCTCTTTTAATAACATTTTCCTGTAATTGTTTGATAAAATTCTATCTCAAAAGCCAACTCATGTCAGAACAGATATGTCTGTTACAGAACTACCTTTTGGACTATCAAATAATCAAGTTTGTGGGAAAAATGCAAATCATGCCAACGGATTATATCCCACAAATATTTGACCACATAGAGCAGGGATCAGTTGTCTGCGCATGTCATATTCATTGAAGATTCGACCTGTCTGCTATAATGCATGTGCCATCCCCCCAATACATGGGAAAAGTAGGGCTTATACCAAGCATTTGCAGACAACAAATTAAATTTTGGTCAAAAGGATTAATATTGTCTTTGAAAAGCAAGAAAACATCACCAGGAATTTGAAAAAATGGTTCTTGCCTTGAAAGTCTTCCTTTTCTGATATGACCTGCAATATATGAAAAGGGGAATTCCTACATTTGCGTAAAGTGTCGTCACTTTACGACTACATTAGATTTTGTCCCACAGCAGACTTGCTCAAAACAGGAAATTGCGTAAAAACAAGAGTTGTTTCGGATTAGCCTGCATGGAGTGTGTAGGCTTGTCTGAAACAACACTTTCTGCGAATGTCTGAATGCCCCTTTTCAGGTGTTGCAAGCCATATTGTCAGTGACAGCCTTTTTGCTACGGTTGTTAAAACTTGGGATTGTTTGGTAAAGGGTTAACTCTTAAGCATTTGCAGACGACAAAATATAAGTACTGAAAAATTGAAATTTGTTCTAGGAAGGGTAGAAAACACTGTGGGAAAAGGAGAAAATGCTGGTTACCAGCATTTTCTCCTTTTCCCACAGTGTTTTCAAAAGGCTTCTTTCTCAGAGATGTCAAAAGTAGGGATTGTGTGGTAATGGGTTAAATAGGTACTGTGACTTTTGATTGTTTTTCTGGAAGTCATGTTTAGTTGTAAAACACTTTTATGATGAAATGCAAGAAAAAGGGTAGAAAATACTGTATAAATGTGTCCCATGATGTTTTAAAAAAAACAACTTTTCCTCAAAGTCATTCATCTCTTTACCAGAATGATGAAATTTCAGACTTGTCCAAATTTATACCATTTGCAGATAGCAGTATAAACATGTCTGGCATTTGGCATTGACAAATCAGAAAAGATTGTGAAAGTAGATTTAGCAGCATTATTTCCTTTTCCTGCAATGTTTTCAAAAGCTTTCTACCTCAGCGTCATTAGGACTCAGGATTGTGTGGTAAAGGTTTAAACACAAGATCGAGGTAAAATGTTTGAAGATTTATTATGCCCTAAAGTGAGTATGATGGACAGAATAATTTATCTGTGCAGTGGTTTGTATTTACCTTTAGCCGTTGACCAAAAGTCCAAAGTCAAGCCAGAGGAAGATGCCCTCAGAAAACATTGTGGGGAAAATGAGAAAATTATTTTAAAGGTGGCCCTTCAGATTTTGGGATGAAAATTTTACAAAAATACAAAAAGATCATCCTTATACTCCTATAGCCTTTTAATTTGCGTTCATAAAACCCCAGTAGTCGAAAACTATCTGATAACACGAGAAATTAGAGATTTATTACGGACCAGGTTGACATCAACGGGAGACACGTTCTATTTTTAGATTATCAATTCTCTCATTTAAATACAGGAAAACACAGACAAAGTTTCAAACATCATCCGTCCGAAGAAGACATTATGGAAATATTATTATTACATGTTTGTTATGTAATGGAATTTAAGCGTTATTAGTCACATGCCAGTCACTTGACATTCGACAATGCTTTATTGATTTTTGGCAGGAAATCTAAAAATAGCTTAAGAGGCTACGTAGCCTTTTAAGGGAATACCATAAAAATTTTTTTTTCGTAATTTTATGATTCTTAATTATTGATGATTTGTATTGTTTTTTAATATAAATTTCAACGATATATATTTTTTTTCAATTTGGTGTGATATGAAAATTCTAAATACCCACCTTTAACCAGCATTATCTCTTATTTCCACGCTTTTTTTACCTTATCAAAAACAAGTCCAATCATTTAACCCATTACCACACAATCCCTACTTTTGATGCCCCTGAGAAAGAAGCCTTTAGAAAACATTGTGGGAAAAGGAGGAAATGCTGGTAACCAGCATTTTCTCCTTTTCCCACAATGTTTCCTACCCTTCACAAATCAAATTTCAAATTTTCAGTCACTTTAATTTTGTCGTTTGCAAATGCTCTCAATTTGGACGAGTCTAAAATATTGTTGTTTGGTAATAGGTTAACTCTTTACATAGTGAAAAATTTTAGGCTCGTCCAATTTGAAGTTTGAAAAATTGAAATTTGTTTTGGGAAGACAGAAAACATTGTGGGAAAAGAATAAAATGCTGGTTACCAGCATTTTCTTCTTTTCTCACAATGTTTTCAAAAGGTTTCTCTTCAAGGTCGTGAAAACCAGGGATTGTTTGTTAAAGGGTTAAAAACAATTAATTTGTTCTGTGCAACTGCTTTCAATTTTGAAAAAAGTGTTTTGTATGATAATGGGATAATATGGTTAAATTTACTTTCAGTTTTTCATCTTTCTAGATTTTGAAAAAAAAACACTGTTTAAATCTTTACTAAAGACACAATGTAAGATTCATCCACATTGCAAGCATTTGCAGACTTTGCTCTAATGAGGGGATTTGTCCAAGAATTGTGAGAAAAGGAAAAAGAAGCAGGTTACCTAAGCATTTCTCCCTTTTCTTACAATGTTTTCTGAAGCTTTCTATGGCAGGGTTAAACAAAACTGAAGATTGTGTAGTACAGGGGTTAATCTTATACCACACTATTCAAATTTTTAACAGCCCTGAGATAGAATGCTTTTGAAAACATAGTGGGAAAAGGAGAAATGCTGGTAACCAGCATTTTCTCCTTTTCCACTTTGTTGTCTACCTCCTGAAAAAAAATTGAAACTTTTGAAACCAATGTATGTTGTTGTCTGCAAGTGCTTTGGATATGGATGTGTCCAAATATTGGTATGTAATACTCAGGTTTGATAGCATATACTTTGTCTTTTCAGCTAAGCCAAGATGATGCAGCATGTAAGTGTTCTCCATTATGCTAGCAGTCTCCATCTATTTAACCCATTACCACACACCACGACCCTGAGAAAGAAGCCTGTAGAAAACAATGTGGGGAAAGGAGAAAATGCTGGTAACCAGCATTTTCTCCTTTTCCCACAATGTTTTCTACCTTTCACAATACAAATTTCAAATTTTCAGTCACTTTTATTTTGTGGTCTGCAAATGCTTTTGATTTGGACCTGCCTAAAATATTGTCGCTGGGTAATGAGTTAATAAACAATGCTTTGACAAAGGGGGAGGTTAATACTTTACAATGCCATTACAACTTTTATTGACTCTAAAGAAGAAGCCTTTGAAAATATTTTTGTAAAGGAGAAAATGCTGGTAAATAGCATTCTCTCCTGGTCTCACACTGTTTTCTAACCTTTAACCCTTTACTCCTTAGATATTCATTTCTACGCACTGCTTGTAGAAGCCTTTGGAAAACATTTTTGCAAAAGGTGAAATTATTGTGACAAGCAATTTCACCTTCTGTCACAATGTTTTCTATACTATCAAAAGGTGTCATATACACATAAGAAACTGCTTCATCCTTGCTGTTATTTAGGGTCAATTAGAGATACCGTAGAAATGCCTTATGGGGTAATGGGTTAATAGAAAAACCCATGTGTTGGATAACTTTTGATTTGTCATCTGCATAATTATGCTTTCAACTTAAGCATGTGATAAAGAGTTGATGCATGTCTGTGATACATTATACCAAGCTATTCATCACATCATCATTGGTCCGTAAGATACAATTTGTCCAACAACTGAGTACAGAGGTAGAATGGTCTGTAGACAAGCAGAAAATTAACCCAGAGCAAGAAGTATGGACCAAGGTCGGCCTGCACAGACTGCGCAGGCTGACCTTGATCAGTAATTTTTGCAGACAGATTGAAAGCCATTTTGGCAGAGAATGGAATTTGAATTGGTCTTCACCAAACAGCAAAAGTTAAAACTTGTCTAGAATGAAAGCATTTACAGACAAGATATAGAAATTGTCTCAAATGCTAGAAATTGTAGCTTGAAATGATATCAAAACATTGCTGGCAAAGAAGGAAACATTGTCTGCCAGTGTTTTCTCTTCCTGTCTTAACCTCATAATCAAAATGTAGACTGCCAAAAAATGAGCATTTGTAGAGGACTATGTAATTGTGGCTCAAGTTTTGAAAGTTGTTTCTTAAAAGGTAGAAAACATTGCGGGAAAGATTTTTTTTTTGTCACCAGTTGATTGTTTCGTATTTAACCCTTTACCACACGTCAGAATTTTAGACCTATTCAAATTGAAAGCATTTGCAGATGATAATTTCATAGTGGCTAAATTATGCATTTATTTTTTGGTAGATTAGAAAACTTTGTGGGAAAAGGAGAAAATGGTGGTTACCAGCATTTTCTCCTTTTCCCACAATGTTTTCAAAAGGCTTTTTCCTCAGGATGGTTTAAAGTCTTCATTGTGTCGTAAAGGGTTAAGTGTTGTTTGAAGTATGTTTCATGGTGGAACATCTGCAACATCTTTCCTAGACAATTTTCAGTGTTTAAATCACATTTGATTTGTTTTATGCAGATGCTTATAGCATGAAAATGTCTAAAATCTTGTAGTTTGTATCGGACTATGTAAATAATTCTAAGTATATTCTCTTGTGGTAAAGAGTTGTTAAGTTTATTATTTTGAAGTTTAAGGCCAGCTTTACCACAGGATATTAGTCCCTTTAGTTCTTTTGCACTTTTGTTCTATTTTTTCCATTTGGCAACTTGCCAGGCTAGTTCACTAAAATTTTAGAATACAAATGATGTGGTGTATAATTATGAATGATACATTTAAGCAGAGCTCCAGATAGAGGGAGTGATTTTGATTTAATAAATAAAGATATTAATTAGGGATGGCAACGAGTATCCATTTTAATACTCGAGTACTCGGTCATTCTTCCGATCGAGTACTTGGTTACTCGGACGATTTTTACTCGAGTCTACATTTTATACTGAAATGTCAAAAAAAGATCGTTTTTTTTTTTCACAAAGAATTGGGACGGTGAGAATCTATTCATCAAAAAAAAAAATTCAATTCGTTTGATACCCTTTGTTTACAAGCAATTATTTCGCGTAGTCTCATTTCTTCACGTGTAACGTCAAAAGCATGCTTCCCAACCCTCCCGATCTCAAAGAGACTTTCCAGATTTCAAGACCAAAAAATCTGATCACCTGACAGACTACTTAAACGCAAATTCAAAAAATGTCGGATATATCGGTATAAAGGGTGTGATAATCTTGTATCCAAAAACATAAAATGTACATACATCCGAAGTTGCCATAGAGTTAAATGCATACATTTCACAGTCAATCTGGTTCGTTGTTTATAAATAGAAATAAGGTACAGTAATCTAATCTAACCAAGTTTTACCGATCGAAGATCGACGAACAAATAAAATTGAGAACGGGGCGAGTAGGTGCTTGTCAGAGTGGAATTTACGTCAATCACCTCACGTAGGCAGGTAAATTATATATAGAGAATTTACCAAAAAAGCTAAATAACGATCCCCATCGCGATCCCAGGGCACAGACAAAAATGAGTGACAAGTTAATCATCATCGAAAACAATAGGAAAAAGCGAAGTTTTTTCACTGTTTAGTGCACAAATTGACCCCTGGAATTCCAATCTGTCTAAAAATAGACCAACCTGCAAGGTTTATTGCAATCAATGGCGTAGCAATCTTTTAATATTTTAGGCGATCACATACATGTAATTATCATAATTATTTTCCTCCCAAATTAGATCACATTAGTCGGCCTCTGAATAACCCAAATTGCGAAAACTTTAATGATTAGCAATTAGCGTAAGCGGCATAACGATATATGCGACATAATATTGTTGTTTATTACAAACACATGTCAAATTGTGAATTGTCTAGCTACTTTCGCACCTTTGCAGCGATCTTTGATGACATTTAATCGGCTGCAGTGTTTGTTTTGCAATGAAATTTTCCTCGGGAAGCAAAATGGTACTTTAAAAAAAAAAAAACAAGTACTCGAGTGTCAATTTCTGTAATCGATACTCAGACGTTCGATCGAGTACTCGGTTAACCGGTTACTCGTTGCCATCCCTAATATTAATTATTATCCACTAAACCCTGTGTTATGGGTACTCATTAGAATCGTCTCATCGAGATGATTCTAATGAGTACCCACTACATAGGGTTAGGAAGAGAATTAATGAATTTAGAATGCCATCACTCCCTCTTATCTAGAGCTCTGATTTAATTCATTACATGACTTTGTATCTTACTAAACCTGAGTTTTAGCAACCCTGATGAAATGACTAGAAAACATTGTTAGGAAGGGAGAAAATGATTAGCACTTATTTCTTAGTTTCCACAATGTTTTCTACGTTGTCAAGGATAGATTCTATCATTTATCCCACATTAAATTTGTCGTCTGCTAATTCTTTCAATTTGGACAAGTCTAAAATTTTGTCATCTGGTAAAGTAAAAGTATGTATCTCTTGTACAATTTACTGCATGTAATTTTATGTGTGCATATAATTGTTATACAGTGTGTAATTTTGACTTTACCCTTTCACTACACAAATCTATGTGTTAATGACTTTTGGTAAGAATACAGTTGAAAACATTCAGGGAAAAGGAGAAAATGCTGGTAACCCTTTCCCGCAATGTTTACTGATATTTCGGAGACAAAATCATCAATTAAACCATGTTTGATTGTGTTGTTTGCCAGTGCTTTCAATTTTGATGTCTTATATTTTATTGTTTGGTCAGTTTAGATAATAAAAAATCTCTATTCTTCTTTAAAGTGCATGCTGCCATTATTGCCATAAATGAGGCCATTGAATCAAAAGATACAGCTGAAATAATGTCTGCCCTTGGCAACCCAGCAGCCATGTTGCTAGGTATCAATGGTGATCTTCAAGAGGATTACACAGAAACCTTGTACCAGGCTAAACAAACCAAGGCCGAAAACTCTAAGAATAAAGTAAGTAACCAGGGGTTGTATTCACAAACTATTCTAAATTAACTATACTGTGGCAAATAAGGGTTTAACCCCTTACCAAACAATCCCTTGTTTTTATGACCCTGAGATAGAAGTCGTTTGAAAACATTGTGGGAGAGGAGAAAATGCTGGTGACCAGCATTTTCTTCTTTTCCCACAATGTTTTCTTCCCTGCTGGAAACAAATTTCAATTTTTGAGTAACGTTTAATTTGTCATCTGCAAGTGGTTTCAATTTGGACCAGTCTAAAATTTTGTCGTTTGGTTAACCCATTACCAAACAATCCCTACTTTTGACGCCCCTGGGAAAGAAGCCTTTAGAAAACATTGTGAGAAAAGGAGAAAATAATGGTAACCAGCATTTTCTCCTTTTCCCACAATGTTTTCTACCCTTCACAAAACAAATTTCAAATTTTCAGTCACTTTTATTTTGTCGTTTGCAAATGCTTTCGATTTGGACAAGCCTTAAATATTGTCGTTTGGTAATGGGTTAAGAGTTATGGAGTTAAGTGAATGGGTTTTTGTTTTCATGGAGTTATAAAAATAAACCTATTCATACTGTATGAAACCGTGAAGCTGGTCCTTTGACAAGCTGAAAATTGACCCATTCCAAAAAGTTTTGGCCCTGGTTAGCCTGCCAAATCTGGATTACTTTCTTTTTACAAAGCATGGCTTGAATTCATGTGGAATTTTGAATTTTCAGACAAGCCATCTGATTTGCTAAGATTCTGTCTTGCAGCAATAAAGATGGCTTCTCTTAGAACACTTAACCCATTACCAAATGACAACATTTTAGGCTTGTCCAGATCAAAAGCATTTCCAGATTACAAAATAAAAGTGACTGAAATTTCGAAATTTGTTTTGTGAAGGGTAGAAAACGTGGAAAAAGGAGAAAATGCTGGTTACCAGCATTTTCTCCTTTTCCCACAATGTTTTCTAAAGGCTTCTTTCTCAAGGTTGTCAAAAGTAGGGATTCTTTTTAAAGCATTTGCAGACGATGAAATAGAATGATGTGACTCAAAAATTGAATTTTTATACGGGAAGGGTAGAAAACATTGTAGGAAAAGGAGAAAATGCTAGTTACCAGCATTTTCTCCTTTTCCTATAATGTTTTCAATTGCTTTCTTTCTCATGGTCGTTAACAGTCAGGATTGTGTGGTAAAAAGTTAAGATGGAATTTATCTTTGATAGGGTAGAAAACACTGTGAGGAAAAGAGAAAAATGCTAATTACCAGCATTTTCTTCTTTCTCTTCAATATTTTCAAAAGACTTCTTTGTCGAAGTTGTTAACAGTAGGTATTGTTAGCTACAGGATTAATTTTTCCATACATTTGACTTTCAGCAAAACAAGCAAGAAGATACAAAGGAGTTTGATGTCTATGATGAGATGTTAACTCAGGCTGAAATTCAAGGGAATCTGAACAAAGTTAACAGTAAGTACCCTACAGTTTGTCAGCTCTGCAAGTGCTGGTAGAAAAATGAACTGTAAAACTAGTATTAACTTTTTACCAGACAACAAAATTTTAGCCTTGTCCAAATGGAAAGCAGTTGCAGACGACAATTTCAAATGGTCAAACATTTCTTTGTTAGGACAGGAAACATTGTGGGAAAAGGAGAAAATGCTGGTTAACAGCATTTTCTCCTTAACCAGCATTTTCTCCTTTTCCCACAATGTTTTCAAAAGGCTTTTTTCTTCAGGGTCGTTAAAAGTCAGCATTGTGTCGTAAAGGGTTAAAGTAGCCGACTTTGATACAGTTTGTCGGATTTTATTTTTCTGCCACTGCAGTCAAAGATTTTTTTATAAGCTAACAATTTCCAAACCATATGATGGATTTGGTTTAAATTTGATAGGATTATAGATTGGAGTCCAAACTTTTTTCAGCCCAGCTCACACCCACTATTTTAAGGTCATGATCATAGATTTAGGTAGATATTAACACCAAAGTCTTATGGTTAGGTTTTTTGTTAAAAAACTCACATTTTCCAAACCACATGATAGATCTGGTTCATATTTGTTATGATAGAGATAGGTCCAAAGTTTTGTAGCCGGGTACAGGTATTTGGTGTATGTAACCCAGGATGTGGATGGCTACCGCTTAGGCACCTCGAGAACGTTTCACAATGCTTCTCTGTCTCCAGAATTTGGGCCAAATTCTTAATTTGGAGGGGGTATTAGTAGCCTGGTACAGGTATTTGGTGATATATCATGTGGTTTGGTAGCTCAGTTGGTTAGAGTGCAGGATACCATTGATTGAGGGATTCGTGGACGAATCTTCATGTGGCGGGGAAGTATGTAGTATACTGGTCTAACCCATGGATAGATGTAAAGGTATAATGTAGCCGGGCACAGGTATTTGGTGATATATCGTGCGGCTATATCGACATGTGGTTAGAGTGCAGGAACGGTATTCCTGAGGCCCTGGGTTCAAATCCTGGTCGAGATGTGATATTTTTTCACTGCCTGTAACATTTGGCGCCCAACGTAAATAACCCATGATGTGGATGGCTACTGCTTAGGCACCTTGAGAATATTTCACAATGTTTCTCTGTCTCCAGAATTTGGGACAAATTCTAAATTTGGAGGGGGTATATGTAGCCGGGTACAGGTATTTGGTGATATATCGTGTGGCCGTATCGACATGTGGTTCGGTAGCTCTGTTGGTTAGAGTGCAGGAATGGTATTCCTGAGGCCCTGGGTTTGAATCCCTGTTGAGCCGCGATAATTTTTCACCACCTGTTACATTTGGCGCCCACCGGGCAAACTATGCTGGTTTGGGAAGGTTCTTGTCAGGTTGTCTTTTCTAGATGAAAAATATCTAGGCATTACCATGGAGCTGTCTGCATGGTTGTAGTCCTTATGAGAGGACTTTGATATGGCATGCAACATGCAAAAAGGGGCATTCAGGCTTTTGTGCAAAGAAGGGAACATATGTCAAAAGGACAGAAAACCTTCAGAATCCTTTTTTTTTAAGTTCAATTAGTTCTGTTCCTCAAATCAAACTTTCTCTACATAATGTCATAAAAAAAAATCAGGACTCGTGTTCATACTCACATGCTTCAACTTTTTACAACACAGTCCCGACTTTAATGACTCTTAGAAAGAAAGCCTTTGAAAACATTGTGGGAAAAGGAGAAAATACTGGTAACCAGCATTTTCTCCTTTTCCCCTATATGGTTTCCACCTGTCTGAAATCAAATTTCAATTTTTCATTCATATTTATTTTTGTCATCTGCAAATGCTTTCAATTTTGACAAGTCCAGAATTTAGCGTTTGGTAAAAAGTTAAGCTAATGACAATGTATTTTTCAGCCACCCACACCCTCTCAGCTCTGAATAATGCTTTACTAAAAGCAGACAAATCTACATTGCTTCAGATGTTGAAATCGTCTCATCTGGGTATCAAAAATGTCAAAGATGAAAACCTTGACTTCTATGTTTCTAGGCTAGAGGAAGCTCTTAAGGAGAAGAAGGTAAGAATAAATCAGGGCCCGTATTCACCAACCATTCTTGAGAATATTCTTAGGCTTATTCTTCAGAATTTTGCCAATGTGAAAGTAACAGAACGTCTGATTGGCTAAACCGGATGGTTTAGCCAATCAGACGTTCTGTTACTTTCACAGTCAGGAAATCTTGAAGAATAAGATAAAATCTGCTGCACTTGAACTCTTTACCAGATTGTTAAACTTTAACCAGTTACCATACAGTCACAGGTTTTAACGACCTTGAAGAAGAGGGCTTTTGAAAACATTGTAGGAATAAGAAGAAATGCTGGTAACAAGCATTCCCAAAATGAATTTCAATTATTAAGTCACATATAAAGATGCCCGTCTACAGCCGGTGAGCAAAAACGCTGTTGAATTTCAAACAATTTAGGATGGTACAGAAATCAATCCTTTGTGTAAACATGGATAAGTTACAGGCATATGTGGTGTAATTGAAAAAAAGAAACAGGGAGATTTGTATTAGAAACAGAACATTGGTCAGAAGAAAAGTGGCTGACGATCGAAGCTGTAAACGATTGCGGTGCGATTGCAGAAATTTATGGTTGGTTTCTGCCAAGAGTCTGATATGGTGTAATTTGCATATAGCCTGAGACCTAAGTGTGAAAATCGAGGCTGGAACAGAGAAGCATCCTTTTTCCTGTATTTACCGTATCAGATGCAGGGCAAGGTCAAATATAGTCATGTGACAGAAAGCATGATCATCATAGAATCTACCCGAGTGTATAACGGTTATCGAAATTCAGAAACCGGAAAAGACAAGTCTGTTTACATTGAAGGCTGCAACTCAGCGAAATGCATTTTCTATCGACTGTAATCTAAGCAGTCTTGCAACTGTCAGGCGCAATATTTGGCACAAAGATAGATGAATGACTATATTTTGATGGAATAAAGACAAAATGAGTTGAAACTGGCTGAAAATGAGTATTAGGGTCTCTTTAATGTTGTTTTCTGCAAATGCTTTCAGTTTGGACAAATTTAAATTTTTCATTTGGTAAGGGATTAAATTTGGGCAGATTGAAAAGATTTTCAGATCAAAAATAAGACGTGGCTCAAATTCAAAGCTTGTCTGTGGAATGGTACAGAAAAACATTGTGGTAAAAAAGCTTTTCTGCAGGGTCCATAATTCTGTACCACACAATCCAAGTTGTAACAAGGAAGGCTTTTGAAACACAGAGGGAAGAGGAGAAAATGTTGGTAACCATCATTTTCTCCTATTCCTAGTATGTTTTCTAATCCATAAAAATCAATTTTCATCATTGGCCCACCTCTAAATTGTCCTCTGCACCTTTAAATTGTCCTCTGCCAATGTTTTAATTCTGACTAGTCCAGAAGTTTGTCATTTGGTCAAGAGGTTTTTTTGATGCCAAAGGATTGATCTTAACTTTGGACAACACCACAGTCTAAATTGCTTTGTGTCAATTTTGCTTTATCTTTAATCAAATGACAAAATTTTTGACTGCTCTTAACTGAATCTAAATGGAGACCACAGATTAAATTCCTACTTTTAAACACCCTAAGAAAGAAAGCCTTTGAAAACTTTGTGGGAAGAAGGAGAAAATGCTGGTAACCAGCATTTTCTCCTTTTCCCCACAATGTTTTCTACCCTTTCCATTGCAAAATTTAATTTTTGATTCACATTTATTTTGTTGTCTGCAAATGCTTTCAATCTGGACTAGTCCAAAATTTTGTTGTTTGGTAAAGAGTAAAGGATTTACCCCATAGGACCATGCTCGAATGAAATTTGAAAAATACTGTGAAAAAAGAAGTGCTTGTAAACTTTATAACATTTTTGACACAGTTATGCCCCTTTTCAGCTTGAAACTTTCATGGAATATCAAATTACATGTACTTATCATAGTAACTGCAGCTAGGCGTTGGCAATGCCACACTCTTGTCAGTCTTTAGGATAACTTCATTGGTCATTACATGAATATCTTTTATTTAATACAGAACAACAATGGAGAAGATGTGACTCTAGACAAAGAGGACATACAGCAGGCTGTCAATGCGGCTAATCTGGATGCTGACACAGAATATCAGAGTAAGATTGTTTACCAGTCTATAAAAATTCAGACTGATCCATAGTGAAACAATATATATAGGCTATTTTAAATGTAGGTCATACAGTGGGAATGTCTTAACCCATTTCCAAACGAAAAAATTTCAGTCTGGTCCAAATTGAAAGCATTTGCAGACAACAAAATAAAAGTGACTGAAAATTTGAAATTTGTTTTGTGAAGGATAGAAAACATTGTGGGAAAAGGAGAAAATGCTAGTTACCAGTATTTTCTCCTTTTCCCACAATGTTTTCCAAAAGCTTCATTCTGAGGGGCGTCAAAAGTAGGGATTGTGTGGTAATGGGTTAAAAGGAGTTGAAAACATTTAACCCATTAACTAACTACAAAATTTTAGACTGTTCCAATTTCATAGCATTTGCTTTCAATAAAGAATTTCGTCCTCAAATAGTGAAATCTAGCTTTGATAGGATTGAAAACATTGTGGGAAAAGAAGAAAATGCTGGTTACCAGCATTTTTTCCACATCCACCAATGCCTTCAAAGACTTTTTTCTCAGGGTTAACAAAAAAAGAGGTCCATACACTTGTAGTTGTTAGATGCTGCTTTGGTTGAGCTGGTCCTCCCAGACTTATTGGAATGGCCTTTGGCAAGGCAGTGTAGACCTCTGGCCACCCTAGGACAGGTGACATCCTCAAAAGTCATGACTGAGTGTTCTGTCACATTAGCATGACTATAACCTTTGATAGTAGCTTTTAACTCTTTAATACACAATCCTGACTTTTAACAGCTCTGAGAGAGAAGCTAGAAGGCATCGTGGGAAAAGGAGAAAATGCTGGTAACAAGCATTTTATTTTTTCTCAAAATTTTCTACCAATCAAAGTAAGAAATTGTCATATTTACAAGATTGAATTTGTTATCTGAAGATGCTTTGGATTTATCATTTGGTAAAGAGTATAAAAAAATGCACTCAAACAGAGAAAAAAAAACCCAAACAAATAAATATTGAAGAGCTCTGATGGTCATAATTTTTTTTTATTATTTCCTTCCTGTAAAGGTAAGGGGAACATAATATAGGCCTTAACATAAATGTTATATTGTCGAAAATGACATATAAAACACTATTTAAACTAGGAATCTTGTATCCTCTGCACAGAGAGACTTGCAGTAACAAACGTCAATCAAGCTGTAGAAACTAGTGATCAACCATTACTGATGAAAACACTGCAACATCCCCGCTCCCAGCTCCCTGAAGTATTCGAGTTTGCTGGTCCCCTGTACTTGGAAGAGTTTAAAGCTATGAGAGAGGACAAAGAAGGAGACTTGGATTACCAGGAGATTCTTGCAACAGTTAGGGGTAAGTGTCCAATGGAAACCTGAGGGCCATTCTTAGTTTCATTCTTAGACTTATTCTTTATTTAGAAAGTAACCCAAATTCTGATCGGCTAAATCAAGATTAATGTTTTAGCCAATCAGAAGTAGTGTTGCATTGGGATTTAGAAGAGTCTTGAGAGTTAAGAATAAGAATGTTTTTTTAAGCTTGGTTGGTGAGTACAGGCCTTGTTTCATTGCTGGATTGGATCTGTTTTTTGAAACTAGAGAGCAAAGAGAAGGTATTTTTATCACATAACCTCTCTTGTTTTCAGTGTAATATACCCATAACAAATTTTTAGGTTTGTCCAAATCGAAAGCATTTGCAGATGACAAAATAAAAATGACTAAAAATTTGAAATTTGTTTTGTGAAGGGAAGAAAACATTGTGGGAAAAGGAGAAAATGCTGGTTACCAGCATTTTATCCTTTTCCCACAATGTTTTCTAAAGCCCTCTGTTTCAGTGTCATTAAAAGTAGGGATTGTGTGGTAAAGAGTTAACCTCTTTTCATCTTAGTTCTGTCTGCCATTGCCACTATCAACAGAAGTATAGACACAGGAAGTGCAGAAGGAACATTTGGTGCCCTGTCTTTAGACCATGCCTGTATATCTGACTTAGATGAGGAAAATGCTGCTAGGTACCAGTCGGCTCTGGAGAAGGCAAAAGACAACAAACAGGAGGTAACTGGGATATTCAAGTGATCTAGGCATTGGTTTAGTCTTGTCTTTTATTTTTTTTCCTGTGACCTTCATGTGATATGGATGCTGTGATGTGCAGCAACTGTTCAAAATTGATTAAGGTGTATATATATATGTTGAGAGAAAAAAAAAAAGACTGATAAGAATCTTGCTGATTTATGCCTATGTCATTCACTTTAGCAGACAAGTTTTGCATGTAAGGAGCTCCTTTTTTTCCCCCAAGATGAATTCACATCCTGTAAATGTTCATGTTGTTAGTTTAAATTTTTCCCTGAATTTTTTTGCCTGCTAATAGACTTAACCCATTAACACACAATCCCTACTTTTGATGCCCCTGAGAAAAAAGCCTTTAGAAAACATTGTGGGAAAAGGATTCTTTCCCACAATGTTTTCTATCCTTCACGAAACAAATTTCGAATTTTCAGTCACTTTTATTTTGTCGTCTGCAAATGCTTTCAGTTTGAACCAGTCTAAAATATTGTCGTTTGGTAATGAGTTAACTCTTTTCCACAACAAAATTTTAGATTTGTCTTAAGTTTAAAGCACTTGGAGAGGAAAAATTAAATATGACATTAAAAAATGAAGATTATCAATAAATAGGTAGAAAACATTGTGGTAAAAGGAGTTATTGCTGGTTACAAACATTGTATCCTTTTTTCACTTTGATTTCAAAAGCCTTCTCAGGGTTATTAAAACATGGAATTTTTCATTAAAGAGTTAATCATTCGAAGAAGCACGAAAGAAGTCAACTGTTGTTTTTCTTCTTTAATTGCAGGAACCTTGTCCCCTACTGACTCATGGAGAGATTAGTGATGTTATAGAGCAAGTCAATAATCAAGTACATGAGGAACAAATGAGTAAGTTATGTTACCAGAGTTGTAACTTACTCTCGGCGATTGAAATGATAGCTATACAGTAGTTCCATAAAATGTTAATTTTACTATGGTCAAGTAAATGATAGCTTTATAATAGCCCAATGCATTGATAACTTTGCATTAGTCCAATGCAACAATAGCGTTACAATAGTCCAATGAAATGATAGCTTTACAATAGTTCAGTGCAACAAGAGCATTACAATTGTCCAATGAAATGATAGCTTTAAAATAGTCCAATGAAACGATAGCTTTACAATAGTCCAATTATGATAGTTTTACAATAGTCAAATGAAATGAAAGCTTTAAAATAGTCCAATGAAATGATAGCTTTACAATAGTCCAATTATGATAGCTTTACAATAGTCCAATGAAACAGTAGCACTAAAATAATCCAATGAAATGATAGTTTTACCACAGTCCTATAAAATAATAACTCTAAAATATTCCAATGAAATGAGAGCGTTACAGTAGTCAAATGAAGGAATGGCGTTACAACAATCCAATAAAATGATGTTCTATAGTCCAATGAAGTAAATTTACAACAGTCTAGTGTAATTTTATCTTTACATCAGTCCAATGAAATTCTAACATTACAGTCGTCTGATGAAAGGCTAATTATACAACAATCTAATTAAATGATAACTTTACTATAATCCTTTGACATTATAGCTTTACAAGGAAATGATAGCTTACAATAGTCCAGTGAAATTACTTTTACATTAGTCCACTGAAATGATAGTTGTAGTCCAATGAAATCAGCTTTACAATAGTCCAATTAACCCTTTACCGGATGACAAAATTCTATCCTTGTCCAAAATTGAAAGCATTAGCAGACATATATTTCAATATTGCTCAAATGGTGCAACTTTCCTTTGATAGAGTAGAAAACATAGTGGGAAAAGGAGAAAATGCTGGTTACCAGCATTTTCTTCTTTTCCCACGGTGTTTTCAAAAGGCTTCTTTCCTCGGGGCGTCAAAAGGTGGCATTGTGCGGTATTGAGTTAAATGATGGCTTTACACTGAAATGATAGCATACGACAGTCCATTGCAATTGTTTCTCCAATAGTCCATTAAGTGATAGCTTACAGCTTTACAGTAGTCAAATGAAATGATGACTTTATGCTTGCCCATCTGAGCCCCGATAGCTCAGTCGGTAGTGTTGAGGACTTGAGATCACAGGGTCCAGGGTTCGATCCCTGGCTACAACCCCTGGCTTGGCCAATTTCTTTCCGAGAATTGATGATAGTTACTGCAACAGGATTCATTCCTCTCCCACCACAGTTCATATTTTTCGACGATGATGCACTGGGAAAGCAGGCAGTGGCCTGGAAAGAAAATTGTGTGAAGTACTGGTAAAAGAGACTCCACTAAAGCATGGATAGGTGCACTGGCTGCCATGATACAACTGAAATAATGTTTAAAACGGTGTTAAACACCATACAGTCAGTCAGTTATACAAGTCCAATGAAACAATAGCTAATACTTTTCCAGTCTAGCAATAGCCTCATGTTAGTCCAACAAAAGGATGGATGTACATCAGTCCAGTCAAATGAAAGTAGTGTACTATTCCAGTGGTATTACACTTGTCAAATGAAAAGACCATTCAGTCATTGAATCTTTTCAATGTCTTTTGACCCTGTGGAAAACAGCTTCTGAAAACAATTTTGCTAGAGGAGAACATGCTATCTGAACTTCCAGCAGATACGCGTATCAAAAATAAATGATCTGATGATTAGTTAAATGTCTATACACAGGGACCAATACCTGAACTGACTGTACAATAACAGATTGTCACCTTTGAGTAATTTCCATACTTTTAGATCTATGATTAAAATTCCAATGCATTTCAAAACAGACATGTTTTACATTTGGCAGTTTTTTGGCTGTCAGTTTTTATATGTTTCTCATCTCACAAAAGGGATTATGGCTGTTGGAAAAATCAATGAGTGCATTGAAAAAGGAGTGCCAGAAGAGACACTGGCTGTTTTAAAGATGCCGGAAGCTAAGCTGGAGCAGGTGGACGACAAGCAGGCTTATCATTATCAAGTTCTTCTAGTCAAGAAAAAGAAAGAGAAAGGAGAGGTAGGCCATTTTGGAAGTCTTGTTCATAAGGTGCTTGGGTTTTTAAGCCTTTACAAAAACATGAGGATTTGGAACCCTGAAGGAGTAGGCTTTGAAAACATTGCTGGAATGGAGAAAATGCAAGTAACCAGCCTTTTCTCTATTTCATACAATGTTTTCTAACCCGGCAGTGGCTCGGCCAATTTCTTTTAAAGGATTGATGATAGTCATTGCAGCAAGATTCATTCCCCTCTCACAGCTGATCTTTGTTTCAAGGATGGTTATGTGGGAAAGCAGCCAATGGCTTGGAAAGAATATTGTGGGGAGTGCTGGTGACAGAAACTCCAGGAAAGCATGGATAGGTGTACTGGCCACCATGATATAACTGAAATAGTGTTGTAAACTACATTAAACACCATACAGGGATTCAATCAATCATTCGATCAACCAATCAACCTTGCAGAGAAAGATCTATTGTTTAAAACTCATTTTATGTGTTGTCTGCAAAAATTTTCATTTAGGTCTAAAATTTTTTCCAAAGCTCTGTGTCTCAAATTCATTGATTTTAGGTTTGTGTGGTAATTTTTGTCTTATCACAGATTAGAATTGGTGTATATCCATGATTGGACTGCAAGTTACCTTCTTCTAAAGCTACTTAACCCATTACCACACAATGCTTACTTTTGACGACCCTGAGAAAGAACCCTTTAGAAAACATTGTGGGGAAAAGGAGAAAATGCTGATCAGCAGCATTTTCTCCTTTTCTCACATTGTTTTCTACCCTTCGCAAAACATATTTCAAATTTTCAGTCACTTTTATTTTGTCCTCTGCAAATGCTTTCAATTTGGACAAGTCAAGAATTTTGTCGTTTTGTTATGAGTTAAGTATTTTTGACACTGCTATACTCAGTTTTTGACAAACTTTTTACAAAAAAATCAAGCAACTGCTGTTAGGCACTGGCAACTGCTTGGGGTACTCCTGTTTTCAAAAAAGTTTACTTTGCAAGAGTCAAGAAAACAATGGATTGTTGGGTAAAACTTTAAAGTTCAATCATCAAAGAACTTCAAAATTAACTCTAATCTAGAAGACTTGTTCGAATTTAACTCTATACCAAACAAACAAATTTTTAGACTGGTCCAAAGTGACAGCATTTGCAGATGACAAAATGAATTTGACTACAGAATTGAAATATGTTTTAGGAAGGGAAGAAAACATTGCGGGAAAAAGAGAAAATGCTGCTTACAAGCATTTTCTCCTTTTCCCATAATGTTTTTAAAAAGAGTCTTTCACAGGGGTGTTAAAGGTGGCCCTTCAGAATTTGGGACGAACATTTTACAAAAATACAAAAATATTGTCCTTATACATGTACTCCCAAAGCCTTAAAATCGTCATTCATAAAACCCCAGTAGTTGAAAACCATCCGACAACACAAGAAATTAGAGATTTACCACGGTCAAGGTCGACATCGACGAGAAACACGTTCTATTTTTACATGAACAGCTTGCTCATTTACATACTGGAAATACACAGATGAAGCTTCAAGCATAGCATCCGAAGATTTTAAAAAATAATTACATGTTTGTTATGTAATGGAATTTAAGCGTCATTAGTCAAGTGCCAGTCACTTAACATTCCCACAATGCATTTTTTTTATTTTTTGCGCGAAATCTAAAAATAGCTTAAGAGACTATGTAGCCTTTTAAGGGAATACCATCAAAAAAATTTTTTTTGGTAATTTTATGATTCTTAAATATTGATGATTTGTATTGTTTTTCATATAAATTTCAGTGATTTATAGATTTTTTGATTTGGTGTGATGTGAAAATTCTAAGTACCCACCTTTAAAACTCGGGATTGTGTGGTAAAGAATTAAAAGATTTGCAGGAAACAAATGTGACTTTAGAGTTGAAATTTGCTTTTGGAAGGGTAGAAAATATTGAAGAAAAAGGAGAAAATTATGGTTACCAGCATTTCCCCCTTTTCCCATAATTTTTTCAAAAGGCTTTTGACCCTGGGTTGTTAAAACTTATGTGGGATAATGTGGTAATTTATCTGCATTTCTTTGACAGAAAATCAAAGACAAGAGTGCTGAGTTGTGGATAGATGAAATACAAGAATCCATAGTCATGGCTAATACTGATGCTAAGGCTGGAGTCAATAGTATGGTGATATTTAATCTCTAATCTGAACATTTTCCAAAATATTTTGAAATTCTAATGGAGAATTTATTTTTAGCTCACCTGAGCATGAAGTGCTCATGGTGAGCTTTTGTGATCACCCAGTGTCCGTCGTCCTTAATTTCTTTAAACATCTTATCCTCCTTAACCACTGGGCCAATCTTGGTGAAACTTGGCAGGGATGTTCCTTGGGTGAAGCCCTACCAAAGTTGTTCAAGAGATTGAATTCCAGCCATTAAATGTCATATCATTGAAAAAGGGGCCTTGGTGTAAATTTTCACTATGGACCAATATCTCTTTCACTACAGGTCAAAATGTTATTAAACTTCATCTTGTTAAGCAACAGACAATAGTTATTTTTTGATTTTATTTCTTGAAATGACATGTTATCAAAAAGGGGAATAAATGTATAATTTCATTATGGACCAATTACAGTCAGTTTGCTCATCCATCCACCTTCACAGATATCTTAAGAAGTTTTTGGTATTTATGAAACTTCAAACATGTCTTCCCTAGGATAGTCTTTTGATACCATTTTCTTCTGTAAGATGTATCACAGAAAAAGGGGTTACCTTTCATATACTGGACTTGTTGAGCCCCAAAAGATCAGTAATGTTGTGAGCTGTTAGTCTAGGGTTCCCAGTTTGCACTGGCTTGATTACTGTCTCAGCCAACATCCTTTGACATTTGATCAAAAGTTACTGAGACAAGTCTCAGTTGTGTCTTACCAATGAGCGAATGATGTTTTAATCTGTCATTCGACCACCATTTTGACCATGAAATTAATGCCTGGCCTTTCAAGTTAATTCAATCCCTCACCATACAGTCCTGACTTTCAATGACCCTGAATAAGAAAGGTTGTGGAAGCATTTTCGGAAAAGAAGAAAATGCTTTTTGCACAGCTACATACCCTGTCAGAATTATTTGACCTTGAACTTTGATATATGGTATTTATCTTCATTGTAGACCTTTACAGCTTAGAACTCAGGTAAGCGATATAGGACCATCATGGTCCTCTTGTTTTTAAAAACATATAATGGAAAAAGGAAAACATGTTGGTAAAAAAAACATTTTCTAGCTTTTCTACCCTCCCAAGAAGAATTCGTATTTTCAATATTTAATGATCAAGAAAGCTGAAATAGACCAAGTCTATGTATAATGAAGTTAAAATCTTAAAGAAGCCTTGTATGCAATCTAGAGGCCACATGTTCAGCCTGATACTAGTTAAAATTAGTAAGGATGTTTATCTTGATTTTATTTTATGCTTTCCGGTAGGATATCGAGAAATAGCATTGAAAATATCTTTCGATAAAAAATGAAAAGCATTTGCAGACGACAAAATAAAAGTGACTGAAAATTTGAAATTTGTTTTATGAGGGGTAGAAAACATTGTGAGAAAAGGAGAAAATGTTGATTACCAGCATTTTCTCCTTTTTCCTCAATGTTTTCAAAAGCTTCTTTCTCAGGTTTGTCAAAAGTAGGGATTGTGTGGTAATGGGTTCACTTGTGTGGGACTGCTATTTGGTTAGGCAGTTCAGAGCCCTATTCTTGCACTGACAAACACTAAAAACACATCTATATAAGTGGATTGTTTCCAGGACATACATATATATAGAAGTCAGTCCTGTTTGTTATTTTGTCTGCTCACACAATTTAAACGGAAAAAAAAAAGTTTTCGGGTGTCTTTTCCGACAGTGTCCATGGGTATTTTGGCTATAAATGATGCTGTAGGCTCAGATAATGTGGAGGGTTTGGGCCCTGCCCTAAGTGCCTCAGAAGTTGGTCTTCAGAGTGTCCTAATGGATTGTTCAAATACCTACCTACAGAAACTTCAAGAACTCAAGGTATGAATTATAAGCCTAAAAATGTCTCTACCAAACAATGCCAACTTTTAATGACCTTAAGGAAGAAGTCCTTTGAAAATATTGTGGGAAAAAGGAGAAAATGCTGCTAACCAGCGTTTTCTCCTTTACCCGCCATGTTTTCTACTCAAAGGAAGGTTTCATCATTTGAGCCCCATTGAAATTGTTGTCTGCAGATTCTTTGAATTTGGATGGGTCTAACATTTTGTCGTGTGGTAAAGAGTTATTTAAGCAGGTAGAATGAATGTAACTATTAGTTGATGATACTTGTTTTTCTACGTCCGCTGTTTTGAACGGAAATATTGGGGTAATGTCGTAATTGTGCCATCATTGTCTGATTTGTTAGCAAGGTACAAAAGAGGGTTCTCTGTTATTACTGAATATGATGGGTCTTACTTGTTTGCGGAATATAATCTTATCAGTTTGACTGAAATTATATGAATCAAGCTTTTGCAAGTGTCTTGTGTATTTTAGTCAATGGATTTCATAAAGATGATAATCAGTAAACACTAATTGGAGATTATAGTGTCACATAAAACAAGTGACTTCCACGTCAGTGAATTTTATATTATCCATGGTGTTTATTTTTCCTCAGAAGTTTTCTGTCCATATTTTCAGTCTGAAAATAAATTATAGTAAAGTAGAAGTACATGTACTTGTTGATTATCAGTTCTTTCCCAAACAACAACATTTTATACAGGGCCATAATGAAAGCATTTACAGAAAAATATAAGAACTTGTTCAAATCATAAAAGTTGTCTTTGAAGGCATAGAGAAGATTGTGGGAAAAGGAGACAAGGCCGATTTCTAGCATTTCTCCTTTTACCACAACATTTTCAAAAACTGTCTTTCTAAGGATCATGAAACCTTGGGATAGTATTGCAATGGGGAAAGATTTTTTTTCAGTTAGCAGATGATTTTCAGGCTTTGTATTTATTGTAGGAAAAGAAGCGCGAGTCTGAGGATGTTGGTAGCGGCTGGATGATGAACAGGGTGCGGGACAGGGCCAAGTTCTTTTTTAACACTAAAACCATGGAGTACCAGTGGACTAGAACAGATGATATTATCAAAGATAATTCTATACTCACTAAAGATGAAATACAGGTAATTCTGAATACATTTATTTCATGCTTTCCGGTAGGATATCGAGAAATAGCAGTGAAAATATCTTTTGATCTTACACTGGTACCACCAGTGAAAATACCGATTTTCACGTTCTTGTTGCCTAGGTAAATTGCGGATGCCTAACAACCAGATGGGAAATATGACGTCATATACCTTACATTTCTCGCGCTTGACGTAACGTTGCTATGTGGGAGGGGTGCGCCACGGGGCATAAAGGAAAAGAACTGTACTGGATTTTGATAAAGCTCCTCCCAGAAAGGGTTAAAAGCATGAAATAAATACAGTCGAAAGTCCTTAGCTCGAACGTCCCTTACTCAAACTTATCCCTATGTCGAAGTTTTTTTCAGGTCCCGATCTCATTGCTCTTTATTTCAATATAATTCAACCTCCAAACGTCGTTATCCGTACCTTGAAATTTATCCATACGTCCAATGAATTTCAAGGTCCAATCACCATTGTTTGAACGTATTCACACATCTTTACCACGAAGTAAATTTGTAAAGGACGATGTTTGCTGTCAATCAGTTTTTTCACACCTTTCGACTTGTCAACTCCGGTAATTAACAAGAGTATTACAATATTGATTATCGATTGTTTGTTTAATTTTGGATTGACTGTGTGACTGTGAGATTAAAACTTCAAAGTTTGATTCATTTGAGTGAAAGGGTCAGAAAAGTTTTTTCAGTGTTACATTTGTAATTTACATTGACGAGTGAAGAACCCAACGCTAAGAACTTGTTTGGTGAAGGACCCGGTCAATGTGCAATTTTTATGTTTATTGTTCATAGTAGTTGTAGAATTTGTATAAAAACAATGTTTCTTAATGAATAAATAAATAATAATAATAAAACTTATTTTATCTTATTTTTGTATTCGATTTTATCTTATTTTATATTCGATTAGTCGAATGAAGACAAATCAAATGATGACTCTATTTACTTCCGGTATTTCGCCATCTATGTAATTCGTACTCAGTTTCGAGAACTCCGATGATCTACACATCGAACTTTCTATAACTCGAAATTTTTACGAGTGTCCCCCAAACTTCGAGGTATAGAGATTCGACTGTAGAATATTCATTTTTTTTCGGTGAAAGATTGAAATTTGTTTCATCTCTCGAACACCATCGGTAATATTTTCACTCGTGGCTGTGCCACTCGTGAAAATATTACAGATGGTGTCCACTCGATGAAATAAATTTCGATCTTTCACCGAAAAAAAACAAATATCCTCTATTTCTCTCTAGAAACTGTTTTCTCCTCAGAAAAGAAAATTTCAGAATTTTCTAGTTTGAAAACATTTGCAGGAGACAATATAAATGTGGCTCTAGTGTTACTATTTGTCTTTGAAGGGGTAGAAAATATGGAGAGGAATCAAGGAAATGTTGCCTTCCAGCATTTTCTTGTTTTTTGACCTTGTAAAATTGTTTTAAAAAGAAACTTCTTCTTTTGGGTCATTTAGATACTAGATTCGGTGATAAGGGGTTAACCCTTTCCCAAACGACAAATTTTAGACTCTTCCAAACTGAAGGAGTTTGCAGACAACAGTTTTAAATTTGATGAAATGGTAGAAAGTTCTTATAAAGGGTAGAAAACACTGTGGAAAAACGAGGAATTGGTCATTATTATTTCAAAAGACTTGTACTTCAGACACATAAAAACCAGGGCTTGTTTTGGAGAGGGTTAACTCTATACCAAACCACAAGATATAAAACTGGTCCTAATTGAAGGCCTATGCCGACAACAAAATAAATGTGATTCAAAAATTGAGATTTGTTTTGGAAAAGGCAGAAAATACTGATGGTAACAAGCGTTGTGTTACATTCACAATGTTTTTAAAAGCTTTCTCATGGTAATTTGAATCTGGATTGTGTAGTAAAGGGTTGACCCTTCACCAAACAACCCGGTTTTTGAGCAATCTTGAAGATGAAGCCTTTTGAAAATGGTGGTGAAAGAAGAAAATGCTCTTAACCAGCATTTTTGCTTTTCCAACGTGTTTTGTACACTTCAAAAAACAAATTACTATTCTTGAGTCACTTTTATTTGTTTGTCTGTGAACGCTTTGCTCAAGTCTAAAATTTTGCTGTTTGAGAATGTGTAGATTTAGCACATTGTGTTCATTACAGGCTGTGGTGTCAGAAGTCACAGATGCACATAACCGAGAACTGCTGTTTGAGGCCAATGAGGATTTTATCATTAAAGTGCAGGCACTAGTCAGACGTTACCTTGCAAGAAAAGCCTATAAAAACAGATTGACCTATTTGAAGGAGCAGGAACCGTCTGTAGTGAAAGTACAAGTAAGTCTGATGACCAACAATGAGTTGATTCAAACACTTGCTTTGTTATTTTTGTCAAGTTAGGCTTTTAGTTCACATTCAAAACTGAAAAAAAAAAAAGAGTCATGCTGGAAACCTAAGTGGAAAAGCAATTTTTTGAAAATCATTTACAAATGACAGCTCTTTTATTCATACTTGAACATCTAACCCTTTCCCAAACAATCTCTGGTTTTTACGACCCTGAGATAGAAACCTTTTGAAAACATTATGGGAAAAGGAGAAAATGCTGATAACAAGCATTTTCTCCTTCTCCCAAAATGTTTTCTTCCCTGCTGGAAACAAATTCCAATTTTTGAGGTACATTTATTTTGTTGTCTGCAAGTGCTTTGAATTTGAACCAGTCTAAAATTTTGTCGTTTGGTAAAGAGTTAATTCTTTGCCACACAATTTCTAGTTTTATCAACCCTTAAAAAATTAAGACTTTGAAAACACTGTCAGTGACAGACATCATCATTTCGGCTTACAAAGCTTTCAATGGAGTTCAAAATTTTGTCATTTAGGGAAGGGTTAACTCATTACCAAACAATTCCTGGTTATTATGACCTTGAGATAGAAGCCTTTTGAAAACATTGTGGGAAAAGGAGAAGATGTTGGTAACCTAAATGTTTTTTACCCTGTTAGAAATAAATTTCAGTTTTTCAGTTACTTTACCAAACAATCCCTAATTTTTACGACCCTGAGATAGAAGCGTTTTCAATACATTGTGGGAAAAGGAGAAAATGCTGGTTACCAGCATTTTCTCCTTTTCCCACAATGTATTGAAACTACTTTTCCCACAGTGTTTTCTCCCCTGCTGGAAACAAATTTCAATTTTTCAGTTACTTTCGTTTTGTTGTCTGCAAGTGCTTTCAATTTGGACCGGTCTAGAATTCTGTCATTTGGTGAAGGGATAAGTAAAGTATTTTTACTTTTGTTCAATCCTGTAACTCCTTACCACATAATATAAATACAGACTTGTCCAAATTCTATCTGGCTCACAAAATGGCATTTGTCATTAACCCTTTACCAAGCGACAAACTTTTTAGACTTGTCCAAATTCGCAGCATTTGCAGATGTCAAAGTAAGAGTGACTTGAAAATTTGAAATTTGTATCAAAGAGGAGAGAAAATATTGTTGGAAAAGGAGAAAATGCTGGTACCAGCATTTTCTCCTTTTGGGACAATGTTTTCAAAAGGCTTTTTTCTCATGGTTGTCAAAATTTGGCACAGCAATAAGTCTTGGTTATTCTTAGGTGTTTTCAGTGGCAAGACACTTTCAAGGCCAAGCCTAATACTAAAGAAAAATATTACATACATAAATAAGCCAGCTGTTGCCCTAATGTGATTGAAATATGTTGAAAGTGACATAAAACACTGTTCAATCGTTTATATGCTAAATTATTTTCTTCTAGGCATTCTGGAAAGGATTGCGGCAAAAGAGGGCATACAAGGCAAGAAAGAAGTATTTAGAAAGTCATCCAGATAAAATTATCAAGGTAAGAAGTGGAACAGTACCTTAAACACTATGGAGCAGAACAAATTGCTTTTATTTCAATAGGAAATGAATCAAATTTGTAGCTGATGACACAGATTTGTTTAGGAAAGGGTAGAAAACATTGTTGGAAAAGAAGGATATGCTTATAATGAGCATTTCTTTTAATCGTTTTCCTAAATTATGTTCAAAACCTAAAAGTTTTTTAGGTTGTTGAGACACAGGACTGCTTTTGATTTAGTTAAAGGTTAACTTATTATCAAATAACTCTTGTATTAGAATAAGCATGATGAAGAGTTTTTAACCAAACAATTCTGTGTTTAGTCTAATTCTATATTTAAAAAGTAATCTTAAACAATGTCTGATTGCCTTAATCATTACCAAATGACAATATTTTAGACTGGTCCAAATCGAAAGAATTTGACAGATGACAAAATAAAAGTAACTGAAAAATTGAAATTTGTTTTGTGAATGGTAGAAAACATTGTTGGAAAAGGAGAAAATGCTGGTTACCAGCATTTCCTCCTTTTCCTCACAATGTTTTCTAAAGGCTTCTTTTTTCGGGGCATCAAAAGTAGGAATAATGGGTTAACCATTTAGTTAGACTAAAAAGAAGTTATACTGCTTTCAAATTTAGAAAAAAATCTTGAGAATAAGACTGAGAATGTTCTCACAAATGGTTGGTAATGTGAAATGGTGAAGGTTTGAAGTGATTTTCAGGTTTAATATGTGAATAAGAGTGAATACATATTAGCAAAAGGAGAAGTTGCTCATTGTGAGCAATTTCTTCCATTGTCACAATGTTTTCAAAAGCTGTATGCTGCAAGATACAAAAGAGTGATTTGCAGGAAGTGACAAGTTTTCATATGTTTTATGTTTCGCACAGATACAGGCCATGGTGAGAATGTGGTTGGTTAGACGGAGGTTCTTAGCCAGGCTAAAATACTTCAAAGATCATGTAAGTTTTTCAATCCTAACTTTCCCCTTTTTTTGTGCTTGACTGTTACATGAGAAAATGTGGTGGTATTGTTACAGCCCTATTGTCATCTGCATCATGATCGTGGGAAAAGTTTGATATTTATATCACTTTCATTAACTTGTTACTACACGACAAAATTTTAGACTGGTCCGAATTGAAAGCATTTGAAGACATCAAAACAGAATTGACTGAAAGTCTGAACTTTGTATTGGGGAAGGTAGAAAACATTGTGGGAAAAGGAGAAAATGCTGGTTACCAGCATTTTCTCATTTTCCCACAATGTTTTCTAAAGACTTCTTTCTCAGGGTCGTTAAAAGTCGGGATTGTGTGGTAAAGGGTTAAGAGACATCAGTACTTCAAACTTACTTAACTTTTTACCAGAGGACAAATTTTTAGACTTGTCCAAATTAAAAGCATTTGCAGACAACAAAATAAACATATCTGAAATATTGAAACTTGTTTTGAGCAGGTTAGAAAACATTGTGGGAAAAGGAGAAAATGCCGGTAACCAGTATTGAGAAAATGCTGCTAACCAGTATTGAGAAAATGCTGCTAACCAGCATTTTCTCCTTTCCCACATAGTTTTCAAAAGGCTTCTATCACAAGAAAGTAAAAAACCAGGGATTGTTTGGTAAAGGGTTAAACAGTTTTAGTTAATTTTTTGTTTTCTTTTTCTCTGAAAATTGTAGGAAGCAGAAGTTGTAAAGATTCAAGCTTTCTTCCGATCTAACAAAGCCAAACATGACTACAGAGCTTTAAGTAAGTAAACGGTACTGTTTGACATTTCTGGCTGGCTGTTTGCAAAGAAAACTTCAGGTTATTGATATAACCTTGTCCTTGTCATTATCTGCATAATTGCAGGCCTCCTAGCGAAACCTTTAAAAACCTTTAATTTCAGAGCAAACCTTTGAAACCTTTACATTTCCCCAGAAAACCTTTAAAACGCCAAAATAGCCTGTAATTCTCACTCAAAACCTTTATATTTGCTCTGACTGGTTGCCGTGCTAGCTTAAAGCAAGTAATGGATTTTGTTCTGCAGGAGCTATGTATGATATAAATATGCAGAGAAAATAGGTATACACATTAAATAAGGTATGTATTATATTGCATAATTCAAACAGTATATAACATAAAAAAATGACTTTGGTATGACTGTGGGTTTAATAAAGAAATGAGAACTTCGACGAAAATAGCCTCTATTTACTCTTTATTTTTTCATATTTTGCTCTGAAAGGCCTCCATTTTCATACATTGGAGCCTTTATAAAAACCTTTATTTTTGTTTTGGCCTGCTAGGAGGCCTGTAATTGTGATCAGTGAACTCCTTACAAAACAAGAAAATTTTAGACTGATCCATACTGTAAGCATTTGCAGACATCAAAATAAAAAAGACTCAAAAATTGAAATTTGTTTCCAGCAGGGTAGAAAACATGAAGGAAAAGGAAGAAAATGCTGGTACAGTAGATTCCACTTAATCGCAACCCTGTTTATCGGGATTTTCGGTTATTTGCAAGATTTGGTCCAGCACCGATCCATTTCCTATTTAGACAACGTAAATTTCAACGCTTAATCGGGATACCGTAAATAGGACATTTCGGTTTTTTGCAACGAAAAATTAGCACATGATTCGAAATTCTAGTGTTTATTAGCAATTCCGTGGGATAAGACAGCGAAAAATTTCAATCTGTCCGGGGAAAAAAAGGTTACTCAAAAAGATAAAAGTTGAATTTCAATGCTAACAGAGAATCGCAGATTAATAACCAATGTAGCAGTATACAAACGACGAGTCCGACATGATCCGTTTTCATAATTTAATCATTAAAGATAAAAATTCTTGGCGTATTTCACGTTATTCTTTTCATTTAAGAAAGTGTAATAACGGTTACAAAACATCTGCAAATGGCCGACATTCTAAATATGGAGCTTCACTGGTTGCCGATTTTCAAACTATTGGACGGTAACTCGTGATTTCGGGTACCAGGCTGTACATTCACCACCAAGAGCACTGTTAAAATGGTAATTTTAGGGCAGGAAAATTGGCGAAAAGATTACTACATGTACTTACGTCTTGTCTTGGTATAACTCGGGGAAAAAAAACGAACATAGACGTTCTATGATCAGACTACACATTCTGTGCAGTCCGATCTTTATCTACGCTCCCCGAAAGCAACTGCAGACGAATTCGGCACTTTACCCGTTACAAGAAAGATCGATCAAAATAACCTATCACCGATAAGATAATTACACACAGGAGGAAAAAAAAACTTAACTCTTTGTTAGTGTCTCGTCGATAATCCAATTTGTGACAAACAATTTGACTACAGGCGTGAAAGTAAGGTGTACCGAATGTAAACTGTGAAAAACACAGAATACCATTTCTTACTTCGGTCTGCTTTGAATGGCATGGCCTAAATTGATGCGTTAAAATAGAATCGTCTTCGCGGCAATCAGTCTATGACGTCACACAAAATTTATCCACCCATTCAACCTAACAGGTGGCGAGTCGGGGTTTATACAGGTGCACAGTACACGATCATGTTGTGTAAGAATGTACATGTACACTTGGAGTAAATGTTAGATAACCGGAAACTGGAGATATGCGTCGAAACCTGTGTTGACAAAAAGTTTGTGTTGAATTTTATGTCAAACGAAGCATCACCATGGCTAACAGCCAGGATCGTTTCTGGTGCTTTGTGCACTTGATAGGTAAATAAAGTAAGCAAACAAATGATTTTTTTAAACTTGTTTAGTTTGAAATACATATATTTAAAAATTATGAACATTAATCAAATGATCGGGATGCAAGAGCTGAACGTCTGTCATTAGAACGAAACGATCGTCTGCAACTCTGGTTTGACTTCCGGTCTGAAAAGAGCCATCGGATTATCGGGCCGACCGCTTATTCGCAATATTTTCTCTGACAAATAGGACTTGCAAATAAGCGGAATCTACTGTACCAGCATTTTCTCGTTTTCATTTAATATTTTTCAAAAGGTTTCTATCTCAGCGTGGTAAAAACCAGGGATTGTTTGGTTAAGGGTTAAAAAACTTAACCATTTTATGATATGTCTGTCATTACACAATTACTTCAAACATGGACTAGTTGTTATATATCAAAAGAGTAATCCATACAAAAGAGCAGGTAACCATCAAAACATTGACACAGTTCTGGCCCTTTTTGACAGAAATTTTCACTGAAAATCAGTCTCTTTCAAAAAGCAACTGCAGCCAAGCATCGGCTCCTGCATGCTGTAGTTTTTTTCTCTCACTGTTTAGGTGACTATAATTATGTATACAGTACAATTATGTACGCAAGTTAAGTATTATTAACTCTTTACCAAATGACACCAACACAGTTTTTGACTGCTCTAAATTGAAAGTATTTGCATACAGCAAAATTAAGGTAAAACAAAAAATAATATTGGTTTTGGAAGGGAAGAAAACGTGGGAAAAGGAGAAAATTCTGATTACCAGGAGCTTTTCCTTTTCCTACATTGTTTTCAGATGGCTTCTTTCTCAGAGTCATGAAAACCATGAATTATTTGGTAAAGGGTCAATATTTGTGTTGAGACATAAGTATTTAGACTTTATGATGGAAAAACATTGCCATTTTGTTTTAATCCGTTTCTTGAAAAGCAGTGTTTTGAATTAGATTCGAGTCCACGGCTATAGTAAACTTTGAGAAAAAAGGAGTAATTGTTTGTACTAAGTTCAATAAAGATGTTTTGCATAGTTTACAAGGATCGTGCCTTCTGCAAATTTGTCTCACTAATAGATGATCTTAGTTTTTCAATTGCAAAAGATTAGAAATATTTGTGTGCATGTGTGTGTTTAATTTGTAATTATTCAACTTTCCAGTGTATGAGCCAAATCCACCATTGAATGTTGTTCGAAGATTTGTTCATCTTTTGGATACAAGTGATGCAGATTATGCAGAAGAATTAGGTATGTAAACCTTGCTTCTATTGAGAGTATTCTAACCCTGCGAGTAGACACTTGTTTGGTTTTGGTCCCCTGCATGTTTGGTTGGAGGATATCAATTTGCTGTTTGCACATATACATATTTTGTTACCGTAATTCCCCCAAGTATTCGGACGGGAAAAAATAATTATTTTTTTTGATGTCCGAAAACTTATTAAATTATTTGGGTGACTGTCCGAAAATTTTGGGAAATCCATTTCCAACAACAACAACAACAACAACAACTATCCTTCAGTAGACGTAACATATCCTTACAGACATAACAGACATCGCACAGTATGTACAAAATACAGTAAGGCATATATTTCCCGAAAAGAACTGACATGAGATCGACCTTCATGGATTAATAAAACTTACTTGTAAAAAGAGTTCACACAATCATGTATTCGAACGCAAATAGCTACTTCGCTAAACAATCCTAAATCATGGTCGTGATAAGGGTTATACTTGACCTGACTAAAATTGGTTACGTCACCCATACACGTGTCTCCATCCCAACATGTCTGTGTACAGGTCGTTACAACTAGCCATCCCGTTATGCATTAAAAGTGTATTTTATAGCGTTTATCGATAAGATTTACATCTTTAATGCGTCACGGGTATTTGACTAAATATATACAGCCTGTGCAACACATATTAGCACCTGCATTCAGTCTACCGCGATCACTCAGATACCAAACAAAGGATTTAAGCTTAAAACATAGATCGATTTACTCTTCTCAGGTACTTGCTAATTAACTCTTTACCACACAATCAAGACTTTAAATGATCCTGGGGTAGAACCTTTTGAAAACATTGTTGGAAAAGGAGAAAACGCTGGGATTAATTATTTTCTCCTCTTCCCCCACTGTTTTCTTCGTTATCCAATCAAAAATCATTTTAGCAAAATGTAATTGTCGTCTGCAAATCCTTCGAATTTTATCTAGTCCAATAACATTTCGGTTTTGTAAAAGTTTACCGTATCCCAAACAAGCCTTTGTCGTATGCAAACTCTTTCAGTTTGGAAGAGTCTTTAATATGTTGTCTGGGAAAGTATTGCAGACCTTCGTCGATCTTCTGAACCATTTTAATTTGTTGTTTGGGAAAGAGTATAGCGGGTCTTCGTCAACTTTTAAAGCATTTTAATTTGTTGTTTGGTAGAGTACTGCGGGTCTTCTAAATCATCATAATTTCGTGTCCGAAAATTTAGGGACAATTATTTTACCAAGTGTCCGAACTTAGGGACAAAAAATAAATTATTTAGGAAAATAATTAATGGTGTCCGAAAATTTAGGGTGTCCGAATACTTAGGGGAATTACGGTGTATTGTTATTTCTGAAAACTTCATGTCATTTTGACAAATATCTTTCTATTTTCCGGACCATTTGATTGATTTGGTTCATATTCAGAATGATGATGGATATGAATCCACAGTTTTGTTCAGTTAAATCACTGCTTGTGACCAAAAGGGGGAAGATCTCAGAAAAAGACCAATTGCACTTATGCTGGCATCAGTGTAAGTTTTGGGTCTTCTGTCCCAGGCTGGGACCCTGTTGCTGTATCAAGGCACTGTTACTCCCAATAATTGACTTTCCCAGGCAAGATGTGCTGTGTAATTAATTGTACTTAATTTTTTCTGCAGATTTACAAAAAGTGCGCCAGCAAGTAGTAAAAGAAATCAAGTCAAACCAACAATTGGAGAAAGATTTGGATCAGATGGATGTAAAGATTGGCTTGCTGATAAAGAACAGGATTACTTTGCAGGTACTATTTAGCTAAATGTAATTGTCTGAGACTTTAACTCATTACCACACAATCCCTACTTTTGACGCCCCTGAGAAAGAAACCTTTAGAAAACATTGTGAGAGAAAGGAGAAAATGCTGGTAACCAGCATTTTCTCCTTTTCCCACAATTTTTTCTACCCTTCACAAAACAAATTTAAAATTTTCAGTCACTTTTATTTTGTCGTCTGCAAATGCTTTCAATTTGGCCAAGTCTAAAATATTGTCGTTTGGTAATGAGTTAAGCAAGTATGACACTTACTTTGGTAAATAAGATTAGGTCAATAGTGTCATAAAATTCATTTTTAGTGTATGTCTTTGAGTGTATACATTTACATAGTCAGCAACAGTTTTGACTTAATACCAAACTACAGAATTTTAGACATGTCTAGAACTGAAAGCATTTGCAGAGAAAAATTATTGAGACTTAGAAAGGATAGAAAACATTGTGGGAAAAGGAGAAAATGATGGTTACCAGCATTTTCTTCTTTTCATACAGAGTTTCGAAAGATATCTTCTTAAGGGTTGTTATAAGTTGGGATTGTGTGGTAAAGGATCTTATTAAATAATATTGAGAGCATATTTTGCAAATACATTAACTTCCTGTCATATTATGTTGAGTTTGAAAATATTGAAAATATCTGGATTGCTTATCAGGCATTATTTGTTAACTTTTTACCAAATGACAAACATGTAAACTTCACTGAACTTAATTCATTTGCAAACGACAAAATTTTAGGTTTTTCCAAATCAAAAGCAATTAGAGACGACAAAATATAAGTGACTGAAAATTTGAAATTTGTTTTGTGAAGGGTAGAAAACACTGTGGGAAAAGGGGAAAATGCTGGTTACGAGCATTTTCTCCGTTTCCCACAATGTTTTCTAAATTCTTCTTTGTCAGGGTTGTCAAAAGTAGGGATTGTGTAGTAATGGGTTAAAGCATCACACATAACATTCAGAGCATGGCTTAATTGATGGAATTTGTCTATGATAGTATAGAAGACATTGTTGAAAAAGGAGAAAATGCTATTACAAGTCGATTTTCTCCTTTTCCGACAATGTTTTCAAAAGGCCTCTTCCACTTGGTTATTAAAACTTGGGATTGTGTAGTCTAGGGTTACATCAGTTGTGTGTAATTGTATATTTGTGAGTTCTAACCAACTTTACGAGACACTACACTTATCAGAATTGCGCAGATTGATTAGTATTTAACCCTTTATCACACAATCCCGACTTTTAATACTCCTGTGGAAGAAGACTTTTAAAAACATTGTGGGAAAAGCAGAAAATGCTGGTAACCAGCATTTTCTCCTTTTCTCACAATGTTTTTTTTTCCTTCCAAAAACGCATTACACTTCTTCAGTCACATTCAATTTGTTGTCTGCAAATGCTTTAAATTTGGACCAGTCTAAAATTTTGTCATTTGGTAATGAGTTATGCATGTATAAAATAATGTTTTACATCACAGTTGTTTTCCCATTCAGTAGCTGACAAACTAATTCTCTTTATTGTCATTTTGTTCAGGATGTGATTATGCACAACAAAAAGCTGACCAAAAGTGCTTCAGAAACCAATGTTGCCTCAAATCGCCGCAGTGCCTTGTTACCCAGAGGCTTGAAAGTCATGTCTAAAGAAAGTCATGATCGTTTAGAAGCTTATCAACATCTTTTCTACTTGCTGCAAACCAATCCAACATACCTTGCCAAGTTGATATTTGAAATTCCACAGGACAAAACAACAAAATTTGTTGAGTCGGTGATTTATTCGTTATTTAACTATGGTAGCAATGTGCGAGAGGAATATTTGTTGGCAAAGCTGTTCAAAACAGCACTGGAGGAAGAAATTCTGTAAGTTTTATAATGAATTTTGCTAACTCTTTACTGAACAACAAAATTCCAGACAGGCCCATTTCAAAGGATTTAAAGATGACAAAAGAAATGATGATTTCGTTAATAAGGTAGAAAACACTGTGGGAAAAGGAGATAGTGCTAGTAATTAGCATTTTCTCCATTTCCCACCTTTTCTTTCCTTTAAAAAGCGGTGTCCTATCATTTCAGCTGGATTTGATTGGTTGTCTGCAAATGCTTGCAGTTTGGACAAGTCTATAAACTGTCTTTTGAAGAGTCAACCTAACATTTGTGTTTTTTTTTAACTAACTTAAACCTTTACCCAGAGGAGAAATTTTGGACTTGACCAAATTGAAAGCAGTTGCGGACTACAAATGAAACAATTAAAATTACGATTTTTTCCTTCCATAGGTGCAAAAACATTATGGGAAAAGGAGAAAATGGTATGTCGTTGTTAAAGTGATTTCATTGGAACCTCTTATTGTAGAGGTGAAATGATTAATAATATCTCTGTCATTGCTGAGTAAATTTACTTTAACCTTGGACAATTTACTAACTTGAAAAAGGCGAACTTGTACAAGAGGGGTAGGTAATAATCAACATATTTTTGACACAGTTGTGCCCCTTTTTCAACCAAAGATTTTTTACTGACAATCAATTTGTTTCATAGCACAACTGCAGCCAAGTTTTGGCACTCATATGCAGTGCTCTTATTTACCTAATTCATATGCTTATTTGTTTGCCTTTCATAACTTTGCAAAATCTTTTAGCTAACTTCGCAAAATCTTTTGGCTGCCAGAATGTAAAAAGATATCTTACACTTCATATTGTGGTAATTATTGTTATTACTATTATTATGTTATAGCGCTACATTGAATAGAATATGTGTGACCTGAAAATTGAAATTTGTTTTGGAAAGGGTAGAAAACTATGTGGGAATAGGGCAAAATTCTTGTTAGTAGCATTTTGCCATTTTCCCAGTGTTAAAAGAAAAGTTTTTCTACTGGTTTTTAAAACTTTGGAATGCATGGTAAAGGGTTAAAAGATCAGAATTATTTCAAGATACAGCTTTAATTGTTTGGTACCATTGTAGAAGCCCAAAGTGAGTATATTAGAAATAAAAGACCCCTCTATTCTCTTGACCCTTCTATTCCAATTTGTTCTTGACAATACTCTGTATTATGCATTGACATTTACCTGGTTTGCTCTTAACTCAAAAGCCATGGAATACTTTGAGGATTTTTGAATATGCTTGGGTACAATACTGAATTCTATTGGATGGATGCATTGCAGAACCAGTCTATTTTGGATTAGATGACGGCCTAGTCGAAAATATGGACTAGGTCTGTGGTGTACAAATCCATTTAGATTCAGTGTTGAACCTAAGCATATTGAATTACCTCTTTCACACTTATAAAAAAATTTGAAACTGAACAAAAATGCATTTAAGCAACTGATAGTGATTTATTACAACAGATAATTCAATAGACTAAGTAAGCTATGGTCTGCTAGAGCAAAATGCTCTCAGATCAGAGAAAAAATTCACAAATCTGTTGTTATAAATCATGTGCATGTGTTTTGTATAAAGCACTACACAAATATTTGTTTTTTCGAGTCATTAGCAAGTGTGAAATTAAAAAAGACATTTTGTCTTATTAACCCATTACCACACAATCCCTACTTTAGACACCCTTGAGAAAGAAGCCTTTAGAAAACATAGTGGGAAAAAGATAAATTGCTGGTAACCAGCATTTTCTCCTTTTCCTCACAATGTTTTCTACCCTTCACAAAACCAATTTCAAATTTTCAGTCACTTTTATTTTGTCCTCTGCAAATGCTTTCAATTTGGACCAGTCTAAAATATTGTTGTCTGGTAATGAGTTAAGCATTTAGCCTTTGAGAGAGGGGGGTGTGGAGGGGGGTGGGGGAAAGACGTTTCACATTAGAACTCTATGAACAAGCAACTCTATAAATATCCTTATTGCATTGTTCTTGCTACAGGAGAATGTGAGTATGTGTCCTTACTTTCCTATTTCTCACTTAGCGCATTACCTCTCGTAGGGAACATTTTTCGGTCTTGTGGTCGACTATCATCAAAATGTGTCAGAGCTAGAACTTCATCTTTACTTGCAAGTTTAACACTTTACCACATAGCAAAGTTTTAGACTTAACCAAATAGAAAACATTGGCAGATGACAATTTCAAGGTGGCTGAAATGATACAATTTTGCTTTGGTAGGGTAGAAAACTTTGTGGAAAAAGGAGAAAATGCTGGTCACCAGCATTTTCTCCTTTTCCCACAATGTTTTCAAAAGGCTTCTTCCTCAGGGTTGTTAAAAGTTGTCATTGTGTGGTAAAGGGTTAACACAAAGTTTTGACAGATGATGATGACCTAGATTTGTCAAAATGAAAAGGAGTTGCAGACCACATATTAACTCTTTACCAAACGACAAAATTGTAGATTTGTCCAAATTGAAAGCATTTGCAAACAGCAAAATATTGTTTGGGAAGGGTAAAAAATATTGTGGTAGAAGGAGAAAATGCTGGTTACAGTGTTTCCCAATGGCTTTTTTCTCAGGGTCGTTAAGTCAGATTGTGTGGTAAAGAGTTTATTGTGGCTAAACTGATGCTACATGTATGTGCATCTGAATCTGAAGAAAATGTTGTTTGGAAAAGCCAAATTTATTTTTTGTCAGGCGTGTTTTTCAAAATTTGTTCAGAGGTAATTAGTTAACTAAGGGATTGCTTTCAATATTCAGTTTGGTCCTTTTATGTGGTTTTTGTTCCGTATAAGTATCATATATATTTCTTGTCTGTTATTATCATAAATAACTTCTCTCATGTATCCAGGGAAACCATACTGTTTGTTTTATGGTATTTTTTTTAAATAAGGAATTATAAACTCTTTACCAAATGGAGCATTTTTAGACTTACCCAAATTGAAAACATATGCAGACTAGAAATGTTTTTACTTAAACAAATTGAATAATTTGTAGATGACAAGTTAGATGTTACTTACATGATGGGATTTCATTTTTCGAAGCATAGAAAACATTGTGGGAAAAGCAAGAATTGCCAGGAAGACTACCTGCCTACTTTCCTTTCCCACTAAAGTTTTCAAAGTTTCCTTTTATGTTTAATCTCGGGACTATTTGGTATGGGGTGAAATGCATCTGAGGGCTTGTAATTCAGTGGTAAAACACCTGAGTCAGATAACCATGGGTTTTGAATTTAAAACTCGACCAAAGTACAGTCCAAGGATTGGTGCTATTCTTTGTGATATGGTTCATTCCATTATAATTGTTGAACATTGTCTTGTCTCATTTGATATTCAGCGAATAGTTTGAAAAGAATAATTCACTTAATGCACAGATGGTTAGAATGCTCTGGCAATTTGATGAAACTTAAATATTGTTTTAGAATGTGTGAGCTCTTTACCAAACTTTAGATCTGCCCAAATTGCAGACACCAGAATAAAGGAGACTGAAAAATTGAAATTTGTTCAGAGTTGGGAAGAAATATAGGAAAAGGAGAAAATTCTGGTTAGTTTAAACATGTCTATTTTACATTGATTGAGAAGTTTTACATCAATTGAGAAACAAGTTCTTACAACTTATACCAGTCTCTCTGGCTTCTGTTTCCTTTGAACTACTCAAGTACTCGCACCAAATGTGTGGCCAATGAAAAATCCCAAAGTTGACACCCACTCTCAGGTGGAATGCTGGTTACAGGCGTTTTCTCCTTTATCCACAACGTATGTAAAAGCTCATTCTCAGGAATGTTAAAAGTAAAGGTTGGGTGGTAAGTTGATAATACATCAAAAGAAAAAGCACTTAAATGCTGAACAGCCACATACTTTAGAAATACATGTAGTCCAATCTCTAACGTCACTTGGCACTAAATGTGTACATGGCAGCTTTGGACCATTACAGAATTGTTTTGTTTTCATATATAGGGTAAAAAAGCACACATTTCTTTCTGCCGTCTCATGTAGGTTTGGTCAGACTGCATAATAATATGTTCCTTTTATAAAGACATGATTGCAAAATGATGTCTGAAAAGTTTAGACTGCAAAATAAAGTACTCGGATCATTCAAGTTAGACTGCAAAATAATATGTGCCCATCCATAAAAATAAGTCTGCAAAATGTCGTGGAGTCAGATTTATAAAGATAAAACCCCAAAAAAATGTGTTTGAATCAAAAAAGGTTCAGACTACACAATAATGGGTGCTTAGATCTGTTAAGATGAAACTGCAAAACTATTTGATCAGGTTTATTATGACTAGACTGCAAAATTAATGTCTTTTCTAATTTATAAAGACATGACTGCAAACATATTGTCCTTTCTGATTCATAAAGATAAGACTGCCAAATATTGTCTCTGGCAATTTATAAAGACAAGGATGCAGAATTAATGTCCTTTCTGATTCATAAAGACATGACAGCAAAATATTGTTCTTTCTAATTTATAAAGACAAGACTGCAAAATGATGTCCTTGCCAATTCACAAAGACAAGACTGCAAAATATTGTACCTACCAATTTATTAACCCTTTACCACACAATGACGACTTTCCACAACCCTGAGGAAAAAGCTTTTTGAAAGCATTGTGGGAAAAAGTAACCAGCATTTTCTCCTTTTCCCACAATGTTTTCTACCCTATCAGAACAACATTGCACCATTTGAGCCAATTTAAAATTGTTGTCTGCAAATGCTTTCAATTTTGATAGGTCTAAAATTTTGCCCTGTGGTAAAGGGTTAAGACAAAACTGCAAAGTTAATGTCGTTTCTGATTTATAAAGACATGATTGCAAAATGTTGTCCTTTCTGATTTATGCAAACAAGACTACAAAATACATGTAATGTCTTTGCAGATTTATCAAGATTGGACTGCAAATGATTTCCTTTCCGATTTATAAAGATACCGTAAGACAGCAAAATTATGTCCTTTCTGATTTACAATGACAAGATTCCAACATAGTATCCTTTATGATTTATAAAGATTAGACTGGAAAATAATTAGTTCTTGAATTTACAAAGATAAGACTGCAAACAACATGTGTTTGATATATAAAGGTAAGAGAGGGGATGGGGGTGGATGGGGGAAAGAGTATACAGATATCAAATCTACAGTGTCCAATAGAAACTAGATATTCAAGACTAGGACTAGATCCATAATACTGTGTCGTGTGATGACATGCTTTGTATACTGCATCAAGGAGATGCATTAAGTCCCCTTTTGCCAGAGCATGGCTCATTTATTTTGTATTCTTTTGGTTAAATCAGTAAATGCATGATTCTATATTTCTGTGGTTTTATCTTCTCCTCTTTCTTTCTCTGATGTTATTGTAGTGTCAACCCAACCCCCATCTTCCAGACTATTTCATGTTAGTCATTATCCAAGTATCATATGTATCTCTTTACCTAACGACAAAATTTTAGACTGGTCCAAATTGAAAGCATTTGCATATGAATAAACAAAAGTGACTGAAGAATTGCAATCTGTTTTGGGAATGGTAGAAAACACTGTGGGAAAAGGAGAAAATGCTGGTACCAGCATTTTCTCCTTTTCCCACAGTGTTTTCAAAAGGCTTCAGTCTCGGGGTTGTCAAAAGTCGGGATTGTGTGGTAATGGGGTATAGTATGTGCCAGTTGACAAAATTCTGGACTTTCCAAATGGAAACTGTTTGCAGACAACATGTAACTGTGGCTGAAATGATTGGATTTGTATTGAAAAGGGCAGAAAACATGGTGGAAAAAGCAGAAAGTGGTGGTTATTGTTTTCTAAATTCTTGGGACAATCATCTCCTATTCTCACCATGTCTTCAACCATCCTGGGTAGAAAACCCTTTCCAAGATAAATATCATTGAGTCTTAATCAGCTTGTCTGCAAATACTTTTAATGCGGAGAAGTCTTACACTGTTTTGTCTAGTAAAGAGTTAGGTGAAAATGACTGTACATGTCCGTGTTAACTCTGCAGTAGACAGCTAGAGTTAGGTAAAAGTTAAAGTACATGTCAATGTTATCTCTCTATTAGAAAGCTAGAGTTAGGTGAAAATGACAGGACATGTCATTGTGAACTATATTATTAGACAGCTAGAGTTAGGTAAAAAATGACTGTACTTGTCAATGTTAACTCTATATTAGACTGCTAGAGTCAGGTGAATATGAATGTACATAAAGTAAAGTAAAGTGTGAAATAAACTCAATGGATATTTTCAATCAAGAATAGGACCACAACAATTACAATTTTGTGGTTGCTTTTCATAGTGGCCAAAATGACACAATTTTTCCATGATAGGATAGAAAAATTTGTTGGAAAAGGAGAAAATGCTGGTTACCAGGCTTCCTCAGAGTCGTTAAAAGTCATCATTATGTTGTAAAGGGTTAAGGTTGGTTAAAATAATGAAAAAAGTATTTGAAAGAATAGAAGATATTGAGGGTCAAGGAGAAAATTCTGGTAACGGGTGTTATCTCATTTTTCCCACAAAAGCCTGAGCATTACAAGCTTTTGCTGTGATATGACTGAAATAATGTTGAAAATGGTGTGAAATACTATTCAATCAATCAAGCGTGTTATCTTTTAATATTGTATTTAATTTTGCAGATCTAAAGTAGAGAAGATAACAGAGATAGTCACTGGAAACCCTCTTGTAGTGAAAATGATTGTTGGATTTAATAGGTAGAGTAAGATTATCTTCTCATCGGCTTTTTGGTGAATTCTTAGGTGAACCATATTTATTTTTATGTCGAGTTAGAAACAAGATCTGACAACTACTACCAAATTCTCTAGATTCTGCTTCCTTGGAACTACACAAGTACTTGTGCCAAATGTGTAGGCCAGTGAAAATCTCAAAGATGACACCTGCTCTGGGGTATCAAAGTCAGGACCATGTGGTTACAGTCCGACGCTCTACCTCACAACCACACACACCACAATGAATTCTGGGGAATTCTTGAAGGTGCACAGATAATTCAGCCACACGGATGATTTGGTCCTCGTCAGTGATTTGTAACGATCTTAGAAAATTTGGCCAGCAAAATCTCCAGGTTGGGACATTCTTGACAAATATCTCAGAATTTGTGTTTGAAAGGGAAGGAAAGATTGTAAAAAGGGAAAACTGTTGGTTACCGCTATTCATCCCTTTTCCCACAATACTTTTAAAGCCATCCAAATTCAACATTGTATTACACAGTTTAAATCTCAGATTGCAGACAGGTCTCATTTTGGCATTTACACACAAGTAGCTTCATGGTCTTTTTGTAAGAAAAATGTTCCATTATCAATTTAGAAACCAGCGAGGTCAGAATGCTCTAAAGGAGATGTTACAGCCCTTGGTTTTAGAAGTGATTGATGATAAAAACATTCGAATCAACACCAATCCTGTAGAAGTTTACAAGGTATGGGTGAATCAGCAGGAATCAGAGACAGGAAAAACAAGGTAAATTCTTTACTTTTTGCTCAACTGATTTTGATGAAAAATGCTGAGGTATTGTAATACCTCTGTCGCTATGGTGTAATAATTGGACATTTTCTGATACCTTTACTAACCTGGATTTTCTCTTTTTCTCATACTGTTTTCTATCCTTCACAGGCAAAATCCATAAATATAGAACATGTTCAAAATTCTATCATGTTTTATGGGAGTTACATGTAGTTACTTATATATGTGTCAGGTAAATAGGAGTTACCTTGTCCATGTGTCTGATTAAATAAAGTCCAGACTATAACTTCAAAATTAATGAAGCTTTTGGCATTATACTTCAGATACAGATAAATCATATCAAGGTCAGGTGCAGTGATTAAGATCTGTACCTCTATCTTCATTTTACTCTTTACCAAACGACATAATTTTAGACTAGTCAAATTGGAGCCATTTGCAGAGGACAAAATTAATGTGGCACAAAAATTGAAATTTGTTTTGGGAAGGGAAGAAAATATTTTGGGAAATTGATGGTTATTATCATTTTCTCGTTTTCTAACATTGTTTTCAGATGGTTTATTTCTCAGGTTTATGAAAACCAGGGATTGTTTGGTAAAGGGTTAAGCTTGGCTGTTTTCCAAGAAAAAAATCTAAGTATTGTCATTGCTTTGGTGTAGTAGTCTATGTTGTGCAAAAACTTTGACATTTTATAGTATCTCTGTCATTAGTGAAGATATTACTCCAGACTCCGACTGGTTGTTAACTATAAGAAGGGAAACATGCAATAAAGGCATGTTACCAAAATATTTTGACACAGTTAGGCCTCTTGTTGGCTTAACTCTTTACCACACGATGAAAATTTTAGACTGGTCCAAATTGAAAGCATTTGCAGATGACAAAATAAAGGTGACTAAGAAATAGAAATTTGTTCTGGGAAGGGTAGAAAACACTGGGAAAAGAAGAAAATGCTGGTTACAAGCATTTTCTCCTTTTCCCATTGTGTTTTCAAAAGGCTTCTTTCTGAGGGGCGTCAAAAGTAGAGATTGTGTGGTAATGAGTTAAGATTTTTTGTCGTCTGTATTTTGGAGATACTGCCCTTTGTTATTTTTACACTTGATTTCTTTTTGTAAGAGCATAACTTCCAAAACTGATGATAGACAGTATTTTCAATGCTGATATGTAGGTCCAATAAATGTCTTTACTTGAGTGTATCTTTGCAACTTATCTCAATCATAGTCTTACATCAATATAGCACAGTGTTATGTGTGGGAAATGTGGTACTCAGCTGACAGGTCTAGTTTGTTTTACAGCAAGTATTCTTTCTCTGTAATTCCAGTGGCTTGCCCTATGATGTAACTCCAGAACAGGCTGTCCAGCACGAGGAAGTATTGAAGCAGTTACAAGAGTCTACAGACAAATTACAGCAGTTAACAGACAGATTTCTCAATGTTATTCTACAGTCTCTGGACAAAATACCGTAAGTACTGTAATTCTTTATTACACAATTCCCAGTTAAAAGGACCCCATTATCTATTTTGTTGTCTCCAAATGCTTTCAATTTGGACAAGCCTAAAATATTGTCGTTTGGTAATGAGTTAATCAGCATTTTCTACCTACTTGGCACTGTTTTCTAAACTTCAATAGAGAATTAGCAGTTTTTTTGAGTCACATTTTATTTGTTGTCTGCAACAGCTTTGAATATGAACAAGTTTAAAGATTTGTTGTTTGTTAAAGGTTTAATCCCTCACAAAAAAACACATGGTAACCAGCATTTTCTCCTTTTCTGAGAATGTTTTAACCCATTACCACACAATCCCTCCTTTTGATGCCCATAAGAAAGAAGCCTTTAGAAAACATTGTGGGAAAAGGAGAAAGTGCTGGTAACCAGCATTTCTCCTTTTCCTACAATGTTTTCTACCCTTCACAAAACAAAATTCAAATTGTCAGTCACTTTTATTTTGTCGTCTACAAATGCTTTTGATTTGGACAAGCCTGAAATTTTGTCGTTTGGTAATGAGTTAAAAAGCTTTCTTCAGGATAACTAATACTTGTTATTATGCATATGCTCTCATCCAGAACAAGTCTAGTAAAGGATATATATTAACTGGTTTATTGTAAGCTCTATTTCCTACAGTGTTGTCAATTAGAAATACATGATGGGGTGCTAGGCTTGAATCCTGTGATAAGTGGGTGATGAAGGAAACTTTTTGGATCACATACCTTTTGGCACAAACACTCTTGAAAGAATTTGCTTTACCAGCAATTACGTTTCACTGTAACATTTACTAATTTAGGTATGGTATGCGATACATGGCTAAGGTGCTGAGAGCTGCTTTATTGAAGAAATTTCCCGAAGCACAAGAAAAAGATGTGTTAAAGGTAAGTTGTATCACTAATTAATGAACAAAGACCTTTGGGTGATTATGGTGTAGAGCTATAGGTATACTTGTACATTTATAACATACATGTCCAGGCATTTCTTCACAGAACCCAGGTGGCGTATTTAGACTTGAGAACAGCGGCTACTGGTTCCAACCCCCACTTGGCCACATTCTTTCTGCGGATTGATGATAATCCTTGTGACAGTATTCATTCCTCTCCCACAGCTGATCATTGTTTCAGTGATGGTCATGTGGGAAAGCAGCCAGTGGCTTGGGAAAAATACTGTGTAAAGCAATGTGAACAGAAACTCCAGGAAAGCGTGAAAAGGGGTACTGGCTACAGCTATATTTGAATAATGTTGAAAATATGAGTTGAACACCATACTATCAATTAATCTTTCAATCTATGTGTTTTTTCAAAGCAGTCAGATGTCTGGCAAAAGTGCATTTTCTACCCAGAATGGCCTATGCTTAATTTAGATGAAAGCAAGAAAACCTGTAAGTCAGCAGTCGCCCTTATATAAATGAGTGTTTTTAAACATGTTCTTCATGTACTCCGGACTTGTGTGGCAAACAACCAAACTAATTAGACGGAGAATCACTCATTTGACTTTATTGGCCAGAAGGTCTCTACTTTTTGCTAGATGATAGGTCTTAGACTTGTCCAAATTGAAAGGATTTGCAGATGATCAAAAGAATAAGCCTAGGGGACAAAACTTAGCTCTCAAAGGTAATAAATATTGTGGACTTTGGGGAAAATGCCGGATACCTGTATTTTTTCCCTTCCAACATTGTTTTTGAAAGCTCTCACTCCCATGTATCATATTTGGCTTGCAACAAGTGAAAAGGGTCATTCAGACATTTGCGTAAATTGTCGTCTCGGATCAGCCTGCACAGTCCGTGCAGGATAATCCAAAACAACAATTTCCGTTCTTATGTAATTTTCTGTTTCACACAAGTCTACTGTAGGATAAAATGCAATGTAGTCATAAAGTGTCGTCTCGGATTAGCCTGCGCAATTTGCGCAGGCTAATTCGAAACGACACTTTATGCAAATGTCCGAATGCCCCTTTTCGCATGATGCAAGCCATTTATGGTAAATCTGTACTTCCTGCGAAAATTATCATACTTTTCCAGTGCCTGTTTTACTTGTTATTGTTGCCAAGTTTATTTTTGTTCATAGATTGTTGGTAATTTGCTGTATTACCGTTACATCAATCCAGCCATTGTGTCGCCCGATGTTTTCGATATTATAAATGTCAGCGTTGAGAAAGCTCTGACCAGCGATCAGAGGAGAAACCTTGGATCTGTTGCAAAAATTCTTCAGTTTGCTGCTGCAAATAAAGGGGTAAGTTTAACTATTTAGTTTTGCTGTTTTCAAAGTAAACGTCAAGGTATTGTCATAGTTTTATTGTTCTCCATGTCATTATTGTGGAGGGCAGTATTCAAAAACTTTTACAAATATAACATTTCTGTCATAACTGAAGTTTTTTCTTCAAAATAATTGGACAAGTTGTGGACTGTACAGGGAATCCTTCTGAGATTTTGATTACAGTATAAACTCTGGTTCCTATGCAATCAAATGCGATATGCATAGTACAGGTATTTGAAATTTGTATTCTCCTACAAAATGACAAAATTTTAGACTATTCCTAATTGTACACAGTTGCAGACGAATTTAGATATACAGTGGATCAAAATGACTTCCCACACAAGGAATAATTGAGAAGACTTGCACTGGATGGGTTAAAAGCATGAAATAAATAAAACAGTTAAAGATTGAAATCCATTTCAAGTGAACACTATTGGTAATATTTTTACTCGAGGCAATGCCACTCATGAAAATATTACCTGTGATGTTCACTCAAAATGAATTTCGACTTTTAAATAAAAATATGAATATCCTCTATGTATGTTGTTACTTATTGCAGTTTGGAGGGGACAGCTCCTACTTGTCACATATGAATTCCTACATCAAGGAGGCTCATGAGAAGTTCAAGTAAGTTGTCTTCAAGTTTAAAGCTGTTCAACTCTTTATCAAACGACAAAATTTTAGACTGGATCAAATTGAAAGCATTGGTATTCCAAATTCAGTGTGGCTCAAATGGTGCAATTATATGTTAGAAAACATTGTGAGAAAAAGAGAAAATGTTGATTACCAGCATTTCGTCTTTTTCCCACAATGTTTTCTATAGGCTTTTTTTTCCCTGGGTCGTGACTGTGCAAAATGACTTAACAACTTACCACACAATTGAGTGTTTTCACAAACCTGAGGTAGACGCTTGTTGAAAACATTGTGAGAAAATGCTGAAATTATTTTAGTCATTGAAACTAGGGATTAAAACTTGGGACTGTTTGTTTAAGTGCTAGGATATGAAAGTTCAGAATGGCTAGTTCATGTAAAACCATGAATTGTTACTAGCTATTTCATGTAAAACCATAAATTGTTACTGGCTATTTCATGTAAAACCATGAATTGTTACTGGCTATTTCATGTAAAACCATGAATTGTTACTGGCTATTTCATGTAAAACCATGAATTGTTATATGATAAAATGGTAACACTAAACTAGGTCTTATCTGTTGTTGTTGTTTTTGTAAGCCAAGCCCTGGGAGCACAGTCAGTAGCATACAAGACTTGAGACTTGATTGTATTGTCAATAGTTATGCTGGAAAGCAACCAGTAACTTGGAAAGAAAATTGTGGAATGCACCCTTAAAAGAGACTAGGTCTGTATTCACCAACCATTCTTAAGAACATTGTTAGTCTTATTTTTCAAGATTTTCTGACTGTGAAAGTAACAAAATTTTTGACTGGCTAAACCAAATGGGTTAGCCAGCTTTATTTAGCCAGTCAAAAGTACTGTTACTTTAACATTTAATGAAATTTTGAAATATTAGACTGAGAACATTCTTAAGAATGATTGGTGAATACGGACTCAGGAAAAGCATAGATTGGTGCACTGGCCACTGCACTGTAACTGAAGTAATGTTGAAAACAATGTTAAACACCATACAATCTACCGGTCATATTTTTTTTTTAAGGAAATACTGCATAGCAGCATGTGAGGTGGACGAGCCAGAGGTTAAGTTTAACATTGACCAATACACAGATGTGACCATGATCACAAAACCTGTTATCTATATCTCTATACAGGAAATTGTGGATACCCATCAGGTAAATTTTATCATGATTAATTCGTTGTCACCAACTTATGAGCATATAAGAACATGAAGGCAATTGAGGGTTTATTAAAATAGATGATTGGTCTTGAAATTTAGAACTTGAAGAGAATAGTTAGGTGCTGAGTCTGGAAGCTGAGTTAGTAACATAAGAAGTTTAATGTAAGAGCAGAGCTCCAGATGGAGGGAGTGATTTTGATTGCAAAATTGGAAATATTATTTATTCTCTTGAAATCACTATGTTTTGGGTACTCATTAGAATCGTCTCATTGAGACGATTCTAATGAGTACCGACAACATAGGGTTTCAAAAAGAAATAACAGATTTAGAAAACCATTACACCTTCTTATCTGGAGCTCTGAGAGGGGTCTCTGGTTAGAATCCGAAGGTTGGCCAGTTTCTGTCAGAGATTTGATGATGGTCATTGCTACAGAACTCATTCCTTTCTCATGGCAGACCACTCTTTTGGTAATGGTAAACTGGGAAAATGTGGACAATTAATTTTAACAGAAACTAGGGATGCACTAAGAGATATACTGGCTGCTGCGATTTCACTGAAATAATTTTGCAGATGGCAACATAAACCAAACAAATGGTCTTAGTTTATCATTCCATACACAATTTTTGATTGGTTTAACTTTACCAAACGACAAAATTTTAGACTTCTCTAAATTCAAAGCACTTGCAGACAACAAACAAGTTCCACTCAAAAATTGAAAGTTGGCTTCAGAAGAGTAGAAAACATTGTGGGAAAAGGAAAAAATGCTGGTTACCAGCATTTTCTCCTTTTCCCACAATGTTTTCAGAAGGCTTCTTCCTGTGGGTCGTAAAAACCAGGGATTATTTTGTAAAGGATTAACCAAATAGTGAAAATTTCATGTTCAATTTAAGGTTTGTGATAAGTGTCTCAGATGATAAGTCTTGAAATGCACTAAATATTTAGACTTATTTGTTCTGATTGTTTGTTCTAGCTACTACTTGACCATCAAGATACAATTGCACCTGACCCCAATGATCCACTCCATGAACTGCTGGAAGACTTGGGTGAAGTGCCCAGTGGTCATGAATTATTAGGTAAGGATTTGAATATCCTTTACCATATTTTATAGGTTTTTTTAATCCCTTACCACACAGGCCATGTCTTTGACAATACCAATTAAGAAAGCTTTTAAAAACATACCAAGAAAAGGCAAACATGTTTGTAGCCAGTTTTTGTTTTTCCCATTTCCCACAGTTTTTTAAACCCTTCAAAAGATAAATTACATTATTTTAGTCATGTTGAATTTACTTTTTGCAATCTCTCTGTACTTGAGCAAGTTGTAAATGTTATCATATAGTAAAGAGTTACAAGATGTATAAGAATTTGCCTCTGAATTTCTGTACTTTTGTCAATTGCAGCATGTCTGTTTTAGAAGAAAATGTATGATGATTGCCCTAGGCCCATATTCACAAACCATTCTTAAGAAAGTCCTTGGTCTGCGTCTCGAGAATTTTCTGATCTGAATTAAAGATAACGCAACTTCTGATTGGCTACACCAAATGGTTTAGCCACTCAGAAGTAGTGTTACTTTCACATTTAGAAAATCTTATGGAATAAGACTAATAATCTTAAGAATGGTTGGTGAATACAGGCCCTGATGTCTTCGACTGTGTTGTCTTTGAGCTAAAACCTTGACATTTTCTAATATTTCTGTCATTATTGAAAATATTTACTTCAAACTGTTAACCATCAAAAGAGAATCTGTAGAACAAGGGCAGGTAACCATCAAAGTATTTATGAGACAATTATGTCCCTTTTTGAATGAAAAGTCAAGAAACTGCAGGGAAGCGATTGCACCCTGTTGCGGTAATCTTGTTCCAGTTGTGTTCGTTAAACTCGGAATTTTGTGGGAAAGCTTTAGGTGTGTTTTGATTGGAAAATGAAGTCGCATGAAAACATTTTGATTGGAAAATGAAGTCGCATGAAAACAGTTTTACTCTTGTTTTATTGACAGGGGTAGAAATAGGGGACAATGAGAGCTTAGAGGAACAAATCCATGCCCAGCTTGCCAAATCTGAAATCACTTTAACATTAGCCAACAAGTTTGAAGTGCCAGAAGATGATAATGCAGACATCAAAACACAACTAATCAGGTACAGATTGTTGGAAATTCATTGTATTAAGTCTTTTTTGAATGAGATAATTTTAGACTTGTTCAGTATGAAAGTAGTTGCATACAACAAAATAATTGTTGTAGGGCTTTGTATCAGAAAGACTAGAAAATGTGAGAAAAATGAGAAAATGCCACCATTTTTTTTGGAAGGCCTCCTCCATGGCATTGTTAAAACTCAGGATTGTGTGGGAAAGGGTAATCCTTTGCTAGACCAGAAGCATTTGCAGATGATTAAATAAATGTTACTCAAATATTGAAGCTTGGCTTTAGAAGAGTAGAAAACGTGGGAAAAGGAGAAAATGCTGGTTACGTAAAAAAGACAGTCTGAAGAATTTGATGAATTTGTTATTGTTGTTGGATTACAGAACCAAGAGGCTTGTTGTGGATGTTATAGCATGTCAGTCTGGAGACAGTCTAAATCAGGTGTTGGAAACCCCTGCCACAGATGAGGAGGTTAGTTGTTCACATACGGCTTGCAACAGGCCAAAAGGGACATTGGGACATTTGCGTAAAGTGTCAGATCAGCCTGCACAGTCCATGCTAATCCAAGATGGCACTTTACAACAATAGTAGATTTTTTTCCCATGGTAGAAATGTGAAACAGAAAATTAGATAAAAACAGATAGTCTTGTTTCAGATTAGCCTATGTGCGGTCTGATCTGAGATGACACTTGAAGCAAATATCTTGATGCCCCTTTTCACATGTTGCAGGCCAAATGGTCAATTTTAAGCTGTAGAATTCACACAGTCTGGCCATATTCGCCCACCATTTATGATTTTTTTATCACCAAATACATTAACCATTTACCAATCTGTTCTGTGATAACGACCCTTAGAAAATGAACTTTAAAAATGTTCTTGGAAAAGGAGGAAATGCTGGTAACCAGAATTTTCTCCTTTTCCAACAGCTTTTTTTACCTTTGAATTATGGGTCTCATTTATCTTGTCATCTGCAAGTGCTGTCAGTTTGGGCAGGTCTAAAATTTCATCATTTGATAATAAGTAAACAGATCCTTTTTTGACTTCTAGATATACTTTCCAAAGAAACCCAGAAATCTTGTCTTTTCATAAGCTTGATTTAACCAGACAACGGTCTAGATCCTTCATGTGCTATCTGATCTTGATCGCTACCATCCTCAAAAGCCCCTTTTTTTCCCACTAGGCTGTGAAGGGTTAGTAGTAGAGGTAATCTAGTTATAATTGTCAACATTTTTCAAAATTACAAATCAGCTCAATTTAATATTAACTAAATCAGGCATTGTTAACTCTTTACCACACGAGAAAATTTTAGACTGGTCCAAATTGAAAGCATTCGCAGATGACAAAATAAAGGTGACTGAAAAATTAAAATTTGGTTTGGGAAAGGTAAAAAACACTGTGGGAAAATTAGAAAATGCTGGTTACCAGCATTTTCTCCTTTCCCAGTGTTTTCACGGGTCGTTAAAAATCGGGATTGTGTGGTAAAGAGTCCAACTTTGTAAATGAAGAAATTATGTGATTGAAAGAATCAGAAATTCCTTAGCAATCAAAGAATATGACATTTGTTGATGTTTGAGGTAAAACTTTTCTCAAAATCATCAAGAAAAATGTTACTTTTCATTTTTCCTAGACACGTTTTAAAAAATTTTTATCTCAAACACTAGCTTATGTCAGATCCTATATATTCCATGTCAACTTTAATCAATCTGTGTATGAATCTGTATTGCCATGTAGGAGGAACTTCACCAGGCTCTAGTCAAAAAACGAGACTTGCGGGATAAGAAAGCAGCCAGGGCTGATGGCAATATAGTGCGGCAGCAGTCGATGGCTGGGGATTGTCGTCTGCCTCTTCACCTCATGAAAACAAAGATCAAGAAAAGCTTACAGAATCTGGAGCTGGGAAATGTGGTGTCAAGGAAAGACGGCTACCAGGAGATGATTAACATCATAGCTCAGGTTTGTTCATTTTTACCATGGTCCTTTCGGGGCACCTTGATGAACCATTTGCCACATAAGCCCATGTTTAAAAAGACCTTGAAATGAACATTGTTGGAAAGGAAGAAACTACTGTCACCAGCAGTTTCTACCAGGGCTCCGGAAATTTTTCGATCTCAATCGGTCCAGGCCGTAACACCCCCCCCCCCCCCCCCCCCCCCCCCAATAATTGTACCCTTACTCAGTATCCTCCAGAGGCATATAAAATGAAGTCAATGTTTACGTCTCTGACCTACCACACCCTGATCATAATAGTTCAAACATTTTGCAGACGCGCCTCCCCCCCCTCCTCCCTCCCCCCCCCCCTAAATTATTTCATAAAACATCATTATTTCCACTCATGAACAGAATTTTAGCTTTCACTTATTGCTCTATTCAGATATTTGTCTAAATTCACTTTTAAAATTCATTATTAAAGATAAGATAGTTTGAAGTCCCTCTGATCGGACGACGCCATGCTGCTCATTATAGTGTCATGTGTTTTCGCGCTTTTTTGGCGATCTATTTTTTCTTGACAGTTTCTTGAGAAGTATTACTACATGATTTGACATCATTTAGTCAGTTTAAATAGCAAGTAACTTAAAAAGCTGTCACTTTACACTAGGTAAGAGGAATAAAGCCTTTGTTACTCTTGTCATAAATGACTCACCAGCTTCATTATCATCCCAGTGTACTTCGCATTTTATACTGATTGTGTTTAACCCATATTTATGCCAGATATATTCTAGACGATAATTTCATGCCTCAGATTGACATTTAGGCAGATATCTTTCACCGTCAAAGACAGGTCATTTCAAATTTCCAAATGTCAAAATCCGGGCTCTGGGAAGCTTGCCACGTTGTCAACTTTTGTCAAGACATCCATGAACAAAGATTTGCTTCTCATTTTTCAGCCAATTTTCGTGTTTGTTATCCACTATGTTTAATCCAAGATTGTGATCATTAATAGTCACAAAACCAAGCGCTAAAAACCAGAATTCAAGTTTTAGCACCAAACCAGCTTAGCAACTGACTACAATCGATTCCAGGATTTCTCAATCGATTATCAGAAACAGAAGCCAAATCCAACTGACTTTCGACTACAGTCGATCATCGGCCCACCACTAACAGCCATACTCGTCTTGTTATAAATACGCTTCTCTTTTTTTGAGTAATACAAATTTGTTTCACGAGTATCGGCAATTAAAATTGACGCAATGTTTGATGACCTTTATTTTAAAGACACGTTCTCAAACTTCAAACATGTTTAGAATTATTGTCGGTTCTAAAACCCCATTCACAAGCAAAAATTGTACATTATGCAAACTCGCAATCATTTGCTCGATCAAGCATGAAACTGAAACAAAAATATCGGCCAACAGCGAACACAATATATGATGTAAGAACCAGCAGTCCACGTGCGGGTAAACCTAATCTGTGCCGTGCGGGTAAACTCGTTATCGGATATTCTCCACGCTTGTATAGTCACGTGGATGTAATGTGTGAAAACCCTGGATCCTAGCTGTGTTTTGTGGATTTTTAATGGCAGTTGGTGTTATACGCCAATATAGATGTATGAATTGCTTTGAAAAACTCGGACCGATTTAAAGGTATATTTTCGGAATTCCAATCGGTCTGGCTACTCAAAAATCGGTCTGGACCGGCATTTTGTCGGTTTTCCGGAGCCCTGGTTTCTACCTTTCCCACCATGTTTTCTACTCTTTCAATTTGGACCAGTTGAAAATCTTATCATACAGTTGAAAAGTCAACCCTTTTTCACACAATCCTGCTTTCTAACTTAACTGACAAAATAGGCCTTTGAAAACATTGTGGGAAAAGGAAAAAATGCAGGTTATCAGCATTTTCTCTTTTTCCCAAAATGCTCTCTGTTCTGTCAAAGATTGATTGATTGTATGGTGTTTAGCGCTTTTTTCAATTTTTTCAGTTATATCGTGGAGGCCAGTGTACATATCCATGCTTTCCTAGAATTTCTGTTGCTTGTACTCTGCACAATATTCTTTCCAAGCCAATGCTTTCCCACATAATCATTGTCAAAACAACAATGTTCTGTCAAAGGATTTCACTATTTAAGAGACCTTTCCATTGTTGTCTGCAAATTCTCACAATTTGATAATTTTTTGTGTGTCTATTTGCTGATTCAGCACTTTAGGGGTTAGCCTTTTACCAAACAATTCAGTCTCCTATTAACCATGAGGAAAAGCTAAATTGTGCTAAAAGGAGAAAATGCTGGTAAACAGCATGTAAACAGCATGAAAAGTTAGTTTATTAGGTAAATTGTAAGTCCCCCCAAATTGGACAGGTCATCTGGTTAAGTTCTGGATAAACTTTTTTACAAGTTGACAAAATTTTATATGAGCAAGATTCAAAGATATGCAGACAACAACTGGATGTTGATAAAAGGATTTCTGTCTTTAACTCATTACCAAACAACGATATTTTAGACTGGTCCAAATTGAAAGCATTTGCAGATGACAAAATAAAAGTGTCTGAAAATTGGAGATTTGTTTTGTGAAGGGTAGAAAACGTGGGAAAAGGTGAAAATGCTGGTTACCAGCATTTTCTCCTTTTCCCACAATGTTTTCTAAAGGCTTCTTTCTCAGGGGCATCAAAAGTAGGAATTGTGTGGTAATGGGTTAATGGGGTAGAAAAGTTTCTAGAAAAGGGATAAGATGCTGTTTATCTGCATCTTTTCCTTTTCCCACAACCTTTTGAAAAGCCTCTTCCTAATATTTGTGCTTCAGACTCCAAATTTGACCATTCTATTCCACAGGACATCAGAAATCAACGACGTTACCGTAACAACAGGAAACAAGAACTAAATCGCCTGCGAGTCACACTGAAGAGTTTAGGAGAAAAGCGACAGTTCTATGAGTCCCAAGTGGATTACTATAATCAGTATGTCAAGACATGTATGGACAACTTGTCACAGAAAGGGAGGTGAGAGTGGCTTTTAGCCTAGCATCTAATTCTTTAAAAAAATTACTAAACGACAAAATTTTAGGTTTGTCCAAATGAAAGCATTTGCAGACGTTTGTTTTGTGAAGGGTAGAAATTATTGTTGGAAAAGGAGAAAATGCTGGTTACCAGCATTTTCTCCTTTTCCCACAATGTTTTCTAAAGGCTTCTTTCTCAGGGTTGCCAAAAGTAGGGATTGTGTGCTAATGGGTCAACACACAAATCCGAGTTTAACCAACTTGGAGCAGAAAGGCTTTTGGAAGCATTGTGGGAAAATTAGAAAACGCTGCTAAACATAAAGTGCTGTTAATTTGTCTATGTTTGAAAGTAATTCTCTATTACAGCTAAGTTGTATCTGTCTTTATAGTTGGCTTAAACTATTAGTTGGCTCAAACTTAACTATTAACTATTGAAAATGACATTGAACACCAAACATAAACCTAACTCTATACTATTGAAAATGACATTGAACACCAAACATAAACCTGACTCACTACTTTTGAAAATGACATTGAACACCAAACATAAACCTGACTCTATACTATTGAAAATGACATTGAACACCAAACATAATTGAACTCTTCACTATTGAAAATGACATTGAACACCAAACATAAACTGAACTCTTAACCATTGAAAATGACATTGAACACCAAACATAACAAACTTAACTCTTAACCACATGACAATATTTTGTACTGGTCCAAATTGAATCTATATGCAGATGACAAATTAAATGTTGCTCAAATGATTGGATTTGTTTCTTAAAGGTTAGAAAACATTGTTGGAAAAGGAGAAAATGCTGGTACCAGGGAAAGGTTAGAAAACATTGTTTGAAAAGGAAAAATGCTGGTACCAGTATTTTCTCCTTTTCCGACAATGTTTTCTAAAGTCTTATCTCCAAGACTCATGAAACTCAGGATTGTGTGGTTATGAGGTAAATGTGTTAATCCTTTGTTTTATTACTGTTTTATTACTGTTTCAGAAATGCCAAAGCCAAGGCAAACAAGCAGGCCAAGAAAGCCCAAGGGGCAATTAAATACAATGGTGCTAAACTTCATGAGAAAGGGGTAATACTAGAAATAGAGGGTCTTTCACAAAGCCAGTAAGTTCCATATATATGTATATTCTATTTTATTTGTCTATTTTCAGAAATGTTATGGGTAAAGAAATGTTGTAATTTAAGCTGGGGGGAATTATTTCCCTGTCACAGTGAATATTTTCCTCCTGCCAAAAATCTAGAATTACTGTTTTTATTTCGATGCTATAACTAGTTTTTAAAGTGGCATTCGTTGACAAAATAATCAAAGGAAATATATAATTTATTTTATCAGCTTCTGGTCAATTTGGGGAAATATTTGCCTCAAAAGGTAAAGGTCAGCAAAAATAACTTATGCCTTATGGCACTTGTTATATTCGCATACCTTTCCCTTTTTCGCCAAATATTTCCCCATATTAACCACATACTGATGAAATAAACTCTATGTAATGCTTAAAGAGAATTTGATTTGTCACCATGATATATAACCCATTACCACACAATCCCTACTTTTGACGTCCCTGAGAAAGAAGCCTTTAGAAAACATTATGGGAAAAGGAGAAAATGCTGGTAACCAGCATTTTCTCCTTTTCCCATTATGTTTTGTAGCCTTCACAAAACGAATTTCAAATTTTCAGTTTCTTTTGTTTCGTCGTCTGCAAATGCTTTCAATTTGGACCAGTCCAAAATATTGTCATTTGGGAATGGGATAATACCAAGCAAATCACCATATAATTACGGATCCATGAGCTACATCTAACAATGACTGAATCATCAGATACATGGGTCCTTTGGCATGCAGAGTAGGTCAAAAGTTGCCAGGTTTCTGTGTTTTGTTTAGTTTTATCCTGGTTTTTTCCTGCCATTTAGTAACTTTAGGACCAACTGTTCAGTAACAGGTTGTAACCTGCACAATAATTTCCATGTTTTTTATTAGGTATGCTTTAAATTTAATGCATTTTAAGAGCCACTTTATTTACTTTTGGCCACTGTGGAGGCCAAAGTAATTTTTCCTTTATATAAATTTAGCATTGGAATCATCTCTCATTTTTTTTTTCAGGTTTAAGAATGCTCAGTTTGAGATTGCTGCAACATCAGATCCAGGCATATTTGCTGTAAGTGCCAAGTTCATGGGGGTCGACGTGGAGAAAGTAGAATTGATCTTTCAGGTGAGTTTAGTTTCTTCTGTTTTGAATTTGTAGGGTAGCCAACCTCTATTAGTGTAGTTGGTAGCAAACGGGGTCGGTATTCACCAACCATGCTTAAGAACGTTCTTTGTCTTATTCTCCAGATTTCTCTACATTTGTAAGTAACACAACTTCTGATCGGCTAAACCATTTGGTTTAGCCTATCAGAAGTTGTGTTACTTACAAATGTAGAAAACCTTGAAGAATAAGACTAAGAATATTCTCAAGAATGGTCGGTGAATATTGGCCCAGGACTTGAGAATAGAGGATTGCTGGTGGAAATCCACAGCTCTGCAAATTTTTTTCCCAAGGATTGATATTAGTTGTTGGGACAAGATTCATTCCGAATCGCTGCTGATCAGCATTTCTTCAATGGTTATTCGAGAAAGCAGCCAGTGATTTGGAAAGAAAACAGTGCAAAGTAATATTAAAAAGCAACTCCAGGAAAGCAGAAATTTAACTCGTATAACATTAGAAATGACGGGAGACACCATACAAACAACTACGGTAATTCTGCGGTAATATCAAAAAGCTTTTGCTTTCGATTTCTTGCATTTGTGGGACAGTAGAGTCACAGAAAAGGTTCTGGCATTTTGCCTTTGTGGAAGGATACAGAAATGGTTCCTTTGTTGACATGAAAAAGAAAAATTGTTTGTCTACCAGCATCGTGCATTTTTGGAGGCATACAGAAAATTTGTAACTGGCATCTCGCATGTTTATGATGGTAACAACAAGATTCTTCTAGAATAATGTAAAAAAATGTTCTACTTGCATCTTGAATTTGTGGGGAAAATAAAAAAGATGGAATCCCTTCATCTTGCATTTGTGGAATATTACAGAAAAGAGACTGCATATGATACTGTACATATTTGAGCTGTACTCTGTGAGAAGGGAGTGTAATGCATCTGCAAAATGTACCAGCCAAGTCAGCATGCATATGTCAGTGTCTGGTGATTAGCTGAACCCTTTACCACACAATGCTGACTTAATTATAACACTGGAAAAGAAGCATTTTGAAAACATTGTGGGAAAAGAAGAAAATGCTGGTTACCAGCATTTTCTTCTTTTCCCACAATGTTTTAATTCCTATCAAAGAAAAATTGCACCTGTTGAGCCACATTGGAATTGTCATCAGCAAATGTTTTCAAGTTGAACAAGGCTAAAATTTTGTTGTTAGTATTGAAATAAGATCCAAATAATATCTACCTATGCCATATTTGGTTCAATTTTGTTTACAGGACTTGCTGCAGTTACAGTATGAAGGTGTGGCCGTGATGGAAATGTTTGGGAAGACCAAGATTAACGTCAACTTACTCATCTTTTTAATCAATAAGAAATTCTACAGTGCTTATAGAAGCTGAATACCAACTGACAAAGTTCTAGATTTATTCAAATTATGGATCATAAAACCTGCTTTTATTCTTATCTATCACATTTACCCCCTGTTTATCTGCTAAATCCTTTACCACACAATTGTGAAGTTTAAATACCAAGAGGAAGACAGCTTTTGTAAACATTGTGGGACTTGGAGAAATGCTCGAAACCAATAATATGATTTTAGATTTTTTTCTGCTCTGTTTTCTTCCATTCTCAGAATAAATTTCTATTTTTGAGTGACATTAATATTATTGTCTGCAGGTACTTTCAATTTGAGCAGGTCTAAAATTTTGTTGTTTGATGAAGAATTAACGCTTTTGCAACAAATTCAAGTGCGATGGCACACAAAAACATTGTAGTAAAAGGGGAAAATACCCATCAGCAGCATTTTCTCATTTTTCTGTAAATTGTTTTTCAAAGTTCAATTCCATCATTTGGTGTAGCTTTATGTTGATGGCAGGAATTGTTTTAAAAGGATTAAGAGTTTAAAAATTGTTTCGTCATGTGAAACTTCTCATATAGAGTGAATTCTTGTCCTGACACAATGCATGATTCCTACTCATGTACTTGACTCTTGTTCATATTGAGATTTCTAAATTTACCAGGATATTTTTAGCTCACCTGAGCACAAAGTGCTAATGGTGAGCTTTTGTGATTGCCCAATGTCCGTGGTGCGTTGTCCACAATTTCTTTAAACATCTTCTCCTCCTAAACCACTAGGCCAATCTTGATGAAACTTAGCAGGGATGTTCCTTGGGTGAAGCTCTACTATACCTCTGGTTGCCATGGCAACCAAAAGGAAAAAAATTAGCAAAATCTTTGAAAATCTTTTTCTCTAAAATTAGAAGGTGCAGAGCTTTGATATTTGGTATGTAGCATCTCCTAGTGGACCTCTTCCAAGATTGTTCATATGATGCCCCTAGGGTCAAAACTGGCCCGGCCCCAGGGGTTACAAGTTTGAAACATAGCAACAAAGAAGGAAAACTTTAAAAATCTTCTTCTCTGAAACTAGATGGTGCAAAGCTTTGATATTTGGTATTTAGCATCTTCAAGTGGACCTCTACCAAGATTGTTCATATGATGCCCCTGGGGTCAAAACTGGCCCCGCCCCAGTGGTCACAAGTTAGAAACATAGGAACAAAGGAGGAAAACTTTAAAAATCTTCTTCTCTGAAACTGGAAGGTGCAGAGCTTTGATATTTGGTATGTAGCATCTTCTAGTGGACCTCTTCTAAGATTGTTCATATGATGCCCCTGGGATCAAAACTGGCCCTGCCCCGGGGGTTACAAGTTTGAAACATAGCAACAAAGAAGGAAAACTTTAAAAATCTTCTTCTCTGAAACTGGAAGGTGCAAAGCTTTGATATTTGGTAAGTAGCATCTTCTAGTGGACCTCTACCAAGATTGTTCATATGATGCCCCTGGGGTCAAAACTGGCCCCGCCCCAGGGGTCACAAGTTTGAAACATAGGAACAAAGGAGGAAAACTTAAAACATCATCTTCTCTGAAACTAGAAGGTGCAGAGCTTTGATATTTGGTAAGTAGCATCTTCTAGTGGACCTCTACCAAGATTGTTCATATGATGCCCCTGGGGTCACAAGTTTGAAACATAGGAACAAAGATGGAAAATCTTCTTCTCTGAAACTAGAAGGTGCAGAGCTTTGATATTTGGTATGTAGCATCTCCTAGTAGACCTGTACCAAGATTGTTCATATGATGCCCCTGGGGTCAAAACTGGCCCAGACCCGGGGGTCACAAGTTTGAAACATAGGAACAAAGACGGAAAACTTTAAAAATCTTCTCCTCTAAAAGTAGAAGATGCATTTTGCACAGTTACATACCCTGTCAGAATTATTTGGTCTGGAACTTTGATATTTATCTTTATTGTAGACCTTTACTGCTTAGTACTCAGGTGAGCAATATAGGACCATCATGGTCCTCTTGTTTTTAAAGTATAAGGTGTAAATTTTCGCAGTGGAGGTAAAGGGTGAAATTATTTGATTAAAAAAAGGAAGTCTTATGTTCACAAACATGAGGAAAAAGCACACACTTTTAGCCATATATGTATTATGCTTGTGCATTCCAAATTATAAGCGGTCCAAACTTCAGATACATTGCAATAGCTACCCATATAGGTACATAAATAAACTTGTCTTTCCCACTTTTCCTGTTGACCTGGAATGAGGTGTGCAAGGATGGATATTAGTCATTAAAGTGTTCATCTTTAAAAAGTGTTATATTGACTTTGATAATGAGGCTTTTGAAAACATTGCTGGCAAAGAGAGAAAATGCCGATATAATATTACAAGTACACGTTGACTGATTGTTGAAATATTGTTACTGGAGACCATTCCTTCCTGCATACCTTCATCCTGGTTTAAATACAATACCTAACAACTGCGTAGGGAAGAATTCTCCTTAGCTCAGTGGTTATGGTGTTGGCCTTTTGTCCGGGCGTTCTAGATTCTAATCCTGCCTGTATTTCTGCTATGTATTTGTTCATTTGTTTCTTTGTTACAGACTTTGTTTGTAAGAATATATTTAGTCTTGCCTTATTATTTTCATTCATAAAAATGATGCAATATTTCCTGAAACACATATGCAGCAGTTGACCTTTGAAATCATTGCTAAAACATAAGTAATTCTTTCCCACACACTCAGTTTTTAATGACCTAGAGAATAGGCTTTTAAAAACATTATGGGAAAAGAAGAAAATGCTGGTATCAGCATTTTCTTCTTTTCTCACAATGTTTTCTATCCTCCAAAAGAAAATTCTCATCATTTGCACAAGATATAATTTGTCATCTGCTAACGCTTTCAATTTGGACAAGTCTATTTTGATGTCTACAAAAGGGTTTACATAATTTCAGGTCTATAAACACAAGCATATACCCTGCAAATACTTTCAATTTGGGCAAGTCTTTATTTTTGGTGTATAGTAAAGAGTTAAATATTACTATTATGGCAACTTTCTTATGCAAATCGAGATCTGGTTGCACACAGCATGCAGTCTGATTCATGTTCACTGTCCATTAGTTTTATGATAATCTGAGCTGATTTTATGTTCCGACAAACTGGCCTGTAAGTTGCAGTATCCACATATTTCTGTTCATTGCTTGCAAACATATACTTTGAAGTTGATGGGGTATGCCAAGCAGGGTAAATAATGATCCATTACTGTACAAAATACAGTGACAGCCTTTGAAAAACATCATGGGAAATGGAGCAATTGCTTTTCAGACACAGTTACTCCATTTTCCATCATGATTTTTATTATTTTACAAAAAACCAATACTGGGTTTTTCTTTCTGTAATTTTCAGAGCCATGTTTCAATACACTGTATACATTTGCCTTATTTTTCCTGATTAAAGCACCTTCACTAATAATAGCTTCCCTCCTTCCAAGGAAAACCCTTGGAAACCTAAATCATGATAACCTAATGTACATTAGTTGATTAAAATGACAATATTTGAACAAAAAGAAATGATAAATATTTCTTCAAATTTGATTGATATTTCCTCTTAACAATCACTAAATTACAAATACAAATTTGGATAGCATCAGCTTACTTCAAAAGTCTCGTAACTACAGCTTGAAACAAGCTGTAATTACGAGGCTTTTGAAGTAAACTGATGGTAGATTTTTTACTTTGTAAATTGAGTACAGAATTAAGGCACCCTTCCTGTATCTATGTTTTGCATATTTCCCGGGAGCTTTTATTAGGAGAAATGCTTTAGGTAAATAACTTGGATTGTCTATACACACATAGAATCCCTGCTTTCGAAAACAGATGAGCTGGCATAAAGTTATGCAAATATTTACTCAAATCATGAAGGTATGCAGTTTAGTGAAATTTGTTTTCAGACTTGATGCTTGGTTATCTAATCTGCATATGCAAATTTCATGCATAAGCAGTTTAACTCATTACCAAACGACAAAAGTTTAGATGTGTCCAAATCGAAAGCATTTGCAGATGACAAAATAAAAGTGACTGAAAATTTGGAATTTGTTTTGTGAAGGGTAGAAAATATTGTGGGAAAAGGAGAAAATGCTGGTTACCAGCATTTTCTCCTTTTCCCACAATGTTTTCTAAAGGCTTCTTTCCCAGGGTCGTCAAAAGTAGGGATTGTGTGGTAATGGGTTAATGAAAGGCCGCCCTGCTCTGTATGGATTTGTGACAGCATTTTGCAAGTCTGTTCTTGTTTTGTACAGTAATGGAAAAATTACTTCTATATGCTTTCCTATATAAATTTATGCATTTGTTCTTCTGTCTACACCAATAATGTGTCATTGTTTTTTATATTGTTATCCTGATCTTGTAAATAAAGCTTTTATTAGATGAATACTTCAAGTTTTATTTTCCTTACCCAATTGTACTTGTGAAATAGAGTGAGATGATCAACATAAAGTCTTTACCACATAGCAAAATTTTAGACTTGAAAGCATTTGTATCCAAGTTACAGGCGGCTGAAATGGTGAAATTTGTTCTTGATATTGTAGAAAACATTGTCGGAAAAAGAGCAAGTGATTGTGAAAAGCATTTTCTCCTTTTCCCATAATGTTTTTAAAAGCCTTCTCTTTTAAGGTTGCTCAACCAGATGGAATTGCCACGATGTTGAAAAAGGCGACTTAATGCATTTCCATGATGCATTACACCAAGTCAATCATCACATAAAATCAAACAAGTTGTGAACCAAATCATAAGGTAAAATGGCCTTCAGATATGCAGAAAGTTTTACCAATTGCAAGAAAGTTTCGAACCTAGTCAGGCTGGGTGGACTGCTCAAGCTGACCGAGTTGATACCGTTTGCATTCCAGCCCCCTTTTCACAGGGCATGCCTCCTGTGGCTCAAATTACCATTCTGTCCACTTTGGGTATATATAGGATGTGACATGAGTTGGTTTTTGTGATAAAAGATTTTTGAACAAGTTTACAAAAAAGTTATTAAGCGAGCCTTTGGGGAGCTTAATAACATTTTTTGAGGACGAGTTAAATAAATTTTTACTGCATAAACCAAGGAGTGTCAGATTCTTCAGATACTAGTTACCATGGCAACCAAACTATACAACAGTTCGCGATTTTAACAAAAATCAGTACATTCAAAGTGAACTACCGTCCATTTAGATTATCCATACTACTACTTAGGTCGAAAGGAGGACATGAGTATTACTCGAAATTACATAGAAAATAAAATATGTCACTTGGATTGTGTTGCAAAGCAACAGAAGTTTAGCCATTGAAACCAGTTTTTCAAACTTCCAATTTTGAACATTTTCAAACCCAATTACCTTCTAACAGCAAAGGTGCATATGAAAAATACATATAGTGCCTAAATAGAGGAGAAATGCTGATGTTTTTACCTTTTTTCTCAAAGAATTCAATATCTGACTACCTTAGGCTAGTAAATACAGGTACAGTAAAAGAGAGACTGATGGATCAAAAATAGAAATGATAGAATGGTGCCATTGACCTTACGCAAGTCATTACTAAACGACAATATTTTAGGCTTGTCCAAATCGAAAGCATTTGCAGACAACAAAATAAAAGTGACTGAAAATTCGAAATTTGTTTAGTGAAGGGTAGAAAACATTATGGGAAAAGGAGAAAATGTTTGGTTACGAAATTCAAAGTATTAGCAAACGACATATTTAGTATAGTGATTGTTGATGATAGGGTTGAAAATATAGTGGGAAAAGGAGAAAATGCTGGTTACCAGCATTTTCTCCTTTTCCAACAATGTTTTAAAAAAGCATCTTCCTCAGGGTTGTTAAAACTCAGGATTGTGTTGTAAAGAGTTCAATGTTTTTGCGGACTATGTAGATCCAGAGAATAATTAATTTTGTGACATTATAGTGTCTACAGTATTTGACCCTTTTTTGTGCCTAGTGTACTTGGTAAAGCAGAAGGGATTCAATGACACATAATGAAGCTGGAAGTCATGGGCAATACATGTAATTTTTTCACAAAAAGCTTTAAAAACAGTAAAAATTTTATACAAAGAAGATTCTAATAACATAAAAGAAAATGTCAATATTTATACATAAAAAAAAAATAATTTATCACATAACCTCCCTTGTTTTCAGTGTAACATACCCATTACGAATTTTCTTATCTCACACACGTTTAATATCACATTTGCGTGACGTCATTTTCGACGTCATTTTGTACCGATTTCATACAAGTGAATGGAAAATACCACGGGTGCATCTATGAATGTTTTTGCATCATCTGATCTATATTTTGTGAAATATCGTAATGTGATAAAACGAATCTGACATTCGTGGGCTTTTGAGATAAGATTTTATTAAACTCGTCGAGGAAAATGTTATTAAGCTCGCCAAAGGCTCGCTTAATAACATTTCCCTTGACTCGTTTAATAAAATCTTATCTCAAAAGTCCACTCATGTCAGATCCTATATATCTCAAACATGCATTAAACAATCCGATCTTCAAATGCTCTTTTGAAAACATTCTATAAAAAAGGGTAAATCTTGGTAACAAGTATTTTCACTATCTCCAACATCAATTTTTACTTGTCTAGAACCAAAACCCAGCCCTTGCAACACTTTATAATTTGTTGTCTACAAATGTGACCTGTCTTGCAAAAGGGACCATCTTGGAACTGCGAAAACTGTAGATCCTGGTCATACTGCTCGGATTGCACAGGTTGACCAGGATCAACACTCTGATTTTATGGTTTATTTTTTAACTATCAACTTAACTCATTACCAAACGACTAAATTTTAGGTTTGCCCAAATCGAATGCATTTGCAGACCACAAAAAAGTGACTGAAAATCTGAAGTTTGTTTTGTGAAGGATGGAAAACATTGTGGGAAAAGGAGAAAATGCTGGTTACCAGCATTTTCTCCTTTTACCACAATGTTTTCCAAAGGCTTCTTTCTCAGAGTCGTCAAAAGTAGGTATTGTGTGGTAATGGGTTAATATGACCTGCACTATCTTTGATCTGTTTTCATCTAGGCAATGTACAAAATTTCATATTTTCCCGTTATATGTGACAAGTCACAAATGCTTTCCATTTGGGCAAGGCTATAACATATCATCTGATAAAGAATAAAGAACACTTAACCCTTTACTCCACAGATTACTCATTTCTACGCATTGCTTGTAGGAGCCTTTGGAAAACATTGTGGCAAAAGGTGAAATTGCTCATGACGAGCAATTTCACCTTTTGCAACACGGTTTTCTATGCTATCAAAAGGTGTCATATACACATAAGAAACGGTTACATCCTTGCTGTTATTTAGGGTCAATAAGAGATAATGTAGAAAATACCTTACGGGGTAAAGGGTTAAGCAAGATGAAATAAATCAATCACATTAACTAACAGTAAGTCATCACAACATACTATTACTCTCAGACGATAGCAGTGTCTTTTTAGGGTCGACTGACTTCATAATCATAGGGTAAACAGGTATTCCTATCAGCTTAACCCTTTACTCCATAGAAACGCATTTGGAAAACATTGTGGCAAAAGGTGAAATTGCTCGTGACGAGCAATTTAACCTTTTGCCACAATGTTTTCTACACAATGAAAAGGTGTCATATACGGCTTTACCCTTGCTTTTATTTATGGTCAATTAGAGATACCATAGAAATGCCTTATGGGGTAAAGGGTTAAATACCCACTGTACTGTCTTTGTAATGAAGTGGTGTATTTTATTGATAGTACCTGTCTTACCTTTTATGTGTTTGTTTTGTTGTGTTGTGTTTGTCAACAAAGGTTTAAATTATCATCTGGGAGTAATAGTACTGACAACCTCAAACACTGTGTTTCAAAATGCTAATGCGAAAAACACACCTTCCTCATCATCTATAGATGGTTTTCTGATTTTGCAGCATACCAAGGCTTGCATGTAAACATTGTTGCAAACAGGAAATAATTATAAAAAGGTATTTTCTCCTTCTATCACAATGTTTTATGATAAATTAACATAACTTTTATCCTGCTAAATATTTCAAATAACACTTTCAAGCCGACAGTAATAACCTGATCGATGATGTTTCAAATTTAATTTTGGGAAAAAACATTTTGGTATCAGACAATGTAAATCTAAGATCAGACTGCACATTCTCTGCAGTCTGATCTTGATCTGCACTGTCTGCAAGATGTATCCTTTGTTATGTGATGAATTGTGAAGTATCATGCATAGCAAAAAATACGATTAATCTGTTTAAGGAGCATTGTTCAAATACACACTTTGATAATCATTTCATCACTTGCAACAGACTGTGGTTAAGAACAGTGTGGCATGGGGCAGAAATTTGCTCACATAGAAATATGGCACAATGCCTCTACATCATATCGTCGGTGTACTTTCAAAACCTCATAGCTACAGCTTGTAACAAGCTGTAGTTACGAGGTTTTGGAAGTACACCACCGACGACATATCAGTGACTTGACTGTTGTTAGTGTATTCTGCCAGAGCTGCAGATAAAAGAGATTGATGGTATTCTAGAGTCATTTATTTCTCTTTGAAACCCTATATAATGGGTACCCACTAGAATTGTCTTGATGAGACGATTCTAATGAGTACTCACAACATAGGGTTTAGTGGAGAATAGATTAATACTTTCGATTTGAAATCAAAATCACTCCCTCTCTCTGGAGCTCTGTTTTGCTGCGGTTTTTTTTTTTGTTACTGGAATCATTCCATGCTAGAAAATTCTGGGTGTCAATAGAAAAACTATGAATTAAAGGCACTTTCAAGATCAGTTCTTTTTTTTTTATATTTTGTATATAACTCTTGGAGAAAACTAACAGTTCAATCTTCCACACATTTCAACATACAGAAAAGAGATGACAAACCCACAGCATTGACTGTTTATTATCTTGTTATAACTTTGGGTTTTTTTTTTCAAGTCAGTGTTTAACAACATTCCAAAGAAGGCATTGTAGAGATGTGCATATTTAGTCGGTTGATTCTGCCCATCCACTATGGTGCGCCTTTCATTTGCCAACTTAAAAATGCTTCCTTCAAGGTTGTAGATGTCTGTGTCTGCCCTGCTGTCTGCAACAACAAAAAATTTAGAAAAAAATGAATTCCATAGTCTTTAAACTGATCTGCCTAATTAACCCTTTTACAAAATAATCCTAGGTTTTCAAGACCCAGAGAAAGATGCCTTCTGAAAACATTGTGGGAAAAGGAGAAAATGCTGGTAACAGCATTTTCTCATTTTCCCATGGCATTTTCTACCCTTACCAAACAAGTTTCAATTTTTCAGTCGCATTAATTTTGACACCTGGGAATGCTTCCAATTTGGACTAGTCTAAAATTGTATTGTTTGGTAAAGACAACTCTAAGGAAAACAGTTTTCAAAAACATTACCTGAAAAAGAGAAATTTCCGCCAACCATAATTTTCTCCTTCTGCAACAACATTTTAGATCCTTTCAGGGATAAAAGCCATCATTCTAGTCACATTTAACCCTTTCCCAAACAAGCCATGGTTTTTACGTGTCTGCAGTAAAAGTATTTTGAAAACACTGGCGGATCCAGGGGGGGTTCGGGGGGTTCCAACGAACTCCCCTAAATTTCCAGATTTTTTTTTTATGGACTTCCAACTCATGCATGGATCTGTGGTGATAAAAGGGCAACGGACAATGTAACTGGTTTACATGTTTAAACAAAGATTTAAACTCCAGTTCGAACGAATGAAAAACATCATCAAATCTCCGGTTTGCCATAGAATAACAGAATTAACAATACTTATTACTTTCGTTGGGCTAGTAAAGTCATCTTAGCATCATACCAAATTAAATAACACTGAATTACAAGCCTTTCGAAAAGTTTATAGACTGTCCGATTTAATAGAGATGTTTAAGTAAATGAAAAATTTCAATATCAGGTTAAGGGGAAAGGGTTGTCTGACGATTATAAAATGCGTTAAGTGTGTTGTCAATTAAGAAAATTGTTAATATCATTTACGATAGTTTGTTTTATCTTATGATATACTAATGATAACGGGTGGCCAAGTTGATCAGAGCGGCAAATTGCTTTGCTATCAAACACACTTCCTGTCAAACTAACAGTTTACCAACACACCCTTTGTGCAGATGTGCTAATCCACTTAAACACTTCACCAAATGACAAAATTTTTAGAGCAATCTAAACTCAAATATTTGCAGGCAGCAAAATTAATGATTCAAAAATTGAAATTTGTTCTTGAAAGAACACAAAACCCTGTGACAAAAGGATAACATGGATGTTACAAGCATTTTCTCCTTTTTTTCCGCAATGCTTTTAAAAGCTTTCTAAGGGTCGTTGAAACTCAGTGTTATGTGGTAAACAGTTAAAACAGCTAAGTCAAGAGAAAAATTTCCAAGTTGCCTATTGAGCTAAACTTCCACCTGAACAGAAGTTAGACTTTTTTATAAAATATAAATTGAAATCTACTCTTAGTGAGGAAGAACTACACGTCAAAGTGCTAATTGTAAACAGCATGTACGTTAAATTCCAAGACTAATCATCATGTAATTTGCCATCTGATCTATATCTACACATCAGGGATCGTATATACGATCCGTGTACATATTCAGCATAATTATTCTTCATGCACCATGGGTTTAAATTGAAACATTGATGACGAGTTACGCTGCTACTGTTTGCATGTGCATAGGTTATTGAACAAGGTTAGATATTCAAGTAAACATATTTTCTTTTTATTAGTACTTCATATGGGTCTATTTTTACCTTTGTTTTCCATTTTCTCTTTCAGAGGGGAAAAAATTATAGATTAAATTAATCCATCGTCCAGCGCTTATCAGCTCTTTGCACAAGTTCAAATTTTCAGTAATCATCATAATTTAAACTTGTCAATAGCCTGTGCATGATCTCACGTCAGCTGTACACGTTCCCAAAGCACATTTTTTAAGTTTTTTGTTTTTAAATTCAAACGCTAAAAACACAAAATAAATAAAGAGTATTGCATCCTTCCAACGTTAACAGTCGTTTATTTGTGAGCCGAAATAGCAGAAACCAAGGCTGGACATCGGATAGAATAAATGCGATGTCCTGATTGGTCAAATATCGATTTCCACAGATCCATGTATATCTGAGATTGACCTAGTTGAACCCCCCCCGAAGAAATCCTGGATCAGTCCCTCTGAAAACAGTGTGGGAGAAGGAGAAATTGCTCGTAACAAGCAATTTCTCCTTTTCCCACACTGTTTTCTACCCTTTTTGAGAACTTTCTGCTATTTTCTCCAAATCTAAAATAGTTGTCTGCAAACTCTTTGGGTTTGGAAGAATCCACAATCGTCATTTGGGAAAGGGTTAAATTGTCTTCTACAGATGCTTTTAAATTCAACTACTTTAGAACATTGCTGGCTGGTACATGATTAACCCTTTACCACACAATGACAATATGGATATGATCCCTGTGTTAAGCATTTAAGATTGATGGCAGGACATATGGAAGCATGGTATCTAAGCAAGGGGCTGGCAACAGAAAAATTGGGAATTTCTGTCCTTTTTGCCAACCTGCATGTGGTCAAATTAAGTAGGCCAACTGTCAAGGAATATTCTGACATTACAGATTTTTTTTTAAAAATTCCTTTTCAGGATGACTTATATTGTGTAAGTTCTGTAAGAAGAACCGTCCATGACTGGTTAGGCCAAAAGTTTTCTTTGAAAAAGCAAGTTTTGTTTTTCAACATTTCAAATTTACATACAAAAACAGAAGCGAGACAACTACGTACACTCATAGCATCAACGACTTGCATCGTCTTTCTGTATGTAATTCGAAAAAAAAAAAGAGTGTTTTGGCCTACTCGCCGGTAATGTTCAAATCAGGTTGATACCTTTTCAACTTTGCCTTTGGCTTCTGCATGTTCAAAGGAGAGACAGAGAGAGAAATACACTAAGAAAACACCATCAAGCGCTATCAGTTACGATTTTAGCTATGAAAACGTTCACTCGCCATACAAACTAAATTCAAAGTGAATCTCCATTCGTGCCGGTCGGCAACTTCTTTCCTTCCCGGAAATAAATAAAATTTGAAAGCTGAACTTTGATTGGTGGACTACGGAGGTATGCAGATTGTATTAACCAATCAGAAACAAGAAAGAATAAACGTTTGAAATTGTGATCGATTAATGGTCTAAGGGAGAAAACTCGTACTAAGTTTCGTCTTTATGTCACTCAGAGTTGTCTCCCATATTGCATGACAGCATAAAACCGCAAATGAATGAAAAATAGGTAACGTGATTGTAGTTTGTAAATAAAAATTGATCGAAATGAAAACGACTTTTCGTAAATATGAAGAAAACTCACATAATGTAACAATTAAATATATCTAAGCGGCTCTCTGGCTAAAGGGGGCTTAATTAAAATGCATCTCCTTTAGGCACATCCCGATACTCGCCAAGTCATCCCATAATTATGAGTCCATAGGAGCCACTTTTTTCAGTGACCAGCTTAATCATGAGATAGTTTGGTCCTGTGACAAAAAGAAAATTGACCAATATATATCGGCTCAGGTCCGACTGCGCAGGTTGACCGGTGTCGATATTTTCCCACAGATGCATTAAACCCCCTTTTCACAGAGCACGGCTCATTTTGTTAATTTTTGTTCGTTATCTGTAAAAGATCGACACTTTGATCAACGGAAATAAGCTTATAACTCGGTGCTGTGTTTGTAGATCAATTTCTTATTCTAAAATACAGTTCTGACTGTTATAAACGCGAGGATAAATTGAACAGCATCGACTTGAAAGTGGTCAAGTACATTAAATTTAGGAGACTTTTAAGCCGTGGAGTTACCTTTATTTATTTATTATTTTTACATATCCTTTTTTCAAAGCGATTATAATCTGACAACACAGTTCTTCTTTGACTTAAAATGGTCTGATTATGGATCTCGACTTACCAGCGATAATGCTATTTAAGTGAACGAAATTTTACTGGAAAATGTATAAAATTTACATGTAATTTAACCTGAAGGTTTTGTATGTTGTGCTAACAAATTTCAGAAAAAAAGCAATCCTGAAAGTTTAACCCATAACCAAACGACAGAATCTTTCACTGGTCCAATTCAGACGCATTTAAAACCTTAATTTATATTTATTTGTTTGGATAGCCTTTTTTAGACTGAAGTTATCTCTTGTTTATTTGGCGCTCTATGGGTTTGTAACGGGAGCGGTTTGATATCCATTGGGATTAATTTTACTGACTCAACATTATCTTCCTACCTTGATAAGCCAACTTATGTTTTGAATTTGAGCTATAAAATGACCTTCCATATTTAGCGATATATGTCGATATCGTCATTGAATGAAAACATAGTTATGTTTGTAAGTTTGCGTTAAGTTGTCGTAGTGGTTATCATAACTCATTAATTTCATTTACTGAACATCTATTACCTCAATGATATCTGTTACCAAATGTTGCAATTTTATTGTAGCACGATCTTACATTGAATTCCAAATTCAAACATTGGCGGTTATAATTAACATGAAATAAACAGGAGACTACCTGCCGCCTGTAAAGAAAAATGATAAGTTTGACTTTTTTGTGGCATGTCGTTTTTAGAACGGTTAAAATTAACAATTTGACCTTATGAACTGATTGAAATTCGTTACACCCAGATGAAAAGTTATCGTTCGTCAAACGGATCGACTCTACAGACGTGACCGTGTTTATTCGTCCTCGGTTTTATGCTTGCTCTTGGCTGGCATTTTTTGTAAGGTGCACAGGCATATAAGGACCTGAGGCAGGAAGAGGCGGTTCCATGTCCCGCCTTCTGTACATACTATGCGCATACTTTAGCCGCAGTAATTAAGCGCCTCCGAAAGTAGCCAAAGCGAGGTTTTGGGTGGAGTCTTTGTTTTGTAGGCGTACCATTCAATGGTATGCACGTACTCACGACATGAAGCAGTTTGAAATAAGCCCTTTCCTCTTTAATAAGGGAGGCAACTGTAGCATTACTAATTCCAAATTTTGTAAGAGTTGTTTCCCTTCGACCATTAGTCGTTCATCATTCTCTTGCAAGACCCTCGCATTTCGAATGAATATCAGCCCGGAACAAAAAGCCAAGCAAAATTGCAGATAAAACTGACGAAAATAAGCGATAGTAGCAACAAATTAAACAAATTGAGGAGAAAAAGCAATGTAAATTGGTGTTACAAACAAAAAAAATTGATGCGAAAGGAACAAACCGGAAATAGCAAATAATTAAGCTTGGCAGAGAAGACATGACACTATTTCCTTGATGTCTTTACGATTCTACGTGTGCCAATGTTTGTAAGTCGCATGTTTCTTTCTTTCAAGTAAACACGTGTATATCTTTGCATATGAACTATAGGCCTATAAAAGACAATAAAACAGTAGACATGAACGGGAATTATCTTTACAGTATCCGGATTGTAGATATATTCGGATAAAAGTTTGAATTGTGAGAAAAATTTGAAATTTGTTCAATACAACACTTTACGTTAGTTGGAAAGAAAAAAAGAAAATAGCATAATTTAGAGAGGTTGGTATAAATACAGTTGTAAAAATTTGTTTCTATCGAATTGCAGTCATTTGAATACCCGGTAATTTCGACACCCTGTCATTTCGACACATTTTTGTCATTTCGATCCCCGGTGGAAAAATGTTTGCAAACTTAGGTCATATCGACACCTTATTTTTTAGACCACTTTTTAAACTCGACCTTTTATTATCAAGTTACTTTAATTTCTTTTAAAGATGTCATATCATTATAATTCTTTGTGGGTGTGTGATCAAAACAGGTTTTAAACCCTTTCCCAAGCGACAAACTTTTGGACTAGACCAAATTGAAAGCATTTGCAGACGACAATTCAACTCTTGCTGAAAAGATGATTTCTGTCTACGATAGGGTAGAAAACATTGTGGGAAAAGGAGAAAATGCTGGTTACAAGTATTTTCTCCTTTTCTCACAATGATTTCAAAAGGCTACCATTCCAGACCAGAAGATAGTTGCTGGTTACCAGCATTTTCTCCTTTTCCCACTACGTTTTCAAAAGGCTACCATTCCAGACCGGAAGAATCAGCATTTTCTCCTTTTCCCACAATGTTTTCAAAAGGCTACTATGCCAGACCCATAAAAACCAGGGATTGTTTGGGAAAGGGTTAAATAACTTTATTCAAGGGGAATTACTCCGAGTATGGGTATATCTGTACAATTTTCTGTATTCTACTCAGCCTTCTTAATAAAGAGATTAATATGCAGTATAATATTTATCACACCTTCACCTGTCTTTGACTATGTTTGACTTCAAGTTTTTATCAATCAAAATAAATCATAATTAATGAAAATCCTACAAAATATAACAAATGCTAAAACTAGACCACCTAAAAAAAGGTTAAGAAAACATATATCCTTCACACATTCAAGATAAGAATGTATCTACATACAGTACGTCCATTTTACCGAATCTATAATTTACAGAAACCCTTTTACGTCCAGCACAGCGGAGTTTTTTGTCATGCAGTGAGGTAACCTTTGAAAGCATTGTGGCAGTGAGATTTTTTTATACGAGCAAACTCAAATGCAGACTCTCTGAGCCATTTGGACCACATGCCAAAGGATAAGTTAAAGAATGTTTGATTAATAATTGAGTTCTTCTTAAACCCTTTACCACACAATCCCAACTTTTAACAACCTTGAAAAAGAAACCTTTTGAAGACATTTTGGGAAAAGGAGAAAATGCTGGTAAGTACAAACTACTTCTATATAAACTACAAAAAATGAGAAATTCTTGTAACCCTCCCCCCCCAACAAAATCAATGTTTTCGGGGTATACTGGAATCATCCTGTTTGTCTGTGTGTCTGTCCGTCTGTGTACAAAACACCAGTAATTTTGTGTCGCAAACTCCTCCTACAGTTTTCCTTCAACTGTATTGAAACTTTGCACATATATTAATCATATATTGAAGATTGCAAGATGCACTTTTCAAGTGTCAACTCTTCCTGGTTGAAGAATTATCTCCCCTTGAATTTGACACTTTTCCTGTCAAAGGCCTGGCAGGGGTATTAAGTCACATTAAGTCACAGCTCTAGTTCGACTTGCTAAAATGAAAAGGAATTGCAGACAACAAATGAAATGTAGTTCAAGCAATGAGATTTGTCTTTGACAGAGTTGAAAACATATTGGGAATGTAGTTCAAAAATGGGTTTAGTGTTTGATAGAAAAAAAAACATTTTTCACAGTCAGAAAAGGAGAAAATATAGTTTCCAATATATTTTCTTGTTTCCACATTATTTTCAAAATACATTTTCATGGAGGTAATCAAGGGTTAATGAACTTTTCTTTCCATTTTTGTAGTGTAAATATGGAAGGGAGGTGCAAAACGCAGAAACTAGTTTACCTCGTCGGAGAAGAGAGAAATCACCAAGCATGTGACAGAAAACCTTAATATTTTTTGGGAAGAAGTTGTGAAGTATTTAACCAAATAATGAGGCAAGAGTCTTCCACCATCCACACTCAGTGTTTTTTTTGAAAAACAAAGAGAAATGGACCAGTGGTTCGGAAGATTACAGGGTTCAGACTAGCACACCAAAACGCATGAGCCTGGATGAGACCCTTTATCGTTGGTACTCAGACTGGTAACCAGCATTTTCTCCTTTTCTCACGTTTTCAACTCTTCACAAAACAAATTTCAAATACATGTATTTAGTTACTTTTATTTTGTCGTCTGCAAATGCTTTTGATTTTGACAAGCCTTAAATAATGTCATTTGGTAATGAGTTAATTCTTTATTTCAACCAAATTCCTGTTGATTTTACAAGATGAAAACCTTTTAGACTCAAACCGAAAGCATTTACCGACAAAGGTGAAAAAACATTGCAGGAGAAGGAGAAATGTTGTGTATTCCCATTTTCACCTCCTTTCTGTAGTTCTGTTTTTCTCGGGGATTAGTTCACTTGGGCAGCTCAGTGATCAGCAAACTTGTGACCTGATGGTGGTGAGTTTGATATCTGCTTGAGTCAAACTTTCTTTCCTGCCTCTTAAGGCTGATGCATGTGAGAATGTAGCGAGTGATCCTGAAAGAAAGTTATGTCAGTACAGGTTTGAGAAAGCCAGGAAATACATGCATAGGTGCACTCACTGCCATGATATAACCTCAGCTGTGAAAATGGCAATAAACTCCAATTCAATCAATCAATCAGTCATGAGAATTGGAGGAATGCACTGTATGAGGACTTTTTTCCTTTTCACAAGATGTTTTCTATAGCTTTGCTTCTGCCAGAAAATCATGAAGAATTAATTCTTTACCAAACGCCAAAATTTTAGACTGGTCCAAATTTTTGAGCACTTGCAGACGACAAAATAAATATAACTCAAAAATTGAAATTTGTTTCAAGCAGGGCAAAAAACATTGTTGGTAAAGGAATAAATGCTGGTTACCGGCATTTTCTCCTTTTCCAACAATGTTTTGAAAAAGGCTTCTATCTTGGGGTAAAAACCAGAGGTGTGTTCAACATCGCGGGCGCTTCACAGAGAATGGCGAGAATGCACCTTGTTAATTGAACGCAAGCCAGCGCTCACTTATTTTTCAAAAGTGGCGCCAAAAAAAAAAATCTTTCTGGGACATAAGACTAGCCATCATGACAGAGTTCTCTGTAAAATTCAGTAAACTATTTAATGATAAAAAAGCATGAACAAAGAAAACAGTGGTATGCTGAATCTCTTTGTTCCAATCACAGATCTGTTAATTCTCCATGTTCATAAAAAGAAAAAAAAAATCGAATAAAATATTGAATTTGTCTTCAGAACATTTTTAGTAAACATCTAAAGGGACGTGCACGGTGTAATTTTGTCCAGTCGCCTCATTGTTTAGATTCTCATTAGACTCTCTCGTTTGGATAACACTTCTGCTATTGGATGGCATCTTGGAAATACAAGCGAAACTCAAGTGTGCACGCGGGCGCTATCGAGCACCACAGCGGGCGCCCGCGTTCAGAACGAAAACGCTTGAGAGCGCTCAAAGCGCCCGCTCTGTTGAACGCACCTCAGGGATGTGTACATACAGAAGTAGATACTCGTAGGTCCATGACATTTACTCTGAAAGTAGAATATGACATCTGAAAAGGGGAAAGTACATCTAATTCAGTCATTTTGCTGTTGTAAAAAATATTTTGCTGTATTTATTGCATTTATCAAATATCAAAGTCAAAAAGTGTCCATGTGCATACGCCTTATCAACAATGACATCATTTTTCCTTGAAGTGGCATAGTAGTACAAATTCCGGCATTTCCTGTGGTTGGTTTCCCAAGCTTCACGCACTCATGACTGAAAATTGATCAAAATTGGGATCCAGAAAACAATAAATTACGTTAGCGTATTATCAAAGATAAGTCATGGGTTTAACTCTTTACCAAACAACAAAACTTTTGGCTTGTCCATATCAAACGCATTTGCAGACGACAAAATAAAAGTGACTGAACATTTTAAATTTATTTTCTGAAGGGTAGAAAACATTGCGGGAAAAGAAAAAAAAAAAGGCTGGTGTCCAGCATTTTCTCCTTCTCCGACAATGTATTCTAAAGGCTTCTTTCTCAGGGTCCTCAACAGCAGGGATTATGTGGTAATGGGTTAATTATATACTTCTAGGTGAGGTTTTGTGTGATATAGGTTTATATATACTTTACCACACAAACCCCGCTTGCGTGGTAAAGAGTTAAATAACAGAATTTGTCTTTGATAGGGTAGTAAACATTGTGGGAAAAGGAGAAAATGCTGGTAACCAGCATTTTCTCATTTTCCCACAATGTTTTCTACCCTACTGGAAACAATTTTTAGCTCACCTGAGCACAAAGTGCTCATGGTGAGCTTGTGTGCTCGCCCCATGTCCGGCGTCCGTCGTCCACAATTTCTTTAAACATCTTTTCCTCCTAAACCACTGGGCCAATCTTGATGAAACTTGGCAGGTATGTTCCTTGGGTGAAGCTCTAAGATAGATGTTCAAGAGATTGAATTCCACCCATAATTCTGGTTGCCATGGCAACCAAAAGGAAAAAATAGCAAAATTTTTGAAAACCTTCTTCTCTGAAACTAGAAGGCGTAGAGCTTTGATATTTGGTATGTAGTATATCTCCTAGTGGACTTCTACCAAGATTGTACATGTGATGCCCCTGGGGTCAAAACTGGCCCCGCCCAGGGGATTACAAGTTTGAAACATAGGAACAAAGATGGAAAACTTTAAAATTCTTCTTCTCTGAAACTAGAAGGTGCAGGGCTTTGATATTTGGTATGTAGCATCTCCCAGTGGACCTCTGCCAAGATTGCTCATATGATGTCCCTGGGGTCAAAAATGGCACCGCCCCGGGAATTACAATTCTGAAACATAGAAATAAAAAGGAAATTTTAAAATTCTTCTTCTCTGAAACTAGAAGATGTAGGGCTTTAATATTTGGTATAAAGGATCTCCTAGTGGAATTCTACAATGTTTGTTCATATAATGTCCCTGGGGTCAAAACTTGCCCTGTCCAGTGGGTCACAAGTTCGAAACATAGGAACAAAGAAGGAAAACTTTGAAAATCTTCTTCTCTGAAACTAGAAGGAGTAGAGCTTTGATATTTGATATGTAGAATCTCCTAGTAGACCTCTACTAAGTTTGTTCATTTGATGCCCCAGGGGTCAAAATGGCCCCGCCCGAGGGGTCACAAGTTTGAACATAGGAACAAAGAAGGAAAACTTTAAAATTCTTCTTCTCTGAAACTGGAAGGCTTAGAGCTTTGATATTTTGTATGAAGCATCTCTTAGTAAACCTCTTCCAATTTTGTTCATATGATGCCCCTGGGTCACAAGCTTGAACATGTGGGAAAAAAAGGAAAACTTTAAAATTCTTCTTCTTTGAAACCAGAAGTTGTTGAGCTTTGATATTTGGTAAAAAGCATTTCCTAGTGGACTTCTGCCAAGTTTATTCATATGATGCCCCTGGGGTCATAATTGGCCCAGCCCTGGGGGTCACAAGTTTAAACATGGGAACTAAAAAGGAAAAATTTAAAATTCTTCTTCTCTGAAACTAGAAAGTGTAGAGCTTTGATATTGGTATGTAGCATCTACTAGTGGACCTCTACCAAGTTTGATCACAAGATGCCCCAGGGGTCAAAACTGGCCCCACCCAAGGGGTCACAAGTTCTAAACATAGGAACAAAAAAGGAAAACTATAAAATTTTGTGATGAGCTTTGATATTTGTTTTTGGTTTTTTTTTTTCAATTTTTTAGTTATGTTTATTTTCTTGCCTGAAAGTGCTTTCAATTTTGACCAGTCTGAAATTTTGTCGTTTGGTTAAAATTATATCACTACCAGACAACAAAATTATGGACCTGCCCAAACTCAAAGTGCTTCCACATGATAAAGTGAACACGAACCTAACACTGAAATTTAGTCACTGAGAGAAAGAAAATGTTGTGAGAGGTGGAGATGTAATTTTTTTTAAATCTTTTGAAGAAAACATTGTGGGAATATGAAAAATGCAAACAGCAAGGATGTTGCAATATTTTGTCGGGCACACAATAATCAAATGGACCTATCCAATACATGTATATACAGTTATATCTTTCTTAGAAGGCAATTAACGTTATGGACCTGTCAAAAATAAAAGCACTTGCAATAACAAATTTAACATGAATCAAATATTGAAATTCAGTCACCGAGGGGAAAAAATATTGTGGGATGGAGAATATGCAGCATTTTGTCCATTTCACACAATATTTTCCAGTCTTCTTTTTTGAAATTGTTAAAACCTGGTATTGTGTGGTGAAGGTATAAGGGGAAAATTTTTGGACTGGTCCAACAAAATTTGACATTCACTCACAGTCTAAAATAAACACAGATGCAAAGAAAACAATGAAATGTCTTATTTTTCCAAAATGAACTAACCCATTACAACCATATTGTTTTTCCAACCATGATGGAAGGTTTAAAAATCATTGATGGAAAAGGAGATCTGTTAAACAGCATTTTCTCCTTCGCCCACAATGTTTTCCATCATTTCATAAAAACTTTCCACCTTTGGAGCATATTTTCAACCCTTTATCACACAACCAAATTTTAGACCAGTCCCAATTGAAACCATTTGCTGGTGAAAGTTTCAATGTGGCTCATATAAAAGGACTTTTCTTTCATAGGATAGAAAACATTTTGGGAAAAGGAGAAAATGCTGGCAACCAGCAATTTCTCTTTTCTCACAATGTTTTCAGAAGCCTTCTCTTTCAGGGGTATTAAAAGTCATTGTGTGGTAAAGGGTTAATTGTCAGCAGTAAGTCCTTTGGAAGTGGGCAAGTCTATCATTTTTGAATGGACTTATCCATATTCATTCACTTGTTAAAGAACTGAACTATATTAAATGAAATGGAATCTCCAAAATTCTATGATTTGTAAAAGAAACTAGAAATATATTAAATGGACTCTTCCAGAATCATTGATTTTTAAAGAAAATGTCAGATAAAATCAAGTGGACCCTTCCAAATTCAATTAATTCCAAGACAACAGAATGTATTTAAAATGGACTCTTCCAACTTGAAAAATGAAAAAAAAAAAAATAACCCGAAGTTAATAATGGACTCTTCCAAATTCAAAAAATTGTAAGATCAATGAATTTTTTCTATAGAATGGACAAAATTCAAAGAATGATGAGAAACTGCATTTCAATGGAATGGACTCTTCCAAATTCAGTGATAAGCAATGGAATTGAAAAAAGCTACAATGGACTCTTCCAATTTCAATGATTTCTATTCTTCAACTTGTTCAAATTGAAATCAACTCTTCCAAATTGAATGAATAATGAGACCCCCCAAAAAATAAGTAAAATTGACGCTTCCATATTTAAAAAACCCTGAAAATAAATAATAGACTTTTCCAAATTCAATGAGTAGTGAGGCCAGAAAAAAAGTAAAATGGACTCTTCCATCTAAAAATAAAACTATAAATGAATATAATGGACTCTTCCAAATTAAATGAAAAGTAAGCTATAAATTTTGAAAGGATAGACTCTTCCAACTTCACTTTAATTACTGAACTCTTCCAATTTTTTTATGTCCAAAACTTAGAATATGGAAAAGTCTAAATTTTTTGTAGTCTGAAAGGGTAAACACTGATGAACTCTTCTACATTTCAGAAATTGGAAAAAGATTTATTTAATAAAGTGAACTGTTCCAGGCGGTAGGGGTACAATTTAATATGAATATACAGGCATTGCAAAATAATAAATGGAACCTTCCAAGCTAAATGGACTGACTTCTTAACCCTCACAAAGTTTAAAGTATAAATCATGAGAATGAAACCTTTTTGAAACATTGTGAGAAAAAGGAGAAAATGTTCCTTTACGTTACAATAATGAATATTATCATTCAAGAGAAAGAAGCTTTTGAAAACATTGTGGGAAAAGGAGAGAATGCTGGAAACCAGTATTTTCTCCTTCATCCACATTGTTTTCTATCCTATCAAAGCAAACTTCCATAATTTGAGAAACATTTGAGTTATTTTTCTGCAAATACTTCTAATTTGGACAATTTTATTTCTTGTTGTTGGAAGGTAAAGTGTAAACTGTACTGAAAGAGTTAACCCATTCAACATTAATAGATTCATCCAGATGTGAGGGGGGGGGCCCAATTCACACTGGACACAAAAGGAGGGGAGACAGGTTTCATGAAAGTTTGAAACCCTTACCACGTTATACAATACTTTTTTTTATGATGTCCGTACCTATGAAAAAGATTTTAAAAACAATGTTGAAAAGGAGGAAATGCTGGTGACCAAGATTTTCCACTTTTCCCCACAAGTCTCTAATTTGTGAAACAATTAAATTGTCGACTGCATTTGCTTTCAAATTTAGGCCAGTCTAAGATTTTGAAGTGGGGTACAAAATTCGAGGGTTGACAATAACAACAAATCCCCAGCCTTGCATACTTTGGACACCGAGTAAATACATGAAGCTATTTGTCTTAACCCTTTACCACACAATGCTGACTTTAAGCTAAGACTGTGTAATGCGCTTCCGGTGAAAATTCTAATTGGTTGATAAATAAGTATTTATGCAGAAATGATATTTTTACACATTTCCAACGGATCAGAAATTCAGTTTATGTCTATCTTGAAATTATTTTTGATACTTCTGTTAGTTTTCTGAAAAGGGAGATAATTATCATCTCTTTTTGAATTGAGAATATAGTGGTTTTAGATGTATGAATGATGATTCAAAGAAGGAAAAAATGGAAAAATATAAATTGGTGAAAGTAGTTCATTAATACTCATTTTTAATTATTAGCTTATCTGAGCACAACGTGCTCAGGGGGAGCTTTTAGAGTCACCCGGTGTCTGGTGTCCGTCGGTCATCGTGCGTTGTCAACAATTCTTTAAACATCAACTCCTCCTAAACCGCTGGGCCAATTTGGACCAAACTTTGCTGGAATGTTCCTTGGGAGGTCCTCTTTTAAAATTGTTCCCAGAATTTGATTCCGTTAAAAACACTGGTTGCCATGGCAACGAAATGGAATTTTTTAGGAAATTCTTTAAAAATCTTCTTCTCTGAAACCGCTGGCCAGATTTTAAAATAATTTCACAGAGATGTTCCTTGGGTGACCCTTTTCAAAAAGTGTTCGCGAAATTTTGATCCGTCAAGAAACAAGGCTCTGGTGAATGGGGGCTTCTTGCACTATACAGAAATGAAGGAATTCTTAGGAATTCTTCTTCTCTGAAACCACTGGCCAGATTTTATAATAATTTCGCAGAGATGTACCTGGGGTGACCCTTTTTAGCTCACCTGAGCACAACGTGCTCAAGGGGAGCTTTTAGGGTCACTGGGTGTCCGTCGTGCTTCGTCAACAATTCTTTAAACATCAACTCCTCCTAAACCACTGGGCCAATTTGGACCAAACTTAGCAGGAATGTTCCTTGGGAGGTCCTCTTTAAAAATTGTTCACAGAATTTGATTACGTCAAAAACTCTGGTTGCAACCTAATGGAATTTTTTAGCAAATTCTTTAAAAATCTTCTCCTCTGAAACCACTGGTCGGATTTTGAAATTATTTCACAGATATGTTTCTTGGGTGACCCTTTTCAAAATTTGTTCATGCAATTTTGATCCGTCAAAAATTGTGGCTCTGGTGAATGGGGGCTACTTGCACTATACAGAAATCAAGGAATTCTTTAAAAATCTTCTCCTCTGAAACCACAGGTCGGATTTTGAAGTAATTTCACAGATATGTTCCTTGCATGACCGTTTTCAAGATTTGTTCGTGAAATTTTGATCTGTCAAAAAATGTGGCTCTGGTGAATGGGGGCTACTTGCACTAGACAGAAATGAAGGAATTCTTAAAAAATCTTCTTCTCTGAAACTGCTGGTCAGATTTTGAAAGAATTTCACAGAGTTGTTCCTTGGGTGACCCTTTTCAAAAATTGTTCGCAAAATTTTGATTGGTCAAGAAACATGGCTCTGGTGAATGGGGGCTACTTGCACTATAGGGAAATGAGGAAATTCTTAAAAAATTTTCTTCTCTGAAACCGCTGGTCAGATTTTGAAATAATTTCTCAGGGATGTTCCTTGGGTGACCCTTTTCAAAAACTTTTTGCGAAATTTTGATTGGTCAAGAAACATTGTTCTGGTGAATGGGGGCTACTTGCACTATAGGGAAATGAAGAAATTTTTAAAAATTCTTCTTCTCTGAAACTGCTGGACAGATTTTGAAATGATTTCACAGAGATGATCCTTGGCTGACCCTTTTCAAAAATTGTTCACAAAACTTTGATCGGTCGAGAAACATTGCTCTGGTGAATGGGGGCTACTTGCACTATAGGGAAATGAAGAAATTTTTAAAAATTCTTCTTCTCTGAAACTGCTGGACAGATTTTGAAATGATTTCACAGAGATGATCCTTGGCTGACCCTTTTCAAAAATTGTTCTCAAAATTTTGATCGGTCAAGAAACATGGCTCTGGTGAATGGGGGCTACTTGCACTATATGGAAATGAAGAAATTCTCAAAAATTCTTCTTCTCTGAAGCCCTTAGTCAGATTTTAAAATAATTTGACAGAGATGTTCCTTGGGTGATCCTTGCTCTTGTGAATGGGGGCTACTTGCACTATATGGACATGATGAAATTCTTGAAAATTCTCTTTCTCTGAAACCCCTGGTCAGATTTTAAAAGAAATTTTCCGAAATGTTCCTTGGATGACCCTTTTCAAAACTTGCTCTTAAATTTTGATCCATCAAGAAACATGGCTCTCGTGGATGGGGGATACTTGCTCTTATACAGAAATGAAGAATTCTTAAAAGTTCTTCTTTTTGAAACTGATGGTCAGATTTCGAAATTAATTTTACAGGTGACCTTTTGAAAATTGCTTAGCAAAATTATAAATTTGGTTCCAATGTTTCAATACCTCAAAAAAAAATAGGCTATGGTCATCTCAAAAATTCAGGTGAACGATCCAGGGCCATCTTGGCCCTCTTGTCAAAAATTGTTCATGAAATTTTGATCCATCGAGAAACATGGCTCTGGTGAATGGGGGCTACTTGCACTATAGGGAAATGAAGAAATTCTTAAAAATTCTTCTTCTCTGAAACTGCTTGCCAGATTTTAAAATAATTTTGCAGAGATGTTCCTTGGGAGACCCTTTTCAAAAATTGTAAGCGAAATTTTGATCCATCAAGAAACATGGCTCTGGTGAATGGGGGCTACTTGCACTATAGGGCAATGAGGAAATTCTTAAAAATTCTTCTTCTCTGAAACGGCTGGTCAGATTTTGAAATAATTTCACAGAGATATTGCTTGGGTGACCCTTTTCAAAAATTGTTCGTGAAAGTTTGATTCATCGAGAAACATTGCTCTGGTGAATGGGGGCTACTTGCACTATATGGAAATGAAGAATTTCTTGAAAATTCTTCTTCTCTGAAATGGCTGGTCAGATTTGAAATTTATTTCACGGAAATATTCCTTGAATGACTTTTGTCAAAATTTGTTTGCGAAATTTTGATAGGTCAAGAAACATTGCTCTGGTGAATGGGGGCTACTTGCACTGTACGGAAATTAAGAAACTCTTAAAAATTCTTCTTTTCTGAAACTGCTGGTGAGATTTTGAAAGGACTTTTACAGGTGACCTTTTAAAAATTGCTTGGAAAAAAAATGATTTTGTTTCCAGTGTTTCAATACCTTCAAGAAAAAGGCTATGGTCCTCTCAAAAATTCAGGTGAGCGATCCAGGGCCATCTTGGCCCTCTTGTTGCTTATTTTGCAGGATGATATTTTAGTCAAAATAGCTGTTTTCCATTACACAGGTCTTACCTTAATGACCCTGAGAAAGAAGACTTTTAAAAACATTGTGGGCAGAGGAGAAAATACTGGTAACCAGCATTTTTTCCTTTTACCTTAACATTTTCTACCCTTTCCAAACCAAATTTCAATTTTTCAGCCACAATTATTTTGTCGTCTGCTACTCCTTCCAATTTGGATTGGTCTAAAATTTTGTTTGGTGAACAAAATGTCAGACTGGTCCAAATTGAAAGCACATGAAGATGACAAAAGTAACTCAAACATTGAAAATTTGTTTCCAGCAGGGTAGAAAACATTATGAGAGAAGGAGAAATTGCTGGTTACCCACAATGTTTTCTATTCTTCCTAAATTGAGTTTTAGTTCTTGAATGTACATGTATTTCGTCTTGCAAATTCTTTCAGTTTGTACTAGTGTAAACTTTTGTCATTTGGTAAAGAGGAATGGTGTTTAACACAGTTTTCAACATTATTTTAGTTACATTGTTGCAGCCAGCTAACAAAAGTCCACTTGAACAAAAGCCCACTAGGACAAAAGCTCACTGGACAAAGGCCCACTGGACAAAAGCCCATTCTCTTCGGCTAGATGGTATTCTATAAATACTCATTTATCTACTTTGGGCATCCTGGGTACAGAATCGAACCACTTTCCTACGCGACAATAGTTACTTTGAATTTCAAACTAAAATTTATAAATGTTTAGATGTATTCAAGAAAACACTACCTCCTGCTATTCACTCAGCTATGATCAGCAGTTTAGAGAAATTTGGGGCTAAAACAGGCCTGATTTTCCCTCAAAGGTATTGATAAAACCCGTTTTCTCCATTGCTACTTTATAGCGCGTATTACTACAGTCTGCCCGATATCAGGGATAGTGATGCATCATACAAGACAGGTCGTATCTTCGAAGAATATGACATGCGCAGACAACGGACAAAAGCCCACTGCTAATTTTGCCAGGGAGGACAAAAGCCCACTGCAAATAAAAAAGTGTTACAAAATATTTTTTTTTATCAGTTTTATTAGAAAGTATTTACTGCTTTTCACATGATGTTTTCTACTCTTCTAAAGACAAGTCACTTCATATATACAATTTTTTAAGTTAGATACTTGATTGTTACTAAAAGTAGGCGTTTGTCCTTGTGAGCTTTTGTCCTAGTGGGCTTTTGTCCTAGTGGGTTTTTGTCCAGTGAGCTTTTGTCGAAGTGGGTTTTTGTTTTACAACCACCTATCCATGCTTCTCCTTGATTCTCTTTTACCATTACTCCGCAAAATTTCTTTCCATGCCACTGGCTGCTTTCCCACATAACCATAGTTGAAACAATGGTCAGCGGTAGGAGAGGAATGAATCCTTGTGAAACTTATCTTTTCATAAGTCGTTCAAATGCAGGAAATTTTGTAGACGATAGTAAAAAGGTGTTTCATTCATATTTTGTACGGTCTTGCCAATCTATGAGGAAAAAGATGGGTTGGTAAGCCAGAAGTCTTGGGTTTGATCCACATTTGAGGCTTCAAGTTTTATTTAGGATTGTTCTTGCCATGGGTATTGAACTTGAAATCCTAGCTCGAGATCTTATAGTACCAATCACAAAAGAGGTCTATCAGCGATACGTCGTCCAAAGAAGCTATCCGATTGGTTAGTTCAGGGAATGTAAATTTACATATACGATCCCACTGGTTAGTTGTTTATGTGTTGTGAAGTGGAAGTAGGTCTGAATGACGTCATGTTAGTCGCTTTCGATTGGCTTATAATAGCTACGGTTTATTTGTTGCTGTAGCAACGTGATTGTATCTATGAAACTATGAATTGATCCAAAGTTTTTTGCATTTTTCAAATGCTTTTTACGAATTCGATTTTATTCCTTTTAGATACTTGGAAGTTTCTTCTTGCTGTTCGTATTAAAATCTTGTTGTTTGGTAGCGAGTTAACATATTACTGTATGTGGAAATTTTTTTTCTCTTGATGCAATTTTGTTTGCAAAACAATTAGTTCATATCTTCAATTTCTATACATTTATTTCAGGCTCACATGGTTCAGGCACAAATGAACTTTTTCCTTCTCTTGGAGTTGCAGTAGACCAGTCAGCGGGCATTCAATGTCTTGTAAACTCCTGCTGTGGTCAGTCTGTCGTCCACAAATGGGCAAAAACAGAACCTCTCTATACGAGAACAGTTGCATGCTGGGGTACGATACTTTGACTTCAGAGTTGCGTCACATCCTGCCACGCTAGAAGTATGGTTTGTTCACGGATTATGTGGTGCACAAGTTGTATCTGCTTTAAGAGACATTCGAAACTTTTTAGATCTAAATCCACAGGAGATTATCATCTTAAGACTTTAATCATTTCTATAACATGAGTCCATCAGCACATGGCATGTTATTGACAGATCTGCACAGTATCCTGGGAGAAAAACTTGTACTGCCTCCTTTCTCAATACCAAACTACAAGATGTGGGATGCTACCTTACAGGCTCTTTGGCAGTTACCCTACAGGGTTATCGTTCTGTACCATGAGGATGAAAATATGGGTCCCTGTCCAAATATATGGCCGGGCACCTATATTGAAGCTCCATGGGCAAACACATATGGTGTAAACACTCTTTTCGAAACACTAGAATCAGATTATATCAATAAAAGATGGCTTAGTAATGATACTCTATACTGCTGGCAAGGGGTGGTAACTCAAAGTGCCAAACATATAGCTGCAAGTCCTCTTTCAGCATTAAAACATAGAAGCAGTCAGGCAACTTGGGAGTTTACAAAGTGGCTAAAAGAGAAGATCCCTGGGCCACAAGGAATTAATATTTGTGTAGCAGACTTTGTAGAAAAACATGACCTTATACCAACAGTAATACGCCTTAATGGATTGATGAAAAATATTCAGCCACAGTTTTGACACTTTAATGTACAAATAAGACTTTTCATGCCCTTATTGCAGACTTTTTTAACCTTTTACTACACAATGGTGTCTTTTTATGCCCCTGAAAGAGAAGGCTTTTGAAAACATTGTAGGAAAAGGAGAAAATGCTGGTTACCAGCACTTTCTCCTTTTCCACATTGTTTTCTACCCTATTAAAGAAAAACATTTCATATGAGCTGTACTGAAACTGTCATCTTCAAATGCTTTCAATTCCAACAGGTCTAAAGTTCGGTTGTGTGGTAAAGGGTCAACGCTTTATGAAACATCCAAATTAAAAGCATTTGCAGACCACAAGTTAAATGTGACTATAAAAAAGTAAAGTTTATTTCTGGAAGTGTAGAAAACATTTTGAGAAATGGAGAAAATGCTGGTTACCAGCATTTTCTCCTTTTCCCTCCATTTTTGTTTTTTTGAAAGGTTTCCTGCTCATGGTCATTACAAGACGGGCTAGGAGGTCAGGGGGGTTAACCCTTTACTGTGTATTCAGAAATTGTATAATGACCCCCAGAATGAGGGTTTTCTGAAAATGCTGTGGTAAAAAAATAAAGGAGAAAAGAGAGCTTTTTCCACATTGTTTTTTTTTTCACACTTTCATAGAAAAATTCTATCATTTGAACCATTCCATATTTGTTGTCTACAAATTCTATTATTTAGCCCTTTACCAAACAATGATGACTATTAACGACCCTGAGGAAGAAGCCTTTTGAAAACATTGAGGGAAAAGGAGAAAATGCTGGTAACCAGCATTTTCTCCTTTACCCACAAAGTTTTCTACCCGCAACGCAAAATTGCACCGTTTGAGTCACAATGAAATGATCATCAACAAATGCTTTTAATTTGGATAGGTCTAAAATTTTGCAGTGTGGTAACGGGGGGGAGGGGGGGAGGGTGTGTTATGTGATAAAAATATAAAGAACAAGTGAAGCTAAATTTTTTTACATTGTTTCAATGTATGATCAAATCATTTTAGGCTGAATTATGGAATTTTAGAAAATAAATAACATTGTTTGAAATGCATGTTTTCTTTATTGTGATAAAAATATAAAGAACAAGTGAAGCCAAATTTTTGTAAATTGTTTGAATGTATGATCAAGTTATTTTAGGCTGAATTATGGAATTTTAGAAAATAAATAACATTTTTTGAGATGCATGTTTTCTTTATTTCCCGTTTCCTGATGATCATGAAAAGAAATTATAAAATGACCCTTTACTCGACAATCCTTTGAGAAAGAAGCTTCAGGGAGAAACCTTTTTCACTTGTTACCCCATGGCAAAATTTTATATCTATCCAAACTAAGAATTTGCAGACGACAATTTCAAAGTGGCTATACCCTTTACCAAACAATCCCTGGTTTTTACGGCCCTGAGAGAGAAGCCTTTTGAAAATATTGTGGGAAAAGGAGAAAATGCTGGTAACCAGCATTTTCTCCTTTTCCCACAATGTTTTCTTTCCTGCTGGAAATAAATTTTGCTTTTTGAGTAACACTAATTTTGTCATCTGCAAGTGCTTTCAATTTTGACCAGTCTAAAATTTTGTCATTTGGGAAAGGGTTAAATGGAGCAATTTTGCTTTGATATAGAAGAAAATTTTGTAGGAAAAGGAGAAATGCTGGTTACCAGCATTTTCTCCTTTTCCCACAATATTTTCAAAAGGCTGTTTCCTTAGTGTGGTTAAAAGTCGTCATTGTGTGATAAAGGGTTAAAACATAGTCGGAAAAGGGAAAAATGCAGGTCACCAGCCTATCCAATATCTTAACCCTTTCCGAAACAATCCCTGGTTTTTGCGACCCTGAGATAGAATCCTTTTCAAAACATGGGAAAAAGGAAAAATGCTGGTAACCAGCATTTTCTCCTTTTCCCACAATGTTTTCTACCTGCTGGAAACAAAAACCAATTTTTGAGTTATATTTATGTTCTTGTCTGAAAGTGATTTCAACTTTGACCAGTCTAAAATTTTGTCGTTTGGTAAAGGGTTAAAATTGTATCACTACCAGACAAAAAAAATTACGGACCTGCCCAAACTCAAAGCACTTCCATATGACAAAGTGAATATGAATCTAACACTGAAATTTAGTCACTGAGAAATAGAAAATGTTGTGAGAGGTGGACATGAAATTTTTTTAATTGTTTTGAAAACATTGTGGGAATATGAAAAATGCAAACTGCAAGCATGTCGCAATATTTTTTGAGGCACACAATAATCGGATGTACCCATCCAATATGTGTATACACAGTTATATCTTTCTTAGAAGACAACGTTATGGTCCTGTCCAAACTCAAAGCACTTGCAGTAACAAAATTAACATGGATCAAACATTGAAATTCAGTCGCCGAGGGGAAGGAAATTGTGGAAAATATGCAGCATTTTCTCCTTTTCCCAAAATATTGTCCAAAGTCTTCTTTTTCGAAATTGTTAAAACCTGGAATTGTGTGGTGAAGGTATAAAGGGAAAATATTTGGTCTGGTCCAACAAACATTTGACATTCACTCACATTCTAAAATAAACACAGATGCAAAGAAAACAATGGAATGTCTTATTTTTCCAAAATGAACTAACCCATTACAACCATATTGTTTTTCCAACCATGATGGAAGGTTTAAAAATCATTGATGGAAAAGGAGATCTGTTAAACAGCATTTTCTCCTTTGCCCACAATGTTTTCCATCATTTCAAAAAAGCTTTCCACCTTTGGAGCATATTTTCAACCCTTTACCACAAAACCAAATTTTAGACCAGTCCCAGTTGAAAGCATTTGCTGATGAAAGTTTCAATGTGGCTGATATGAAAAGATTTTTCTTTCATAGGATAGAAAACATTTTGGGAAAAGGAGAAAATGCTGGCAACCAGCATTTTCTCCTTTTCTCACAATGTTTTCAGAAGCCTTCTCTTTCAGGGGTATTAAAAGTCATTGTGTGGTAAAGGGTTAAATGTCATCAGTAAATCCTTTCGAAGTAGGCGAGTCTAAGATTTCACAGTGTAGTCAGTGGTTTGTCCAAATATCAGACGTTTACAAGCTACTATGAGAAGGGTTAAAAAAAAACGAGAGAGAAAAATAAATCCAGAATAAGTAGACTCATCCAAATCTAAGAAATTGGAACATCATTTTTTCAAGGCGGAAGAAGGCAACATGGGTAGTTTTTACAAAAATAGATGAACTGAAAATTAATGGACTCTTCCAATGTCAATGAATTGTAAGAGGTCTAAAACATGATTGATGGACTTATCCATATTCATTCGCTTGTTAAAGAACTGAACTAGATTAAATGAAATGGAATCTCCAAAATTCAATGATTTGTAAAAGAACAAGATATATATTAATTGGACTCTTCCAGAATCTTTGATTTTTAAAGAAAATGTCATGTGAAATTAAGTTGACCCTTCCAAATTCAAAGAATTCCAAGTTATCAGAATATATTTAAAATGGACTCTTCCAACTTGAAAGTTGAAAAAAAATACCCAAAGTTAATAATGGACTCTTCCCAATTAAAAACTGTAAGAAATGAAATTATTCTATGGAATGGACATGTCCAAATTCAATGATAAGCAATTGAATCGAAAAAAGCTAGAGTGGACTCTTCCATTTTCAATAATTCTTATACTGTTCAAAATGAAATCGACTCTTCGAAATTGAATGAATAATGAGTGAGACCAGAGAAAAATTAAAGTGGACTCTTCCATCTTAAAAAAAACTATAAATGAATATAATGGACTCCTCCAAAATTTAATGAAAAGTAATCTGTAAATTTTGAAGTAGAATAGACTCTTCCATATTTAATAAACCCTGAAAATAAATATTAGACTTTTCCAAACTCAATGAATAGTAAGACCAGAAAAAAAGTAAAATGGACTCTTCCATCTATTAAAAAGGATTAATGAATATAATGGACTCTTCCAAATCCAAAAACTGTAAGCCAAATGATTTTTTTCTATAGAATGGACTTGTCCAAATTCAAAGAATGTTGAGAAACTGCATTTTAATCAAATGGACTCTTCCAAATTCAATGATAAGCAATGCAATTTGAAAGTCCATGTTTTTTTGTAGTCTGAAAGGGTAAAGAATAAATGAACTCTTCCACAACTGAAGTTGGAAAACGATTTATTTAATAAAGTGAACTGTTCCAGGGCTAGAATTTAATATGAATATACAGGCATTGCAAAATGATAAATAGAACCTTCCAAGCTAAATGGACTGACTTGTAAACCCTCACAAAGTTTAAAGTAAATTTTATAAATCATGAGAATGAAGCCTTTTTGAAACATTGTGAGAAAAAGGAGAAAAATACTCCTTTACGTTACGATAATGAATATTATCAGTCAAGAGAAAGAAGCTTTTGAAAACTTTGTGGGAAAAGGAGAAAATGCTGGCAACCAGCATTTTCTCCGTTATCCATATTGTTTTCTATCCTATCAAAGCAAACTTCCAAAATTTGAGAAACATCCGAGTTATTTTTCTGCAAATACTTTTAATTTGGACAATTTTATTTCTTGTTGTTGGAAGATAAAGGGTAAACTGTACTGAAAGAGTTAACCCATTCAACATGAATAGATTCGTCCAGATACGCCCCCCCCAAATCGCACTGGACACAAAAGGGGGGAGGGGGGGGGGGGAAAGAAAAGACAGGTTTCATGAAAGTGAGAATTTCGTGCAATTAACCCTTAACCACATTATACAATACTTTTTTCTTATGATGTCCGTACCTATGAAAAAGGATTTAAAAACAATGTTGAAAAAGGAGGAAATGCTGATGACAAAGATTTTCCACTTTGCCCCAAATTGTTTTTAAGCCTTTCAAAGAAAAGTCTCTTATTTGTGTAACAATTAAATTGTCGTCTACATTTGCTTTCAAATTAAGCCCAGTCTAAGATTTTGAAGAGGGGTACAAAATTCGAGGATTGACAATAACAACAAATCCCCAGCCTTGCATGCTTTGGACACTGAGTAAATACATGAAACTATTTGTCTTAACCCTTTACCACACAATGGTGACTTTTAATGACCCTGAGAAAGAAAGCTTTTAAAAACATTGTGGGTAAAGGAGAAAATGCTGGTAAACAGCATTTTTTCCCCTTTTACCACAATATATCTACCCTTCCCAAACCAAATTTCAATTTTTCAGTCACAATTATTTTGTCGTCTGTTACTCCTTCCAATTTGAACTGATCTAAAATTTTGTCTAGTAAATAAAATTTTAGACTGATCCAAATTGAAAGCACATGAAGATGACAAAAGTAACTCAAACATTGAAACTTTGTTTCCAGCAGGGTAGAAAACATGAGAAAGGAGAAATTGCTGGTTACCCACAATGTTTTCTATCCTTCCTCAATTGAGTTTTAGTTCTTGAATGTACATGTATTTTGTCTTGCAAATTCTTTCAGTTTGGACAAGTGTAAACTTTTGTCATTTGGTAAAGAGTAATCGTGTTTAACACCGTTTTCAACATTATTTTAGTTACATTGTTGTAGCCAGCTGACAAAAGTCCACTTGGACAAAAGCCCACTAGGACAAAGGCTCACTGGACAAAAGCCCATTCTCTCCGGCTAGATGGCATTCTATAAATACTCATCTATCTAATTTGAGCATCCTGGTACAGAACCGAACCACTTTTCTACGCGACAATAGTTACTTTGAATTTCAAACTAAAATTTTTAAACGTTTAGATGTACTCCATAAAACGCTTCCTCGCGCGATTCACTCAGCTATGATCAGCAGTTTAGAAAAATCTGGGGCTTAAACAGGCCTGATTTTTCCTCAAAGGTATTGATAAAAACATTTTCTCCATTGCTACTTTATAGCGCGTATTAACACAGTCTTCCCCATATCGGGGATAGTGATGCGTCATACAAGAAAGGTCGTATCTTCGAAGAATATGACATGCGCAGACAACGGACAAAAGCCCACCGCTAATTTTGGCAGGGAGGACAAAAACCACTGCTAATAAAAAAGTGTTACAAAATATTTTATCAGTTTTGTTAGAAAGCATTTTCTGCTTTTCACATGTTCTCTACTCTTCTAAAGACAAGTCACTTCATATATACAATTTTTTAAGTTAGATACATGATTGCTACTAAAAGTGGGCTTTTTACCTAATGGGCTTTTGTCCTTGTGAGCTTTTGTCCAGTGGGCTTTTGTCCTAGTGGGTTTTTGTTTTACACCCACCTATCCATGCTTCTCCTCGATTCTCTTTTACCATTACTCCGCACAATTTTCTTTCCATGTCACTGGCTGCTTTCCCACATAACCATATTTGAAACAACGGTCAGCGGTAGGAGAGGAATGAATCCTTTTGAAACCTATCTTCTCATAGGTCGTCCAAACTCGGGAAGTTTTGTAGACGATAACAAATAGGTTTTTCATTCATATTTTGTACGGTCTTGCCAGTCTATGAGGAAAGAAATGGGTTGGTAAGCCAGAAGTTTTGGGTTTGATCCACATTTGAGGCTTCAAATTTTATTAGGAATTGTTCTTGCCATGGGTATTGAACTTGAAATCCTAGCTCGAGATCTTATAGTACCAATCACAAAAGAGGTCTAACATCGATACGTCATTCAAAGAAGCTATCCGATTGGTTTGTTCAGAGATGGTAAATTTACATATACGATCCCACTGGTTATATAGTTGTTTATGCATTGTGAAGTGGAAGTAGGTCCGAATGACGCCATGTTAGTAGCTTTCGATTGGCTTATAATAGCTACGGTTTATTTGTTGCTGCAGCAACGTGATTGTATCAATGAATTGATCCAAAGTATTTCGCATTTGTCAAAAACGATGCTTTTTACGAATTCGATTTCATTCTTTCTAGAAACTTGAAGTTTCTTCTCGCTGTTCTGATGAAATGTACTATGGTCTCGACATTGTTTTGTTCTAATGTACTCGAGAAGTATCGAACTATTTGAAAGGCGTTTTGATAATGCTGCTCAGAGGCATTTTCAGCAATGCCGAGCGTTGACATGAACGTGAAAATGAAAATCTCGCCTTCTAAAAACTATATTTCCAAGGGTCGTAAAAAATTTGGGTTATGTGGCATAATGGTTTTAAACAGTTACTGCGAATGTTTTCACCCGACGACAACACTTTGGACTCGTCCAGATACTTAACATATGGAGACGATTGAATAAACGTGGGTCAAATGGTTGTAATTGTCTTCGAAAAAGTAAAAAAAAAAAATAGCTGAAACAGGGGAAAATGCATGTTGCAAGCCCTTCCTTTTTTTCTCACACTTTGAAAATTTGTTTTTTCACAGATGTTTATGAACTACATATTGATTACTTTCAGTTTTCGGTTTTTAGCTCCACTGGCCGAAGGCCAGCGAGCTATTGTCATGGCGATGTGTCCGTCGTGCGTCCGTCCGTAAACTTTTTCTTTAAAAAACTTCTCCTCAGAAACTATGGACTGGATTTTTACCAAATTTCACAGGAATGTTCCTTAGGTGGTCCTCTTTCAAATTCCTTCAAATACGTGTGTTCCATGAATAATTCAGGTTGCCATGGCAACCAAAGTAAACTAGAGGCGCTTAAGCGCCTGTATCGCTCCACAGGCATGATTTTTCTGTAACGGTGAAGAGAAGTTTTTAACAATTACCATTCATTCCTGTATTTTAGGTCACTAAAGAAAACAAGAGCTTCGCAAAGCGGCGCATATACGGCCGAAGGGGATTGTCAGTGAAATGAGTTGAAATGACAGAAGGGCCATGAATGAAGAGTAGTTAATCTCAATGATATGTGAAAAATATTAAAAGGCAATAACTAAAAAAAGAAAGGGTGGCACAGTTACAAATTTTGTAAATTGCTGTTCTCCACAAGGTGTTCTATCAGTTTTGAAAGCTTCAAGACCATAGCTTTTATATTTTAGAAATTATGGCCCACACGAAAATTCAAAGAGAAAACTAACAAAGGGCAATAACTAAACAAGAGGGCCATTGGCCCTGGAACGCTCACCTTAGACTATAGCTTATGAGTGAAATTCAATTCTTGGAGCAACTTTGGTAAAGCTTCACCCAAAGAACATCCCTGCCAAGTTGCATCAAGAAGATTCTGCATACCAAATATCAAAGCTCTGCACCTTCAAGTTTCAGAGAAGATTTCTAAAGTTTTCCTTCTTTGTTGCTTTGTTCGAACCTGTGACCTCCCGAGGCAGGGCCAGTTTTGACCCCAAGGGCATAATATGAACAAACCTGGTAGAGATCCACTAGGAATTGCTATATGCCAAATATCATAGCTCTATGCCTTCTAGTTATAGAGAAGAAGAATCTTAAAATTTTCTTTCATTGTTCCTATGTTCGAACTTGTGACCCCTGGGGCAGGGCCAGTTTTGACCCCACGGGCATGATTTGAACAAACTTGGTAGAGGTCCACTTGGAGATGCTACATACCAAATATCAAAGCTCTACGCCATCTAGTTTCAGAGAAGAAGAAATTTAAAGTTTTCCTTCTTTGTTCCTATGCTCAAACTAGTGACCCCCGGGGTGGGGCCAGATTTGACCCCAGGGACATTATTTGAATAAACTTGGTAGAGGTCCACTAGGAGATACAACAGACCAAATATCAAAGCTCTATGCTTTCTAGTTTCTGAGGAAAAGAATTTTAAAGTTTTCCTTCTTATTTCCCATGCTCAAATTTGTGATCCCCGGGGTGGGGCCAATTTTGACCCCAGGGACATAATTTGAACATACTTGGTAGAGGTCCACTAGGAAATGCCACATATTAAATATCAAAGCTCTACGCCTTCAAGTTTTAGAGGAGAAGATTTTTAAAGTTTTCCTTCTTTGTTCCTATGCTCAAACTTGTGACCCCCGGGGTGGGGCCAGTTTTGACCCCAGGGGTATAATTTGAACCAACTTGGGAGAGGTCCACTAGGAGATGTCACATACTAAATATCAAAGCTCTACGCCTTCAAGTTTCAGAGGAGAAGATTTTTAAAGTTTTCCTTCTTTGTTCCTATGCTCAAACTTGTGACCCCCGGGGTGGGGCCAGTTTTGACCCCAGGGACATAATTTGAACAAATTTGGTAGAGGTCCACTAGGAGATGTCACATACTAAATATCAAAGCTCTACGCCTTCAAGTTTCAGAGGAGAAGATTTTTAAAGTTTTCCTTCTTTGTTCCTATGCTAAAACTTGTGACCCCTGGGGTGGGGCCAGTTTTGACCCCAGGGACATAATTTGAACAAACTTGGTAGAGGTGCACTAGGAGATGCTACATACCAAATATCAAAGCTCTACCCCTTCAGGTTTCAGAGGAGAAGATCTTTAAAGTTTTCCTTCTCTGTTCCTATGCTCAAACGCGCTAAAACGCGTTATCCCCCGGGGCGGGGCCAGTTTTGACCCTAGGGGCATAATTTGAACAAACTTGGTAGAGGTCCATTGGGAGATGCTACATACCAAATATCAAAGCTCTACACCTTCTAGTTTCAGAGGAGAAGATCTTCAAAGATTTCATTTTTTTTTTCGTTTTGTTGCCATGGCAACCAGAGTTATGGGTGGAATTAAATTCTTTGAACAATTTTGGTAGAGCTTCACCCAAGGAACATTCCCGCCAAGTTTCATGAAGATTGGCCCAGTGGTTTAGGAGGAGAAGATGTTTAAAGAAATTGTTGACGGACGACGGACGCCGGACATTGGGCGATCACAATAGCTCACCTTTAGCACTTTGTGCTAAGGTGAGCTAAAAAAGAAGGATGGCAGAGTTATGGTTTTTGTGCAGTGCACTTCTTTATAATATGTTCTATTTGTCTTTAAAGTTTCAAGATGATAGGTTTTAAAGTTTGGGAGTTATTGCCTGGACAAAAACTCAAACTGAAAATCAACAAAGCGCAATAACTAAAAAAATAATAGTCGCAGAGTTATGGTTCATGTGCACTGCACTTCTCCATAATGTGTTCTATCGGTGTATGAAGTTGCAAGTTACTAGCTTTTATAGTTTGGAAGTTATGGCCTGGACAAAAATTCAAACTGAAAATTAACAAAGGGCAATAACTCAAAAAATAAAAGTCGCAGAGTTATGGTTCATGTGCGATGCACTTCTCCACAACGTTATCTATCAGTGTATGAAGTTCAAAGTTAATAGCTTTTATAGTTTAGAAGTTATGGCCTGGACAAAAATTCAAACTGAAAATTAACAAAGGGCTGTAACTCAAAAAATAAAAGTGGCAGAGTTATGGTTCTTGTGCAGTGCACTTCTCCATAATGTGTTCTATCAGACTATGTAGTTTCAATTTAATACCTTTTATGGTATGGAAGTTATGACCTGAACAAAAATTCAAAGTGAAAAGTTGGTTATTTCAGAAATCAAGGGCAGATAATTTTGGAACGGAAACAGTGATCAAAATTCTAAGACCCAGGTGCACAACTAGACATCATGGAGATTCATTGTGGCAAGTTTCAAATAATTCCGATGAAAACTGTAGGAGGAGTTGCGCACACAAGAAATTGCTAACGGACGGATGGACGGACGGACGGACGACCGGGGGTATAACATAATACGACCCTTTGGGCGTATAAAAAGCTATGAAAATCATTGTGAGAAAAGAAGAAAATAAAAGTTACCTGCATTTTTTTAGTTTTACACAATAATTTCTACCCTTTTTGATACACGTTTTACTAATTTGAAGATTTATTATGTTGTCTGCAACATCTTTCAATTATGGCCAGTTATAAAGATTTTGTCTTCTGGTTATAGTTAACTCATTACCAAACGACAACATTTTAGGGTTGTCCAAATGGAAAGCATTTGTAGATGAAAAAATAAAAGTGACTGAAAATTTGAAAGTTGTTTTGTAAGGGTAGATAACATTGTGGGAAAAGGTTACCAGCATTTTCTCCTTTTCCCACAATGTTTTCTGAAGTCTTTGTCAGGGATCACTTTGATTGGATAACAAAATGCCTAATCACAACAGTAAAGCCCTGTCCCTCTTTGTACTAGATCACCAGTAGGTCAAAAAAACCTTTACCAGAACTAATCAAAGTGCAGAGGTTCTTTTGTTTTAAATGAAAAGGATCATAGATTATGTAAAGCAACCATCTTTAACTCTTTACCAAACGACAAAATTGGCGATGTGACCAAACTGAAAACATTTGCAGACAACAAATTAAACATTGATGAAATGATCATTTCTCTCTTTGATAGAGTAAAAAACACTAAGGGAAAAGGAGAAAATGCTGATTACCAGCATTTTCTCCTTTTCCAAGAGTGTTTCCAAAGACTTCTTCTTTAGGGTCGTTAAAAGTCAGGATTGTATGGTAAAGACTTACCACCATTGGAACTAACCTGCAATACAACAATGAAATCAAAATGAGTAGTTTGAGAGAAGAAATTTTTCAAATATTTTACTTTATACCATAAAAGGAAAATGAGCCTCCCATAACAGCCATGTTTTTTGATGGATCTTTTTTTTTAAGGAATTCTGTAGACCTCTATCTAAGGAACATTCCTGCAAAAAAATAATGCTATCCAATTAGCGGTTTAGGAGGAGAAGATTTTTAAAGGTTTTTACTTTGGTTGCCATGGCAACCAGAATTATTCATGGAACACAATTATTTGAAGGAATTTGAAAGAGGACCACCTAAGGAACATTCCTGTGAAATTTGGTAAAAATCCAGTCAATAGTGTCTGAGAAGTTTTTTAAAGAAAAAGTTAACTGACGCACGCACAGATGAACGGACGGACGAACGAATGGACGGACACAACGCCATGACAATAGCTCGCTGGCCTTCGGCTAGTGGAGCTAAAAACCTTTAAAAACATTCTCCTCCCATACCACTAATTGGATAGCATTATTATTTTGCAGGAATGTTCCTTAGCTAGAGGTCTACAGAATTCCTTAAAAAAAGATCCGACAAAAAACATGGCTTTTATGGGAGACTCATTTTCCTTTTATGGTATAAAGTAAAATCTTTGAAAAACTTCTCTCAAACTACTCATTTTGATTTCATTGTTGTATTACAGGTTAGTTCCAATGGTGGTAAGTCTTTACCATACAATCCTGACTTTTAACAACCCTAAAGAAGACGTCTTTGGAAAACACTCTTGGAAAAGGAGAAAATGCTGGTAATCAGCATTTTCTCCTTTTCCCTCAGTGTTTTTTATTTAGTAATAAGGAACCAATTCAGCTAACTTTTTTGGTATTCTGAAAAAGTCACTTATCACCATTTCTACAGGGCCTGCATGATTCTTAGGGAGAATGCTAGTTAAAGGTGGGTATTTAGAATTTTCACATCACACTGAATTAAAAAATATATATGTCAATAGAATTTGTATGAAAAAACAATATAAATCAGTAGTAATTAAGAATCATGAAATTACAAAAAAAAATTTTTTTGGTGGTATTCCCTTTAAAGGCTACGTAGCCTCTTAAGCTATTTTTAGATTTCTCGCCAAAATCAAAAAAAAGAATTGTGGGAATGTTTATTGACTTGCATGTGACTAATGACTATTATATTCCATAGCATAACAAACATGTAATTATTTTCCATTATGTCTAGAGCTTCGGACGCTATGTTTGAAGCTTCGTCTGTATATTTCTGGTATGTAAATGAGCAAGTTACTCATGTAAAAATAGACTGTGTTTCCCTTCAGTGTCGATCTGGGCTGTAGTAAATCTCTAATTTATCAAGTTGTCGGATGGTTTTCGACTACTGGGGTTTAATGAATGAAAATTATAAGGCTTTGGGAGTATAAGGATGATTTTTTTTGTATTTTTGTAAAATTTTCGTCCAAATATCTGAAGGGCCACCTTTAAAGTCATTCAAGTAAGTTGTGTATTCAGTACGCCTGACATGAAAATTAACTCTTAACCAGGCATTCCCAAGTTTTAACCTATAAAACGCTGGAACTGATTTAAATTGTTCTTGCAGACATTGTAGATTAAGATCAGATTGCACAGATTACTATACTGCAAAGAAATTTCTTGTGATCTGATTGGATAATATGCCCTGACCACATATCATGCACATTGGCAAACCAATGTAAAAGAAGTTCCCCTGTCTGGAGCCCTGTACACTACAGTATCAACACAACATCCAAAGTGGTGGTGGCAATCAAGATTTACATCAAGATTATGCGCCAAGCTGCTTGTTTTTGCCTGTATTACCAAGGTTTCAGTGACGTCAATTCCCAAAGACGTTAGTTTTCATTGAAGTGGGGCACTCAGAAGGGAAAATCTACTTTGTCAGCATAGTCAATTGTTTAACCCTTTCCCAAACAATCCCTGGTTTTTACGACCCTAAGATAAAAGCCTTTTTGAAAACATTGTGAGAAAAGGAGAAAATGCTGGTAACCAGCATTTTCTCCTTTTCCCACAATTTTTTCTAACCTGCTGAAAACAAATTTCCATTTTTGGGTTATGTTTATTATTTCTGCAAATGCTTCCAATTTGGACCAGTCTAAAACTTAGTCGTTTGGTAAAGAGTTAAACAAAAAAAAAAAAACCAGGTAAAATTCACATGATAAACATTTGGATGGTAAAACTTTGCAGAATAATAAATTCATTGTTCAGTCAGGTGGCAGGGGATTCCCAACTTTTAACCCATAAAACACTGGAACTGATTTAAATTGTTCTTGCAGACATTGTAGATTAAGATCAGACTGCACAGATTATTAAATTGCAAAGAAATTTCTCATGATCTGACCGGATAATACTGGTATGCCCTGAACATAAATCATGTATACTGGCAAAACCAAACTAAAAGCAGTTTCCCATCTGGGAGCCCAATATACATGACTAAGCTATCAACGCAACAACCAAAATGGCGGTGTCGATCAAGATCAACTTTAACCCTTTCCCAAACAATCCCTGATTTTTACGGGTCAGGAATAGAAGCCTTCTGAAAATATTGTGGGAAAAAGAGAAAATGCTGGTAACCAGCATTTTCTCCTTTTCCCACAATGTTTTCTACTCTAGCATATAGAAAAATCATCATTTTAGCAAGTGTTACTTTGTCATCTACAAAATGCTTTCAATTTGGTCTGGTCCAAAATAAGACGTTTGGGAAAGGATTAAGATTATGCATCACGCAGCAAGTTTTAGCATGTATTACTAAGGTTTCAGTGACGTCAGTTCCCAGTGACGTCACTTTTCAATTAATTGGGGCACTATGAAGGGAAATTCGTTGGAATGGTAAAACCGCAGTATAATAAATTACTTGTATGGTCAGATGGCAGGGGACTTGGAAGCATATTCACAGCTGTGGTGAATCACGTAACATCCTCGCCTTCGGCTTGGGAATTTGATTCACTATGTACAGCTGTGAACAAGTTTCCAATTCCCCTGCCACTTGACCGTACAACTAATAAAGTGCAGTCAAATCTTGGATCTACTCTAACAACAATGAAAATTCAGTATTTTAGATACTTTTCATAATTGAAATAGTCTATTATATTATATTATATTAACCCATTACCTCACAATACCTACTTTTGACGCCCCTGAGAAAGAAGCTTTTAGAAAACATGGTGGAAAAAGGAGAAAATGCTGGTAACCAGCATTTTCTCCTTTTCCCACAATGTTTTCTATCCTTCACAAAACAAATTTTAAATTTTCTGTCACTTTTATTTTGTCGTCTGCAAATGCTTTCAATTTGGACCAGTCTAAAATATTGTCGCTTAGTAATGGGTTAATAAGACTGAGGAGGCCTTTCGCAAATGTAGGAAAAGGTGCTGGTAACCAGCATTTTTCTCCTTTCAACTCCAAGTTTTCAACTCTCCCAGAAACAAATCCCATCATTTGAGACAAAGAAGTCATTTGCAAATGCTTTCTCTTTACACCTGTCAGAAATTTTGTGGACTGGTAAAGTCCCCGGGGCCATAGCTTAAGAGGATCAATTTCTTCTTAACTCAATAACAAACGACAAAATTTTAGGTTTGTCCAAATTGAGAGCATTTGAAGACGACAAAATAAAAATTACTGAAAATTTGAAATGTGTTTTGTGAAGGGTAGAAAACGTGCAAAAAGGAGAAAAATGCTGGAAACCTGGTTTCCAGCATTTTCTCCTTTCTCACAATGTTTTCTAAGAGCTTCTTTCTCAGGGTCGTCAAAAGTAGGGACTGTGTGGTAATGAGTTAAGCAGCAATGCTGGTTACCAGCATTTTCTCCTTTTCTTACAATGTTTTAAATGCCTTGTCCTAGGGTCATTAAAAGTTGGATTTGTGTGATAAAAGATTAAGAAAAATGTCAAAGCTGCCAGCACCTCGTTGTTTCTGTCGTCAACAATCCAAAAGCCCTGCTAGAAATTCACTTTTTTCTCACAATCACAATGCCAAATTCAAAATTCATTCTTTTCTCACAATTCTAAATTCTTTCCACTGGCATTTCAAAACATATTAACTCTTTACCAAACGACAATATTCTAGACTTGTCCAAATGGAAAGCATTTGCAGACGACAATTTTAATGCAGCTCAAATGGGGCAATTTTTCTTTGATAGAGTAGAAAGCATAGTGGGAAAAGGAGAAATACTGGTTACCAGCATTTTCTCCTTTTCCCCGCAATATTTTCAAAATTCTTCTTTCTCAGTGTTGTTAAAGTCTGGATTGTGTGGTAAAGAGTTAATCCTTGACTCAACAATATCCGATTTTACCAACCTGATGAAGACAGCTATTACAACAAAAAGAAAAGAAGAAAATGCATATAACCAGCAATTCCTCCTCCCCCGATGTTTTTTACCTTTTCAAAGAAAATGAAATCCCCATGGTTCGCCTCAGTCAACATTATCTGCAAATGCTGTCAATATGAAAGATTAAAATGAGTAACACAGATATCGTGGATGCTATGGGGATCCCATTCCTATCTATCTGTAAGACCATCTGTACGTGCCTATATTGTACCAATAGCATCTGCATGATCTACACAATTTTTTTGTGAAAATTGCAAAATTCATGAGATGATCTCAACCTAAATATCAAAACAGAAGGTATTTATTCCTATCTTGTATCCTATCTAATCTGCATCTCGGTGCAACATTCTTCAGTGGATTTTAAGTTGTGGATTTGTGCGTTATTTTTTTCTGCTAATACTCTTAGTTGCATTTACTTAGGGTTTCATTCTGCATATTGTAATAGAGTGTTGCCATCAGAAACATGTCGATACGGGGTTTAACCCTTTACCACTCAATCCCTACCTTTGACGCCCCCGAGAAAGAAGCCTTTTGAAAACACTGTGGGAAAAGGAGAAAATGCTGGTAACCAGCATTTTCTTCTTTTCCCACAGAGTTTTCTACCCTTTCCAGAACAAATTTCTATTTTTCAGTCACCTTTATTTTGTCGTCTGCAAATGCTTTCAATTTGGACCAGTCCAAAATTTTCTCGTGTGGTAATGAGTTAATCCTTTACAATGGAATCCTGATTTTCAACTACCCTGAAGAAAAAAGCTTTTGAAAACAGTGTTCGAAAGGGCGAAAATGCTGGAAACCAGCATTTTTTCCTTTAACCACTGTTTTCTACCCTATCAAAGACAAATTTCATCATTTCAGAAATGTTTATTTTGTTGTCTGCAAAAGGTTTCAATTTCGTCAAATCCAAAATTGTATTGTTTGGTGAAGAGTCAAGAGCTTATACCGAGTTTACCTGTGACTGCATATCAATATTGATACTTGGAAATAGCTCATCAGATACAAATTGTTACAGAGTAAGGCATTCCAGCTCTTCAATGACATCCCCACCAATGCCATCCTGGGGAGACTGAGGTGGGAGGGGTGCATTTTATGGAGACAGTCTTCTTTTCTGCCTGTTTTCAGTGGGCATGTTGTTGATATTTTGCAAAATTAAGGCACCAAAAAATGCTTGTATTTCTCATCTACAAGGACAATTACACTGGTTGCAAACTTCATAACAATTCTACCTAGCAGGTATGCCTTATCCGCTCTTGTTCGCATTTAACAAACAGTACACTCATTCTCAATTTGTTTGGCCAATCCATGTCGCCATCCTTTCAATTCAAAATAAAAAGATTTATGACCTACAAGTGACAAGTGTTGGCAAAGTTGCCAATTATAATATGCAATGATAAAAGATGTACCTTGCCCTTCTTTAACTCTTTACCACACGAGAAAATTTTAGAATAGTCCAAATTGAAAGCATTTGCAGACGACAAAAAGCTGACTAAAAAATAGAAATTTGTTCTGGGAAGGGTAGAAAACACTGTGGGAAAAGGAGAAAATGCTGGTTACCAGCATTTTCTCCTTTTCCCACAGTGTTTTCAAAAGGCTTCTTACTCAGGGGCGTCAAAAGTAGGGATTGTGTGGTAATGGGTTAAGCCTTTCAGTCAACACCCATGGATGTTTGGTTGAGCTTGTACACTGAAATGCAACCAATTACAACAGGTATTTCGAGGTAAACAACTTTTCTATGCAAGCTTTTAGTGAAAATCTAGCTACTTTTAAAAAAAATTAAAACAATATGTATCAGGAACACTAAAACAATGATTCATGGCAGCCATTCTCAGTAATTTGGACAATCTCAAGCTGGTCCATATTTGTTAACAGCAATAAACAAGATGAAATAAATGAGGCCTTGACATCAATCATGTCAAATTCATTACATCAAAATCATGCACTACCATTATTTACCTTCAACTCCTTGGTTGTTAAAATTCTTTTGATTTTAACGAATGTTGTATCTGGTTATGACATTTCTGAAACTTCATTTTGAAAATTATGATGTAAGTTTACAGGCCTTCATAACTGGACTTGTTGATTGTATATGGCCTGCAATACACGAATAGAGGCATTTGGACATTTGTATAAAGTGTCATCTCAGATCAGCCTGCCCCGGCTAATCCGAGACGGCTCTTTACGACATTTTGTCCCAGAGTAGACTTGTGCAAAGCAGAAAATTGCATAACAAGGGAAGTGTCCTTTCGAACGAGCTTGTGTGCAGGCTGATCCGAAACGACACTTTCCGCAAATATCTGAATGCCCCTTTTCACGTGTTACAAGCCGTATGAGTGTCATGTTCATTATTCTGCTGTAATCATACTTGAGTTATGCCCTGTGGAGGGGTTCGATGCACCTGTGAAAAGTATCGACTATATCAGTCTGCAGTTGGCTCCAGCTGATGAATGGGAAAATTTTTTGCTAATTGCAAATTTTCTGCAGGCTCATGTACTGCTCTACCTCATGATTTAGTCCATTATTTGACAAAATCCGTAACTATGCATAGACTTGCTTCATTCACTGCATTAGGGAGATGCATTAACCCTTTCCCAAACGACAACATTTGGACTCTTCCAAACTTAAAGAGTTTGCAGACAATAATTTTAGATTGTGAGAAAATGGCAGAATGTTCTCTAAACACGTAGAAAACACTGTGGGAAAAGGAGAAATTGCTCGTTATGAGCAATTTCTCCTTTTCCCACAGTGTTTTCAAAAGACTTTTACTGCCAACACGTAAAAACCAGGGCTTGTTTCGGACAGGGTTAAACCCCGTCTTGCCAAAACACGACCCATTTATATTGATACAAAGTAAGCATTTATTCCCTTTTGCCTTAGATGTAATTCTACAAAATAACGAGGATTAATTAGATCACTGCTGATGTTTGCGTAGGGGGGAGGTCTATTGTGAATTTGAGTCCCACCATTTTCTATTAACTCTTTACCAAACAATCCCCGGGTTTTCACATTCCTGAAAAAAAAAGTCTTCTGAAATAATTGTGAGAAAAAGGAGAATAAGCTGGTTACCTGCATTTTCTCACATAGTTTTCTTCCCTTCCCCAAACAAATTTAAATTTTTGAGTCACATTTATCTTGTCATCTGCTAATTCTTCCAATTTGGAGTAGGCTAAAATTGTGTCATTTGGTAAAGAGTTAAAAACCACTTCATTGCAGTTTCGTCAAATTATTCGAGAGAGAACTCAGATTAGCTCAACTAAACAAATTGAATGAGAAAACATTCCAGCTTGGTTTAAGATTGTGAAGCTGCCTAGCCAAAGTGGAACCCTAATTTGGTCTAAAAGAATTCCAGTTTGGTCTAAACAGATTCCAGATCTGATCTGCCTAGATTCCAGTTTGGACTACGACATATATACATAAACATAGGTGAAACTTTGTCAAAATAGGTTAAAGGGTGGTGAAATTCAAAATTTGGTAGCTTTAAACATGGCACAATGAAGCAAAGTGATACAATAAGACAAGAACATTTTATGATTTTTGTTATGCCTTATGGTGATGTTTATTTACAATGAGTCCGTAACAAAACATAATTGAAGGTAGTCTGTATCTGTTCATATCTATCCACTTAGCACTGCATCAAAGGGAACATATCAACTATTCAGAGTTATCCTTCCTGATCCATACATTTCTACATCTACATACAACCGCATACCCTAAATTCATTGATCCTTTACCAAACAATACTGACCTTTAACAACCCTGAGGAAATTGCCTTTTTAAAACATTGTGGGAAAAAAAGAAAATGCAGGTAACCAGCATTTTTTCCTTTTCCCGCAATGTTTTCTACCCTTCCCAGAACAAATTTCTATACACGACTCTATCATTTTGTCATCTGCAAATGCTTTAAATTTGGACTAGTCTAAAGTTTTGTTGTCTGGTAAAGGGTTAAATGAGTTCCAATAATAAATTCTGCAGATGTGATACTTATCTATCCACAATGACCATGATGTGTGTATGACTTGGGATATTTTGTTATCTCGACTTGTTTGGTAAAGACTTAAATCAGGATTCCTCTACAACTATCACTAATACATTTCAAAATATAAAACATAATCAGTCCTTTATTCAAAGAAATTGATCAAATACTTCTGATAAAAATCTAAAACTTTATGAAACATCAAAAGCTGCTTCCAGGGATGTCTTCGATGGTTTCTTCCAAATTGACCTAGAAAATAAAACTGAATTTTTAACAAAATAATTTTCAGCCTGCTGGCTTACACACCACTACTAAAAGTATACTACACAATCCAGAATTTTATTGACCCTTATATAGAAAGCTTTGGAAAACAATGTGGGCTGGTAACAAGCATTTTTTCATTCCCCAACAATGTTTTTCTACCCTTCCATAGACAAATTTTAGATTTTCGTTTACAATTATTTAATCATCTGCAAATGCTTTAAATTTTGATCAGTTTGAATTTTTGTCCTTTTTAGAGCAAAGTGAGGAACAAATCACAACAAGTATCTCCTGATGTTGCAATGTTTCCACATGTAGTAAAAAAAATTGTTCAATTTAAATTGTATCCCCCCCCCCCCAACACACACATCCCTTCGTAGTATTCCAAGGAAAGATGACGCAAAATTCTTCTGGTTTTGTCAATATAAGTTTATCCTTCTGTTGGTCAATTCTTAAACATAAGCCAGTGTGGCCCTTTGGGCTAAAACGGTATTTATTAAAGCTAGCAAACTGTTCAGTAAAGATTAACCCGTTACAACACAATCCAAAGTTTTAACAACCCGAAGGCACTCACTTGAAATATTTTATCTGTTTCTGAGATTCCTCAAATTCCCTCGACTTTTTCACAGCTGTTCTTATGACCTGAAATAGACAAACACAGTTGCAAGTTCCAATGTCTAGATTTTGTTAATTTCTTAATATCACTTTACCAAACAATGAAATTTTAATATTTAGAAATTGAAAGTGATGAAATCTGTCTGTAATGGTTGGAAATATTTTTTGGAAAAGCAGAAAATGCTGGTGATCAGCATTTTTTCCTTTTTAAACAATGTTTTTTTTAAAGCTTTTTAACTCTTTACCAAACAATCCCGACTTTTAACGACCCTGAGAAAGAAGCCTTTTGAAAACATTGTGGGAAAAGGAGAAAATGCTGGTAACCAGCATTTTCTCCTTTTCCCACAATGTTTTCTACCCTTCCTAAAACAAATTTCAATTTTTCAGTCACATCTAACTTGTCGTCTGCAAATGCTCTCAATTTGGAGTAGTCTACAATTTTCTTATGTGGTAAAGAGTTAAAGCTTTTTGCATAAAGGTAATAAGGAGTTGGGATAATAAGGTAAAGGGTTATACAAATCTTACTTTCTATAACCCTTCAGTTGACAAGTTAAAACCAAGGTTGACAAAGTGCAATTTTGCTTGTTTAGAGCAATTCTTCCATATCCAAAATTGTTTTCCATGTGAGGGTTCCGTGATGGTCAGCTGTTAATGTGTGAAACTCATATAACGTGGATGCTCTGGGTTTGAGCCACACGAGAGGCGATGGATTTTTTCTGAGAGTGTCCTTTGGCTTGACACTGCCGAGCCCTAGCCTAGTACTGATGAAACCATAACATACACAAATATGTGAGCTGTTGCCATGATATGACTGAAATAATGTTAATAGCTATGCAAAATACTAGCAAAAAATTAGCCATTCCTGAACCCCAACCCAAATGACACATTTTAGGCCCTTTCAAATTCAAAACATCTTCAGAGACAAACTTAGTCAGTACAAATGAGCTTAGGCTCTCTGATAGAGTTAAAATATTGTGGAAAAAAAGAGGAGAATGCTGCTTACCAGCATTTTCTTTTTTTTTTTCCCCCCACAATGCTTTCAAAAGCTTCCTTTTCCTGGGACGTAACAACCCCGGATTTTCATGTATATGGATAAAAATTTGCCTCTTTTCTAGCGATGCTTTTGCAAAAGGGGGTTTAATGCATCTCTGGGATGTATCATTCAAAGCAGGTCATCACACATTTATTGATTCCTAAAATCAATGTTGTCAAACATGAATCCAGAAGTAGAATAGTCCTTTGTCATGTTGAAAAATTTACAAAGAACAAAAAGTTTTGACTTGTGTCAGTTTGCAAGGACTACAGTGACTGACACATATTGATACTTTTTGTAAATACATTAAGCCCTGTTTTCACAGAGCATGGCTCTTTTATTAACGTATCAACAATTAAGAGGAGTTAATAAATTACAGCTGTCACTGAATGTGACTATATACCCTCGCCAGCGCTTTGACAGTATTTCATACACAGACGGACCACAGACGGGCGGATAGAAAGACTTGAGGACAGACAGGCTGATTTCAGTATACCCCCTGAAAACATTCGTTTTGCGGGGTATGATAAAACATGAAAGTTACCTCTTCAGGAAGATTGGCCAGTCTAGCTGCATTAAAACCGTAACTTTTAGGACAAGCTCCAGATGAAAATTTGTATAAAAATGTGATGGTTTCCTGAGATGGGTCTTCTTCGTCTTCATTTTCAACCATGCAAGCCTAGAGAGAGAAGAAAAAAACATAAGAAATTCTGAGGAACAGGGGCAATTCTATAAACCTAAATTCAGATTCTTTACAAAGTTTCTGGGATGCTTGAAGCATAAGCACAGAGGCACATAGCACTAACAGTTCTCCACAGTATGTCCAAAAAAAAGTTCAAATGTCCTGAAATGTTTGGCTGATTGATTTGTATAGTGCTTAAAGCCTTTTTCAACATTATATCAGTAATATTGACATGATCAGTTCACCTATCCATGATTTCCTGGAGTTTGTCCTACAAGTACCACACGCAATATTCTTTCTAAGCCATAGGCTGCTTTCCCTAATAAAATATGGTCAAAACAATGATCAGACGTGAAAGAGGAATGAATCCTGCTAATCATCTGAGATGTTTCAAGTAGAAGTAAAAGAGGTACATGTATATGGACTATAAGGGCCAATTCTATAAAATCTGGTTCAAAATTCTTCAACTTCTTCAGAGATAATCAAAAAGAAACCAAAGAGGAACAAAGAAGGACAATTCTGTGAATGTGAATTTTAGTAAAAAAAATTTGTTCAAAAGTTTAAAAATATATAATTCCACTAAGCAATGGATTGATACACATCCATTTCTGAGCTACATAAAATGATTTAGAAAGGCACCTTACCATGTGTCCTAATCTGATGTTTGGATCATGCGAGAATTCTTCAACTAATGAGTGGTAGTGTGTTGAGAACAATGTTCGACATCGTATATTCTGGGACAACTCCTGTACCACTGCACATGCAATCGCCGTACCATCATAGGTGGCTGTGCCCCGTCCTATAAAAGACAGCATTACTCCCCTGATAAGGCCTTTACTAGACAGCAAAATTCTGGACTGGTCCAAATTGGAAGCATTTTCAGGCGACTAATAATTCTTCTATAGGGTCACTAGAAGTCCACATTGAGTGGTAAAGGGTTAAGCCAATTACACCAAGTAAGTGAGTATGAAATATTTAAAATAAGAAGCATTAAAAAAGAGCATGGTACATTCTACGGCACTTCCGCGGGTTAACCCTTTACCAGACAAGAAAATTTTAGACTGGTCCAAATTGGAAGTATTTGCAGGCAATAAAATTGATAAAAGGCAGCCCAAATAATGAAAAATTTTTATTTCACAGGTAAGGAAATCTTGTAGGAAAAAGCAAAATGCTGGTTACCAGCATTCTCATCTTTTTCCACAATGTTTTCAAGAGCCTTCATACTCATGGTCATTTAAAGTTGGGGTCACTTTTCATAAAACGGTAAGCCAAATATTCTAAACAGGTGACATAAAATCAGGTTTTTGTATTAAAACTCAGGGAATCACCTTGTAAAAAGTTTCTCGAAATGTTTTTAAAAGGCTTCTTTCTTTGTTACAATGAAGGAATGTCTGGTAAAGAGTTAATAACTTTGGAGTTTTTTTCTTATTTAAAACATTCCTACCTAGCTCATCCACCAGGACCAAAGAATGTATAGTAGCATGCTGTAATATGGAGGATGTCTCACTCAATTCCACAAAAAACGTACTTTCACCTATAATAGAAAAAAAAAAATCATCATGCATACATTTTTTTCTTAACCCATTACCACATAATCTCTACTTTTGATGACCCTGACAAAGAAGGAGCCTTAAGAAAACATTGTGGGAAAAGAAGAAAATGCTGGCAACCAGCATTTTCTCCTTTTCCCACAATGTTTTCTACTCTTCACAAAACAACTTTAAAAATTACCGTCACTTTTATTTTGTCGTCTGCAAATGCTTTCGATTTGGATAAGTCTAAAATATTGATCTGGTTTCCTACAATATTTTAAACTATATCTCAGAGAGAAATCACCAATTTTGAGCTAAATTGAATTGGTTGTTTGCTAAAGGTTTCAAAATGGCAGAGTCTTAACTCTTTACCACACGACAGCATTTTCTCCACTTCTTACAATGTTTTCTAAAGGCTTCCTTTTCAGGGTCGTCAAAAGTAGGGATTGTGTGGTAATGGTTTAAATTTCTGCTAAAGAGTTAAAAGATGTCTGCTGAAGGTGTTAAGATTTTTACTTACTTTTCAAACAAACTGACTAAATATTATTTTATGCAACTTTTAAAATGGTTTCAGTCATTCCAGATGATCTATTCATGTAACCTTTTACCAAACATTCCCTGATTTTTATGATCTGAGATAAAGCCTTTTGAAAACATTGTGGGAAAAGGAGACAACAATGCTGGTTACCAGCATTTTCTCCTTTTCCCACAGTGTTTTCTATCCAGCTTGGAACAAATTTCAATTTTTGAGTTACTTTTATTTTGTTGTCTGCAAGTGCCTTCAATTTGGACCAGCCTAAAATTTGTCGTTTGGTAAAAGAGTTATAGGGTGTAGGTTGCAACAAACCCGACATGATTCTGTCACTCGCCCCCAGTCTTGTAAAAACTCTGTCTACAGGAGTGAGACGGCACCTCTCTGCTGGGACATAACATCCCTGTAATGTATAATTTGAGAAAAATTGTACCAGAAAAAAACAATGAGGGAATTAAAAAACTTGTAGTTCCTAACACATATGAGGGCACACTCTGTGTCGAAAGATAATTCATTGCATCTTCAAAAAGTATCAACCCATGTAAGCTTGCACAGCCCACACAGGCTGACCTGAAATGAAACCTTTAACTTTTGTCCAATTTTCTGCATATCAAAGGACCATGCTACCTAAAGATTTGATCAGTTCATGGACAAAATGGATTTCATTGATCTTTTAGTATAATTATGATGACATGTTTGACATAATGAATCTTGGAGATTTACATAGTTTGACCCTTTGCAGTGCTGCTCACCTGCTTCATTATGATTAGTTTGTAACCAAACAGCTAGGCATAGGACCATTCTAAGCACAAAGCAGTTGCCTAATTAAATGTGGCACCCATGGAGAAAACTGCCTTGGAAAGGTTTGGAAATGGGAAAAACCACAGTAAATTGTAATGTAATACTCACCATCTGAGCCATTATAACAACCAGGCCCACTTGTCTCATTAAGGTAGATTTTCCACCCATATTGGGCCCCGTAACTAGCACAACCTGACTCTTGGATTGGCTATCATCCACTTCCATCTCGTTTTCCTGTAATTTGTGATGAAATGGATTAAGTCTATACATGTAATGTGAGCTTATGTGCACAGAAATCATATGAAGTAGGTAAATGCTATATGGGTGATGTGTGCCTGCTTTTACAGTGGTAATATAAAGTTGGTTAATTTTGTACTACTCTATCAATGAGTGCTTATTTGATCGTGTTCTATGCCTTTTTCAACATTGCCATACTTACCTTAATCTTCCTCTTTCACTCAATCTCTCTCTCTCAATAAACTATGTTTATTAACATAAGCACCTCATGTAGGGGCCAAATTCAGCTAGAGTTGCTTTAAGAAATAGATAAATAATACTGCAACACTTTCTTGGGAAACAGCCTAGCTTAAAATGAATTTCCCCACCATGTTTACATGTATCCAATCATTTTACCTTCATTGCGAGGCAGAAACTACCCCTACACAGCTGAATTTGTTACTACACAATTCTGTGTTTTAACAGCCTTAACTCTTTACCATACAAGAAAATTTTAGACTGGTCCAAATTGAAAGCATTTGCAGACGACAAAATAAAGGTGACTGAAAAATTGATATTTGTTTTGGGAAGGGTAGAAAACACTGTGGGAAAAGGAGAAAATGCTGGTTACCAGCATTTTCTCCTTTTCCCAGAGTGTTTTCAAAAGGCTTCTTTCTCAGGGGCGTCAAAAGTAGGGATTGTGTGGTAATGGGTTAAGAAAGAAATATTTTGAACAAATTGTGAGAAAAGAAGAAAAAGCTGGTAACCAGCACTTTCTTCATTTTTACACAATGTTTTTCTACTTTTTAAAAAGCCAAAAATGATCGTTTTAGCTAAATTTATTTCATTGTTTACAAATGCTTTCAATTTGGTCTAGTCAAAAAATTTTTTTTTTTGTTTAGTAAAGAATTAACAATATACCTGATACAGTACTGCAGTCATTTTCAGCACATGACCAGCCCAAATAGCTCAAGTGGTAAAGTGCAAAACCCTGTTTACAGCAAGTCCAGGTCCAGTTAAGGGTGCAGGTTCAAGCCCCTCATCTGGCCATCCAAAATTACTATGTCTTTCATAGGAGACATTAAAACAAGGCTTTTCACCAAACACATTCAAAAACAAGTCTAACTTGGGATGGATTTGGTCCTTTATCTCGCACTATCAACTGTTATTTAAATCTTTACCACACAATCCAGACTTTAAACGACCCTGAGAAAGAAACCTTCTGAAAACATTGTGGGAAAAGGAGAAAATGCTGGTTACCAGCATTTTCTCCTTTTCCCACAATGTTTTCTTTGACTCCTAAAAGAAATTTCGAATTTTCAGCCACATTTATTTTGTCTGCAAATGCTCTCAATTTGGACCAGTCTAAAATTTTGTTGTTTGGTAAAGAGATAACTAAAGCTTTCAGGGGGCATTGCCAGTATGAAGAACTGGTGATGACAATAAATAAACAAAAAGTTCAGATGACAAAAAACTGATATCCAACTTACATCCTTTATTCCTATGACTGTATCATTTGGTATAAAGTCTCCTCCAGAAAATGTTCTACATACACACGGGTGTCTGGCATCTCGGATCTCTAAAAAGGGCTGCAAAAAAAAAAAAAGAGACAAGGCTCTAAACAAAACCTAAAACAAAAAAACAAAATCTCCGCAGTTCACCAAATTTCTTTTCTGTTTTATCACATAATGCCTAACAACAGACTATCTATGTACTGACAGAAGAGATGTGAGAAATGAGTAACAGGATAAATAGAATGAAGGTCTGCTTTATGGCCTTTGAAAATTCACTGAGCTTGGCTCCAGTGTTTTATCAAATTCATCTGCCTCACCAAATGGAAGTCCTACACCTCCTCTTACAACCATTCCCAATTCAAGAGCATCACATGCGGGTGATAGCTAGCAACTAGCACAAGTTTGAAGAAAATATCTTAGATAATAAGAGATATTACAAAATGTTAAAATGCTGATAAGCAGCATTTCTCCTTTTCCTTCAATGTTTTCTAATCAATTACAGACACAGAAAATCCTCTGATCTGTATCTTATTACTTGTTTGCAAATGATTTCAATTTTGAATGGTCTAAAATATTGTGTGGTACAAGGTTTAGTCAGTAAGAAATGTGTTACAATCTTAACCTAAAAGAGTAAAAATGCCAGTTACACTGGCTGGTGAATACAGACCCAGGAATGGTAAATAATACCTGTTGGTCCTGGGAAGGGGCTATAACTTCTGGGCGACACAAAGGGCCATCCCCACAGCGACTATACTGGGCCATAGATAACAGAACATCCAACACAGACAGACACTGGACAGCTGTGTCCCATTTCTTATATCTATAATACAAACACAATGTTTACATATTGAGAAAAACTTTACGACATGAGTAAATAATGCAGGTCTTAAACTGCATCCAGATTTAACCCTTTCCCAAACAATCCCTGGTTTTTACGGGTCTGGAAAAGTAGCCTTTTGAAAACATTGTGGGAAAAGGAGAAAATGCTGGTAACCAGCATTTCCTCCTTTTCCCACAATGTTTTTTACCCTATCATAGTCAGAAATCATCTTTTCATCATATTGAGAAAAACTTTAAGACATGAGCCATGCTTTGCCACACAATGACAACTTTTAACGCCCCCTGAAGAGAAGGCTTTTGAAAACATGGTGTGAAAAGGAGAAAATGCATGTTTACCAGCATTTTCTCCTTTTCCAACAATATTTTTTACCCTATCAAAGAAAAATCATTTCATATGAGCCACGTTAAAACTGTTATCTACAAACGCTTTTAATTTCGACAGGTCTAAAATTTTGTTGTGTGGTAAAGGGTTAATGTATTTTTGATTTATTAGCCACAGTGAGTCTTTCACATAGTAATGGATTCATAAAATCCATTTTGTTCAATAGTGGGAAAGAGAGAGTAATGCTTGCAACAATCAATCTCTTGTTTTCAAACAACATTATTATGGGTTATACTTGTGGTTTTCCTTTGAAAGGGTAGGAAATGCAGAAAAAAAAACCCCACAACCTGCATCTTCTCATTCCATCATTTGAGCAGCATAAAAAGCTTATTAGCAACCAACAGTAAATAATGCAGGTGTTAAACTGCATCCAGATTTAAATCACACCATTCAAAAGAATGAAAACATGAAGATGACGCTTTTATTGTACAGTAGGTCCAAGTGTTAACTGCTGGCAGAAAAATGAATTTCAATACTAGACAAAAAGTTGTCAAGTAGCTATATCTTTTGTTCACTTTTTAACAAGATTTGAATAATCCTTTTTTAGTCAGTGACAAAGCAAAATAACTTAATTTCTGTTCTAAAATGACTAAGCAAAGTTTTCATGATAGACAGTTTTCTGACCTTGATTAATGTAACAAGACTTTCTTGGTAAGATCTTTCTCTGTGCATAAACAATATTACAATTTAACTGTTTACCACACAATCCATACTTTCAATGACCCTGAGAAAAAGGATATTTGAAAAGATTGTGGAAAAAGAAAAAAATCCTGGTAACCAGCATTTCCTCATTTTCCAACAATGTTTTCCATCCTTCCTAAAACCATAGTAAATTTTTGAGTCACACCTATTTTGTCTTCTGCAGATGCTTTAAATTTGGAAAGGTCCAAAATTTTGTCATTTGTTAAAGAGTTAACTTCCCATGTCTTGAGATACCTCATAAAATCCTGAACCGGGCAGACTTTTGCCATTTAGCATTGGGTGTCAGACATGAAGACTGATAACAGGGCACCAGTTTACCCTAACCATTCAATAGATTTATGAAGCTCAATAACAGGCTATCAGTTTACCTTTCATCAAAACTATGGAATATCCGTCTCATCACATCTTTTAAAGCAGAATCTTTTCTGTCTTCTGCATCCATCATCTGGGCCAACAGTTCCTCTATCTCTGCTGTTCTGTAGCGTTTGGCCCCCTTCTTGGACGACATGAGCTGGTACTCATTTGGAACATTTCGCAGAGCACTTTCTGGTATTTCCATCTGGTACCTGTTCTTGGCTGTACCCCAGTACACAATAGCCTGGAAATACAAGGAAACATGGAAAATGTTTTCGGTCATTTAAACTTTTTTCTGTGGAATCAGAAAGTTAGATTTAGTTTTGTTCTCTTCTTTTCTGATTAAAGGGTTACTAGTAGGTAGATAATATTCATAAGGAAAGGTAAATAATGAATGTGTCCATGCTTTATGAAGTTTCTGTTACCAGTACCTCACACGATATTCTCACAAGCCATGGTTGCTTTCCCACATAACCATCCTTAACCTTTCACTCCATAGATACTCATTCTACGCATTGCTTGTAGAAGCCTTTGGAAAACATTGTGGCAAAAGGTGAAATTGCTCGTGACGAGCAATTTCACCTTTTGCCACAATGTTTTCTACTATATCAAAAGGTGTCATATACACATAAGAAACGGCTTCATCCTTGCTGTTATTTTGGATCAATTGGAGATACCATAGAAATGCCTTATGGGGTAAAGAGTTAAACAATGATCAGCTGTGGGAGAGGAATGAATCCAATTGCAATAACCGTCATCAATCCTCATGAAGAAATATGCCTAGCTGAGAATTCAAAACGGCAACCCCCTGTTCTTAGGTCATAACACTACAGTGCAACCGGGACTTGTCAACAGTCCCATGCGAAGAATGCTGTTCTGACAAAGAAGTGGCGATAGTAACTTCTGGAAACAGATATATGATCCTACCATCCAGATACGACCTAAATGAAGTTTGAACAAGGATTTAAATATCAGACAAAGAAAGGTATTAATGATGTTCTCAGTATGTCATATGTACAAGGTTAAAAGTCTCTCTAGATACTTACCCTACATCCCAGCCTCTGTTTCTGTTTATCTAGGTATGTCTGCAGTTTGTTCTCTGTAGATTTCATGTCACTCACAGCTTGGTCATACTCTTCATCAACACCTATAGACAAGTATTTGATTGACGGTACATTTCACCCTAACCTTACCAAACCATCCAGAGCTTTAACGATGTTAAAGGAAATGGTCTTTGAAAACATTGTGGGAAAAGGAGAAAATGCTGGTTATCAGCATTTTGTCCTTTTCACGCAATGTTTCTTCAACTTCAAATGACAAATTCTTGATTGATTGAGATATTAACCCTATACCAAACAATCCAGAGTTTTAACAAATCTGAAGAAAATGTCTGCAAATGCATTCCATTTGGACAAGATTTAAATTCTATCATCTGGTAAAATACTGTACAAACTTGTTCTATTTGAAAGCAAACAAGAGGGCCATGATGGCCCTGTATGGCTCCACTGGCTTTTTAACCCTTTACCACACAAATTCAAGTGTTCATGACCATGAAAAAGAGGGCCTTCAAAAACAATGAACACTGTCAGGCAGTACAAGCAGGTTAATTCATTAGCATGAAAGGTAAAGTCCTTGGAAAAAATAAGCTGAATGATAGAAACCTTACTTTTAATTTATTATTCACCTCATGTGAGCATAACTATTAGCATCAAAATGAATCACACTTGAAAACAGAATATTTTCTATCAAAAAACTTAATGTCTAGCACCAATCATGTATCAATGTAGTTTGATAATCAAGGGAGGTAAATAGTACCAAACTTTATCTTTCATAAAAAGTTATTTCCCTTGATTAATGTTTCAATTGAAGTGATCATATTTTGAAGCCCATGTTAAACTTGTGATCCCTGGATGGAGTCAATTTTGACCTCAGACCTACAATATGAAACTAGAATGTGTGGTTATAAACACGAAGATTTTTTAATCTTGCCCAATAAAAAGCCCTGTAAAACAAGTTTGCTCAATAAAAGGCCCTGAAAAATATCTGACCCTTGAGACAGGTTTATAAAGCCAATGTAAAACTTGTGAACCCTGGGGTGGGGTCAAACTTGATCCCCAAAGTTAAAATTTGGGCCCTCTTGGTAGAGGCCCATTAGATAAAGCTACATGCAAAATTTGGTAGCCCTAGGCCTTATGGCTATGTACAAGTAGATTATTAAAGTTTCCCTATATAAGCCCATGTAAAACTTGTGACCCCCTGTGACGAGGCTAAATTTGACCCCAGGGCTATAATTTGGGCATCCTTGGTAGAGACCCCCTAGATAAAGCTGTATGCAAAATTTGATAGCCCTAGCCCTTATAGCTAGGTGCGAGAAGATTTTGAAAGTATTCCCTATATAAGCCCATGTAAAATTTGTTACCCCCCGGGGCGGGGCCAATTTTGACCCCTGGGCTATAAGTTAGACACCCTCTGTAGAGGTCCACTAGATAAAGCTACATGCCAAATTTGGTAGCCCTAGGCCCTATGGCTAGGTGGAAGAAGAATTTTAAAGTTCTCCCTATATAAGCCCATGTAAAACTTGGTACCCCCGGGGCGGGGCCAATTTTGACCCCCGGGCTATAATTTAGACACTCTTGGTAGAGGTCCATTAGATAAAATAACATCCCAAATTTGGTAGCCCTAGGCCCTATGCCTAGGTAGAAGAGGAGTTTTAAAGTTCTCCCTAAATAAGCCCATGTAAAACCTGTGACCCCCGCGGCGGGGCCAATTTTGACCCCAGGGCTATAATTTGAAGAAACTTGGTAGAGGTCCACTAGATAAAGCTACATGCCAAATTTGGTAGCCCTAGGCCTTACGGTTTCAGACAAGAAGATTTTCAAAGATTTTCAATTTTTTTCAGTTTTGTTGCCATGGCAACCAGACTTTTTGAAGGAATTAAATTCTTTCAAGAAATTCTGAAGAGGACCATGGCAGGATCATTTCTGTGAAGTTTCATCAAAATTGGATGGGTAGTTTCACAGAAGAAGATGTTTAAAGAAAAAAGTTAACGCACGGACGGCGAGACGCACGGACGGACGGACGCACGACGGACAACGGGCCATGACATAAGCTCGCTGGCCTTCGGCCAGTGGAGCTAAAAACCAAAGGGAATGCCTGGATGAAAGGCCAATACTTTGACCACTGAGCTAAAGAGATATCTCCCCGAAACAGTTATTAGGTATTGTATATAAATCCAGACGAAGCCATGCATGATGACTCAAAGCCTTACAAGGCAGAGAGTCTGTTTCTGGACAACAAATGGGATTAATGGCTAAATAGCCAATCCCGCACGAGCCCCCATCTTACGATGAAAGGCCAATACCTTAACTACTGAGCCAAAGAGATATCTCCCCAACAAGCGTAACAGACGACAATCCCATGGCAACCCAAATACCTTTAGGTTCTCTTCAAAAACAGCTTAGTATGTAAATGTTGCTGGTTACCTTTATTGGGTATGATGACACCATCTTTCTTAGCTTTGTTGTGATCAAATGATTGCTTGAAAATAAAAGGAAAACAGAACATACCAATAAGCAAGTGTTAACAATTCACAAAACAAATCTTGTTTGGATGAGAAGGCTTTTGACCTGTTACCATATGGCAAAATTTTAGACTTATCCAGATTGAAGGCATTAATTTTGTAGACAACAATTTCATAGTGGCTCAAATGACGCAATTTTTCATTGATAAGGTAAAAAATTTTGTGGAAAATGCTGGTAACCAGCATTTTCTCCTTTGACCACAATGTTTTCAAAAGGCCTCTTCCTTTGGGTTGTGAAAGGCATCATTGTGTGGTGAAGTGTTAAAAACATTTAATCAATTCCCTACCATAGACTTTACCAAATTCAAAGCATTTTCAGACAAATCAAAGTTGGATTAAACAATGAAACTTGCCTCTAACAAAGATATAATACAGTTTATAAATTTGAAACAAAAACAGAAAAGGAAGTTTCATAATGAGGTTATGATCTATTCACACATTATCCCAGTATGTTGAAGATTTTGAATTTGGTCTCTCACCATAGGTCAATGGAGGAAAGCAGCCAATGGCTTGGAAAGAATACTGTACAGGAGTACTGGTAAAAGAAACTCCAGGAACTTCAAAGCCATGGCTAAGTGTACTAGCCACAGTGAAGTAAGTAAAATAATGTATAAAACAGCTTTAAACACCATACAATTAATCAACTTATCTTCATCTATAATGACAACCAGAGCAACCAAACTTTCACACATAAGCGTTGAATAAACTGATTTACCTATAAATCAAAATTTATCCTTATTTCTTTTAACTCATTACAACACAATCCCAACTTCACTACCCCGAGACAGAAGCCTTCAGAAAACATTATGGGAAAAAGGAGAAAATAACCAGCATTTTCTTCTTTTCCCACAATGTTTTTTCTACCAGAAACAAATTTTAATTCTTTGTAACATGTATTTTGTTGTCTGCAAATGCTTTCAAGTTGGACAGGTCTAAAGTTTTGTTGTGTGGTAAAGAGTAAATAATTTTTTGATACAACAATCATTCTTACTTCAAAATATTCTAAATCCTCTGTCAAATCAGGGAAGTAACCTTCATTAGATGTCAGTGCCATAGTTTTTTTTAATAAATTGGACCTGAAACAGAAACAAGACTTACCTTTAAACTCTTTGGTAAACAATTAAAAGTTGTATCAACATTGAGCGAGAACTTCGAAGAATAACTTTTGAAAACACTGTGTAAACGGGAGAAAATGCTGTACAGCCTGTCTACTTTTCCATATTTTTTACCATTTTTTCGACAAATCCTACCAGGACTGCCACATTTTTTTCATTTTGAGAATGCAGTTAAAATAGAACTTTTTTTGTCCAGCAAAGAGTTAACACTTTCCCATACAGCAAAATTTTGGACTGGACTAAATTGAAAGAGTTTTCAGATGACAAATTAAAAGCTACCAAAACAATGATTTTTGTGTTTGATAGAGTAGAAAACTTTGTGGGAAAAGGAGAAAATGCTGGTTACAATGTTTCCCACAATGTTTTCAAAAGCCTTTTCTTTCAGGTTCGTTAAAACTCAGGATTGTGTGGTAAAGAGTTAAAATATGCTTTAAATAGAGGATTGGACGACGTTTTTAACCACATCAAATCAAATCCCTTTGAGAGACAGATTTTTAACCCTTTACCACAAAATCCCAACTTCTAACATCTCTGGGAAAAAAGCCTTTTGAAAACAATGTGGGAAAAGGAGAAAATGCTGATAACCAGCATTTTCTCCTTTTCTCACAATGTTTTCTTCCCTTCCTAAAACAAATTTCAATAATTTTATTGTCTGCAAAATTAATGTTTTCAATTTGGACCAATCTAAAATTTTGTTGTTTGGTAAAGAGTTAATATCACACAACCAGTTGATTATCCTATATGTACTCAACCACTTGGGAGGAACTTGTACGTCGAGTGTTTTCTTACCAACCCCCACCTGCTAAAGTGAATTGGTTTCAATGTTCACTCATTCAGAATGGCAACGCATACCTCAACAAAATATCTAGGTTGTCATCCTGTCAATGCAAAGACGGTGCCAGGCACACAATAACTCACAAGGAGGACATACATGCTACTGATACATTTAAAAACTTGTCGCGTTTGAGGCAATCTCACACATGTGCTAAGGCTTCGTGCAAAGAGGCTAAATTGAATCATGCTTAACACCTCATTTGCGTACGGGTTTATTCTTCGAAATAATTTGATACTGCTCAATAAATGAAATGCAATATGTTTCATGAAATAGTGTTCCCTTTTAAAGTGGTTGAGTATATTACATTCCTGATTCATCCTCTTTCATTCTAATAATTGTCAAGAATAGTACAATGTGAGCAAATAAAGGAAAGAATTAGTACTGGCAAACATTCTTACACTATAATGTAACAAGTAATTAAACCATATTTATCCTCACTAGATGTCTTTTTCACTGTGAAGTCCAAGTAATTCACTGACAAGAATATATAGAGGATATTTGTTTTTTTCGGTGAAAGATCGAAATTTATTTCATCGAGTGGACACCGTCAGTAATATTTTCACAAGTGGTGCAGCCACGAGTGAAAATATTACCGATGGTGTTCAAAAGATGAAATAAATTTGGATCTTTCACCGAAAAAAAAAAAAACAAATATTCTATTTATTTCATGCTTTTAACCCTTTCTTGGAGGAGCTTTATCAAAATTCAGTACAGTAATTTTCCTTTATTCCCCATGGCGTACCCCTCCTGCATAGCAACGTTACGTATTTTCGCTGGTGGTACCTGTGTAAGATCGAAAAATATTTTCACTGCTATTTCTCGATATCCTACCACAAAGTATGAAATATAATAAACTCCCTTTTCACAAAACATGGCTCAGGAACATGCTTTCAATTTGGCAATGTCAAAATTTTTGTCAAACGAAAGAGAGATGAAAAGAAACCAGAAACAAAATCAGATGTTCTTACTTAAAATTATCCGTAGCATTTGAAAACTTCCGAACAATTTTAGTGGCTGTTTTGAAACCATCAAGGGTAGCTAGAAAGTCCTCAATTTTTCTTTTGCTGAAAAAGAAAAAAAAAAAAAACACAAAAAAACCATGGTTAACAAGTTAACAAGCATCGAGTCTGTATTCACTAACTGTTCTTAAAAACATACCATTTCTTATTCTCCAAGATTTACATAATTTTAAAGTAGTACAACTTCTGATTGGCCATACTAATTGGTTGATTGATTGATTGTATGGTGTTTACAATGTTTTCTACATTATTTCAAACTGTGGCAAACTGGAATGTGAACTCATGATCCTGGGATGGCTCTGTGTTACCAGCTGTACCAAGCAGCTTCATCTAATTTCTGATTGAACTCTTTACCACACAACAAATTTTTCAACCGCCCATACATGACTACACTGTCAACACAACATCCAAACTGGTTGCATTGATTAAGATTAATATCAAGATTATGAGCCACCAAGGTTTCAGTAATGTCAGTTCCCACTGATGTCAGTTTTCATTGAATGGGGGCACTCAGAAGGGAAATTCTACTTTGTCAGTGTTCTCATTTTTTAAACCAAAAAAAAAAACAGGTAAAATTATCTGAACAAATGATGCAGTATAATAAATCTGTTGTACAGTCAAGAGGCAGGGGACTTGGAAACTTGTTCAAGGCTATGGTGAATCATGTCGCTCCAAGCTTCGGGTTGTACTTGTGTGACAAAGCCAATGACAAGATGGCATCATATTACAATGATTTCAGAGGAAAAACATGAAGTAGTAAAAGTTCAGATACTAATACTTATGTGCTGTACAAGAACATACCTGTAGGTCAAATCTTCATAAAGTATAGCTCTACTTTCTGGGTTCTTTTTACTTTTAGCTGTTCCTAAAGAATGGATTCTGAAAAAATAAACAGTAAACCCCTCACCACACAATCCCAAGTTTTAATGAATTTGAGGTTGATGATTTACTGATTAAATGGTATTTTACACCACTGAAAAAAAAAAAAATTTCAGTCATATCGGCTACAGCTCACATATTCATTTACCTCCATAATTTCACCAGTACTAGGCTGGGATTTGAAAGTGGTCACGGACACTCCCACAAAAACCCTGCACTTCCAGTGAGGCTCAATTCAAGGACCTCTAGTATATGAGTCCTATACTGTACTACTGAGCCACACAGGACCCCTTGAACATGAGGTAGAAGGCTTTTGAAAAGATTGTGGGCAAAGGAGAAAATGTCTGTGACCATCATTTTTTTTTCTTTCAAAAAACAATTTCTACACTTTCCAAGTCATAATTATCAGATAATTTTAGCAATGTTTAAACTGTCCTCTGCAAAATTGCTTCCATAGCAGATGAGTCAAAAAGATTTGCTGTTTGGCGTAGTAAATATCAAAATAATTATATACCCCATTACCACACAATCCCTACTGATGACCTTTGAAGAAGCCCATAGAAAACATTTAGGGCAAAGGAGAAAATGCTGGTAACCAGCATTTTCTCCTTTTTCTACATTGTTTTCCACTTTCCACAAAACAAAGTTCCATTTTCTATGACCATCATGAAGTATGGCTTTTAAAACATTGTTGGAAAAGAGTCAGATGTAAGTAACCAAATTATATTGCTGTCCTCTCTAGAAAGTTGAACTTGTTGCCTCATAAGGGTTAAAGCAAACAAACCTGCTAAGTAAACGCTCCAAATCAGGCAGTTTTTTCATTATATCTGTCACTTCTGAAACCACATCCTGAGAACCAATCAAATCTTCAACGGCATTCAGCCTGTCGTTAATTGATGCTGGCTTACATAAAGGAGCACAGAGCCACTGTCGAAATAAACGTTTACCTGAAATGTAACAACACTGTCTTTTATCCCGTTTTCTTTATTAACACTGACCTAATAAAGGGGTAACCTAATAAACTTAGCTTTATCTGGCAGTTGTGTATTCCTACGCGCTATATACGGTAAATATTTTCAAATCTACAGAATTGTGCCATAAATGAACATCCAAATGTCTGTTAGTGATAAGGGCAGTAATAGCCATGTCTAAATGGGATAAAAACGGTTTGGTTGATATCCCTTTCTACAATGAATGATTTCTCTGAGATTTCATGACATCATATGATGCAATTTTCCTCAAATATATCATCACAGTCGAAACTCTGTTAGTAAACAGTCTTGGCAGGTAGACGGAGGGAATTTACCACTGACATGAATTTAGCCGTTAATGGTATTGTCAGTGGCGACAGTTTCAGTCAAAGTAACATGTAAATAATGTTTACAAGTTCAATAAATCCAAAAAGAAGTGACTACTTCTTACCAAATGCTGTGCAACAATGGTCTAGTCTCTGTAACAATGTTCCTTCTAGAGTTCCTGTACTGCTGTTTGCTGTCACATCAAGGTTAGACAAGGTCACACCATCAAGCACCATATGCTGGTTTGTAAACTCTAGTTCTGTACTCCGTCTTTTAGTCTGGTTATTCAAATTATCTACAGGTTCGTACATCTCAAAATTTCTCATGGACAGAAGCTCTTCATCCAACAGACAGTACTGAAGATACCTGAATAAGGAAAAAAGTCAGCGGCAGATGATTTTCAGTAAAAATTTCATGTCCAAAAAGGGGCATAACTCTTTAAAATACATTTGTGCTACCTGCCCTTGTTGTTCAGATCCCTCTTTGATAGTCAACAACTTGCCTTAGTATAGAGTTAACGTCTTCAGTGATAACAATTTTTTAAAAAAGATCTCGGGGGGGGGGGGGGGGGGTTCACCACAAAAATGCAGACAAGTGGGCAATGACTTTGTGGGTTTTCTTTAAAAGAAACAGCCTGGCTGAATAGAAACGACATGCATAGAAAAGTATATGTATCACTTGTTTGGTGTTAAAAACTGTTCCAAAACAAAAACTTCATTAACATTTTACTAGACACCATAATCTTTGACTCATCTATTTTGAAAATTACTTTACATGACAAATTAACCTTTTACCACACAATCCCGACTTTTAACAAACCTGAGGAAGAAAGCTTTAGAAAACAATGTGGTAACCAACATTTACTCCTTCTCCCAAAATGTTTTCTACTCTTCCCAAAACAATTTTTGATTTTTTAGTCACATCTATGTTGTCGTCTGCAAATGGTTTCAATTTGACCAGTCCAAGATTTTGTCATTTGGTAAAGAGTTAAATAGCGAATCAAATAATGAGATTGCCTCAAAGAGGACAGAAAACATTGTGGGAAAAGGGTTTACCCTATGATTGATTGATTGTATGGTGTAAAATGGCTTCTTCAACATAATTTCAGGTATAGTCAGTGTACCTATCTATGTCTTTCCTGTTACCAGTACATCCCACAATATTCTTCCAAGCCACTTGCTACTGTTTCACACAATTATTGAAACAACAATCAGCGATGAGAGAGGTTTATGCCCATTATCTACGGAGTGAGCAACCGCGGCTGGGCCTGGGAGAGGGAACAAATGCTGTCGATAAGTCACTTAGAGAGAGAGATAGACAGACACAGAGAGAGGGAGACAGACAGACACAGAGAGACACACAGAAATTAATAAATCAGAATAATTAATCGACAGACCATGTCAGAGCACCCAGAGAACTGATGGCCAGTGTATACTCATCTGAAGCTGTACGTCCTAGAGCATCATCTGGAAGTTTATATCATAATTTTACCTTTTACAGCACAGTCCTGAGTTTCAACCAACCTAATGTGGAGGGCTTTTGAAAACATTATGGGAAAACACAGAAAATGCTGGTGACAACCAAAATTTTTTCTTATTCAATTTTCCCACCACGTTTTCTACATATTTAGAGACAACTCTTGGTCTACAATCAATATGCCATCTGCAAATGCTTTTGGACAAGTCTAAAATTTTCTCATTGGGTAAAAAGTTAAATGAACCAGTATATTTACAACATGAAGAACTCCAACAAAAAGGCAGAAATGACCATCACTCATTCACCAGAGCACACCCTCACTTCTTCCAGTGGGACAAACTTTTGACCCAACTGAACAATCTTTGTAGTTGTCACCATTAACATGCTTCATATCATACACGATAAATTCTAGACCAAGTGGTTTGGAACAATGAAAGTCTATATGAAAGATGGGAACTGCACAGAGGAACTACTTTAGACCATAGGGCTATAATAAGTAGCAGCTACATTCTAAATAATATGCGGCACAGTTTTTATAATGATAAGATATTCAAGGCATATTTAGTTAAGTTTTTAAGACACAATTGCTGTACAAAACATGTAAAACCCTCTTTCCCTCCTACCCTTTCCCCAGTACAGGTCCAATTTTGACCATGGGCTTAATTCTGAACAAACTTGGTAGAAATCCATCAGAAGAAAATACTTACTATATTTGGTAGTAGTTGGATTAATAGTTTGGAGCAAGAAGAGTTTTAAAGCTTTCACTGTATGACCTTTGAGTGGGACTGGTTTTCACCCTACAGCTATAGTTTAAAGAGCTTTGGTAGAGGTCCATCACATGAAACTACATGCAAAATTTGATATCCCCAAGTCTTAATGTTTCGTAAAAAGAGATTTTTAAAGACATTTAATGAAATTGTAAAGTCAACTCACTATCTGACAACATCTGTTTAATTACTGGTGGCCATTCCACATCACTGTCCTCCTTCTCCCTGAAATATGACTCCTCTGACAAAACACGTAAAGTTTTCCCACTATCCCAGAACTCTGTACGAGGGGACAAGGCTTCTTTTAATGCTGATGTAAGATTGGTTGCTATAAGCTGATGAGTTTTAGTTGATAGTTTACCTTTTTCAAATAAAACCTGGAAAGTAGAAAGAGATCTAAAACTGTTACCATGGTAACATCAAGATCAGGGTCTGTATTCACCAACCAATCTGAAAAACATTATAACTCTTATTCCCAAGAATTTTATAAAATCAAAAAAACTTCTGATGGTTCAAAATGGTTACACCAATCAAAAGTTATATTACTTTCTAAATCTAAAATTAGACAGTTCTTAAGAATGGTTGGTGAATACAGACTCAGATGTGCCTGTGATAAATCCAGATCTAGGGATCTAAGCGGTATTGTTTGGCTGTCTTAGACCTTTTAGGTATAATGTTCCCTAAGCTTTAACTGCAATGTCTAGGTGCCTATGAAACAGTTTTGCAGACCACAAACATTGTTCAAATGACAGTGTTTTTTGTCAAGAGATTTTTGTAGGATGAGGAAAAAATGCTGGTTAAAGTCTTCATTCCATGATTATCATTTGCGCCACATTACTTTAAAATCATTCCATTCACATTAAAGATATTGGCTGGATAGGAATCCCTGTTATAACTGTGGCAACTACTGAAAAAGGTAACCTTAGCATTGTGACTTTCACCTTATAGCTGGCAAGATGGCTGTTGCACACAACACATCTTTGATCTGTTGTTATCATTTACTCCAAATATTTTTGGACCATGCACCTGTAAGTTATTGTCTTGACACAAACACCATTATCTACCTGACACACATACAAACAAACAAGGGTTACATTATATGTGGGGGCATAACTAAAGTTTGTCGCCTGATAGTGTTAAATCATACCTGTACAGGTGGATAATGTGCCAAAACTGTTCTCAGTCTGGAGCAGTGTCTGTCATCTTCAAATTGCCCAATCTGTGAAACAGAAATTTTTCTTTAACGACAATTACAATGACAAACTATTTTATCCAGTCATTTTGACACTGGCCCATAATGCAATAAATCCTTTAGCAGTCAACAATATGCATATTGTCATTGGATGATGTTTTAACAGATCCTCAAAATTACACCCATGATCTATGATCATCATGTTTTTGTCCCTCAGTATCATAGCATCGAAACGAAAATTGGTTAAATCAATACAATAAGCGCTATTTTCATTAAAAGTTCTAAAAGTTTGCTCAATAATATCAATGATTTCTTGAAAAATACAAACTTCCCATTATTGAATAAAAAGAACATTCATTTAGGAAATGAATTCATCTTTTTCTTTTCCTTAAAAAAAAAAAACAATTGCATATGTCAGCCTGTTTTAATATATGGTATGTGCAAAGAGCACAGTTGCCTAGTGCAAGTAAAATGAAATCATAGCATTTAAAGCATTTAAACCAAGTATCCTATATCAGTATTTTCTAACATGTTTTTGGAATAAGGCCTTTGAAAACAGCGGAAAAAAAGAAAAAATGTGCTGGTTAGCAGCCTTTTCTCCTTTTTCCACAGCGTTTTTTTTTTTTTTAACCTAAAAAAAAAAATCATCATTTGAGCCATATTCAAATAGGGACAAGTCAAAACATAACAGTTAACTGTTTACCTCATATGCCAATTTTAGGCTCTTCGGATTCAGCAGCAAATAAACATATGTCAAAAACATGGAAAAATGGGGAAACAATTATCTGATTGAGTGAAAAACATTGTGTTAAAAGGAGAAATTGCTTGTTACGAGCAATTTCTCTTTTTCCCACAATGTTTTCAGAAGCTGTCCATTGTTGATGCATCAAAATGAGTATCTATGGAGTAAAGGGTTAACTCTTTACCAAATGACTACATCTTTGACTTGTCCATTTGAAAGCATTTACAGATGACAACTAAAATGTATTCAGAAGAGTAAGATTTGACTTTGTCATTGATAGGTTAGAAAAAATTGTGGGAAAAGGAAAAAATGCTGGTTACCAGCATTTTTTCCTTTTCTAACAATGTTTTCAAAAGGTTCTTTCCTTATGTTGATAGTTATTACATTAAGATTCATTCTTTACTCTTAGCTGAATATCACTTTGATAATTTTATGAAGGAATGCAGCTAGTAACAGTTTGGAAAGAAACAAATGGCTTTGGAACAAAAATTTGCAAGATATTGGTAACAGAAACTCCAGGACATGTGTACTGGCCACCTTGATATGACTGAAATAATGTTGAAAATTGTGTTGAACACCATACAATCAATCCATGAATCAACACAACCCAAACAAAGATAAACAAGTCTAATGTTTAACTACTACATACGTGAAATTTTCCAATGGATGTGTCAACAAAACAAACCCCATACACACTACAGCCATCCCTGTCACTGTCCTGTAAAAAAAAGAAGCATTTGAGTCATGCTCTATGAAAAAGGGGCTTAGGGCAACAGCGAAAAAGAATCAATGCAAGTCAGCTTAAACATACCTGCAAAAAAGAATCAATGCAAATCAGCTAAAACACAACAGAAAAAAAAAAATCAATGCAAGTCAGCTTAAACACAACTGCAAAAAGAATCAATGCATGTCAGCTTAAACACAACTGCAAAAAGAATCAATGCATGTCAGCTTAAACACGACTGCAAAAAGAATCAATGCATGTCAGCTTAAACACGACTGCAAAAAGAATCAATGCAAGTCAGCTTAAACACGACTGCAAAAAGAATCAATGCAAGTCAGCTTAAACACAACTGCAAAAAGAATCAATGCAAGTCAGCATAAAGGGTCCCCAGGCCAAGCTGGGTTAACCTTTCTGCTATTAATCAATTTTCTGCATGTGAAAGGACAAATGTACCTATTTATTCAATTGGTTGTTACAAAAAAGGATTTCATGGATCCATAATTATGGGACTTGCTTGGTATCATGCATCATGGAAATGCAATTATTCTTTACTAAACGACAAAATTTTAGACTTATCCACACTGAGGGCGCTTGCAGAGGGTGCTTGCATAACTATGTTTAAAATATTTTGATGTTCTTGTTGTTTAGGTTTCTCTTTTCATAGTTAACCAAAAGCCCAAGTTTTGAAGGAAAATATCTTCAGCAAAGAAAGAGAAACTATAAATGTCAAAGTTTTAGCATGAAATAGACAAGAACAAGGTGATGACAATACCTCTTAACTCTTTACTACAAAATCCCGACTTTTAACGACCCCAAAAAAGAAAGCTTTCGAAACCATTGTAGGAAAAGGAGAAAATGCCGGTAACCAGCATTTTTTCCATTTCTCACAATGTTTTCTTGCCTTCCCAAATCAAATTTCAATTTTTGAGTCACATTTATTTGGTTGTCTGCAAATGCTTTCAATTAAGACCGGTCTAGTATTTTGTCGTTTGGTGAAGAGTTAAGATACAGATGAACTATAACACAACGTCCTACCTTTTCGGCTAAAGACAACAGGTATATACTCTCAGAGTCGGCACAATCTCCAGACAAGAAACTGAAAGTTTTTGTTCCCTTTGTGGTGACACGGCATACCTCTCTCTTCACAACCTTGTCAAATTTACTTGCAGGTTTTGCCACTATAATTGTAGAAATAAAGAAAAAAAAATTTAATTCTGTAAAGAAAGACTGTGTTTGAAATGCTCCTATTATCTCCTGATAAAGTTTACCACACAATCAGGAGTTTCAATGATCATTAAGCAAGTTTTTTGTTTCAATGTCTGAGTTACGTTTTCTATTTGTCATCTGCTCATGCTTTCAATCCTAACGATTTGTTGTTGTGTAAAGGATTAACTCTTTATCAAACAACAATTTTACAGACTGGTCCAAATTGAAAGCAATTGCAGACAACAAAATAAATGTGACTAAAATTTGAAGTTTGATTTGGGGAGGGTAGAAAACAATAAGGGAAAGGGAGAAAATGGTGGTAACCAGCATTTTCTCCTTTTCCCAAAGAGTTATAAAAAGGCTTTTTCTCATGGTTGTCAAAAGTTGTCATTGTGTAGTAAAGGGTTAAGGTGCAGTAGGTTGTAGAAATGTGAAATGTAAAGTTATTGCTTGTAATGAGACCTCTTAAGTTTATTTTATATAAGATTTGAGAGAGGGACAGGCTGCGTGGATATGGTATAGAGATTAATTCTGCCACAAAACAAAACTTTAGACTTGTCCACAGTGAAAGCATTTGCAGTTGACCACTTACATATGGTTTAAATGACAGAATTTGTGTTTGATATGGTAAAAACATTGTTGAAAAGACAAACTACTGGTCATCAGAATTTTCTCCTTTCCCACAATGGTTTTCAAAAGGCCTCTATCTCAAAGACTGTAAAACTTTGGATTGTATGATAAAAGAGTTAACACAATGAAAATATCACCAAATCCAAAAAGTAAATTAAGCAGCTGGAATTTTTTTGACAGATAAAGACTAAATTGAAAACAAATGGGTCCCATTAACTTACCATTGTACAATGTTTCATCAGTATAAATCTAATTTGAAAGTAACACAATTTCTTCTTGGCTTTACAAATGCTCTGCGAATCAAACATTGCTTTAGTTCAGAAATCTACTAAAAGGACTACTAATGCAATTTAGAACGGTGGTAAATATGGACTTAGGTTTCAACACCAATTAGAAGGGGCACAATTTCAAGTGAGCTCCAGGTAAAAGGGAGTGATGGTATTCTAAACCAATTAATCATTTCTCTTCCACACCCTATGTTGTGAGTACTCATTAGAATCATCTCAACAAGACAATCCTAATGAGTACCAACAACATAGGGTTCAGTTAAGATTATCAAAATCACTCACTCTATCTGGAGCTTGTGCTAAGTGTTGATCCCTGCTGAAACAAAACTGTCAAAATCACGGCAGGAAATCACGTGACACAACAACAACAACAATGACAGATATTTGAAAAGATTCCCCGACTTCAGGTAAGAAAATCTTCAATAATTCCGTTAATACATGACCGATTGGAATTTGGTTTGAAGGAGAGAAGGCGGAAGATCTCCAGGGATTTGCTTGATGTGTTAGATATTTTAAACAACACCTGATAAAAAAGTTATTGACGAGCAAACAAATTTTTTAACCTGGATAATTTGTTTGCCCGTCAATAACTTTTTTATCAGGTGTTGTTTAAAAAATCTAACACATCAAGCAAATCCCTGGAGTCCTTCCGCCTTCTCTGCTTCAAACCAAGTTCCAATCGGTCATGTTTTAAAGGAATTATTGAAGATTTTCTTACCTGAAGCCAGAGAATTTTTTTAAATATCAGTCATTGTTGTTGTTGTTGTGTCACGTGATTCCCCGCCGTGAAAATAAGGTTATCATTAGAGTAAACTTACTGTTTTTACATCTTTCATTCATCATTTCAGGAGTTTCTGTTTGTTCAATTCTTGCCACTTTGTATCCCTTCTGCACTAAAGTATCGGCATAACGTCCATAAGCTATCTCCGGAAAACCAGAATGTGCATAGTCCCCCTGTAAACATGTCCAATCTAAAGTTTTAGTGTATGATAAGTTTTATTGTACATTTTTTCAAGTTTCTCTACAATATTACATTGAGTTTTGCAACTGAATACCAAGTAAGTATTGGTAGGAAGCTACAAACACTGCTTCTCAAATATGTAGGCCTCCAAATTTCTTTTAAAAACAGACTTTTAAGGAGTAAATTTTGTGTAATGTTCAACAATCACATGATCAAAAATGTTTTCATACTGACTGCCTCAGAAACACTATGAGAATAGAAAAATTGCAGGTCACCACCATTTTGTCTTTTTTTCCCCAATATTTTCTATGCTTTCAAAGACAAAAATCTTAAGTTCAGACATATCTAATTTATTGTCTGCAACTGTTTTCATTTTAGATAGGTCTAAAATTTTGTCGTTTGGTAATGAGTCACTATCCTGTAACTGTACTTCAACTATGAACTGAGACGTTAATTTCAAAATTTGTTATAAAATTTCATGATGAGAGGAAAATTAATCTTATTGCAAAGACTATCTTAAATCCTTGGAAAGAAATTGGCTAGCCTGGCAACTGGAACCAGTGACCCCTGTTCTCAAGCCATGTAGCCTGCCACCTACGCTAACAAGGCTCAGCATGTGGACTAAGAAAAAGATTTCAGAAATGCAAACAAAACAGTGACACTTTACCTTCATGTAGATCAGTCCCAATTCACTAACACCAATGGCAGCATCCATGTGAAACAATTCATAAAACTTGCCCATCTGTTCAAATAGAATAACAGTTCATCTTTAAACACAACTATGATTCAATACATCTTTCCTGAACAATCCCTGGTTTTTACGACCCTGAGATCCAAGCCTTTTGAAAATATTGAGGGAAAAGGAGAAAATGCTGGTGACCAGCATTTTCTCCTTTTCCCACAATGTTTTCTATCCTGCTGGAAACAAATTTCAATTATTGAGTTCCATTTATTTTGTCTTCTGCTAGTGCTTTCAATTTGGGCGAGTCTAAAATTTTGTCATTTGGGAAAGAGTTAACCCTTTTGGCCCCACAGACAAAAACAGGCTTCTAAGGATGACATACTGTAGGGTCAGATCTCACAATACTGCAGACTGACCTTGTATCCACATCATCCTATGTTCAGTAAAGCATATTCAACATAAATCTGGGTTTCAGTGAATTGCAGCAGACTTATATTAACCCTTTACTAAACAATTACTCGTTTTAAAGATGTTAAACAAGAGCGGCAAATTGTCGCAAGATATGCACGTCTTACCCCAAGTTGTAAAGCTGGGGCATGCACCGGACAAAATTCAAGTATGAAAAACAACAAAGGGCAATAACTGAAAAATTAAGCAAGCAAGAGTTGTGATTCCTGTGCACTGCACTCCCCATCGATGAGATCTATCCACCCATGAAATTTCATAACCCTAGCTAGTATACTTTTGGAGATATGCTCCGGACAAAAATCAAGTATGAAAAACAACAAAGGGCAATGACTCAAAAATTAAGCAAGCAAGAGTTATGAATCCTGTGCACTGCACTCCCCCTCAGTGAGATCTATTTACCAATGAAATTTCATAACCCTAGCTACTATAATTTTGGAGATATTCACCGGACAAAATTCAAGTATAAAAAAAACGACAAAGGGCAATAACTCAAAAATTAAGTAAGCAAGAGTTATGATTCCTGTGCACTGCACTCCCCCTCGGTGAGATCTATCCACCCATGAAATTTCATAACCCTAGCTACTATAGTTTTGAAGATATGCTCCAGACAAAATTCAAGTATGAAAAACAACAAAGGGCAATAACTCAAAAATTAAGCGAGCAAGAGTTATGATTCTTGTGCACTGCACTCTCCCTCGATGAGATCTATCCACCCATAAAATTTCATAACCCTAGCTAGTATAATTTTGGAGATGTGCTCCGGACAAAAAAATTCAAGTATGAAAAACAACAAAGGGCAATAACTCAAAAATTAAGCAAGCAAGAGTTATGATTCCTGTGCACTGCACTCCCCCTTGATGAGATGTATCCACCCATGAAATTTCATAACCCTAGCTAGTATAATTTGGAGATATGCTCCGGACAAAATTCAAGTATGAAAAACAACAAAGGGCAATAACTCAAAAAATTAAGCAAGCAAGAGTTATGATTCCTGTGCACTGCACCCCCCTCGATGAGATGTATCCACCCATGAAATTTCATAACCCTAGCTTGTATACTTTTGGAGATATGCTCCGGACAAAGAACTGGACGCCGCCCGCCCGCCCAGACGCCCACCCACTCGCCACTGGTGGTCCCATAATATCTCCTGTCTTCGATGGGCGTATAAAAAGGAAGCCTTTTGAAAATATTTTCTGAAAACGAGAAAATGCTGGTGACCAGCATTTTTTTCTCCCCTTTTAGAAGCAATATATCATTACTTAGATTTGTTGCGTATTGTCTGCAAAGGCTTTCAATTTGGACAAGCCTAAACTTTTTTTTGCTTGTTAAAGGGTTAAACTCATAGTGGTAAAAATAAATGTGCTCTTTTTTCCTCTCTAACAGATTTTTAACGTATGGGATAAACATAGGAACAAGCATCTGTTTTCACAAGTTGTAATATTTTAACTCTCCAACCCTACTTCCATTTACATACCCTTTTCCTGAGAAAGTAATCGCATAGAATGATTCAATCAACAAAATGAAACCCTCGAAACAAGACCAACACATGTGTGTCCCAACACTGCTGCAACTGTTTGATTTCAAGTGAAATTTGTTAGCCTGAATAGGGGGAAAATCACCCTTTTTGTATGGGTACTGCCGTTGTTAGTTTACAACTTATCCATGCTTAATTTTTTACCAAACAACAAAATTTTAGACTGGGCCACAATGAAAGCACTTGCAGACGATGAAAACATTATGTGAAAAGGAGAAAATGCTGGTTACCAGCATTTTCTTGTTTTCCCAAATTGCTTTCAGAAGCTTTCCTTCTCAGAGTTAAAATTCAGTATTGTGTGGTAAAGGGTTAAAGTAAAACTCTTAAGTAACAACAGAAATATAAAAAAATATCAAAGTTTTTCAAACCGATGACATGGACAACAGAACTGTGACAAAAACTCAATTTTCTTGACCACAACAAAAGCTAAAAGAAAGAATTGGAAAAAAAGAATGAAATATATACACTGTACCTTAAAGAAAAGGACTGTATCAAAATGTTGAGATTTAATTTCCCACCACTGTCGCATTGCCTGAAAATACACACTAGGTAGTGAATCAATGTTCTTACAATCACTTACAGCTCAACTGAACATTAACTGTGCATTACCAAACAAAATGTAAAACCTGGTAATTAATGAACAGAAGTTAGAGATACGCCAGAACTTTTAACTCTCTACCAAACGACAAAATTTACACTGGTCCAAATGAAAGCATTTGCAGACGAAATAAATATTGTTAAAATGGTGATTTATTTTTTTGATGGGTAGAAAATCTGGGAAAAGGAGAAAATGCTGCTTACCAGCATTTTCATCTTTCTGCACAAAGTTTTCAAAAGGCCTCTTTCCCAGGGTTGTAAAAGTCAGGATTGTATGGGTAATGGTTAACCTACACGGTTTTCCCTTGACTCTTTCATAAGGGAGCGATTTGACTCCCTTCACATAAATAAAAGATGGCAAAATGTTGAATTTTCAGGGTCATTTTAAAGAAATTTTAGAAATCAAAATCCAGAGAAAAAGGGAGTCAGGGAAAACCTTGAACCTAGATTTGAAAATCATTTTACTACCAGTGACTAACATTTGGACCAACCTTGCAATATGACTTTGGCATTCTCATCATAATTTCGAAATAAATGAATAAAAAAGATCAAACTCCAAGTATCATTTTGAAAAAAATATTTTAATCATGACTAGTTTCAGTTATTTCAAACCTTTATCAAAGGACATATTGTTTATCATTAAACACTGTTGACATTAGCATCATAATTTCTGTACTTTAACCCATTACCACACAATCCCTACTTTTGACGCCCCTTAGAAAGAAGCCTTTTAAAAACACTATGGGAAAAGGAGAAAATACTGGTAACCAGCATTTTCTCCTTTTCACACAGTGTTTTCTTCCCTTCCAAGGACAAATTTCAATTTTTCAGTCTCCTTTATTTTGTGGTCTGCAAATGCTTTCAATTTGGACAAACCTACAAATTTGTCATTTGGTAATGAGTTAAATGGTATTACTTAAACCTGTACCAAATGACCAAATTTTGACAGGACCAAATTGAAAGCATTTGCAGACAACAAATCAAATGTTTTCGAAATGATAATTTCTGTACTTGATTTGGTAGAAAATACCGGTATTGTGTAAAAAGAAGAAAATGGTGATTACCAGCATTTTCTCCTATTCCCGTGATGTTTTCAACAGCTATCTCCTTCAGAGTCATTAAACAAGGGATTGTTTGGTAATGGGTTAAGGTGAAATCCATTTTTACACTGGGACTTTTGGCTACTATCTGGACTTTATAGACAAGTTCCAATATTTCAGGTCTACAAATTCCTTGTCTTACAGACAGTTAATAGTTAACAAAAGTTTTTGAACAAATGGCATATGTTCATTATAGACTTTATCTGTACCAGAGAATATCCCACAACAAATTTGGCATACAATATGGACATGACAAATTCACTGAAATCCCAGGGGAGAGAAGATAAAGCATAACTCATGCAAGTCTGTAAATTCAGATAATAACATGTGTTACTTACAGGGGTAAATTTAGATTTTTCTTGCTCGGGTATAAACAAGGTTCTTGGATCGTAGTCTGGGTCAGTCTTCCTTCTTTTGTTAGCATCCCTGTATCATAAAAACAAACAGAAAGAGATAAAAGAAAAATAAAGATAAAAGAAAAAAAAAAAAAAAAAAACTGGACAGAAAATAACTTGAATTGTCACAAAGGGAACAAATACCCCCACCAGCACCTTGTTACTAAAGCAGCACAATAAAAAAACTGAAATGATTTTGAAAAAAAAGTTCAGCTGTGACGTTGACCTTACAATAGGGTACCTTCTTGAGTCATAAGCAAAACTTGTATACAATTTTAGGGTTCTACGTCAAAAAGCCTTTGAGTTAGAGCAAGGAAAAAAATACACAGACAGACAGAATGATTGAAAGACAGACAGATATGATGAAATTAATACATGTATGTCTTATGGGTGGAGGATGTAAGAAGATCAGCAATGTTAACCGTTTAACACACAATCCTGACTTTTGACGACCCTGAGGTAGAAGCCTTTTGAAAGCATTGTGGGAAAAGAGAAAATGCTTGTTTAAAAGGAGAAAATGCTGGTAACCAGCATCTTCTCCTTTTCCCACAATGTTTTCTACCCTTCCCAAATCAAATTTCGGTTCTTCAGTCACATTTTTTTTGTCATCTGCAAATGCTTTCAATATGGACCAGTCTATAAATTTGTTGTTTGGTAAATAGTAAACTACATGTATTAATCAAAAGACAAAAGAGAAAGCGCTAAAACCCATCATTCTCTTCCTTTCATGCTCTGTTACTGCCTTTTCTAAGATAATTCCACTGTTTTAGTCAAACTTCTCCCTTTACCAAATGAAAAAATTTAGACTGGTTCAAACTGAAGGCACTTGCAGATGACAACTCATATGTTGCATATGTTGCAAAAATTATGAAATCTGTCTTTTGCGAGGTAGAAAACATTATGGGAAAAGGAGAAAATGATGAGATTCCAGCATATTCTCTTTTTTCCCCAATGCTTTCAAAACTCCTTATTCTCAATCCTAAGCCCCCTTATTATAGTGTATGGCTAAAATATATGAGTCATGCTTTATGAAAAAGGGGGCTTGATGCATTTGCAAAAAAAAAATATTGACCCATATCAGCCTTGGCAGCCTGTGCCTAATCTTTTCGGGCCTAATCTTTTCACTCCCTTTAAAATTTCTACATGTCAAAGGACCATTGTAACTCATGATTGAATTCATAGTAGTACTTTATGGATAAATAACCATGTGAAAACTTGCTCCATATAATGCATAATGAAGATGCATTAAGTCTCTTTTTGTCACAGCACGGCCCATTTTTGATTGAACCAAACTGAAAACATGTGAAGATGAAAAACATTGCCAGATTACTAATTTCTTTCTTTCATAGAGAAGAAAACATTGTGGGGAAAGGAGAAAATGGCTATTAAAAAGCTTTACTTTCAGGGTCATAAAATTTGGAATTGTGTGGTAAAAATTTAGTGATATTTCTCCAACTTGTTTTGGTAGGTAAAGATTAGGCACAGGCTGCCAAGGCTGATACGGGCATGAAGTTCGGACGGACAGACAACAGCTATAAGTTGTCTCAGCTGATATGTTACATACCTGACATTATCTGGTTTCAGCCAATCATATTTCAAATGTTGGTACACTATTTTATCATCTTTACTGTCTCCATGGGCACCAACCTGGGGAAAAAAATGTTCAGCAATATATCAGTTCTAGCAATAGTTGTACTTCCATGACATGTAAGCATGTGTTTGTTTGCTTGCTTGCTTGTTAAGGTTTTATCTACCAATGCAGAGTTTTAACCCTGGGAAATATAGTTGAAAGGAGAAAATGCTGGGAACCACAAAATTTTCTCTCCCTTCAAAGGCCAATAATAATATATTGACCAAATCTTTCATCTAAAAACATATTTAGTTTCACTGTTAACCCTTTACCACACAATGACAACTTTTAACGCCCATGAAAGCGAAAACTTTCAAAAACATTAGGTGAAGTTTGATATGAGCCACATTGAAACTGTCATCTGCAAATGCTTTCAATTCAGACTGGTATAAAATTTAGTTGTGTGGTAAAGGGTTAAAGTCATGTTTTCAGCAGAGACTGGCATTTATCTATCAGGAAAAATAGCTTGGCTGAGCTGGCAATGGATTTGTTTCTGTATAACCTCATTTCCAACATTATATCAGGTCTATTGCAGCAGCTAGTTCATCTACTCATGCCTGTCAAGGAGTTTACCAGTACTTTGCACAATATTCTTTGGAGTAGTGAGAGGAAATGAGTCTTGTGGCAATGTCTATTATCAATGAAATTGGCCAAGATTGGAATTTGAACCAGCTATCCTGTGTTTGAGTCAAGTATGCCACCACCTGTGCTTCTGTGGCTTGGCAGCTTTCAATGAAACTCAGAACTCCAGGATTACAAGCCAAGTATGTCACTATTTTATCAGGCATTACTTGTATTTTCTCCTTTTCCTACAATGATTTCATGAGTCTTCATTCTCAAGGTCACTTAAGTTGGACGTTTTGTGGAAAAGGGTAAAAAGGTTTGCCATTGCCATTAAATAGCACAATATCTGAATGGCTAAAACAGTTAAACCATTTCATTTAGCCAATCAAAAATTGCGTTCCTATGAAGATGTAGAAAATTCTAGAGAACCAGAAAATAAATTATAATGGCTTTTAATTACATGCTCTTGGGACATAACACGATAATCCAAAAATACTGACCAAGTCACTGGCTGTAAATGAGGCTAATTTAGATTTCGTACTGTCACTGACTTTTGGCGAAGCTGGAACCGGATCTTCATTGTTTGTTTTAGAAAAGTTAGAGAGGGACTTTGGCGTTTTAGGAATTGGTTTCCGGGCAGTCTTTGGACCCCAACTTGGTTTATCAGCCCTCTTCCTCTTCTTTGGGAGCTGAAATAAAATCATCAGACACTTACCATCATCAACAATTAATCTTACACTGATACTCCGTACTGTGTAAGGAAAGAAAACAAGCAGCTAAAACACAAATTTCCTTGTATTTTTTATCTGTTACTAATCTGTATAAACCATTGTAAAAATCATTTAACCCATTACCAAACAATCCCTACTTTTGACACCCCTGAGAAAGACGCCTTTTGAAAACACTGTAGGAAAAGCAGAAAATGCTGGAAACCAGCATTTTCTCCTTTTCCCAGTGTTTTCTATCCTTCCCAGAACAAATTTCAATTTTTCAGTCACCTTTATTTTGTTGTCTGCAAAAGCTTTCAATTTGAACCAGTCTAAAATTTCATTGTGTGGTAAGGAGTTAAAGCTATTGATTCTTTACCAAAGAACAAAATCTGAGTCCCATCCACATTGAGATAATGGCATTTGCCTGTTGAAAGGGTAGAAAACATGGTGGTATCAGATGAAAATGATGGTCAACATTTTCTCCATGTCCCACAATGTTTCCAAAATGCTTTGAATTTGGACTGGTCCAAAAGCCATGTCCTTGTCTCGCAAAGGATTTAAGTCAATCTTACATTAGGACTTTGCAAAGAAAAACATTAGAAGGCTTTTTTTTTCACATTAACCAATGCACAAAACAGATAAGGAAACCTTGAAGCAAAACAATGCCTGTTAAAACAAACTTGAGAAGACAGTTTTTTTTGTTTAAACTGAGAAGAGGAGAAAATGCTGCAAACCAGCATCATGATAGATATTTTCCCAAAATCGAAATTTAACTCATTACCAGATGACAAAATTTTTGACATGTCCAAATTGAAAGCATTTGCAGACGACAAAATAAAAGTGCCTGAAAATTTGAAATTTGTTTTGTGAAGGGTAGAAAACATTGTGGGAAAAGGAGAAAATGCTAGTTACCAGCATTTTCTCCTTTTCCCACAATGTTTTCTAATGGCTTCTTTCTCAGGGGCGTCAAACGTAGGGATTGTGTGGTAATGGGTTAACTACATTTTACGATTGTGCTGTTGTTAAAAATAGTGGAGGCATAAAAAATGTTGTCTATCGGTGGAAAGCATTTAACCATTAACCAGACAACAAAATTTTAGACTTTTCAAATAAAAAGCCCTTACCACCGATGATTTAACCCTTTACCACACCATCCCGACTTTAAACACCCCTGTGAAAGAAGCCGTTTGAAAAATTGTTGGAAAAGGAGAAAGTGCTGGTAACCAGCATTTTCTCCTTTTCCCACAATGTTTTCTTCCCTTCCTTAAACAAATTTCAATTCTTCAGGCACACTGATTTTGTTGCTTTCAATTTGGACCAGTCTAAAATTTGTGTTGTTTAGTAAAGAGTTAAAAATTAATGCAGCTCTTTTGAAAGGGTTGAAAACACTGTGGAAAAGGAGAAAATACTAGTTATCAGTGCTTCTGAAGAGCTTCTTCTCTAGGATTGTTAGTAACTCTAGATTGTGTAGTAAACGTAAACCTTTTACCAGAAAATCTAGACTTTTTACAAGACTAGACTTTGAGAAAAAAGCTTTGAAAAACACTTGTCTTTTGCAAATTGTTTTCTACCCTATCATATATAAGATATCATCATTAGAGCTGCAATTGAATTGACATCAACAGACGCTTTGAATTTGGCTAAGTCCATAATTGTTTATTTAAGAAATACACAATTTTTACTTTGACTGGAGAGTCTGGTTCGGATGCAGATTCCGACGTAACATCATCTTCATCCACTCCACTACTTCCATCCTCCTCATCCTCACTCTTCTCATCAGGGTCTACTTTAAATTCATCCTCTGTAAACAAGAAAGTTTAGAACAGACAAGCCTGTATTAACACTTTACCTCACGACAAAAGTTAAGACGAGTCCAAATTGAAAGCACTTGCAGACGAAAAAATACATGTTGCTCAAAAACTGAAATATGTTTTCAGCAAGTGTTTTCAACAGGCTTCTATCTTAGGGTCGTGGTGATTTCTGCATCTGAAAACATTGTGGGAGAAGAAAATGCCGGTAACTAGCATTTTCTTCTTTTCCCTCAATGTTTTCTTTTTGAAGAACATATATATTTTTTTTGAACCACAATCAATTTGTCATCTTTAATTGCTCTGGTTTTGACCAATCTAGAACTCTGTTGTTTGGTAAAAGGTTTTTAAATAAGGGATGCAAAATCAAAACACTGATCCCCTAAAGCAACAGGTTATTGAGGACAGAAGGTCTTTCCAACAGGTTTGACTGTATTCTATTTGATATAATCAAATTCTTCTATCCTTCCATGTGTAGGTTATAATTGTGCAAACTTGCTAAAGCCTTACCACACAACCCAGAGCTTTAACATTCTACAACCTTCAAAAACATTGTGGAAATGGAAGAAAATGCTGATTATAAGCATTTCCTTCTTTTCCAACTGTGTTTTTTACCCCTTCTTATCTAAAATTTTGTAGAGTTACCTGAGAGGCAATGGATTTTAAAGAGAGTGACAGAAAAAGAATTACCAGAGTTATCTGCCTCAGCATCATCACTGTCATCCATGATGATCCTGCGTCTCTTGGCTTTGGTTCTCCCTGACCTTCGACCTTTTGCTGGGGACTTACTGGGTGTTTTCTTTGAGACCTTGGGGAAAAAAATAATGAATGGAAACATTTACACCTCTATCACTTGCATACTGAAATTTTGCAAGTTTAATCAAAAGCTATAATATATGGTATTGTTTAACCCTTTCCCAAACAACAAACTTTTGGACTAGACCAAATTGAAAGCATTTGCAGACGACAATTCAACTCTTGCTGAAAAGATTATTTCTGTCTATGATAGGGTAGAAAACATTGTTGGAAAAGGAGAAAATGCTGGTTACCAGCATTTTCTCTTTTTCCCACAATGTTTTCAAAAGGCTACTATTCCAGACCCGTAAAAACCAGGAATTGTTTGGGAAAGGGTTGAGAAAGTATTAAATTCTTAACATCCAGGCTTGGTGACTTCTTCAGGAAGTTTTTGTTGATCCCTTTACCACACAATCCTGAGTTTAAACCATCCCATCCTGAAAGCTTGAGAAATGAGCTGTACTCTGGCAAAAGGGGTCTTGAAGCATGTGTGATGCATGATACCATGTCAGCCATTACATAATTATGCATCCATTTTAGCCACTTTTTTATTCCATTACCACATAATCCCTACTTTTAACAACCCCGAGAGAGAAGATTTCAGAAAAAAATTGCGGGAAAAGGAGAAAATGCTGGTAACAGCATTTTCTCCTTTTCCCACAATGTTTCCTACCTTTCATAAAACAAATTTCAAATTTTCAGTCACTTATATTTTGTCCTCTGCAAATGCTTTCAATTTGGACAAGCCTAAAACTTTGTCGTTTGGAAATGAGTTATATAACTGCCCTAACCATGAGGTAGAATGGGTCTTGACTAAAAGTGAGAAGTTTCATCCCAGGTCAGCCTGCAAAGACTGTGTGGGTTGACCTGGGTCAATACTTTTGCAGATGCATTAAGTCCCCTTTTCACAAAGTATGACTCAAATACTTTTGCCCCTTACCACTTCCAATTTGTTTGTGTGTATCTTGTAGATTAGTGCAGATTAAAAATATTACTTGATTGTTGGTTCTGATAATCAATAACAGGACATTTGATCAAGTATCAAGTTACTTTTTCGATCAGTCATACGCCTTCTTTGTTTGTATAATTGTAACGCCCTATAATGTAAAGGTTTAAGCATTATGGCCTCCCCTCATTTCTCTGTTCATTCTCGCTTCTCCGTTCATGTACTAAAGCGGAAGGAATAAGCGCTCATGATGTTTGGTTCCACCCTGGTTCTATTCTACTCTGTCAGATATTATGCATAACATCCTATCCTACATCCTTAGTATTTTTCTGTCAAATAAGACGCAAAAATGCAACAAAACAGAGTAATTTTCACAGTTTGAAAGAAAATATTTCATTAGATACAATAAAAAGCAAACTTTCAATGCTTTCCATCATTAAATATGCCTAAATGGGTTGTGTTTATCCTTTACTATGAATAAGTAAGTCCGTCTGAACTAGAGTGTAGAGTATTCATCAGTCTTTAGCAACTGGCCTTAACTTTCAATCAAATGAATGGAAAAATGAGAAAGTGGCCAAACTACCCAGGTTGGCGAGGTAGGTTTGAAAAAATCCTCTGATCCAACCTTTTGATGCAAGTTACAATCACTTTTTTCAGCTACAAGTTTGATTCAGATTTTATATTTAATCATTACTCGGAAATTTTGATTCCTTGACCGAAAATGAGAATTTTGTGAGCTTATTTACGCTTAGGTGAATGGAGAAAGGAGAACACAGTATATATCAGAAATATTCCTGCTACCAAACATACTTAACAGAGTCTAAATCACAGGAGGAAACAACTCACCTTTTTCTCAACATGCATATTTTCTTTACTGTCATTATTCTCATCACTCATTTCATCATCAAAAATCTCCGCTGTTTTTAAAAAGATCAAGTAAGTGGCAATGAATATAACTGACAATGTTTAGGTATTACTTAATCCTTCATCTGGACAAAACCTGTGCCCTTTATTAAAACCATGTCATGGTTTAATGGGTGGTAGGAAAAGGGCTTAAATATTTGTTTTCTATACAAAAACCCTTTACCACACAATACCAATATAACGACCCTGGAAAAGAAGCCTTTTGAATTCATTGCAGGAAAAGCAGAAAATGCTGGAAACCAGACTTTTCTCCTTTTCCCACAATGTTTTCTACACAAAGAAAGATTGCACCATTTGAACAACATTAAAATTGTTGTCTGCAAATGGTTTAAATTTTGACAAGGCTAGAATTTGTTGTCTGGTGAAGGGTTAAGAAAAAATTAATTTGCTTCTATAACTTAATTCTTTTAATGACTGACAAATTTCAGACCTTTTGATAATATACTAGCTAACAAGCCTATTGCAAACTTCAGGAACAAATTTTCATCTATACAAATACATCTTGTCCTCAAATGTTCTCAAAAACTATCTAACAAACAGAATTAATAAAAAAAAAAACATTTTCCTGCATCCCCCAACTTTTGAAAAATGTAAACAATATCAGAATGACAAAATCGTTTGGCTTGCAATATATGAAAAGGGGTATTTAGACACTTAACTCTGCTATTAGATTTTGTGCTACAGTAGACTTGCGTAAACAGAAAATTATATAAAACCGAAAAGTGTCATTTTGTTTATTAGCCTTTGGGGACTGCCCAGGCTGATCTGAGGCAACAACATAGGCAAATGTCCAAATGCCCCTTTACATGTGTTGTAGGCCATCTGCTTTGAAAGCAACTTACGATCAAAATCCATTCCATTCTCTTCCTCCTCTTCCTCCTCATCTGAAGGTTGTAGATCAACAACCAGACCATGGCGCTCTTCAGTGGACAGTTTCAGGGCTTTCTGTGCCTCCTCAACTCCCTTTATGACAGGTGCACTTGTTGAATAAAAGGGTCCACCTTTCTGGAAATCCTTGTCATCTGATCCAAGAAATGGCTTCACATTTCTGAAATTACAAGAGCACCTCATGCCTGTGCCAACTCTTGGCTGCAGTTGTTCGATTTTCAGATAAAATGCTTTGTCAAAAAAGAAGCAGAGCTCCAGATGAGAAGGAGTGATGGTATTCTAAATCTTTGATTTCTCTTCCAAACCATATGTTGTGGCTACTCATTAGAATCGACTCAGTGAGACGATTCTAATGAGTAGCCATAACATAAGGTTCAGTGGAGAGTAAATAATATTTTCAATTTTGAAATCAAAATGATTCCCTCTGTCTGGAGCTCTGAAGGGCATGACTGAAAAATACTTTGATGGTTGCCTGCCCTTATTGTATGGGTACCCCTTCTGATACTAGTGGAGAAGGTTTTGGAATATATGGTGGAAAAAAGAGAAAATGCTGGTAACTCTTTTCCCCCAATGTTTTCTTCCCTAACAGGCCTAAATACTGTCATTTTACATACTTCTAAAACTCACAATTTTATATGATTTTATCCTTTGGCAAAGGCTTAACAAATTGCTCAAATTTCGAGTAAATATCTTCAGTTATGACAAATGGTTATCAAATAGTTTATAGAAAATGTCTAAGTTTTTTGTCCAACACACCTAACAAAACAGAAGATGACAGGCCTATGTCAAAACCTCAGAAAAAAAAAAAACATGAAAAAAGTCTATTACAAGAAGAATAAATATTTGAAGAAAGCAAATTTTTTTCATAATACTATTCCAATTAGTTCCTGCTTTTAACCCTTTACTCCATAGATACTCATTTCTATGCATTGCTTGTTGGAGCCTTTGGAAAACATTGTGGCAAATGGTGAAATTGCTCGTCACAAGCAATTTCACCTTTTGCCACAATGTTTTCTACACTATCAAAATGTGTCATATACACATAAGAAACAGCTTCATCCTTGCTGTTATTTAGGGACAATTAGAGATACCATAGAAATGCCTTATAGGGTAAAGGGTTAATGAAGCTGAAGAAAATGGCTTTGGAAATCATGTGGGGAAAGGAGAAAATGCTGGTAAAAGCATTTTGTCCTTTTTCCCCAAACATTACCAGTATCTACCCTTTCTATGGCACATCTCATTCTCATCATTTGAATCACTTAATTATGTAGTATGCAAATAACTTTCAAATTTCTATCAAGACATGCCTAAAACTTCTTTGCCTTGTAAAGATTTAACTGAAATTAAAAACATATAAAGTAAAGGGGCAAAATGTGAATAAGTATCTGAAAATGCACATCATTCTGTTGTGTTGTTGGTAAAAATATTTAACCCTTTACCACACATGATGACTTTTGACGATACTGAGGAAGAAGCCTTTTGAAAACATTGTGGGAAAAGGAGAAAATGCTGGTAACCAGCATTTTCTCCTTTTCCCAAAAAGCTTTCCATTCAGAGGAAAACTGAGTCATGTGAGCCACTATGGAATTGTCGTCTGTAATTGCTTTCAATTTGGATAGGTCTAAAATTTTGCCATGTGGTAAAAGGTTAAGGTAAAGTCTTACTTTGCTTTAATCCATGCGCGTGAAATGGGCGTGTCAAAAAACTGCACATGGACCTGTGGGTTCTTTCCTCCTTTGTAATGGGTATTTGCTGTAGGATGATCACATACTAAACTTGGCCACCAAGGATATCCCTCCAGTTTAGACCACAATAAATCTCCCTTTTGGAAACCTGTAAAATCAGTCACTAGCAAAATAGAGGAGGCAAATCCCATGTTTTCAGTCTCATGTAATTTGTGCTGAGCCCTGGTAGCTCAGTTGCAGTGTTGTGCCTAGGCCAACATTTTTGGAGGACACAGGTGTCCCCCTACCTTAATTTCAAGGGGACACTATAAAACTCTAGGGGACAAATTTCATACTTCCACCCAACTCTCGTAAGCACAGAAATTTTATGAGCCAATTTTTCTAAAATTTTCTGTCCATTTTCTTACTTGTCCCGGAGGTCGAAGAAGCCGATGGTTTGGTATCTGCGTCGGTAGATGTTGACTGGTCACCGTCAGGATCAGATGACGCTATCGATTCAGGGTTATTTAATTTCGTCTGCAACTTTGATATTTTTAACATTTCCGGACATAAAATCGGTCAACCGCATCTGGCGTTTCGCCATATTGTTTTATTGACAACAGTAAGACTGGTTTAAATATCGGATATACATAAGCAACTTTATCTCAGTAAATTTCGCGGTCACAGTCTACGTTGTACAGGTGCCCATTGTAATTAAAGCAATGTATGTAAATACCGAAATAGACTCCAGATAAGGAAAATCTGTCAGATTTTTGTGAGAGTGCCCGACATCCCACAATGGCTTAAATCTTAAGGGACATTGTTAACATAACTGCGGGAATCCCACAATCCCGCGGCCTAGGAACAACACTGCGATTGGTAGTGTACAGGACTTGAGAACAAGGGGTCGTGAGTTCAATCCCTGGCTCGGCCAATTTCTGTCCGAGGGCTGATGATAGTCATTACAACAAGATTCATTCCTCTCTCACCACTGATCGTTGTTTCCACGATGGAAAGCAGCCAATGGCTTGGAAAGAACATCGTGTGGAGTACTGATAAAAGAAACTCAAGGAAAGCATGGACAGGTGCACCAGCCACGACATAACTGAAATAATGTTGAAAACAGCATTACACACCATACAATCAATCATGTAAAATTATTGTACTCAAGAATTTTGGATTTACGGATGTTTCAGTAACAGACGAGTTCTGTAACTTACACTTAAAATGGAAATCAATTAGATGTTTCAGTAACAAAGCAATTTAGAGTGTAACTATTCATGTATCATAACGTTCGTCACAATAAATCAAATGCATGGCTTTATTTTGTTCAAACCTTCATTATTTAAAACCTTAATTTGAAAATCCAACTGTTTCATGAATAACATTTTTGTTATGTATCTCAATCCATGCTACATATGTATTAAATGTGTAGATTGCCTATCTATCAAGGGAAAAAGGGTGAAAAGTACAAAAATAAATGGTTTAAACCTATCTATCAAGGGGTAAAAGGGTGAAAAGTGCCAAAGTAAAAGGTGTGAACAAAACAAACACTTGCATCAGATGTAAAGAACATCATAGAACACAAACACTATATAATCACTTTGTTACCGAAACATCCAATCTATTTACTTTATAAGTCTTATCTTATCGAACTTGTCTGTTACCGAAACATGTGTCAACCAGAATTTTGATGACATGATGGAAAAAGAACAAAATTGACTTATGCCTTTATTTTTGTACATTATTTATTTATATTTCCGTTCCCAGATAAAGCTTTGAGGGGCACAGTTTGGGCACCCGCGGATATAAATACACACCTTTACAATTTTTCAATCACACAACCGTTACCTTTGCTTCAAACAACTGCTCAAATGAACTTCTACTTTCAAATAATGTTGTATTGGCTGCATTGGGGTTTAAAGCCACATTAACAACTATGGTCATATCATGGCGGTCGGTGACGCACACGTTTCCTGACTTTCTCACACCAGTAATAACACAACTTTCTTTCCAAAGCCATTGACTACTTTCAAATAAACTTTTAAAGACATCCAATACGAATTACAACCAAATGAAAAAATATAGGAAAGAACATGAACATTTCCAAAGACAGAGGGCATAATACCGTAAAACGCCCCGCCATAAATCGCAAAAACCCATGAAAATCAAAATTATGTGTCAAAAGAATCCAACTGATTTATGAATTCATTTCGTATACACCGAATACAAAATTTTTCAACAGAATGAAGCTGAAAATTTCATAAATTTTCTTCTTTTAACTCGAAAAACAATGTCACATGTAAGCATTGAGTGTATAGCAGAGGGGCGTTTTACGGTATTATGCCAGACAGAGGTTGTCTGTTACATGTTGTTTGGGAGCTAATGAGTTAAAGGATTGTTATCCTTACTTCCATCCGAATGAGCACCCGATTTCTTCCGATTCGGAGATATTTTCGGGGACAACACATCTTTTGGCTTTTCTTGTTTCGGTTGAACGGCAGGACTCTTCGAGAAGTAAGAAAACAGAGTCCCCTGCTTTGCAGGAGTAGCTTTAGGTCCCATTTTATTAAGTATTACCCGATTTGATTCTAATTTTATTATTTTCCCAGCATTGACCCTTCCCGCGAATTTACCCCGGTGAAGTAATACTTATGTTGTCGTGTTTATTACTACAAGAATCAAAGTACGATGCTGTTCTGTCACCCTATACTAGTGCCTATTGTATCTCCACAGGAATTCGACATTCTATAATGTAAAAAATTGATAAAATATGAAAAAAATAGAGCCCTCCCATATATAAAGAAACACTATACATAGAGGAGACTTATTTCTCATATTTTATCTTTTATTTTGGTTACAGAATGTCAAATTCCTGTGGTATCGCCTGTGACCGTCCCATGGACAATGATAAATTACAGGCTGCTAGTTTATTTCACAATTATATTCATGCACACCTAAGCAATGAAGATCAAGATAAGATGGCAACTAACATGTAATCTGATCCTAGATCAGCTCTAGCCTTTGATCATCAGCAAACGTGGCAGTTTTTTCCTAAGCTGAAACTATCATCATTGCAATGCTGATTTCAATAACACATTAAACCTTTATAAAATGACACATATTGGACTTGTCAAAACTGAAAGCATTTGTAGATGATAATGTAAGAGTGACTTGGACATTCAACTTTTTTTTGGTGGGGGGGGGGGGGAAGGGGGGGTATGGGAAGGTGGGTCGAAACATTGTGTAAAAATGAGAAATACTGGAATTTTCTCCTTTTCCAGAAATATCTTTGAAAGACTTCTTCCCACATGATGTTTAAACTGGGGATTGTTTGGTGAAGAGTTAATTGCAAAGGGCGAGAGTGGAGATGAAAATCATACCGCTCCAGACATGCAGTTTGAATCTACACCACAAGACATCAAGATGGCTTTTACATGTAAATAACTGCATCTTTAGTATGGATGGGAATATCTACTTCATAAAGTGATTAGTGTCCTATTGGTTGATCACTTTATTTGCTTGAGTCACCTTTCAACCTATGCCACACAATACTCAAGTTTTTATGACCCTTAGAAAGAAGCTATTCAAAAATAATTGAGGGAAAAGGAGAAAATACTGTTAACCAGCATTTTCTCCTTTCCCCACAATGCTGTGTTACCTATCTATAACAAATTTCGTCATTCTGGCCACTTTCAATAATTATGTCGTCTGAAGCAAATGCTTTCATATTTGGTCCAGTCTAGTACTTTGTGATTGGTGGTAGAGTAAATATCAAATGCAAAAGGTATTTCAGTCATATAAAATCAATATCTTGTTATTTATTGTGTTATTCCTGACATTTACCAGTTCCAGGCTGTAGCTTTCAGTGCCTTGCCAAATGAAACTACCCTGTGGCCAAAGCAACATGCAGGAATCACACCAGGACATCTTGATTATAAACCCAACACCTTTACCACCAAGCCATGGAAGATACTGGATCAAAACCAAATTGTTCTACTAGCCTGTGTGCAGTGCTTTTTAGTGTTTTTTTTTTTTAAGGGGTTGTTTCAACTTTCTTCTGTTTCCTTTGATTTATTACATGGTGTTTAATGCTGTTTTCAACATTATTTCAGTTATATTGTCATTGCAATCTATCTAGTGCACTTGTCCATTATTTCCAGGAGTTTCTTTTACCAGTACTCCAAGCATTTTTCTTTCCAAGCCACTGGCTGTTTTCCAACATAACCATTGTCAAAAAAATGATAAGCAGAGATAGAGGAATGAATCCTGTTACAATGATTTCTTCCATAAATCCTCTGAAAGAAAGTTGCTGGGTCAGGAATTGACCCAGTGACCTATTGTTCTCAAGTGCTGCTAATGCTACTGACTGAATACTAATAGTGACATTACTCTTTACCGAACGACAAAATTTTCAACTAGTCCAAATTGAAAGCATCTGCAGATGACAAAATAAATGTGAACCAAAAACTGAAATTTGATTTGGAACGGGTAGAAAATATTGTAGGAAAAGGAGAAAATGCTGGTTACCAGCATTTTCTCCTTTTCCCACAATGTTTTCTAAGGCTATCTTTCTCAGAGTCGTTAAAAGTTTGGATCATGTGGTAAAGAGTTGAGCAGGCCATTCATCATGCTATCGAAATTACTGTGTGGCCAAAAAAACTCGGGCCTAGCACCTCCTGATAACAAATCAAATACCATGACCACAAAGCCCAACAGGATCATGAAGATGACAAACACCACAATTGTAAAACACACAAATATGTTGTAGATTTCATTTATTTTCATAGTGGTCTCAGATCTTCAAAACTAGTAAAAGGCATTCAATATTGATTTTGCTACAAACCATTTAACTCTTTACCAAACGACAAAATTTTAGACTTTGACAGCTTGACAGCATTTGCAGACAACATAATAAACATAATTCAAAAATTGAAACCTGACTTCAAAAGAGTAGAAAACATTGTGGAAAAAGGAGAAAATGCTGGTTACCAGCATTTTCTCCTTTTCCAACAATTTTTTCAAAAGGCTTCTTCCTGCACGTCATGGAAGCCAGGGATTGTTTGGTAAAGGGTTAACTCTTTACCACATGAAAAAATTAAAGACCTATCTAGATCTAAATTGAATAGGACTTAATGGATAGGATTTTCTGTAGAAGACTCGAAAATACTGTGGGAAAGGAAAGAATGCCTGTTACCACTATTTTCTCCTTTACCCACAATGATTTCAAAGGCTTTCTTTGCAAAGGTCATTAAAATTTGCAATCATGTGATAGATATTAACCCTTTCCCAAATGAAAAATTTTAGACTGTCCCAAACTCAAAATGTTTACAGATGACAATTTTGAATTTGATGAGAATGGCAGAAAGTTTTACGACATGCTAGAAAACACTGTGGGAAAAGGAGAAATTGCTCATTATGAGCAATTTCTCCTTTTCCCACAGTGTTTTCTAAAAACTTGTATTGCAGACGCGTAAAATTCAGGGCTTGTTTGGGAAAGAGTAAAATAAACACAAAAGAAATTCTATAATGTACAATGGAGTTCCAGATTCAAAACTAATTTGAAATCAAGTTAAAATCTAAGACAATATAAAGAATAATTTATATATTTACAAAAATGACTAAAATAAACCATATTTTCTTTTTTTTTTTTTTGACATTTTCTTTTTTGGTTAATGAATAACTTAAAATATTTTTATGCATGTAGAATATTTACAGTAATTGATCATGCACATTTAGCTTTTGCTTTGTTTTTCCTTCTGAATTTTAAAGTCTTATCATGTTTTCTCTTCTGCCTTGCACTTTAAAATTCCTTGTTCTGACAAGCCTGAGGAGCAAGAACACTGCATACATTGGTAAAGCTCAGCTACAATTTCTTCTATTAACTCTTTACCAAACAACAAAATTTTAGACTGGTCCAAATTCAAAGCTCTTGCAGACGACAAATTAAATGTAAATAAAAAATTGAAATCTGTTTTCAGTAGGGTAGAAAACATGTAGGGAAAAGGAGAAAATGCTGGTTACCAGCATTTTCTCCTTTTACCACAATGTCCATCTCAGGGTTGTATAAACCAGGGATTGTTTGGGAAAGGGTTAAAAATTCCACGTTAAAAAAGGGACGTAACTGTGTCAACTAGAGCTATCACCAAATAAGATTATAACCACCCCCCACCCTTGTCACTGAATGGCTCTTTGTTATGGAATGCAGAATGGTTTATTACAAAAGTTAGAGTTGAAAAAGTTCAACAGGAAATAATCCCACAACAAATCCCAGCAGGGTCATGGAAACTGCACATACACAACTTCATATATATAGGAACATTGTTTGTAAATTTGAATTCATTGCCTGAAAAACTGTTGAATTATTTCACCAGACAAATCTGTGTCTAGGGACAGACAGACTCAACAGATTCGGACGGACAGACAGACATACAGACAGCATGGTGACTTCAGTATACCCCCCCCCACTTCGTTGTGGGAGTATAAAAATATTAAGGTTTCCTGTTCCTATTGTATGGCTTCCCATTTAATGTTAATAACAAGGCCAGGTTTGAAGTTAATATTTTCAATCATGACCGAGATATTATAAACAAGAGGGCCAAGATGGTCCTGGATGGCTCACCTGAATTTTTGAGAGGACCATAGCCAAATGTTTTCAAAATCTAATCAGCCATTTCAGAGAAGAAGAATTTTTAAGAATTTCTTCATGTCTGTATAGTGTGAATAGCCCACAGCCATCAGAGCTATGTTTCTTAATGGATCAAAATTTCTAGAGCAAATTTTGAAATGGGTCAGCTAAGAAACATTTCTGTGTAATTATATCACACTCTGACCAGCCCTTTCAGAGAAGAAGAACTTTAAAGAATTTCTTTCTGGCCATATTACGGTATTGCAAGTAGCCCCCATTCACCAGTGCCATGTTTATTGACTGATCAAAATTTTGCGAACAGTTTTTGAAAAGGGTCATCCAAGGAATATCTCTGTGAAATTATTTCAAAATCTAAAAAGGGGCATCCAAGAAACATCTCTAAAATTATTTCAAAATCTGACCAGTGGTTTCAGAGAAGAAGAAATTTTAAGAATTTCTTCATTTCAGTATAGTGCAAGTAGCCCCCATTCACCAGAGCCATAATTCTTGACGGATCAAAATTTTGCGATCACTTTTTGAAAAGGGTAATCCAAGGAACATCTCTGTGAAACTATTTCAAATTCTGACCAACGGTTTCAGAGAAGAAGAATTTTTAAGAATTTCTTCATTTCTGTATGGTGCAAGTAGCCCCCATTCACCAGAGCCATGTTTCTTGACCAATCAAAATTTTGCGAACAAGTTTTGAAAAGGTCACCCAAGGAACAACCTTGTGAAATTATTTGAAAATCTGACCAGCGGTTTCAGAGAAGAAAAATTTTTAAGAATTCCTTCATTTCTGTATAGTGCAAGTAGCCCCAATTCACCAGAGCCACATTTTTTGACGGATCAAAATTTCACGAACAAGTTTTGAAAAGGGTCACCCAAGGAACATATCTGTGAAATTATTTCAAAATCCGACCAGCGGTTTCAGAAGAGAAGATTTTTAAAGAATTCCTTGATTTCTGTATAGTGCAAGTAGCCCCCATTCACCAGAGCCATGTTTCTTGACGGATCAAAATTTCAAGAACATTTTTGAAAAGGGTCATCAAAGGTACATCTCTGAAATTATTTCAAAATCTGACCAGCGGTTCCAGAGGAGAAGATTTTTAAAGAATTACCTAGAAAATTTTCATTTGTTTGCCATGGCAACCAGAGTTTTTGACAGAATCAGATTCTGTGAACATTTTTAAAGAGGACCTCCCAAGGAACATTCAAGTCAAGTTTGGTCCAAATTGTCCAAGCGGTTTAAGAGGAGTTGATGTTTAAAGAATTGTTGACGACGCATGACGAACGATGGACACCGGGTGATCCTAAAAGCTCCCCTTGAGCACGTTGTGCTCAGGTGAGCTAAAAATCAAAGTTTACGAAAAATTTTGAATCTGAAGCACAACTGTATCAAAAGTATTGATCATTACCTAGCCCTGTTGATCTGGTTCCCATTTTGAAACAACTAGTTTAACCCTATACCAAACAACAGAATTTTAGACTGGTCCAAGTCGAAAGCACTTGTAGTCGACAAAATAAACAAATTCAAAAATTGAAATTTGTTTCCAGCAGGGTAAAAAACATTGAGGGAAAAGGAAAAAATGCTGGTTACCTGCATTTTCTCCTTTTCCCACAATGTTTATTACCTACCCCTGTTGTACTGGTTCCCATTTTGAAACAATTAGTTCAACCCTATACAAAACAACAAAACTTCAGACTGGTCCAAGTCGAAAGCACTTGCAGTCGACAAAATAAACATAGCTCAAAAATTGAAATTTGTTTCCAGCAGGGTAGAAAACATTGTGGGAAAAGGAGAAAATGCTGGTTACCAGCATTTTCTCCTTTTCCAACAATGTTTATAACCTAACCCTATTGTACTGGTTTCCATTTTGAAACAACTAGTTTAACCCTTTAGCATTCAAGTCAACCAAATCCGGCCGCGAAAAAATCTGCCTCGAGTGTTCAATCCGGCCGAATCCAGCCTTTCCAACCGGCATTACATATTGTATCTAAAAATAGTAAATGACATCAGTTAAATCTCGATCAAAGCAAGAGTGTCAGAGAATACTCATTTAATGGTTGTTTAAGGCGAAAGTAAATAGACTTTATCAAAGAAAAAAGTGATTTTTTAACTTGTGAAGTGATCAATTGGCAAACGGAAAATTGTGAAAATGTCATCGGACATTAGTGACTCTGAGTTTGAAGGTGTTATGCCTGAAGATGTACAGGAAGCGGTAGAAAAAGGGGAAAATGCGAGCAAATTGTCCTCCGATGAGTCAGACATTGACATTTCAGAAGTTTCGTCCGATGACGAGTACTTTGAAAGCGAAAGTGACCAGGATTTGCAAGATGCAATCCAAAACTTGACTGAAGAATGGTCTCCGGATGTCACGCTGATACGAAACCCAGTTTTTACCGTGGAGATCGGCCCTAGACATGATTTAGCCCCACAAGCAAGACTTTTAGAACTATTTTTCAGTTTCTTTCTCAACCATTTTTTGAAACGGTCGCAGAGGAAACCAACAAATATGCTGAACTGTCAATAAATGAACAAGAGGGCCAAGAAAAAAGTTTGGTCCAAATTGGCCCAGTGGTTTAGGAGGAGTTGATGTTTAAAGAATTGTTAACGACGCACAACGGATGACGCACGACGGACACCCAGTGACCCTAAAAGCTCCCCTTGAGCACGTTGTGCTCAGGTGAGCTAAAAAGGCCCAGATGCAAATGAAATCAGAGCTTTTTTTACCATCAATATCATGTTTGGAATCAAGCAACTTCCAAGTTTATGGAACTACTGGAACCCTGATATGAGGTATGGTGATCCATATATTTCCAGTATCATGCCAAAGACTAGATATTTGAAACTGAATCAATATTTACATTTGAGGGATACATCAAATGCTCAAAGACGTGACCAGCCAGGGTATGATCCGCTTTTCAAAGTTCGACCCTTATTGAACTTGCTCTATGAAAAGTTTAGAACTGTTTATATACCAGGACTGAATCTCAGTGTAGATGAAGCTATGATTGGCTTCAAAGGTAGGGTACATTTTAGACACTACATGCCAGCAAAGCCCAATAAATGGGGCATCAAAGTGTGGGAAGTGTGTGAGTCGGAGACTAATTTTGACATCTACACTGGGGAAAAACAAAATGGTAACAGACCATATGGGCTTGGATATGATGTAGTTTGGTCACTGACAGAGCCATTCCACTATCAGCACAGGAATTTATATTTTTACAGATTTTTTTCCTCTGTGGTTCTTGCTGAACATCTGTGCCTAGTGAACAAATGTCTGAAGTACAATTATAACAAACAGGAACGGTTTACCTCCTACTATAAAGGCTGCTAAACTGAAAAGGAGAGGGAAACTTGTCCAAACACAGAAGGGAAATATGATTGCAACAGCCTTTAGAGACAAGAGACAGATAACTTTTTTAAGTACCTGTGAACAGCCAGGAGTCAATGCTGATGGGAAACCCTTTGTGAACATTTCCTACAACAAAAACATGGGTGGGGTAGATAAATCGGACCAGTATAGAGCCTATTACTCTGCAGGAGGACCCGGAGAGAAGTGGTGGAGATATATTTTGTGGTTTGTTGTTAATTTAACAATAGTAAATTCTTACATTGTCTTTACCAAAAGTTACAAAACCCCCCCTCCACCAAAAGACTATGACTACATGAGGTTTCGGGTAGATGTGGTTTCACAGTTGTTTGTTGGATACTCATCAAGGGAGCACAAAGCAGGAAGACCATCTAAAAATTCTGACATTGAAGTAAATGGCAATAATATTGACTTACATAAAATGGAAAAAATAAATGGCAGAAAAAAAGTCTGCAGACTTTGTTCTAAGCAGAATAGAGAGATTCCAAAGGGATACCAAATTGAGATGTCGTTCATGTGTTCTTTTTGTACAGTGTCTCTGTGTAAAGGGTGCTTTTGACAGCTCCATGAAAGAAATCTGGCATAGAAGCACTTAGTACATATGGGTGTAAATATGTTGATACCAAAATAATGTAAATACAAACAAATTTTACTGATTTTTTCATATGATGAAAAACTGGGAAGAACTATCAACAAGTAGTCTGTTGTGTTGACTCACCTGTGTCACACCTGTTAACGATTTTTTTTTTCAAAGTATCAACTTTAATAATATGTGTTCAAGATTAACATTAGTTAAACTAAGTATGTTGGTTGATTGTTTTTTTGTTGCTGTTTACTGTTTTTATTCTTGTATCATTTGCTATTCAAGTTCAGTGTAAAAAAAAAAATTGTTTGAATTTACACCTGAGTTTTGTTAATATATTTTGTCTATAACTATATAAGGTAGGAAAAAAAATAGGAAAAAGGCATTTTATGATCCATAGGTTATTCCATTTATGTTTTACATGATAGGAAAGAAGTAAAACATGTCAAAAAAAAATTTAGATGAGAATATGTGAACTCTTTGAAATTTTCACCTGTTTATGAATTTTACCCGTCTATTAAAATCAATTTTTGTACAAAAAATGATTTTCAAAGGCATGTTAGCAAGAATAAAGATTAATTATCACCCTTGTGAAATTTTATGTTTGTATCATGAGAGGTTACAAAGATACAAGCAAAAGTATTAACTGACCCTGAATTTGAAGTCATTTCTTGAATTAATATGAACTGATAGAGGCCTATATAGGGAGATAACATGAATGCTAAAGGGTTAACCCTATACCAAACAACAAAACTTTAGACTGATCCAAGTTGAAAGCACCTGTAGTCGACAAAATAAACATGGCTCAAAAATTGAAATTTATTTCCAGCAGGGTAGAAAACATTGTGGGAAAAGGAGAAAATGCTGGTTACCAGCATTTTCTCCTTTTCCCACAATGTTTTCGAAAGGCTTCTTTCTCAGGGCCGTCAAAAGTAGGGATTGTGTGGTAATGGGTTGAACAGATTGGAAGTTAATATTGGCAGCAAGGACAGAGAAATTATGAAATGAAAGTTTTTTTTTTTTTAAAATTCAAAGTCCAAAATAGGGCATAACCATGCCCAAAATTCCCCTTTTGATAATTATCAACTAATCCAAGTTGAAATTACATATTTTCATTAATGACAGAGTTATAAAATGTTACAGTCTTTGCACAACACAGATCACAACATTGATGTCGACAAAGCAGAATGACCACCACTGCAACACCTGGGCTATGACAATACCTAAACTTTTTCTTCGAAACTAACACAGATATAGAGGCTTTGCAAAACATTGTTAGAAAAGAAGAAAATGCTACTAACAAGCATTTCTCTGTTAATCCTAAACCACACTGCCTATTTTTTTGCAACTTTGCCTTTTGAAAACATTGTGGGAAAAGGAGAAAATACTGGTAACCACTATTTTCTTCTTTTTCCTACCATATTTTCTACCCTAGGAAATTGCATCATACAAGACACATGCCCTCAACTCAGACAAGCTAAAATTTTGTCATTCAGTAAAGAGTTAACAGTAAAAGCCCTAGACTTTCTTAGTCAGGAGCAAGGACGAGATAAATCATGTTTCAAGGTTTTTCTTCCAGTGAACTCATGATTTCACATTAAAAAAAACCTTTGTTGATCAAGATCAGATGAAATGTTCAGTGCAGTTTTATCTTAGGGTAGTCCATCTGCAAAAAGCAGTCTGATCTAGATCTACATTGTCCCATCACAGTGTGTCGTGCTTTCAGTGTTAACCCTTATCTTGCTGTTTAACCCTTTCCCAAACAATCCCTGGTTTTTACGGGTCAGGTATAGAAAAGTTTTGAAAACATTGTGGGAAAAGGAGAAAATGCTGGTAACCAGCATTTTCTCCTTTTCTCACAATGTTTTCTACCCTATCATATAGAAAAATCATCTTTTTAGCAACTGTTAATTTGTCATCTGCAAAATACTTTCAATTTGGTCTGATCCAAAATTGCCGTTTGGGAATGGGTTAACTAAAAGTAAATTTTCAGTTCGATATTAATAACCCAAATATTACTGGTTCAAAGTCATGTTTCGTACAATGATATCTCCTTATCAGACAGTGTAGATCAAGGGTCAGACTGCACATCTGTAGTCTGATCTTGATCTACATTTTCCACAAAAGTCAGCAAGTCACGCTTAGCAGCCAAAGGGTTAATCAAATATTTTATTGGCTATATTCAGATCTAGCAATGGATTACAAACTACACACAAGACAAACATTTGAAAGAAACATGAATATTGCTCTAACTCCTTTACCGTGGCGCACAACCTTGACTTTTAACAACCCAGACAGAGAAAGCGTAGAAAACATTGTGGGAAAATGACAAAATGCTAGTAACAAAGAGTAGTGGATTAATATGATGAAACATTTCATACCATAAAACATAATGTGACATCACAATGGCTCTGACAATATTTTACAATGTGTAGAGACAAGTTTGTTTCCTTTCTATTGTATGTGATTCTATCTCAAGACAACAAACGACAAACTAAATGTAGCTAAATTGATGAAACCTAAATCTCAAAGGCTAGAAAACATTGAAGGAAAAGGAAAAATTGCCAATTACCAGAACATTTTCCTTCTCCTTCAATGTTTTCAAAAGGTTTCTTCTCTAGGGTCATTAAACCAGGCAATTTTGTGTGGTAATGGGTCAACCATACCATCTATTCTTAAACCTGAGGAACAAGGCCTGTCATAATGTCAAAGGAAAAGGAAGAAAAGCTGGTAACTATCATTTCTGTCCATTTTCGAAAATGTTTAACCCATTACCACACAATCCCTACTTTTTACGACCCTAAGAAAGAAGCCTGTAGAGGACATTGTGGGAAAAGGAGAAAATGCTGGTAACCAGCAAATTCTCATTTTCCCACAATGCTTTCTACCCTTTCCAAATTGAATTTCAATTTTTGATTCATTTTTATTTTGTCATCTTCAAATGCTTTCAGTTTGGACTAGTCCAAAATTTTGTTGTTTGGTAAAGAGTCAACTCTTTATAAAAACAACAAAATTTTAGACTTGTCCTGATTGAAAGCAATATTATGCAGACAACAAAATAAACTTGACAAAAAAAATGTAACTTGACCTTAGAAGAGTAGAAAACATTGTGGGAAAAGGAGAAAAATGCTGGTTACCAGCACTTTCTCCTTTTGTTGTTTGGTAAAGAGTTAATCTATTACCACACAATTGTGACTTTTAACAACCCTGAACTAAGATAGTTTTTCATAAGATTGCAGGAAAAGGAGAAAATAAGTTTTTCATAAGATTGCAGGAAAAGGAGAAAATAAACATTTTCTCTTTTTCCTACAATATTTTCTATCCCATCAAAGTTAACTTCCACAATTTGAGCCACATCTAATTTATTGTCTGCGAATACTTTTGGTTGAGTTTATACAAGACTAAAACTTTGTCGATCCAGAAAGGGTTAATATCTAACAACAGGTTTAGTTGGATGGCAGACAACTACTGCAGCCACTCCTGGTTCTGCTTTCTTAGCATTATATATAGTATGACGAATAGGAACTTCTTTTCGTATTACCATGACATTCGAGTTACCAGTTGTGAGTGTTTCTGTAATCGTTTTTGTTTTTGTGAAACAGGATTGGGCATAAGTAGACTTGCAGCCCTCTGGCACAATTCCTGCTGGCGGAAAGTACTTCACCTTGTTTCTCTTTTTCTTTAGTAAATAATCTCCGATTTCCTGCTCCTCATCCTCTGAATCTGAGGGCTCTACCTCTTCATTGTAATTTACTATTGGTCTTTTTCTTCTGATTACTCTCCTTTCCTGTGACTGGACATAAGTTGTCTTTATTTTTCTTGGTTGTGCTTCAATCTCCGCTGTTTTTAAATCAACATCTTTCATCCCTGACTTTGAACGCTCTATATCTTCCCCTAAAGCTGCAAAATTGGGTAGTATTTTCTTTTTAACAACTTTATTGGTTTTCTTTACAGTTTTTTGTGGTGATTCATTCCCAGTTGTCTTTAAATCATCATCACCAGCATCATCATCATCTTTCAACCGTGCTTTTACTGTCAATTCTTTAATTGTTCCACCAGGCACTGATTTTGTTTTAGCTTTGGAGGCTAAAACTGACATAATTGAATTCTGCAACATTCTATTAGCAGCAGCCTTTTCAAAATTTTTTTCATTTGAACCATCAAATGTACATCTGTTTGCTTTTGGACCAGGAGATTGAACATGCATCACTGAAACATCAACTGACCTAGAGGCTATGCGCTGATCAACTTTCCGCTGTAGGCTGAACAAACGGCTTGTTTTATCGGTTTTCTTCATTGTAATTTGTGAACCAACATCTGTTTCTTCTTGTTCTTCCCTTGTGCTGTAAGGTCCTTTTCTCCTTTTTACCTCCACTTTACCCATGGCCTTAACGTTTTCAGGTGAATTTAAAGATTTAGCCGGTCTATTGCTGGAGTACTCAATTCCTTTTTTTGGAATTATCAGTTCATTCTGTTTAACTATTTTTGACACAACTTCATACGGATTTTCAGTGATAGTGACCTGGGCTTTATCTTTGTCCCTTATAAATTCTGAGAGATGTCCTATATCTTCCTTGAACTTTAAATCTGATGTAATTTCTCGCACATTTTTGTCAAGACTCTGTGGGTTGGGTGTAAATACCTCATATATACAATTTGATTCTTCTCTGTTACTACTTTTCTTTGATGAACGTGTACTATTTTTCTCGTATGCATTTTCAGCAATATAGCCTGGATGATTGATCAACCCAAAATTGCCCAATTCATCATCGGGTGGCTCTGACTTTATGACAAAACCACTGGTATTTGATATCTGCTCTGGCAATGTTTCCGTCACTGTAGGCCCTATTAAATATAAAAAGGTTTCATTAAGATATTTGCGTATCTAAATCACATTTTTGGTGACCCTCATTGCATATTAGTGAAAAACAATTTCTGTGTCAGGTATGTTCTGTGAAAAGGGGGCTTAATGCATCTGCAAAAAAATATCAACCTTGGTCAGCTTGTGCAGTCCAAACAGGCTTATCAGTGTCAAAAACTCTATGCTTCTAGTAAACTGGATTATTTGTTAATCTAATACTCACTTTTAACTCTTTTCTAAACAACAAATTTATAGAGTGGTCCAAATTGAAAGCATTTGCAGTCAAAAAAATAAATGTGACTGAAGAATTGAAATTTGATTTGGAAAGGGTAGAAAACATTGTGGTGAAAGGAGAAAATGCTGGTTACCAGCATTTTCTCCTCTTCCCACAAAGTTTTCAGAAGGCCTCTTCCTTCGGGTTCTTAAAAGTTGTCATTGTGTGGTAAAGGGTAAACAAATCATCATGATACAGTAAGCCCCCTATTGCCAGAGCATGGCTTACATGTTTATTCAGTGTTACAACAGCAAAAGATTTGGGCTCTGCCAGGCGATGCCCTTTCAAAGAAAAGTTTCCTAATTTGTGCAACACTGAATTTGTTGTCTGCAAAGTCTTTTCAATTCGGACCAGTCTAAACTTTTGTCATTAGTAAAGAATTAAAGCAAAATTTTTTTCTGGCTCATGTCAATAGCTTCATCTGTAACAGAGTGAACAAAACATGATTAAAACCATTTTGTTCTCTTCCAGTTTTTATAAAAGCCTTTTTCTTCCATGTCATTAAAATATGAAAAAGTTTGGATAAGATTTAATGTTGACTTACCGCTCTTTTCGACTCCATTCAAATATGCAGCCAAAACTTCCCTTGCTTGCGCATAACCAACAATGGAGGATAGTCGTCTTAAACTCCAAATCTGTTACAGAAAAGTAGTGAGCAATGATATACTGATGAAAGAAATTTTAATATTTATAGTGAGAAAGACCTATATTATATATATAGAGGGTATTTGTTTTTTTTGGTGAAAGATCGAAATTTATTTCATCAAGTGGACACCATCGGTAATATTTTCATGAGTGGTGCAGCCACAAGTGAAAATATTACCCATGGTGTTCACGAGATGAAATAAATTTCGCTCTTTCTCCCATAAAAAACAAATATTCTATTTATTTCATGCTTTTTACCCTTTCTAGCTTTATCAAAATTCAGTACATTTCTTTTCCCTTATTCCCCGTGGAGTACCCCTCCCGCATAGCAATGTTACGTCAAGCGTGAGAAATGTAAGGTATACAACATCATATCTCCCATCTGGTTGTTAGGCATGTGCAATTTACCTAGGCAACAAGAACGTGAAAATCTATATTTTCACTGGTGGTACCAGTGTAAAATCGAAAAATATTTTCACTGCTATTTCTCGATATCCTACCGGAAAGCATGAAATAAATTATACTAATTCACTTACCTTGAACAAGGCCTAGTAATTAACTCTTTACCGAACCACAAATTTATAGACTGGTCCAGATTGAAAGCATTTGCAGACAACAAATGTGACTGAAGAATCGCAATCTGATTTGGAAAGGGTAGGTTACATTGTGGGAAAGGAGAAAATGCTGGTTACCAGCATTTTCTCCTTTTCCCACAATGTTTTTAAAGGGATTCTACCTCAGTGTTGTCAAAAGGTGTCATTGTGTAGTAAGCGTTAATCCTTTTACAAATGAATGCCAGTTTTAACAATTCTGATGAAAGCAGCTTTAGAAAAATTGCAGAAAAAGGAGAAAATGCTGGAAACAAGCATTTTCACCCATTTTTTATGAAAGGATATACACTCACTACATGTATTTTACAGATTATTTTTGGCCCTAATTTAAAAGCTATAACCCCTTGAGGGTCTGAACTCGCTCTACTGTCAGTGATTTTGCTTTTCTGCTGGCATACATTATGAATTCTTGATGCAAAAACACAAAAACTGGGCTTCAGCAACTGTGCAAGTTTCATATAAATCCAATCACAGGAAATTTTCAACGTTAAATGGTCACTTTTCTTATACTGAACTGACAGTCAGTTTTTTTTTTCAAAATCAATAGGCTTCAAGCTGTTGATGAGAAAAAGCAACTGTGAAAGTCTCATGAAAATCTGATCACAAATGCTGACTTCATCCTGTAAACTAGAAATGGAAAATTTTCATCTGTAATTAGCTACTTTTCCCATACTGTGGATTGGATTTTAGTCACAATCACTAGGATTAAAGCTATTGATGAGATAAACAATCTGTGCAAGTTTCATAAAAGTCTGACCACAAATGCAGATTTCATAGCCTAAACAAGAAATAGAAACTTTACACTTCAAATGGCTACTTTTCCAATACTGATTTGTCAAAATCAATAAGCTTCAAGCTATTTATTATAGGAACAAACTATGCAAGATTCATGAAAATCTGACAACAAATGAAGACTTTATCGCATAAACAAGATAAAGACTTGCAAGTTTCATGAAAATCTGACAACAAATGAAGACTTTATCGCATAAACAAGATAAAGACTAACAGACGAACTGCCAGACGAACAGACAAAGGGACAGTGGAATCCATACAATGACATAAGCTCTGCTGGCTTTCAAGCCAGTAGAGCTAACAAGAGTACCGCATGTGGGTGCCAAAGCGTGACTGCATTAATTTGCCTTTAGAGATGGATAGATTTTAAATCAAAAAGGAGAATATGAGAAACGAGTCATGAATATTTTAACCCTTTTCCAAACGACAAATGTTAGACCCTTCCAAACTCAAAGAGTTTGCAGATAACAATTTTCATATTTGATAAAAATGGCAGGAAGTTCTCCAAATGGGTAGAAAACACTGTTCGAAAAGGAGAAATTGCTTGTTACAAGCAATTTCTCCTTTTCCCACAGTGTTTTCAAAAGACTTGTACTGCTGACACGTAAAAACAAGGGCTTGTTTGGGAAAGGGTTAATAGGTATGTGGCCCTATTTAACTCTTTACCAAACAACGAAATTTTAGACTTGTCCAAGTTGAAAGCATTTGCAGATGACAAAATAAATGTGACATGAAAATTGAAATTTGTTTTGAAAAGAGTAGAAAACATTGTGGTTAATGGAGAAACTACTGGTTACCAGGGCTTGTTTGGTAAAGAGTTAAATGGGTTGAACAACTAGTCAGATAGTTTTGGTCTCCTTAACTAATTTTAGAAATAACTTTTAGTTAATTTGATACTTTCATCTTTATTGTTGAAGGCTGGGCTTACTGGCCACATGGTTGCTTTTTGCCCTTCAAAAGACCCAAGTCTATGTAAACCCCAGGTCAAGGCTAAGGTCAAGCCTAAGGGAGGAGACTGTTTTCAAAATGTTTGGAGACAGGACAAAAAACTGGAAACGCACGCTGGCTGCTAATGCTTTCAATATGATCAGATCTAATAATTTGAAAATCTGTACAAGCATGTATGACCCTTCACTACACAATCCCGAGTCTTAACAGCTTTCAGAAAGAAGCATTTGGAAATCATTGCGGCAATAAAACAAGAAAATGCTAGTAACCAGCATTGTCTCCTTTTCCGAATACGATGTTTTCTACCCTATGAAAGACCAACTGCATCATCTGAGTCAGGATTAACCTTTTACCAATTAATCCCTGATTATAATGACCCTGAGAAGGAAGCCTTCTGAAAACATAGTGGGAAAGGAGAAAATACTGGTACCCATTTTCTCCATTTCCCATAATGTTATCTTCCCTTCCAAATACAAAGACCAATTCTTGATTCACATTAATTTTGCCGTCTGCAAATGCTTCCAATTTCGACTAGTCTTAACCCTTTCCCAGACAATCCCTGGTTTTTATGGGTCTGGAATAGTAGCCTTTTGAAAACATTGTTGGAAAAGAAGAAAATGCTAGTAACCAGCATTTTCTCCTTTTCCCATAATGTTTTCTACCCTATCATAGACAGAAATCATCTTTTCAGCAAGAGTTGAATTGTCGTCTGCAAATGCTTTCAATTTGGTCTAGTCCAAACGTTTGTCGTTTGGGAAAGGGTTAAATTATATTATTTGGTACAGAGTTAAATACCATTCAATCTATCAATTGACCTTTGGCAGCAATGAAGTAAACAAAAAATGAGCTATGCTCCCTGAAAAGAGGGCCTAATGCATTTGCAAAGAGTATCAATCCAGGTCAGCCTGTGCAATCTCTGCACGCTGACCAGGGCTGATACTTTTCACTATCCGTCAGTTTTCAATATGCTCATGGATCACTCTACCATCTGATTCAATTATTTGTGGGAAAAATGCATATTTATGGATCTACACTTATGTGATGATGCTTGGTATGATGGATCATAGAGATGCATTAAGTCCCCTTTTGTCAGAGTGTGGCTTAAGATATGTCTTACATCAGTTTTGGGAACAGACAAAACTCCATGGTACATCATATCTACCAGAGGGGTGATCAATTTCTTCGGAAACTCTTTTAGGTCAAGGTAAAACCTGTCATCTTCAAGATCCGCTCCAATCTACAATTTTAAGTACAAACTCTGGTAATCATCAGGAAATGATGTCATGGATAAACAAAAGTAGATTCCAAATTAGTTGATCCAACTTGCAGTATTTTTTTTAAACCTTCACATCAAGGCTTCACCAAAAAATACAGTTCATATTACAACACCATGAGAAACAGCTTTTGAAACTTTTGTTAGAAAAAATTAAACCCTTTATCAAGCAATCAAGACTTTGAAGCAATTTTAAAACATTTTGGGAATATGAGAAATTGCTGATAACCAAGATTTTCTGTTTAACCTACAATGTTTTCTAACCAAACAGAAACAAATAATATTATTTTGGCCACATTTAAATTATCCTCTACTAATGCTTTCAATTTGGTCAAGTTCACAATCGTTTTGTAGACCAATATTTTCTCATTTTCCCACAATGTTTCATACCCTTTGAAAGGAAAAATTTGATTTGTCATCTGCCATTGCTGCCATTATAAGCACACCTAAAATTTTGAACTCTGCTAAACAGTTAACCCTTTTCCAAACAACAAAGTTTTGGAGTGGTATGTATTTAAAGTATTTGCAGTTGACAATTTATCCCTTACCAAACAATCCCAGGTGTGATAAAATTTGAACTCATCCAATTGCAGACAACAAAATTAATGTAACTGAAAAAATTAAATTTGTTTTTTGAAGGGTAGAAAACATTGGTTTATCTCATTACCAAACGACAATATTTTAGGTTTGTGAAAGTTGAAAGAATTTGCAGACAACAAAATAAAAGTGACTGAAAATTTGAGATTTGTTTTGAGAAGGGTAGAAAACACTGTGGGAAAAAGAGAAAATGCTGGTAACCAGCATTTTCTCCTTTTCCCACAATGTTTTCTAAAGGCCTCTTTCTCAGGGCCGTCATAATTAAAGTAGGGGTTATGTGATAATGGGTTAAACCAGCATTTTCTCCTTTTCCCACAATGCTTTCAAAAGACTTCTTTCGCAGGGCCATGGAAGTCCAAGATTGTATGGGAAAGGGTTAATGAAGCAGTTCAATTTTGTTTGTTTCATCCAAGTGAAAAGTAATTTTATCAAGATCCAGATAACACTAGACAACTAAACAACAATTAACCCTTTACTCCATACATACTCATTTCTACGCATTGCTTGCAGGAGCTTTTGGAAAACATTGTGGCAAAAGGTGAAATTGCTCATGACGAGCAATTACACCTTTTGCCTCAATGTTTTTGATGCCATCAAAAGGTGTCATATACACATAAGAAACAGCTTCATCCTTGGTGTTATTTAGGGTCCATTAGAAATAACATAGAAATACCTTATGGGTTAAAGGGTTAATGTAACAAATGACAGGACAGAAACAGTGCACCCTTTCCTAATCAATGGGATGGAGTAACTAAAATACAGCATAAACAAACCTTTGTAAAGAAGATGTCTACCAAACATTTGTGTACAAACAGGTTACTGTCCCGCAGACGTATTTCCAGATCACAGTTTTTTCCATCAACAAGTTGATCCCTAAAGCCTTTCATGACAAAGCTGTTGTGTTCCTCCGGACTGATACAAAACACCTCATTTACATTTCCTTCATCCATTTTCCTTTCAATGTTTGCCTCCTGAAAAGTATTTGTGATCATGCTTGTAAACTATTTTGTAATCATGCTAGTAAAATATGAATATCTTAACACAACTTACCAAATCCCTGTATCAAATGACAAATTTTTTACTCTAGCAACCTGGAATCACTTACAGACAACAGATTTTATAAAGCTCGAAAAGTGATTTTCCACTATGATAGGGTAGAAAACATTGTGGGAAAAAGGGAGAATATGCTGGTTACCAGCATTTTCTCCTTTTCTCACATTTTTTGAAAGGCTTCTTTCTCAGGGTTGTTAAAACTTGAGATAGTGCTGTAAATTAAGAGTTAAACTAAAGACTCAACAAAGAAATCTGCAAATATAAAATAAAACTATTTTTCATTCCCATTTCTAAATATGAAAAACTTTACATTAAAGGTACATGTAATATCTCTTTATACAATCACAAGTTTTTGACTTTCCCAAAGTAATAGTATAATTTGCAGATGACAAACTAGATTCGGCTAAATTATGGTATTTATCTCGAGATATTATTAAGAACATTTTGAGAAACAGCGATGCTGATAAACAATATCTCTTTTTAAATTTCCTACACAGAATGCAGAAGATTTTTTTCGCAGGCACAGGAGGTCAAAACACAGGGGTTGTTTGGTAATATTAGCCTATTAACCCTTTCCCAAACAACAAATTTTTGACTCTTCCAAACTCTCAAGAGTTTGCAGACGACAATTTCAAATTCGATAAAAATGGCAGAAAGTTCCCCAAATGGGTAGAAAACAATGGGGAAAAGGAGAAATTGCTTGTTATGAGCAATTTCTCCTTTTCCCACAATGTTTTCAAAAGACTTGTACTGCAGACAAGTAAAAACAAGGGCTTGTTTGGAAAAGGGTTAAGTATACTTTTTACCACATGGTCAAATTTTAGACTGGTCTAAATTGAAAGCATTTGCAGGCAACAGATTATCTCCTTACCAAACGACAAAATCGAAAGCATTAATTTTGCAAATAACAAAATATTAAGTGACTGAAAGTTTGAAATTTGTTTTGTGAAAGGTAGAAAAAATTGTAGGAACAGGAGAAAATGCTGGTTATCAGCGTTTTCTCCTTTTCCCACAATGTATTCTAAAAGCTTCTTTCTCAGGATCGCCAAAAGAAGGGATTGTGTGGTAATGGGTTAACTCTTTACCAAATGATCAAATTTTAGACTGGTCCAAATCGAAAGCATTTGCAGACGACAAAATCAAAGTGACTGAAAATTTGAAATTTGTTTTGTGAAGGGTAGAAAAACATTGTGGGAAAAGGAGAAAATGCTGATTTCCAGCATTTTCTCCTTTTCCTGCAATGTTTTCTAAAGGCTTCTTTCTCAGGGTCGTCAAAAGTAGGGATTGTGCGGTAATGGGTTAAATGGTAGTGTACTGTTCACCACCATTTTCTCCTTTTCCCACAATGTTAACATCAGTTTCTTTATCCAGTGGTTGTAAAAGTTCGGAATTGTTTGGGAAAGTATAAAAATAAACAAGGCAGACAAATAAATGAAGAGCGATATTGGCTCAACAATGGGCAATACCTTCCCTACTTTGATTTCATCAAAGACCCAGAATCAATTTTCTTCACGGAGTTATCTCGAACTGTTGATAAGCCACGCATCTGATTTTAGATAGTTGTTTACGGTAGCTGAATTCATAACGTAATATGATTTTTTTCCAGACAGCTTATTCATTATGCGACGCTACAAAGCCTAAAATAAGTCACCACTGCATTAATTTGCTCGTTTGTCACAAGGAAATAGTTCTCTCCCCTCAACAACATTTTCTTCGAAATCGTACTTTTTCACTATTCAGTACGCCAATCCGTGCCTAGAGAGGCGATTTATAATAACTATGATCATAAAAGCAATACAATACCTCCAATAAAATATCATCAATACACACATTTGATTTACAATGCTAGAAACATATTTCACGTCCTCTTCCACGCGAGTGATTGTCGCCTCCCCTTGGTAAAGGGCTGTAACTCAATTTTATTGACTTTTTTACCTCCCTTATCTAGTCAGTGCCCGTAAGTCGAAGATCAAGGTCTTATCCCAAGTTTACTTTCGAATTAAAAAAGAATAGTATATCACGGGATTTTTGTGTCCATTGTTAATTAGATCTACTTCGAATCGTAAAAGTAAACTTTTTAATTTCTAGATTAATTCAATTAGGGTTTGATTTGAGTCCCTTAGAACTACTCAACTTTAGACAGTTTCTTCTTCACCGATAAATGGGTTTTCACAATGATTCACCAGCACCTTTACCCTAAAGGTCTTGGGAGTAACTCTTCCTGTATTTTTTTCGATGGCTTATCCATTGATACCGAAAGTTAGAATTGTCTTCAGACTGACGGCGCATCAGTTTTGAGTTGAATGAAATCAAGGGACATAATTCTTACAGTCAAATTGTTGATGACAACACGTTTTACTCCCTTTGAAGTAGTGGGAAGGAGGGGCTACGTCTGGCAGCCTGTTATCCATCTTCATATTGATCAATAGCTGAGTTTTAAATCATTATCAAACGACAAAATTTTAGGTTTGTCCAAATTGAAAACATTTACACATGATAAAATAAAAGTGACTGAAAATTTGTAATGTGTTTTTTGAAGGATAGAAAACATTGTGGTAAAAGGAGAAAAAGCGGGAAAATGCTGATTACCAGCATTTTCTCCTTTTCCCACAATGTTCACAAGCGTAACTTCTATCATGCCACACACATGTGTAATGTAAAAAAAATCGCGAATAGGTCGTAGGTTGCCTCTTTTCAGTATTTTTCAGTTTGGCTGTTTTCTAAAACAGCCAAGGTTAGAAAAATAAATAAATAAATAAATCATTAAAAAAAGAAAGAAAAATTCATTAAAAAAAATGCAACTGTCATGGAGACATCTGTGAGTATATTTGCTAATCACTGCCTGATAAGACCTGCTGAGGGGTCGAGACAGTTTACCATACATATAATTTATCTGACTTACACAGCAATATCCAAATTTTGATACAATGTAAGTTAAATATTAGCCATATCCAGGAACAGGCTGAGGCACCATCAAACCTGTCTTTGAAAACCACATTTCTACCTCAGAAGAGGCTCGAAATCGTTCAACAGCCATCTTGAATATCAAAATTTTCATGGGGGAGGCCCAACCCTCCCAATGAGAGGGAGAGACCTTCTCTCGTGCTCTCCCCCACAGAACACCTATGGCATTCATGCACGCCTTTGGCATACATAAAATTTACTTTTTCTTGGTTATGCGCCTGATATTTTCTAAAGGCTTCTTTAATAGGGTCGAATTAGGGATTGTGTTGTAGGCCCAATGGGTTAACACAAAATGAGGCTAAATTGATCAATATTGAATTTGAGAGCATGGGATCAGCCAAAAGCCCTTTCTGGCAGGATCACCAATTTAATAGACAGCAAGTAAAAAGAAAGTTTGGAGACTTTAGTGTTATTATTTGCAATCCTGTTATTAGGCCTATGCCTATGTATGAGAATACACATTTTCAATAAATCTTGTGGAAATGACTGTCACCAATCCTTGAAAGTACACATAATCTAGTTACCTTTACCAGAAGACTTAATTTTAGCCTAAGTATCTAAATTTTTCATTGATAGGGTAGAAAAAATTGTGGGAAAAGTAAAAACTGCTGGTTTCCAATGCTTTCAAAAGACATCTTTCCCAGGTTCATAAAAAAATCCTCATTGTAAGGTAAAGGGTTAAACTGAATTTAAATGTTTCTTCAAAACACAAACTTTAACAAGCAATTTCGTCGAAATGATATCCCCTGCCGAAAAAGACCTTTTTTGATACAAACGTATAAAAGGTATTGTGTTTTGCATGTACATGTGGCCTTTTTTTGTCACTGGTCCATGATGAAATTATACATGAAGCTCCCTTGTTCCATGGCACAGGATTTCATTCATAAAAAAATATAAAAGAGGTCCATAACAGGATTATACATTAAGTGCCCATTTCAGGATTTCATATATGTGGGGAAAAAAATGTATCAATGGACTATCCAATGGAAAACATGCATGAAGTTTCATCAATTTTTGTCAAGGACTTTAGAAGATATCCCTCTCACAATATAAGCCGCTACACTACTGCCATTTCAAACAGGTAGCTAGAGACTAAAGTGTTGAAATTTGTAGCCCCTGCCTCGGTAGCTGAATGGATATATGGTATTACTTGTGATCTAAAAGGTTTACAAACAGACTCATGCATGGAGAGACGAATGCACAATTGACTCATTGGTCTCTGGCTTTGATCAAGCTATAAAAATATGAAGTTCTATGAAAATATGTGCAAAAGTTGGAGATACACTGATAAAAAATTAAATTTGACATGAAGTCCCCTTTTTCCTTGATTCAGTGATAAATTGCAAAACCCTGAAAATATGTGCAAGGTCGCATGATCTGAGAAAATCTCATCCAAATCTATTGAGATATGTCCAGTAATTGAAGAGATTCTGGTGAAAAATGAAATTATAACATGAAGCCCCCTTATTCCATGATGCAGCTACAAATCCCAAAACCTTGACAATATGCCATAGGTCACATGATCATGTGAAAATTCCATGCAAATCTGCCAAGAAATATGGGAGGCATTGTGTTAGGTCATATGATAATGTGAAAATTCCATTCAAATCTGCCAAGAAATGTGGCAGGAGTTGCCTTCACAAGAAATAGAATGAAACAAAACATGAAGCCCCCTTTTTTCATGACGCAGCTACAAATCGCAAAACCTTGAGAATATGCGATAGGTGAGAATGATGATGAGAAACATTCTGTGAATTTTTATTTTTCAATTCTGTCAAGAAATATGGGACAAGTTGCATTCACAAGAAATAAAATGACATAAAACATGAAGCCCCCTTTTTTCATGATGCAACTACAAATCGCAAAATATTGACAATATGCAATAGGTCATATGACAAGAAATATTCTGTCAAAATTCTATTCAATTCCGTCAAGAAATGTGGAAGGAGTTGCCTTCACAAGAAATAGAATGAAATATAACATGAAACCCCCTTTTTCCATGACACCTTATTACAAAAACAAGGGCAAATAACTGTGGTGTTGCACGGTCAATGTAGGTGAAACTTTTTTTCCCGCATTTCCTAATGGAGGTTGACAGATGTGACAAGTTCAATGTAAAAACTTTGTATAGTTTTGAAGACAAGACTCCAAACATCAAAAGTGTACTTAAGTTACACTTAAGTGAAACTTAAAATCGCTCTCAGTCGGCCATTTTGCATCAAATCAAAAAAACAAAAAAGGTGTCTCGGGAGAATGGGTCATTGTACATGTGTATAAAGTTTCACGAAATTTTGTGCAATGGTATTGGAGATATCTGCCAGGACAGACACACAGACTGACGGACGGACGGACGGACAACGCTAAAACTATATCCCTCCACCTACGGTGGGGGGTAATAAATTTGAATCATCTGGTCAGACTTCTGGACCCTGTAACAAAAAGTTCAGTTTAATTAACTGAATACCAAATGACAAATTTTAGACTGGTTCAGTTTGAAAGCATTTAAAGATGAAAAATATGAGATGGCTGATATGACAAAATTTGTCCTTCATAGGCTAGAAAATGTTGTTCAGTCTTTACCAAATGACAAATTATATACTTGTCCAAATTGAGAGCATTTGCAGTCGACTAAGTAAACATGACTGAAAAATTGAAATTTGGATCGGGAAGGGTAGAAAACATTTTGGGAAAGGGAGAAATTGCTGATTTTCTTCCTTTGCAAAACAAATTTCAATTTTTTAGCCACTTTTATTTTATCGCCTGCAAATGGTTTCAATTTGGACTTATATAAAATTTTGTCATTTGATGAAGAGTTACTTATTTACCAAATGACACAATATTAGACTCATCCATATTTACAGCATTATTTCGCAGATGACGATTCAAATGTGGTTCAAACGATGGCATTTACCTTTGATAGGGCAGAAAACAGTGTGAAAAAAGGATACAATGCTGGTTACCAGTATTTTCTCTTTTTCATACAATGTTTTCAAACTGAGCCTTCTGTTTAACCCTTTTTCAAATGACTAAAATTTCGACTGGTCCAAATAGAAAGCACTTGCAGACAAAAAAATGAACATAACTCAAAAATTGAAATTTGATTCCAGCAGGGAAGAAAAAATTGCGGGAAAAGAATGTCACAGTGTTTTCTAAAGAATTCTTTCTCAGGGTCTTTAATGATCGGGATTGCGTGGTAATGGATAAAGGGTCATTAAAACTTGGGATTGTATGGTAAAGGGTTAAAATTGATCTACACTTATTGTCTATGCTGTATGGCTCTGTTTTTATCACATTAAGATCTATAGTGTTCAATACAGCCTTTTTAACTAAACCAATGACAAAATATAACACTTGTCCATTTTGAATACACCTGAAGATGTCAGATATAGTTATGATGTACAAACATGATGTGGTATATATTTGAAAGGGCATGAAAAATGATAAAACATGGCTTAGAGAGAAAATACTGTTACCAACATTTTCTCCTTTTCCATCAACGTTTGCAAAGTCTTCATCTGCAGGATCCTAAACAGCTGGATTGCTTGTTAATCCAATACTGACTTTTAATTCTTTACCAAACAACAAATTTATAGACTGGTCCAAATTGAAAGCATTTGCAATCGACATAATAAATGTGACTGAAGAATTGAAATTTGATTTGGGAAGGATAGAAAACATTGTTACCAGCATTTTCTCCTTTTCCGACAATGTTTTCAAAAGGCTTTTTTCTCAGGGTCATTAAAAGCCGGGATTGTGTGGTAAAGAGTTAACGACCTTTACAATTACTTTTCAAAGCATTGTAGGAATAGGAGAAATTCTGGTAACCTGCATTTTCTCCTTTGCCCATGTTTTTTACTTTATTGAGGACAACTTCCACAATGTAATCAGCATTGATTTGTTGTCTGGAAATGCTTTGTAATTTAACAAGTGGAAAGGATGGAAGTATGATGCAGCTTACTAGAACAAAGTGAGGCTATCACATTACATGCCTTTTTGTGTCTGGAATGCCTAAACTAATATTTTGATCAATTGAAAATGGGCTTTCAAAGGGTTTCAAATTCAGCTCATGGCTACAAGAATTTTCCTGCAATCAGAAAGGTAGAGAAATTCAATTTTTATTCATTATGGTACACTACGCATGTCTGTCTGTCTATCTGTCTGTCTATCTGTGCAGTCTGACCTTAGATCAACACTTTCCAACACTTTGTTACATCTTCTGGCCAATGGAATCATGAATGACTGATAGTATGTTACTTTTTCCTAACAAAGAATTGATTGATGTATTGTATGGTGTTTCATGCTGTTTTCAACATTATTTCAGTTATAACGACAAGTGAACAAAGTTTGAAAAGTTTTCTGACCATCTTTCATGAGCCTAAGACAGAAAATGTGCTCATACATGGACTTATTAAAAAGAATGACTTCGTAACCTACATTTTACCCAACTTGACTGATCTGACCCATAAGCAGAAAACATGCTGGGAACCAGCATTTTCTCCTTTTTCCCATAATGTTTTCTACCCTTCACATAAAAAATCTAAAATTTTCAGTCACTTTTATTTGTCATCTGCAAATGCTTTCAGTTTGGACAAGCCTAAAACTTTGTCGTTTAAATTGGTAATGTGTTAAAATGATGTCTCAGATCAGCCTGTGCAGTCTGTGCAGGCTGATCGGAGACAACACATTTCAGACAACACTTTCTGATCGTGTATGATTTTCTGTTTCATGCAAGTGTACTGTGTGACAAAATATAATGCTGATGTAAATTGCTGTCTGATCAGAGATGACACTTTACGCAAATGTCCAAATGCCCTTAATTTTGCATGTTGCAGGCCATAAATGAGCCGTGCTCTGGGAAAAGGGCTTAACTCATTACCAAACGACAATATTCAAGGCTTGTCCAAATTGAAAGCATTTGCAGACAACAAAATAAAAGTGACTGAAAATTTGAGATTTGGTTTTTGAAGAGTAGAAAACATTGTGGGAAAAGGAGAAAATGCTGGTTACCAGCATTTTCTCTTTTTCCCACCATGTTTTCTAAATCTTCCTTCTCAGGGTTGTCAAAAGTAGGGACACAATCCCTACTTTTGACACCCCTGAGAAAGAAGCCTTTAGAAAACATTATGGGAAAAGGAGAAAATGCTGGTAACCAGCATTTTCTCCTTTTTCCCACAATTTTTTCTATCCTTCACAAGACAAATTTCAAAATTTCAGTCACTTTTATTTTGTCGTCTGCATACGCTTTCAATTTTGACCAGTCTAAAATATTGTCGTTTGGTAATGGGTTAAAGGTGGGTATTTAGAATTTTCACATCCCACCAAAGTAAAAAATATATATATCACTGAAATAAATATTAAAAACATTACAAATCATCAATAATTTAGAATCATAAAATTACAAAAAAAAATTTTTTTTGATGCTATTTCCTTAGAAGGCTACGTAACCTCTTAAGCTATTTTTAGATTTCCCGCCAAAAATAAAAAAGGGATTTGTGGGAATGTTAAGTGGCTGACACGTGACTAATGATGCTGAAATACCATAACATAACAAACATGTAATTATTTTCCATAATGTCTTCTTCGTACGCTATGTTTGAAGCTTTGTCTGTATATTTCCGGTGTGTAAATGAGCGAATTACTCAACATGTAAGAATAGAGAGTGTTTCCCGTCGGTGTCAAACTGGGCTGTAGTAAATCTCTAATTTCTCGTGTTGTCGGATGGTTTTCGATTGCTGGGGTGTTATGAATGAAAATTATAAGGCTTTTGGAGTATAAGGATGAATTTTTTGTATTCTTGTAAAATTTTCGTCCCAAAATCTGAAGGGCCACCTTTATTGCATGTTTGTGGTCCATGATACCAAGCAATAGTTGCATGCATACTTATGGATCCACAATAGCCCATTTTTTAACAATTGCTTAATCACTAGGTAGACTGGGCCATATATAAACAAAAATTGACCAAAAACGAATCCATAATAGCCATATTTTCAACAACCAACTTAACCCTTTCCCAAACAAGCCCTTATTTTTACATGTCTGCAGTACAAGTCTTTAGAAAACACTGTGGGAAAAGTAAAAATTGCTCGTAACAAGCAATTTCTACTTTTTCCACAGTGTAACTTTCTGCCATTCTCATCAAATTCAAAATTGTCATCCGCAAACACTTTGTGTTTGGGACAGTCTAAAATTTGTCATTTGGGAAAGGGTTAATTGTTAGGTAGCCTGGGCCTTGGATATAAACAAAAAATGACTGAAAGCGAATCCATAACAGCCATATTTTCATCATTAGGTAGAATGAGCCTTGCACATACAGAAAATTTACCAGTGACCAATACTTTTAGTTCAGGTCAGCCTGTGTCGCCTGTGCAGGCTGATTAGGGTTGACACTGTTCGCAGATGTATTTCGCAGCATTGCTGATAATTATAAATGTATTTGACTGCATGTAATTATGTGAAAGCATAATTGGTGAACATAATATAACTGGAAACATAGAAAAGCATAATTAGTGAACATGATATAATTATTTAATAATCTGGTGAAAAGACGTTAGATTAACGTATTAACCCTTTACTCCGTAGATAGTTATTTCTACGCATTGATTGTAGGTGCCTTTGGAAAACATTGTGGCAAAAGGTGAAATTGTTCGTGACGAGCAATTTCACGTTTTGTCACAATTTTTTCTATTCTATCAAAAGGTGTCATAAACATGTAAAAAATGGCATCATCCTTGCTGTTATTTAGGGTCAATTAGAGATACCATGGAAATGCCTTATGGGGTAAAGGGTTGAAATATATAGCTCACTGTTTAGCACTTAACCCAATACCAAACAACAATATTTTAGACTGGTCCAAATTGAAAGCATTTGCAGATGACAAAATAAAGGTGATTGAAAATTTGAAATTTGTTTTGTGAAGGGTAGAAAACATTGTGGGAAAAGGAGAAAATGCTGGTTACCGGCATTTTCTCCTTTTCCCACAATGTTTTCTGAAGGCTTCTTTCTCAGGGGCTTCAAAAGTAGGGATTGTGTGGTAATGGGTTGAGAAATATAATCTCTTAACAACTAGACCATGTCAATGGAACAATTGGTAATGCAACCCTTAACTATTTACCATACAACAAAATTTCAGACAGGTCCAAATTAAAAGCACTTGCAGACGACAATATAAATGTAACTCAAAAGTTGATATTTGCATCAAATGAGCTGTATTTAAAGTTTCTTCTCCAAAATTTGTCCTCCGATTTGGATCTGTCTAGATTTAGACATCCTGGTAAAGAATTCAGTACAGAACAAAAGGAATGATTCACTTGTTGAGGGATATTAAATCATTTTTTTTTTGGGGGGGGGAGGGGAGGTTGTTGATACATTTTAAAGAAAACTATCATAAGTAAATGACTGTTTTCTCTTAGTTTGAAGAAAAAAAAAAGGTATGTTGAAGAAAAAATCCTCAGCTGGGATTTGAACCAACAAACTTTATATTCACATTCAGCAACAGTTACTCTACTCACAAAAGTCTCTGGCCAAACCACAATTTTCTTTGTTAAGCCTTTACCACACAATTCCGACCTTTAACAACCCTGAAAAAAAAAAAAGTCATTGGGAACCAATGTAGGATAAGAAGAAAATGCTGGTAACTAGCATTTCCTTCTATTCCCATAATGTTTCTACCCTTCCCACAACAAATGCAATATTTCAGTCACACTGAATTTATTTTGTTGTCTGCAAAAGCTTTTGGGTCTAGAATTTGTAAGTTGGTGAAGAAACTTTACCACATGACAAGATTTCAGACCTGTCCAAATTGAAAACATTTGCTGATGACATTTTCAATGTGGCTCATATGAAATGATTTTTCTCTGAAAGGGAAGAAAACATTGTGAGAAAAGGAGAAAATGCTGATAACCAGCATTTTCTCCTTTTCCCACAATGTTTGTAAACACCTTCTTTTTTGAGGGTGTCAAAAGTCGTCGTTTAGAATGAATTGAAAGCATTTGCAGATGACAGTTTCAATGTGGCTCATATGAAATGATTTTTCTTTGAAAGGGAAGGAAACATTGTGAGAAAAGGAGAAAATGCTGATAACCATCATTTTCTCCTTTTCCCACAACGTTTTTAAACTCCTTTTTCAGGGGTATTAAAAGTCGTCATGGTGTGGTAAAAGGTTAATGTATCTATCCATTGTTATGCAATAAAATCTATCCTGTTAGCAATGAAATAGGACATTGTATAGAAAAAAAAACTTAGAGATTCCTCTGTGGTTAGAGTATCTAATCCTTAATCTGGTGGTTGCAAGTTTGATGGTAAGATGAGGTAAACTTTCTTTCAGGCGATTTTTCGCCTCTCACGTCTAATGCATGTGAGAAAAGTAGTCAGTGACTAGGGCAGAAAATTACGTCAGTACGTGTGTGAGAAAGCCTGGAAACACATCTGTAGGTGCAGTGGTGGCTGCAATATGACATTAGCTGTCAAAAGTGGTGTCTAAACTCCAGTTCAAATATAAAAACAAATCAGTAATTCTTTGTATTTTCTACACATATTAATTTCTAGTTTTGATTTAATGCTGAAGCTGTTCTAGAATGTGAATGAAAATTAGCAGACTAAATTAAAACTTTTTAACCCTTTACTCCATAGATACTCATTTCTACGCATTGCTTAAGGAGTCTTTGGAAAACATTGTGGCAAAAGGTGAAATTGCTCGTGACGAGCAATTTCACCTTTCGTCACAATGTATTCTATGCTATCAAAAGATGTCATATACTCATAAGAAACAATTTAGTCCTTGCTGTAATTTAGAGTGAATTAAAGATACCATAGAAATGCCTTACGGAGTAAAGGGTTAAAAAGGTCTGAAAAAATGTGTGTTTTGACAAAATATTTGAAAATATGCTGAGTAAAATGTAATTTAAAAAGAAAATTTTTTGATCATGTTCTTCACCCTTGCCAGATTAACCCTTTACCACTCAATACCGACTTTTGACGACCCTGGGAAAGAGACCTTTTGAAATCATTGTGCGAAAAGGAGAAAATGCTGGTAAGAAGCATTTTTTCCTTTCCCATAACCTTTTCTACCCATCAATAAAAGAAATCACCATTTTAACAACATTTAATTTGTCGTCTGCAAATTCTTTCAATTTGGACCATGTAAAATTTTGTCATTTGGTAAAGGGTTAAATAGCTTCAATTTAGTCACATTCAATTTTTCATATTCAAATGCTTTAGATATCAATGAATCATAGATTTCATTAATTGTATTGGAGAGTGTTATCTTGAGAATAAGCTCTCACTAAACATAGTTGACAGCAGTAATATTAAAACATTACTTTAGTTTGAACCCTTTCCTTCCTCACAATACATTGGAAAATCTTAACTAAACTGGATAACTAAACTGAAACATTTTTCAGAGTTTATAGTATTGGCTTTGCTTCTCTTTAACCCTTCACCACTTAATCACAATTTTTAATTAACACCTTTGTGGAAGAAGCATTTTGAAAACAGGAGACCAGTCTAAGATTTTGTCATTTGCAAACCCTTCACCACAGCAAAATTTTAGACCTATTGAAATTGAAAGCATTTGCAGAATGAGTATCTATGGAGTAAAAGGTTAAGGAATTAGTGATATACTATTACTTCAAATTCTTACTCTCTTTCAGGCTTGACAAAGCCTCATGTCATGACACAAAAAAAAAAATGCTTCTGAAAACATTGGAGAAAAATATGGTATATTGGTAACCAGCATTTCTCCTTTACACACAATCTTTGTTTCTTTTTAAAGACAAATTCATTACATGTATTTGAGCCTCATAAAAACAAACAGTTTTAAGACAATGTGGTCTGGTAAAGGGTTAACTTCTTGCTATCAGGCTACATGGAACAGTTTACTACTGATAGATGCTTCTTTTCTATGCTGTAGACTTTTGGGAGAATTAACTCATTACCAAACGACAAAATTTTAGGTTTGTCCAAATCGAAAGCATTTGCAGACGACAAAATAAAAGTGACTGAAAATTTGAAATTTATTTCGTGAAGGGTGGAAAAGATTGAGGGAAAAGGAGAAAATGCTGGTTACCATATGCTGGTTACCAGCATTTTCTCCTTTTCCCACAATCTTTTCTACAGGCTTCTTTCTCAGGGGCGTCAAAAGTCAGGATTGTGTGGTAATGGATTAAAAGAAGAACTGTGCAGACACTCAAAATATATTGGCAAGAGTTAGCTCCAGTAATATGAATATATTAGTAATACATTTCAGGGTGATTTAATTTTCTATTATTCCTCCACAACACAGCTATTTTTTCCCTTGTCTTTTATTCCCCTTGTCTCAGCAGAACAAAAATTATTTGCAAAAAGTTAATATGAAATTTGGTAGTTACCTCTCTCTTTCTAGCATGATGTAATACAAGGGTGTGAGAGTCTATGATCAGTTTGTATATTCTTATCAGTTTTATCTTGGTTGGTTATATTGGGGTTTAACGCCACTTCAACAGCTAAGGTCATATCATGGCAGTCAGTGACGCACATGTGTTTCCTCGCTTTCTCACTCCAGTACTAACACAACTTTATTTCCACAGCCACCGACTACTTTTCTCACATGCTTCAGCAGAGGTGAGAGACGAAAATACGCCGGAAAAAAAGTTCGCCTCAACTGGGTATCGATCTCACAACCACCAGGTTATGAGTCGGACACGCTCATCACTGAGCCACCCGGGAGGGCCAGTTTTATCTTGATCTGTTAAGGGTTAAGCTGCTAATCGAGGCTTTGTCAGTTCTTGTGGACAGTGTAGATCTAGATCAGACTGCACAGAACCTGCAGTCTGATATTAGATCTACACTGTCCAGTAAGGAGATACTCAGTTGTATTAGATAACATGTCTGACAGGGGTATTGCCCTTTATAAAAGGGCATAATTCTAGACAAGTCCAAATCAAAAGCGTTCAAAAATAATGAATTTAGTATGACTCAAACAATGGAATTAGTCTTGGATGGGGTAGAAAACATTGTTTAAAAGGGAGAAAATGCTTTCCCTTTTTCCCACAATGTTTTCAAAAGGCCTCTCCTTCAGGGTCATTAATACTAGGGATTGTTTTGTTAACCCATTACCACACAATCCCTACTTTTCACAACCCTGAGAAAGAAGCCTTTTGAAAACATTGTGGGAAAAGGAGAAAATGCTGGTAGCCAGCATTTTCTCCTTTTCCCACAATGTTTTCTACCCTCCATAAAAAAAAATTCAAATTTTCAGTCACTTTTATTTTGTCGTCTGCTAAGGCTTTCAATTTGGACCAGTCTAAAATATTGCCGTTTGGTAATGGGTTAAGGATCATGTAATGCGAGCCGGCTTAGTGAAAGTGGATTGTAAATTAAAACTTGTCAAATATAAAACTATAAGGACATATTATTGTGTCTGAATATTTATGGCTAAATTCGGATTGTGTAAATAAATGAGAATTAATTAACCCTTTACCATACTTTCTCATACTTAGACAACTCAAGAAAAGGACTTTTGAAAACATTGTGGGAAAAGGAGAAAATACTGGCATTTTCTTCTTTTCTACGATGTTTTCTACCCTTTTTCTAGCAAAAATTTCAAATTTATGCAACCTTTAGTTTGTTATAGGCAAATCAACTTGTACAGGTCTAAATTTTCATGTGCTAAAGAGTTAAAGAAGAAATGTGATTGTTTTTCTTGAACATTTACTTTCACATATTGCAAGTGTACATCAAAGTTTAGGAATTATACAAAATTAATATTTATTACTACAAAGAATAAATTATCAAAATGGATGAGCCAACTAAAAAAGAAGTAAGTTTTCTTAACAGTAATTCACAAAGTCCTGTGTTTTGATAGTCCTGATGAAAAGGCTTTTGAAAACATCATGAGAAAAGGAGAATCAGCATTTTCTCCTTTTCCATGTAAATTTTCTTTTTCCAGTTTCCACTATTTTAGCTATATTTAATTGTCACCAGCAAATGCCTTGGATTTAAAATTTCACTTTCTGATATGAAATTCTAAAGTACATTTATTCACAATTTCTCCCCCCCCCTTCCCCCCCTTAGGCTTTCTTACTTGATTGATTTCACAGCGTTTTATACTACTTTCAAGACTATCCAATTGTCCCATAATTGACCACACAATCTCTACTTTTCGTTACACTGAGAAAGAAGCCTTTAGAAAACACTGTGGGAAAAGGAGAAAATGCTGGTAGCCAGCATTTTCTCCTTTTCCAACAATGTTTTCTTCTCTTCACAAAACAAATTTCAAACTTTCAGTCACTTTTATTTTGTCGTCTGCAAATGCTTTCAATGTGGACAAGCCGAAATATGGACGCTTGGTAAGAGGTTATTCCATTAGGCCTTGAACCTGGGGCCTGAAGGTTATGAGGCCCCAAGTTGCACAGTTGGTAGCATATAGGATGTGAAAACATTGGGTTGCCAATTCGAATCTTCATCACTGCTGATTTCTTTCACAAGGAATTATGATAATCATTTCATTGTGACAGGATTCATTCCTCTCTCACATGTTGTCAATATTTTGATGATGTAAACATGGGAAAGCAGCCAGAGGTTTAGGTAGAATATCCTGCGAAATTCTGGTACATGTGATGAGAAGGAAAGCATGAGTATGTGTACTGGCTGCCACGATATAATTGAAATATGTTAAAAAAAGCCTTAACCCTGTCCTAAATGGCTTGCAACACGCAAAAAGGGACATTCGGATATTTGTGTAAAGTGTCATCTTGGATCAGCCTGGGCATCCCACACTGGCTAATTTTCTGTTTTTTGCTACTGTAGCACAAATTCTAATGTAGTAGTAAATTGCAGCCTCGCATTAGCCTGCGTGAACTGCACATGCTGATCCAACACAACACGTTACGCAAATGTCTGAATGCCCATCTTTGGTTGGCAAAAGCCAGATAAAGCCTGGTTTAAGGCTATGAGACTGAAGGCATTTGAAAACACTACGGAAAAACTGTTTTCTTTTCTTACATATAAAAATAACACCTTTTTAGCTTCTAAATTTGTTTGCAAATTCTTTCAATTTCAGCAGACCAAAATTACCTCATCTGGTATTACCTCATCTGGTAAAGTGTTAAGAAGTTTTACAATCAATTACCAATCAATTACTTCAACGTGAACAATGGTTGACTCTGTACAAAACTACAAAATTCAGACCTGTCTATACCTAAGAATAACATTTTCAATGATATTTTAATAGTGGCTACAATGATGACTATTGTGTCAAGGTAGAAAACATTGTGGGAACATGTGGAATCAGCAAGTTCTCTTTTCATTCTTTACCAAACAATGCTGACCTTTTATGACTCATTTTGGTTTTAGCACCATTAAATTTATGGTCTGCATGTTATGCTTCCAGTTTGTTCATATTCAAGATTTTGTTGTTTGGTACTGAAATTTTATTTCATTTGCCGATTCATATTAGATCCTGTATATAACAGATTTTGTTAAATATTGCAGATGGATTCATTCAACATGAATGACCCAGTGAATGACCCCACAGTATTGAAAACACACCCTATTGTACCAGGCATGAGGAGAATCAGAAATGCAGAAATTGGTTGGTATTCATGTTTTTTATGTCATGCCTTATACCAGCCTGACTGAAATAGAATTCAGTATTTTATTCATGTTTTACATCAACAATCCACTGACTTTTCGTTTATTTTTCTATCCATCTTTCAATTTAGATCCTTTGCTACAAAACAAGACAAATATTCTGAACACCTTTCATGAGTATTGGATGGAAAATGTTGCCTTTAGAGTGCACATACCATTTGTCTAAGATTTTACTTGGTGCTTTATTTTTTTACCCCCATGACATATATTTTTAAATTTGTCGGAGAAGCAAAATATTCTTACAAAGTTTCATGAATACTGGACTTTAAATGTAGCCTGTAGAGCATACACAAGATAAAATTTGATGACCTGAAACAGACACAGCACAATCACTTAAGCTCACCTTGAACATGTCATGCTCAGGTGAGCTAATAATTTTATACTGATATATATATATATGCCACTATTCTTTCCCAAAGATTTTGAAGCAAATACACAAGAATGCTTAAAGAGTCTGGCCACAGTACAAGTTGCTAAAACAATCATCCAGTGTTTTGCTAAAAGAAAAACATCCAGTTTCATTATGCTTAAAAAAAGTATATTCAGTAGTACATGTATATATCAATGTTTCACAAGAATTTTGGTTATATTAAAAAATCTAACTATGCTCCTTAAACAAATATATTCTGTCAGTTTTTAATACAGAAAGTTTATTTACAGAGAGAGTGGGCTGGCAAGAAAAGTCAGGACCAATAACATTGTCAAAAAGTGTAGATGAAACCAACTCCATTACCCTCCCACCTTTACAGAGAAGTGCAACAGATCTAGGTGAGTGGAATGGTAGAAAGGGAGACAACTACTGCTTAGCTTTAATCTTCTAAGTTGTTAATAATGCAAGCTTCAAATGACTGCTGTGCACAGTTTTTTTTTTAAAAAAAAATGAGGCATGTTCGGTAAGAAAGGGATTAAATGTATCTGCTAACAGTATCAACCCATGTCAGCCTGGACACTCCATGTAGGCTGACATGGGTCGAAACTCATTGCTATAAATCAATTTTGTGCAAGTCAAAAGACCAGTCTACTTTATGATACAGTTGTTTATATTTCTTTTTGTTGAGTGAGAGTGTTGACTTAGTATTGATCTGTTTGCCTATTAACCCATTACCACACAATCCCTACTTTTGACGCCCTTGAGAAAGAAGCCTTTTGAAAATACTACGGGAAAAGGAGAAAATGCTGGTAACCAGCATTTTCTCCTTTTCCCACAGTGTTTTCTACCCTTCCCAGAACAAATTTCAATTTTTCAGTCACTTTTATGTTGTCGTCTGCAAATGCTTTCAGTTTGGACCAGTCAAAATTTTTCTCGTGTGGTAAAGAGTTAAGGGTTTATGAATGAGTTTACTTTTACCTTAAATCCCAAGTTTTCAAAACTTAAAGTTTGAGGGCTGCCAAAAACATTGTTGGGAAAAGAGATAACGTCGGTTCCAACAGTTTCTCCTCTTTCCACAAAGTTTTCTATCCTTCCATAGACAAATCTTATCAGTTTAGCCATGTTCTTTGTGTACATGTTTTCACTGTGGATATTTGTAAAATTTTTAGGGTGGTAAAGTGTTTCAAAAGAAGGATCAACTTGATTGTCATGGTAGGCATTGGAAGGGAGATAATTATGAAATTTATGTTTTCTTACTGCTTAATTACCTTCCTTGAACTGTAGTACAAATATTACAGCTGAATATAATACCCTTTCACTGATATGGAGAAACATTCACATTTCAATGATCAAAACACTGTCAGCTCCCTTTCTTGTTTTCGAATATTATATTTCTCTTTATCCACTGAAGGAATTTCATTTCATTTGTCCATACATGCATCATGAATATGTTGTCTGCCGATGATTTCATTTCAAAAATTGAATTTTGATTTTAACATTTTCCATTTGGGGAAGGCTTACTTTTTCTACCCTGTTACAGGAAGTCTAAGAACAATGTATCGAAGGCCAAAATCACCAACACCGAACTATACCATGATTAATCGACGAGCCCCTAGAACTCCCTTGACAGCGGACTTCAAAGCCCTAAATATAAAATCTAGGCCAATACCCAGCCTGCTTGATAAACCAAGTGATGATAAAGAGTTTGAGAAAAAGGACATGCAGATTTGGAAAAATGAAGTAAAAAAGTAAGTACTAAAATAATTTATCTTGTCACACATGCTGCAATCAGGCATTTGTCTGTGAATAAGGCTTTCAATATAGAAAAGTCCAAAATTTTGTTGTTTTGCGAAGGGCTTAGTAACTACATAATTTTTAGGAACCCAATACCAAAGACAAAATTTTAGACCAGTTCAAATTGAAAGCACCTGCAGACAACAAAACCATTATGATTCAGGTTTTTGGAGGAGTAGAAATATTGTGGCAATGATTACCAGTGTTATCTCCTTTTTGCACATTTTTTTTTTCAAAAACTTTCTTATTTTGTGGTGTCTGTGGTTGTGAGGTAGTGCATCTGCCTCATTACCATGAGGTTCCAAGTCTGATATCCGAAAGCGGTGTCAACTTTGGGAATTTTAATTGGCCCACACATTCGGCGCAAGTAATGGTGTAGTTCCCAGGAAGCAGAATCAAGAGAGATTAGTATAAAGTAGGGAGAATTTGTTTCTCAATCATTGAATCATTTGGATGTATTATAAATATATTTAACCCATTACCACACAATCCCTACTTTTGACGCTCCTGACAAAGAAGTCTTTAGAAAACATTGTGGCAAAAGGAGAAAATGCTGGTAACCAGCATTTTCTCCTTTTCCCATGATGTTTTCTACCCTTCACAAAACAAATTTCAAATTTTCACTCACTTTTATTTTGTCGTCTGCAAATGCTTTGGATTTGGACAAGCCTAAAATATTGTCGTTTGGTAATGAGTTAAATGAAAAATATTCTTTTTGGAGGTCGTCTAAATTCAGGATTGTGTGGTAGAGGGTTAATTATATTTGCATGTATACATGTATCAACATTTTTACCATTTTGCAGGGTAGTCCCCTCCAGACCCCCTATAGCCCTACAGTCAGACTGGGAGGCCCCACCTGCAGAATGGGATGACAGGGATCAATACATCTATGGGGCAAAGCCCGTCTTTTACAAAAATTTAAAGTACACACCTCACAAAGACTTTGTGATTAATCCAGAATGGTTGTCAGAATTTATGAAATGTTCGACTTATTCCCCAGCTTATCGCACCATTGCATTGCGTTATGGCTGGTGTGCCTAGTTACCATTTTATTTTTAACCACTTTAGCTCTATTCACACCATAGACACCACCAGAAGCTTTGTGGACAGGGTAGATCAAGATCAAACTGCACAGAATGTGCAGTCTGATCCCTGATGTACACTGTCCACTGCTAAATTCACTAAGATCTAGATTATGACTTAGCCGTCCCTTGATTTTGCAGAGGAAATGTATTTTTAGCCTTTGAGAAAACATACTTCATTTATTCAGTATTGATAGAGTTTGAGCTCAAAATAAACCTAAGAAACAGTTTCTGTCTAGAAATAAAACCCAGATAAATGCAAACTCAAGGTTACTTTTGTTCACCATGTCTCTGCATAGGAAACAGTATAGATCAACGATCAGACTCAAGGTTTGGTGCAGTCTCATCTGGATGGCACTTTAAGTCTATAACTGATGACAAAATTTTAGACTTGTCCAAATAGAAAGCATTTGCAGATGATAATTACAGTGGGGTTCAAATGGTGCATTTTTTCTTTGATAGGGTAGAATACATTGTGGAGAAAGAAGAAAAGGAGAAAGGAAAAAAAAAAGAAAAGGAGAAAAAACTGGGCTCGTATTCACCAACCATTCTTGAGAATATTCTTAGTCTTATACTCCAGGGTTTTCTAAATTTGTAAGCAACACAACTTCTGATTGGCTAAACCAAATTATTACTTACAAATGTAGAAAATTCTGGAGAATAAGACAAAAAACATTCTTTAGAATGGTTGCTGAATATGTACCCTGGTTACCATTCTTTTCTCCTTTTTCTACAATTTTTTTCAAAAGACTTCTACTCCAGGGTTGAGTTGGCATTGTGTGGTAAAATTTTAAAATGATGGGGCTATATCTGTCTTGGGCTGCTTTCACCTCTGGGTAAATTGTTTTATCTTTTTTAAAATTATAAACCTGTGTACTTTCAAATGCAAATACTCTGATACTTACAATAAGTATTTAAATAAAATGATAGACGGCATGTTGGAAAAAGTGTAGTGAAGTCAGATCAGATCCTGTAATGAAGTGTTTTCCCCTCCGATTCTATGAATGTTGACAGTATAGATCCAAACTCAGACTGCAGGTTCTGTGTAATCTGATCTTGATCTGTCTTGTGGATAAAAACCAATGTTTTACACTTATGGTGCAAGAAGGTTTTAAAATGTCTGTTATATATTAGAACACTCATAGATTCTATAATTCATTTTACTATATACTGGTAAATTTTCCGGCTCCAATACATAACTATGTTGCAATTTCATGAAATAACACACAACAGAAAAAAAAAAAAATGTGTATCTACACATTATGAAATACTGTGTCAATTATGGTATACCAGTAATAATGAATCTCGCACAAAAATTAAACATGTACCAATTTGTGATTTGCTTTGTCAAAACGTTATGCTGTAATATTAATCCACCATTCATAAAAACAGAGTTACGTCCATCCGCTCTATCAAGTTGCTCATTTAGTTTATATTGTTTTCAAATAAAATGTTAATTATTGCAAAATGTATTGACTGAAAGTTCTAGGTTTATGATAAAAGGAATATTACATTGCAGTAACTTTCCTAGTGTTTGTATCTACTTTTTGCTGCGTAAGAATATTTTGACATTCAGCAAGATGACCCTAAGTCTCATGTGATATCAAATTTTCTCATGCTGCTCGAATTAAATACAAGAAGCAAGAGAGTAACTACAACATCCCGTATGTATCTAATACATTTTTTTTCATGGTAAGTTGGTAAGTTACAATTATGTAAAATTATGCCATTTCAGTATTAAACTTGTGTCTTTCTGTCCATGTGTTTCCTTTAATTTCTGTACCATATGACATAATTTAACATTTGTCAAAATTGAAAGAATTTGTGTATAAAAAAAATAAATTAAACTAAAACATAAAATTTGATCTTTAGAAGGACAAAAGTCATTAACCCTTTACCAAACAGTCCTGGGTTTTTACCTCCCTGAGAAAGAAGCCTTCAGAAAAACTTGTGAAAAAAGGAGAAAATGCTGGTAACCAGCATTTTCTCCTTTTTCCACAATGTTTTCAATGCTTCCAAAAACAAGCTTCAATTCTGGAGTCATATTAATTTTGTTATCTGCAAATGCTTCCAATTTGAGTAGTCTGAAATTATACCGATAGGTAAAGAGTTATGGGAAAAGGAGAACATTCTGTTTTCTGAGCTTTTGCATGGCTGCTGATTAATGTTTGGGACTAACTTCCGACAACAACAATACAGGTAATCTTTATTCTTATTGCCATCAGTTGTTAGTGTCAGGCTGGTGTGATGCCAGGATTAGCTGAAAGTTGGATATCAAATTTTATCTTATATTTCATTGTTGTGGTTTTGAAATAAAATATTTTCTGTTTAAATATTTGTTTTTTCTATTTGATAACCATTAACCAAAGAGTCCTGTGTTTTAAACATGAAGACCAAAGAAGATCACAGCCATACTTACAGATGCCTAAAACTGCCTGTACCTCTGATTGTAGAACATTTCCTACCCTTTCAGTAGATATACTTATGTGATCAAATGAATTTGACATTTGTTGGCTTTTGAGACCAGCCAATATAGCTCAGTAGGTAGAGCATAGGACTCGTGAACACAATGTTTCGTGTCACTACAGGTTGTGGGTTCGTATCCCTGGCTGGCCAACTAAAATTACTGATAGTCTTTCGGATGAGAGATCAAACCAAGGCCCTATGTGACGGTGCTATATGCCAAGCATGTTAACGAAATAGGTGAAGCTCTCGGTAGTTTCGACCTGTATCCTTGCACTATCCCCCCCATTACAACTAATCATCTTCTGGGGGCATCGCTCAGGTGGGCAACCGGTAGCGACGATAAATGAATGGAAATAACTAAGTAAGTTGGCTTTTGAGGTAAAATTATACTAAATTTGTGAATAAAAAAAAGTTCTTTACCGAGCCAAAGGCTGACTTCATAACATTTTTCTGGACTTATTTAAACCTTCACCAGATGACACAATGTTAGCCTCTTCCAAATCGAAAGCATTTGCACACAACAATTTTAATGTGGTTTAAATAGTGCAATTTTACTTGTATATGGTAGAAAACATTGTGAAAAAAGGGGAAAATTCTGGTTACCAGCATTTTCTCCTCTGCCCACAATGTTTTCAAAGGGCGTTTTCTAATGGGTCGTGAAAATCTGGGATTGTGTGGTAAAGGATTAACAAAGTTTTATCTCACTTTTGAATTTTGAAACATATAGGAGAACAGTTAGTGAAAATCCTACATCAAAAATGCAGTATACCCATGTCAAAATATTCTGATAGCTACCTGCTCCTATAACATGAGTTGCCCTTTTAATACAGTGGAGCCCCATTATAATGCTGTTGGTGGGAGCCACGATCATCAACAGCGTTATATCCGGGGTTAAGTTTATAACGCTGATTTCTGATTTTCCCCCCAAGCAAATCTGGAAAATAACGTTACAACTATGTAAAGAGTTTATTCTACCTATAGGACCATTTCTATTAGAGAGTAACACAACCTCTGATTGGCTAAACCAAATGGTTTAGCCAATAAGAAGTTGTGTTACTTACAAATGCAGAAAATTCTGGAGAATAAGACAAAGAACATTCTTGAGAATCATTGGTGATTACGGGCCCTGCAGGGCTATTACAGTAACTCCAGTTTTCTTGGAGAACAGTCAGGCTAACAATACATAATTATTACGCCTTAGCCTGCTAAGTAAATGAAACACAGCTCCAGATAAGAGGGAGCTATGGTATTCCAAACTCATTATTTCTCTTCGAAACCCTATGTTGTGGTACTCATTGGAATCTTCTCAATGGGACAATTCTAATGAATATTTGGTCGGTAAGCTGCATCAGAGATGCCATTAACTCATTACCAAATGACAAAACTTTCGGCTTGTCCAAATTGAAAGTATTTGCAGACGACAAAACACAAGTGACTGAAAATTTGAATTTTGTTTTGTGAAGGTAGAAAAGAATGGGAAAAGTAGAAAATGCTGGTTACCAGCATTATCTCCTTTTCAAACAATGTTTTCTAAGGGCTTCTTTCTCAGAGTTGTCAAAATTAGGGATTGTGTGGTAATGGGATAAAATTAACCCCCTTTTGCACCAGAATGGCTCAAATGTGAGTGCAAACTTGTGCACCATCTGTATGTTTTCTGACTTTCCATCTGCCTTTCCACTTCTTGTGACTGTACTTCCCTATCTTCCCTTATCCTATAAGGATGCGATTGGCCCACTTAACTGTGGCACCTGATCAGCTCTCAGTTCTTTTTTTTCTATTTCACCACTGTCATACATGTGGGATGGGTCAGATTCAATCTCCTGCTCAGGCCAGTGCATTCCAACACAGAGTTGATAAATTGTTGCCCCTAGAATAGCCCCTAGATGTGGTCCAACAACTGGTACCCAGAAGTAGTTATAATCACGTAATCTGGAAGTATAAGTATCAAGATTGAAAAGGAATCACTGCCTTTCAGGTATAAGTAACCATATTGGTACATGTACTATTATTATATTATGATAAATTTTGATTCTTGAAATAATGGACTCATGGACATACCTTATTATAACTGAGATAGATTTTTATTTATTGGCGGTCAATCCAGATCATAATCAGAGAAATTGAAGCCAAAGTCGTCAGGGACTTTTTCATAGAATTATACATTGTGTGTTGTTCGAATGGAAGAGTGTAATGTTCTATGTTGAGTACCTTGAGCAGGATTAGAGCTCTCCCTGTCAAAGTCACTCTTTGCCAAACAATTCTGAGTTTGCTAATAAGCAGCAATTTCTCCTTTTACCACTATGTTTTCAAAAGCCTTCTGTGTTAAGGTCATTAAATGGGGGGAGGGGGGTGCCTGTTAGCCAAATGTAGGTGTCTTAACTCATTACCAAATGACAAAATTTTTGGCATGTCCAAATCGAAAGCATTTTCACAGGACAATATGAAAGTGACTGGAAATTTGAAAATGGTTTTGTAAAGGTTAGAAAACATTGTGGGAAAAGGAGAAAATGCTGGTAACCAGCATTTTCTCCTTTTCCCACAATGTTTTCTATAGGCTTGTTTCTGAGGGTTGTCAAAAGTAGATATTGTGTGGTAATGGGTTAACTCTATTTGTCTGGTTTTTCTGACTTGCAATATACAATTGCAACTTACTTGTAATGAGATAGATAATTATATTCTTTCTGAAGATAATAATTTCAAACTAAGGCTAAGTAAACTGTACTGAAGAAATTATGAATATTTACGAAAATGGCTCCTTTCCCCATCCAGCTATAGCAGTAAATATCCTTGGACCCAAATCTCTGGCTGGATTGATGGCGTATCCACAGTTTAACCCAAAGGTCATCCCAATGACCACTACACTTAAACCCACACTGATAGCAGTTATACCTGATATAAAAGGAATAGAATGTATTCTGTACAAGACAATGAAATATTAAACTTGTCTAAATTGAAAGCATTTGCAGATGACAAAAAGTAGTTCAAGTAATTGAAATCATCTTTGAGGGGATTGAAAAACTTAATGAATATAGGATAAATTCTGGTTACCAGCAATTCTGTTTTTCCAACAATATTTTCAAAAGCCTTCTTCATCAGAACTGTTACACCTTCAGACAGGTAGGTAAAACGTTTTTGTCCTTGCAGTGCAGTGCTTTTCAAAACCAGGGCCCGTTATTCACCAACCATTCTTAAGAACATTCTTTGTCTGATTATCCAGAATTTTTAACATTTGTAAATAACACAACTTCTGATTGGCTAAACCATTCGGTTTAGCCTATCAGAAGTTGTGTTACTTACAAAATTAGCATACCTTGGTGAATAAGAGTAAGAATATTCTCATGAATGGTTGGTGAATACGCACCCCGGAAACATAATGCAAAACAATCATCATTAGCAGTACTTTTCATACTGTCCTTATTCTGACAAGAAGGTTTTTGAAGTTTTCATTATGCAAGACCATACAAACTTGTGTCCTCCCCATGCAGGTCCAATTCCAATGGCGGGGGTATCATCTGATCAAATTTGGAAGTGGCCCGCTAGATGTGCTATTCCTAAGCCTTTTAGTTTGCAGCTAAAGGATTTTCGTAGTTTTCATTCGACTTACCCATGTAAAACTTGTTACCCTAGTGAGAGGGCTAATTTTGACCACAGAGGCATTTTTAACATGGTTGGTAGAGATTTACTTGAAGAGGCCTTGCTCTGGTGGACAAGAAGATTTTGAAAATTTACCAAATTTACCATATCTTTTTCACATGGTATCTTACTTGGAATTCGATTCTAAGAGCAACTTTGAAAGACCTTGACCAAAGCAAATTCTTGTAAAGTTGGGTTGCAATCAGATTCATGCTTTATGTTTAACTCATTACCAAACGACAAAATTTAAGGTTCATCCAAATCAAAAGCATGTGCGGACAACAAAATAAGTGACTGGAAATTTGAAATTTGTTTTGTGAAGGGTAGAAAACATTGTGGGAAAAGGACAAGATGCTGGTTACCAGCATTTTCTCATTTTTCCACAATGTTTTCTAAGGCTTCTGTCTCAGGGGCGTCAAAAGTAGGATTTGTGTGGTAATGGGTTAAAGAAACTGCTGACGATGTACAGCGGATGACAGACAAGATGCAATTACACAATGGGTGATCACAAAAATTCACCATGAGCATTCTGTGCTCTGGTGAGCTAAATAGTGAATCAGACTACTGAACAAGGTAATCGAAAAACAAAAGAAAAGTAAAAAAGTATTCTCACAAACACAAACATTCGCAACATGCACAGCTGAAATACAAACTGCGCCTGGTGGGATTCGAACCTGTGTACAAAAGATCCTCGTCTTTCGAGGTTTAACCCTTTCCCAAACAATCCCTGTTTTTACGGGTCTGGAATAGTAGCCTTTTGAAAACATTGTGGGAAAAGGAGAAAATGCTGGTAACCAGTATTTTCTCCTTTTCCCACAATGTTTTCTACCCTATCATAGACAGAAATCATCTTTTCAGCAAGAGTTGAATTATCGTCTGCAAATGCTTTCAATTTGGTCTAGTCCAAAAGTTTGTCTTTGGGAAAAGGTTAAAAGACCAACACCATGACCCTTGAGGAAGGAGTGATCTCCTGTAACACTAGACTGGTTACCGCCCCTGATACTACTACGTGTATAGGGACAGGTACAGGCTAATCGAAACGGGGCGAATTCTGCCCGTATTATGCGAGGTAACTGTGCAAGTAGTAACTTAGAGTAGCGTCTCTTGATTTTTTTGTGTATGTTTTTGGTGGGTGTAAAAAGCAATAGCTATGAAAATAATTTTCAATATTACTGTCTTTTAAAGTGATTGTTTTGTTATCATAATATAATTACTTATGCATGGTATCATTTCAACAAACAATAGGTGAATGTCTAAAATTTGATAGAAAAAAAAAAAATGTAAATGATTATAAGAGTATTATTTGATTATTATGTTTATAATAAAAGCTAAATTAATGAATACATGAAAAATTTTCAAGTGCTGACGTTGAACTTTTACTAAAAAAATTAACATCAAAATAACAAATATAATGCACATGTTTGTACTTGATAAAGCAGAAAGGGTAATAAGATAATCAATTATCTTATAAATTGAATTGTAGGTTGCAATTCTCAAAGATTAAAGTCTGTTGTCCCTTTGAAGAAGCCTGCAGAGATAAGCCTAGGGGCAATAAAACACATGTGGTGTCTAATTATCATTTAATTCTCCCTTAACATTTAATATTTCTTTGTTTTGTAGGGAATAAAGAAGCATGTTTCAACATTTACTAACAACTGTTTGGGGGAAAAAAATTAAAAGGGGGGAAAATTGCTGGCCGAATATTTATGTATTACTCAGTTGTTCAGATGTCTAATAGTCAAAAAATTAAATGAATAAAGAATTTAGAGAGGATTTGAAATAAAAGTATCTAATTAACCCATTACCAGACGACCAAATTTTAGACTAGTCCAAATTGAAACAAATTGCAGACGACATTTTAAAGAGCATTTAAATTGAAAATAAGTACTATATAGGATAGAAAAATTTGTGAGAAAAGGAGAAATTGCTTGTTACAAGTAGTTTCTCCTTTTCTCACAATGGAATGTTCAGATTTCCCTCTCCTTTTTATTGAAAAAAAAAAATGATCATTATAGATGGAAAAGGTCCTTTTATCTGAAAGTTATAAATTATGCTCTATGCATACATGTATTCTATTATTTATTAATAACATAATAATCAAAATAAGAATGAAATAAAGTCAACTGAGCACATTGTCAGGTTACTCGATATATGTTTCGAGCCGTTTCATTGGCCGTATCAATTATCCAATCACAGGGCACGGTACGATTAGCTTGTGCCTGTTGTAATACACGGTATACAACGGTGGCCAGTTCACTGTAACACATTCCTTCTTAGACTGGTTACCGCCCCTGATACACTACGTGTATAGGGACCGGTACAGGCTAAATCGAAACGGGGCGAATTCTGCCCGTATTATGCGAGGTAACTGTGCAAGTAGTAACTTAGAGTAGCGTCTCTTGATTTTTGTGTGTATGTTTTTGGTGGGTGTAAAAAGCAATAGCTATGAAAATAATTTTCGATATTACCGTCTTTTAAAGTGATTGTTTTGTGATCATAATATAATTACTTATGCATGGTATCATTTCAACAAACGATAGGTGAATGTCTAAAATTTGATAGAAAAAAAATGTTAATGATTATAAGAGTATTATTTGATTATTATGTTTATAATAAAAGCTAAATTAATGAATACATGAAAAATTTTCAAGTGCTGACGTTGAACTTTTACTAAAAAAATTAACATCAAAATAACAAATATAATGCACAATATTGTACTTGATAAAGCAGAAAGGGTAATAAGATAATCAATTATCTTATAAATTGAATTGTAGGTTACAATTCTCAAAGATTAAAGTCTGTTGTCCCTTTGAAGAAGCCTGCAGAGATAAGCCTAGGGGCAATAAAACACATGTGGTGTCTAATCATCATTTAATTCTCCCTTAACATTTAATTTCTTTGTTTTGTAAGGAATAAAGAAGCATGTTTCAACATTTACTAACAACTGTTTGGGGGAAAAAAATTAAAAGGGGGGAAAATTGCTTGCCGAATATTTATGTATTACTCAGTTGTTCAGATGTCTAATAGTCAAAAAATTAAATGAATAAAGAAATTGAAATAAAAGTATCTAATTAACCCATTACCAGACGACCAAATTTTAGACTAGTCCAAATTGAAACAAATTGCAGACGACATTTTAAAGAGCATTTAAATTGAAAATAAGTACTATATAGGGTAGAAAAATTTGTGAGAAAAGGAGAAATTGCTTGTTACAAGTAGTTTCTCCTTTTCTCACAATGGAATGTTCAGATTTCCCTCTCCTTTTTATCTAAAAAAAAAAAGATCATTCTAGATGGAAAAGGTCCTTTTATCTGAAAGTTATAAATTATGCTCTATGAATACCTGTATTCTATTATTTATTAATAACATAATAATCAAAATAAGAATGAAATAAAGTCAACTGAGCACATTGTCAGGTTACTCGATATATGTTTCGAGCCGTTTCATTGGCCGTATCAATTATCCAATCACAGGGCACGGTACGATTAGCTTGTGCCTGTTGTAATACACTGTATACAACGGTGGCCAGTTCAATTCCTTCTTAACTCTTTACCAAACGACAAATTTATAAAATGGTCCAAATTGAAAGCATTTGCAGACAACAAAATAAATGTGACCAAAAAATCAAAGTTTGATTAGGGAAGGGTAGAAAACATTGTGGGAAAAGGAGAAAATTTTGGGTACCAGCATTTTCTCCTTTTCCCACAGTGTTTTTAAAAGGCTTCTTTCTCAGGGTCATCAAAAGTCGGGTTTGTATGGTAAAGACTTAAATGCCATCATTTTGATGACAGAAAGCCTTATCACACAATACTTTTTATTTTAGACAACAAATGGCTCAATGGCCAATCCTGTAATGAGCCCCTATCTTACAAACATGAAGGTTCACAACAAATCCATAGCAGAAATACCAACTGCACCTGGTGGAATTCTAACCTGTGTGGAAGAGATTCTCACATACAGAGGTTCAAATGACCAACACTGTAATCACTGAGCCAAAGAGAATTCTCCAAAACCTAGTTGTTGGGTATTGACAGTATACAAGACAAAACTATGCAGGAAGGAAGGAGTGATATCTCTTGTATTAACAGCATTCAATACTTACCTTTGGATGGTTGCATATTTCTTGGATCTGTGATTGCCAGAATGCATATAAGCAACAAAGCTGTTCCAAATATCTGTCAAAGATAAAAGATGTTTGAAAGTTCTCCCAAGTAATCAAGCAAAATTCAATTTGAATAAGTTCCAAGGAAAAATGAAGTAGACAGATCTAAAAATCCTTACCTTTAATATGTTTTTCTTTTCCGATATTGATGTATTCTCTTTCAATGATTTACTGCTCTTCTCAGTATTCTTTTTATTCATACTCTTTAATTTTTTGACACTTAGAGTTTTAAAAATTATTGTACATTTCTAACAAAGTTTTTGTATCGTGCATCTTTGTGCCCATGTGTTTCTTTCAAAATAATGTATGTTAACCAACATTGTACTGTAACACAGACAAAAGCATGTATCTATTACCTGATCTCCAAAGCAATTCCATGTTGACACAAACTGCTGTGGGTAGGTTGACCATATACCTGCCGTACTAAGTTCCCCTACAACTTGCCTGTCACCACTATCAAAATTCACGAGAGCATCTGGATGGAAAAAGTATAAATTTTTTCAGATAATAAAGCTGTGATAAATAAACAAGTTTTCTGACAAAAGTTTTTCATTATGAATCCTCATGTCAAAGTTGGGATTGTGTGGTAAAGGGATAAACAAATGAAAAAGTGTTTTATTTATCTATTAACCCATTACCACACAATCCCTACTTTTGACGCTCCTGAGAAAGAAGCCTTTAGAAAACATTGTGGGAAGAGGAGAAAATGCTGGTAACCAGCATTTTATCCTTTTCCCACAATGTTTTCTATCCTTCCCAGAACAAATTTCAATTTCTCAGTCACCTTTATTTTGGCGTCCGCAAATGCTTTTAATTTGGACCAGTCAAAAATTTTCTCGTGAGGTAAAGACTTAAGGGAGCCTTTTGGGAGCATAACAAGATGTTTGTCACTCTAAACCAAATGACAAAATTTTGGGGTGGTCCAAATTGAAAACTATTTGGAGGACAAATTTCACATGACGACATTGGTCTCTCCATGGAGAGAAAAGATTGTTGGAAAAGAATATGCTGGTTACCAGCCACCAATTCATTGTTTGAACTTTGACAAGTCTAAAATTTTTCTTTCACTCTTTCCAACATGACAAAATTTTGGACTAGTCCAAATTGAAAACATTTGCAGACGACAAAATAAATGTGAGTCAAAAACTGAAATTTGAGTTAGAAAGGGTAGAAAACATTGTGGGAAAAGGAGAAAATGCTGGTTACCAGCATTTTCTCCTTTTCCCACAATGTTTTCAGAGGTTTTCTTTCTCAGGGTCGTCAAAAGTCAAGATTGTGTGGTAAAGGGTTAAAATTTCACTGGAGACAACTCACCATGATACACTGCAAACACACACACTGCTGCCACAAATGCACCCAAATACTGACTAAACATGTATGGAACAGTCTTTCGCCATGGGAATCGCCCCAAACAGGCCTGAGCTATCGTAACGGACGGATTCAAATGTGCCCCTGACACACCACCTGCCACATATATCCCCATAGTGACACCAATACCCCAGGACCAATGAATGGAGAGAGCAGAGCCAACACTTCCTTTACTGAGGACTGCCTGCGCCACTGACCCATCTCCAAAAGTCTGTAACAAAAAAATATTGATGCTTAGGCCAGAATTTTTTTATAAGTTGATTTACGAGATCTTTTTTTCAAATTTAGGGTCGGGGGGACGAAAAAAAAATAAAATAAAAAGCTCTAAAAATGTTCAGTCGATAAAAAAATATAAAAAAAAGAGATTTTTCTTTTCATTATTTTTTTTCCTACCAATACCGCAAGAAACTTAAAATTTAACTAGTGAGGTAAACCAACAGTCTGTATTATAGTTACATCTTTCAAGTTACCATAATTTTCCTAAAAATCTATTCTGGATACCTTAAAAACTGTAATGACCACCTTTAATAATGTCATGCCACAGATCCATGAGGTCCAAAGACACATTCAGAATAGCAAACATTGAAGATTCTGATCGAATTTGCTCCTTTACAAGAAGTCTGATCTGGCTCTACGACGTTTGCTGCAAAATGAATTCTTAAAACTTAGGCTCTGTATGATTGTCTGACAAGAAAAGAAACAGAAAGTCGCTCTTTCACAAACCACCACATTAGCTAAGAAGTTCTGAAGTTCCAATAAATTTAGCACAATTTTACAGAAACAGTTCTGGAAATTCATTGCAGTGAATCTACAAAAAACAGACATGTTTTTTTTTCTCATAATGTTTTCCTAAGTCACCTCTATTGAGGTTGTTATGAAGTTGGCATTGTTTGAGCTCCCAAAACAAAACAAAAACAATTGAGCTATCACTAAATGTGATCATACCCCAAACCAGCTCCTTGTCACTAAACAGCTCTTTGTCACAGAATGCAGAATTGTTTAGTACAAAAGAGTTTAAAAAAATATATATTACAAAGGGCTATAACTCTGAAAATAGTGGGAAAAGATTTATGGTTCTTGCACAGAGCACTTTACTTTGATGTGATTCAAAATCATATGAAGTTTGAAGTGACTAACTTTTGTACTTTGCAAGTTATGCCCCATTTTAAAAATCCAAAGTTAAAATTAACAAAGGGCAATAACTCTAAATGTAGCAGGAACAGAGTTATAGTTATGAAAACTGTACTTCTTGTTAATGTGGTCCATCTGTATATGAAGTTTGAAGGTACTAGCTTTTATACTTGGAAAGTTATGCCCCAGACAAAAATCCAAATTAAAATTTACAAAGGGAAATAAATTGAAAATAGTGGGAATATAGTTATGGTACTGGTAAAGTGCTCTTTTTTTTAAGGTGATCTAATTATATATGAAGTTTGAAGTCAGTAGCTTTTGTACTTTGGAAATTAAGCTCCAGATAAAAATCCAAAGTTAAATATACAAAAAGATATAACCCTTAAAATAGTGGAAAAAGTTATGCTTCTTGTACACTGTACTTCTCTTTAATGTGGCCGATCTGTACATGAAGTTTTTAGTTGCTAGCTGTTTTATTTTGGAAGTTAAGCCTTGAACAAAAATCCAAAGTTTGAAATCACTAGCTTTTCTACTTTGGAAGTTATACCAAGCTTTTTGTGACACACGGATAGACAGACATGGTGACTCCAGTATACATCCCCCATACTTTGTTTATGGGGGGTATAAGCATGATAAAAACACATAATGTATTAAATTTGTATGAATCTAGAAGCAGACTTGTGCTGCAAGTAGACAGTATCCCTTTCTTGAACCTAACAAAAGAAAGTATGTGATGAGAGAATTTCTGTATGCCTTCCATGGAAGAAAAGAAGTTGCACCTAACTATCCCTTTTGGATATGATTTGCTATATCAAAGAAAAACAATTAGTAAGGATTTCTATCCTGGCGTATTTGTTGACTCAAAAGAACATTATCAGACCATTTTGTTTTTGATTGCCTATGACCCCACTAATGCAGAGTTACACTTAACTCAAAACTCTAACATTTCTCATCAGATTACAAATAGTGTCCAGACTGGTAAGAAGAGAAAAAAAACTTCTTTATGCCTGTGATGGGGACCACAATCTTAATTCAAAAACATGATAATGACTTGTTAAAGTTTAAAAGAAACTTAACAAGATCTATAGAGATGTAATCTATTAGTCAATAAACTAGCTGATAAGGAGGAAAAGGTGTAGAGTATTCTAAAAATAGAACAGTACACTGCATATTTTGCTGAGTTGCCGACATGAGGAAGGCAAATGATCGTCTTTAAGATTTTTCTAATCCTTCACTTTACCATTATAATTTATTCAAAATATGTTTGGAAAAAATATCTTCAGCTGTAAGAGGTGGTAATTCAAGTTTATTTTATAACTATTCATGTTTTGAGAATCAGTAATGATCGATAGTGTGACGTCATTTAAACAAATATGCAGACGCTTTACCTGTGGGAAAAAAAGGTGTGATTTTCGTAGGATAAAGGGGTGGATTTAGTGAGTTAGTAATAGGTAAGGATCAAAACACTCTGCTGTCTTGTCCAAATTGATAAAGTTAATTAGTGATAACCTGTCATCCTTTGTCTTCGATTGCCGATATTTCATGAATATAGGCCTGGTCGGGACTGTTTGTTAGGCGAAGTTTTTTCGCTGTGAAAGCTTGATGATGCAAATTTGAGTCAATGAAGACGACTTTTTCACCCTATACCATATTTCCTCAAGTTCCTGCTTCAGTCCTTCTCCACTTATCTCGTGAGTTGAGACAAAAGTGTCAATAAAAAATCCTTTCGACACTTTTTTGACGAAACGAATAATGGTTAGAGTCGGCGGAAAAATTTTAAAAAAATGTTTTGGAACCTTCTTATATTTTTTTTCTGGTTTTGGGAAAATTGCAGTCGACGGGTTTGTAAATCAACTAATAAAAAAATTCTCGCCTTAACATCAATGGCACCCCGAGTCAGTTGTTTCTGAAATAAGGCACATTACATTAAAAATAAAATTATTCCAAAAATGACCAATGCAAATTTATGTAGAACTCCATGAGAAATGAACTGAGAACCCCTATATAATCTGTAGAATGCAAATTAAAACCTCAAAAAGAAAGAACCAATAATGACAAGACACAACAAGAGCCGTCGGAGATGGGTTATGCTCCCCGAACAAGTGCTTGTCATAAAATATATGAAATTGATATAAATTCACTTCTTTTATCCTAGAAGAACCAGTTCATACCCCCCAAAATTTGAAGTGAAAAGGCAATTACTATCTTAGAGATAGCCAACACAAACTTGTAGAGGACAATAAGCCCAATAAGCCCCCTTTAAGCTCCCTTTTCCCATCAGACAATACGCTCATTCTCAATAAAGCGGTGCAAATCGTAATTTAGGGTGTCGTCAATAGTTTACAGCCACGAGCGAGATCCTGACGAATTCATTTATACGCACAAAGTTACCTGGCATATCAAGGAGTACAATCACATCAGAAGTGGTTTTTCTGTATCATTGTATAATTTTATAAAAGGTAACTATTCTATCAAAATGACAGGTTTGTTACTGTCACTTTCCCGTTTTTCAGGTTGGAAATTATTGTTTATCTATATCGTATACACAGTCATTAATTAGCTTTACTCCCTAAAGTCTTTGATATATAGAGTTTATTTTTCGAGCACATCTAAATGGCAGATGTTCCCGTTTAGTAAAATTATTTCAGTTTTACTTTTGTCGCCGAAGTAGTGGACAGGTTCGTTACATAGTTTAAGTGATAGCTAAATAAAATATTCTCTAACCAATATCGCTGCAAAAATGCATTTCAAATAGTAATATTTGTGGCCTATATAAATGAACCAGGCATAAAGAACTAGAGCGCCAATTTCTGGCAGACAATCGCATTTCAAACTCAGCTAATTAACTTATGTTTTTAACTTGAAAGGTTTGTTACCGATTAAACAGTCGTACTGTCTTGACTGTTCATGAAATCGCTTATCCTACACATCCAACTAAAGAATCAAACGCCAAACATGTATGTAAGACCTATTTAATTAGCATCGATTAGAAAATTTTGAGAACAAAAGGGTCAAAAGAAAGGTTCGTAATGAAAGGTTTGTTACGGCTACTAAACAAAAAAAAAAAATTATCAGCATTTTTTTCGTGGTTTATGTGTGTAACACAAAGCCATAGATACGTTAATAACGATTTTCGATAGTAGGTACGAAAAAGATATCTGAAACTATATTGTAGCATGTTTTCAAAATGTTACGAACCTGTCATTGTTCAAACTTTACTTTAACTCTTTACCAAACAACAAAATTTTTAAATTGTTCCAAATTGAAAGCATTTGCAGACAAGAAAATAAATATGATTGATAAACTTAATTTTGTTTTAGAATGGATAAAAAACATTGCGGGAAAATGGAGAAAATACTGGTTTCTTATAATGTTTTCCAAAGGCTTCTTTTTAAGGTCGTTAAAAGTCGGGATTGTGTGGTAAAGGGTTAAATTTGTCAATATGATGTGGAATGACTGAACATTGCCAGTATGGCTTCAGAGGAACTGAAATCCAGTACTTAGGTTTTGTGATCATAGGTCAACATCAGAAAATAAACCGTCTATGAATCGTAGTAACGAACCTTTCTTTTTGTTAAAGAACAGTTTCACTTCAACTTTTTTTTCTAATGAAACGTTGTTTTCATGCTTCAAGTAGTTCCATTAAACATGGAAATAGATTATTATTTGTTTAATTGTGAGCAGACTTTGTTGTATTTGGAGAAACATTGTGTAAGTCTTTCACGAAAGGTTCGTTACATTTTACCGTTGTGAATTTTCTATCTACCCAGAAGATACGTCATACATTGTGCCGATATTTAAAGAAATAATTTACGCTCTATATACATTGGAGGTTCTAATCCACTTGTGAAAACGCCAAAAGAATCTTGTATTAAAAATTCATAAGTAGTGTCAGTTGGCATATGTTTACGTTTCAAAGAAAATGCAATTGCATATCATAAATGTCTATAATTTCTTAGTGCTGAGGAAGACGAACAAGTAACAATACATACCCCAAACTTGATGATTCTGAACACAGATTGTCATAGTTTATGTATAAAGAAAGATTGACAGACTTGATATTAGATAAGCATTTATTTGGTGTATCTGAAATTCACAATCAAACACATAACTACGAAAGCCTATAAGGGTCAAAGTGAACTATGAGAAAAAAAATAAAAACACGTTATAACGCGAAAAAAGTCGCACTAACGCGAAAATTCGCGTTATAACGTGAATATAAAACACGTTATAACGCGAAAAAAGTCGCACTAACGCGAAAATTCGCGTTATAACGTGAATATAAAACACGTTATAACGCGAAAAAAAGTCGAACTAACGCGAAAATTCACGTTATAACGTGAATATAAAACACATTATAACGCGAAAAAAAGTCGCACTAACGCAAAAATCCTCGTTATTACGTGAATTTAAAACACGTTATAACGCGAAAAAAGTCGCACTAACGCAATTCATGAAACTATATCAGTGAATTCATCAGTACAATGGTAGGGCTTTGATGTGCCTTGTCTAAGGCCATTCACACGATAGACCCAGTGCGTCGTGCCCGGGCCTCTATTTTACCGATGATTTTATCAATCGGTCTTTTCGCCGGTACATTGGAATTAATTGCAAAGTCGCAATGGTCCTTATGAGACACCATAGATATGAAGAAGTTAATCTTGGTGCGATACTAGATGAACACCATTATTACAGGGCTATAATCTAATATTTTTGAGTACGGTCCGGTAGTTCTGACTCGTGACCTGAAGTTTGTGGGTTCATAGCCGGTTGCAGCGAACTTTCTTTTGGGCTATTTTTAACCTCTCATCTCTGATGCATGTGAGAAAGTAGTAGGTGGCTTGGGGAAAAATGTTGTGTAAGTACTGGTGTGAGAATACAAACACATGCGTCAGTGCATTGGGCGCCATAATGTGACCTAAGCTGTCTAAATGGCGTTAAACTCCAATACTCATGAACAAACAAAATCGAATGAGCCCTGCTCTAGAAAAAGGGGACTTATTACATCCCCGTGATGTATGATACCAAGTTAGTTATCACATGATAATAGATAGGTCTTACTAGAATTTTCGCGTTACTGCGACTTTTGTTTTGCGTTATTACGTGTTTTAAAACACGTTATTACGAGAATTTTTCTCATTACTGCGACTTGTTTTGCGTTATTACGTGTTTTAAAACACGTTATTACGAGAATTTTCGCGTTACTGCGACTTTTGTTTTGCGTTATTACGTGTTTTAAAACACGTTATTACGAGAATTTTCCCGTTACTGCGACTTTTTTTGCGTTATAACGTGTTTTTAAACACGTTATTACGAGAAATTTCGCGTTACTGCGACTTTTTTTTTTTGCGTTATTACGTGTTTTAAAACATGTTATTACGAGAATTTTCGCGTTACTGCGACTTTTTTTGCGTTATTACGTGTTTTTAAAACACGTTATTACGAGAATTTTTGCGTTACTGCGACTTTTTTTTGGCGTTATTACGTGTTTGTAAACACGTTATTACGAGAATTTTCGCGATAGTTCGACTTTTTTTGCGTTATAACGTGTTTGAAATTCACGTTATAATGTGTTTAAAGAAAAAAAAAAACACCTTCATTCTGACACTTGTAGGCTTTCATACATAACAAACCTTTCAAATGAAAAAAAAATCTGTTTTAGACAGCCCTTTTCCATGATAAGATTGAGAGAAAACGTGACCACTGATGTTGAAAATATTTTTGATTTGTCGTCTTCAATGGTAAGACTAAAAGGGTAAAGGTCCACAACACTGATAGCATGAAGTTGATTTTTTACATATTTTCAATCCAAATTGCACCGCTTTATTGAGAATGCATGAATATTGCATCATTGAAATAAATACAACGGGTGTGTGGTTTGTGGCATTTTTGAATAATACTTCATAATTCAAAATTTCATAAAATTTTGAGTAGTCATGTAGTAAATATTACATAAAACAATTTTTTACATGAAGCCCCCTTTTCCCGAGACGCAGCCTGAAATTGAGAAACAGGAAGAGAGGTACCTGGGCAACATTTCAACAAGTTCAGATTTGAAATTTCACAAAGTTTTGAGCACCGATAAAGGATATACAAGTGAAAAACAGTTTCCATGAAGTCGCCTTTTTCCTCGATGCAGCCTCAATTTGAGAAACCAGGAAAGACATATTTGTACATTTGTAATTCATAGATTGAAAAAAAACCAAAGGGCACATGTTGAAACTTGTAAAACAAGATATAACCATGAAATTTCATGAAATTTCGACAAAAACTGAACAAGATATTAGTAAAAATTGAAATTTTGCATTAGGGTCCCTTTTTCCTTGTCATTTAACAAGAAACCCCTTTTTTCCATGGCAGATGGTCAAATTGAAAAACACAAAGATAAAGAAACAAGAGCACATGGTGAAACTTTGAACAAACAATATAACCATGAAGCTTAATGAAATTTTGAGCAAAACTGAATGAAATATTAGTAAAAATTGGAATTTTGCAAGGAAACCCCTTTTTCCATGACAGAACGTCAACTTAAAAAACGCCAAGATTAAAAATAGCAAGGGCACATGCTAAAACTTTCCATAAACAATATAACCATGAAGTCTCATAATATTCTGACAAAAACTGAATGAGATATTGGCAAAAATTGCAATTTTGCATTAAGCCCCTTTTTTCCATGACACGGGGTCAAATTGAAAATCCGGGAAAGGTACGTCAGCGCCTTACTTCAAAAAGTTCATATATGAAGTTTTATCCAATTTGGTCCAGGGGTTGTGGAGAAATCGCATCGGACGGACAGACGGACGGAAGGACAGACGGATGGACAGACGAAGCGGCGACTATATGCTCGCCCTTCGGGGAGCATAATAACATAGTTTCAATTTGATATGTGTACAAAAGCAGCTGTAGTAAAACTAGGTTCTACATTACCGAAATGATATTAAAACAGGTTATAAAATGACCAAAGTGGTTATAAAATTATCGAAGTGAGTAAAAAATTATCAAAATAAAAAGTAAACTTTGGTACTTGGCTTTGGAACGAAAAGACCTAGTTACAAAATCGCTGGAAGTGAGGTTAACAATATGGCTGTCTCCATAGACCTGTAGTTTTCAAAAGCGAATAAAAATATAGTGCCGCCGCACATGCGGCACCACAAAGAAATCAATTTCTTTACTGAACACTCTTCATTTAGATAATGCAGTGTTTCACCAGCCCCGAGAAAGAAGCTTAGCTTTTGAAAACTTTGTGCGAAAAAAGTAAATGCTGGTTCCAGCATTTTCTTATTTACCCAAAAATTTTCTTCTCTTTTACAAATTCCACCATTGAAGCCAATTTCTAGTTGTCATCAGACATCTGTAAAGGCTTTCAACTTGTACAAGTCTTAACATTTGTTGTTTGATAAAGAGTTAAATTGATTCAAAGAAGTCCTATTACAGTTTTTAACCTTGTTTCATAACAGCCTTTCTGACTAAAATTGCAGGGATTTGTGTAGTAAATGTAGCCACTTGGTCATCTTATATATTATACAGGCCATAAGTTCATCGCTATATCACAGACTGATTCTCAACATGAATATTATTTCTACAATTTTGCAAAGTTTGAACACTGAAAGGCTGCTTTACCTTTTACCAAACAATCCCTAGTTTTTATGACCCTGAGAGAGAAGCCTTTAGAAAACATTGTGGAAAAAGGAGAAAATGCTGGTAACCAGCATTTTCTCCTTTTCCCACAATGTTTTCTACCCTTCTGGACACAAATATCAAATTTTGAGTTACGTTGCTTTTGTCGTCTGCAAGTACTGTCAACATGGCCCAATCTACAATTTTGTCGTTTGGTAAAGGGTTAAGGCAGTCTTGAGACATCTGCACAATTGGCCCTAAATTTTGTTTTCAGAATAGGACTGCCAAAAATCATTTCTTCCATTTATTTTCAAATGGTCCCATGGCAAACATATTTCTGCCAGTGCTGGTTTTCTTTACAGAAAGCTGAAGAATGCCAGTAGATCTGTTCAGAATATATCTTGCTGTATCAATGCAGCTTGTGCTATTAAGGAAGGTTTCTTTGGTTGGATCAGCAGGGCAAGAATTAGAGTGTGACTCTCTCTTGTCATGAAGGTTATTTGACATGCAACACTCAGCAACTATCCGTGGTTGTGATGTAAAGCATCACCCTTGTAATCATAAAGTTCAGAGTTTGAGACCTGAGGGCGGGTGTCAACTTTGGTATTTGTTCATAGGCCCACGCATTCAGCACAAGTACTGGTGCAGTTCTCAGGAAGCAAAATTGTGAATCTGGACAAATTTGGGACGGAATGCATGCGGACGGATGGATGAATGGACAGACAGACATGGCAGTGATTCCAGTACATGTATAACCCCCCTCCACTTGTTGTGGGAGTTATAGTATAGTAAGAGGGTCAGGCAACTCCAGTTCGGCAGTTGTCATAATCCCACTACTGACACCAAAATGTAATGTGCAACAGCCTGGGTTACCCATGTACGCACTAACCATAATGCACTCAACCCATTACCACACAATCCCTACTTTTGATGCCCCTGAGAAAGAAGCCTTAAGAAAACATTGTGGGAAAAGGAGAAAATGCTGCTAACCAGCATTTTCTCCTTTTCCCACAATGTTTTCTACCCTTCACAAAACAAATTTCAAATTTTCAGTCACTTTTATTTTGTCGTCTGCAAATGCTTTTAATTTGGACCAGTCTAAAATATTGTTGTTTGGTAATGAGTTAAATAGCACAGAGAGAATACACCAAACTGCATCCCTGTAGGAGCTAGCTCAAAAGCAATGCTAGTTTGAAGTGCTTATATACGAGCCACACTTTGACAGAAGGGAGCTTAATGCATCTCCATGATGCATCACATATAAGCAAGATATCACATGACAATAATTGGTCCATAAATTCCTTTTTGTCTAATGACCAACTGAATCATGAGGTAAAAAGGTCCAAAGACATGTAGAAAAAATATCAAAATTGAAAAATATTGGCCTGTATCAGCCTGTGAAGATATTATGCAAGATGGCATGGGACTATTGTTTCTGTAGATGTATTTAGCTCCCTTTTCACACAGAATGGCACATCAAACTGCTATCAGTTGCACATATATCAAACTGCTATCAGTGACACTAACTTAATTCTTTACCACACAATCACGACTTTTAATGACCCCGAGATAGAAGCCTATAGAAAACATTGTGGGAAAAGGAGAAAATGCTGGTAACCAGCATTTTCTCCTTTTCCCACAATATTTTCTACCCTATAGAAGTCAGAAATCATCATATCAACAAGATTTGATTGTCTGCAGATCCTAATCTAGTCTTGAAATTTGTCAGTTGGTGAAGAGTTAATGAAACATTGAAATAAATATTACTTATCAGATTAACCCTTTACCATAGGACAAAACTTCAAATCTGTCCTAATTAAAAGCATTTGCAGATGACAGTTTCAATGTGGCTCATATGAAATGATTTTTCCTTGATACGATAGAAAACATAGTAGGAAAAGGAGAAAATGTTGGTTACCAGCATTTTCTCCTTTTCCCACAGTGTTTTCAAATGCTATCTCTTTCAGGGGCGTTAGAAGTCGTCATTGTGTGGTAAAGGGTTACACATGCAGTCTTAGTAACTTTGCTGTGGTGAAGAATTGGACTTTTTTTTCAGGACTGTTAAGCCTAAAAATAGTTTCGAAAAAGAGTCAAAGTCCTAAACAATTGATTGACTGATTGATTGAATGGTGCTTTTATGCTATTTTCAACATTATTGCAGACATATCACAGTGAAAACTCACATATGATTATTCATCTATGTCTAGGGTTTTAGAGGTACTTCATTTGATGTCTGAAATGTCCAGCCCAAGGATCCAGTGCTTCCAGTGAGGCTCAAACCCAGGGTCTTATGGTAATGAGACATACTTTTAAAGGTGGTCCTTCAGATTTTGGGAAGAAAATTTTACAAAAATACGAAAAAATCATCCTTATACTCCCAAAGCCTTATAATTTTCATTCATAAAACTCCAGTAGTCAAAAACCATCTGACAACATGAGAAATTTGAGATTTACTACAGCCCAGGTCGGCACCGACGGGAAACACAGTCTATTTTTACATGAGCAACTTGCTCATTTACCCATACCCAAAATATACAGACAAAGCGATAAACATAGCGTCCGAAGAAGACATGATGGAAAATAATTACATTTTAGTTATGTTATGAAATTTAAGCGAAATTAGTCACATGCCAGTCACCTAACATTCCCACAATGCTCCTTTTTCTTTTTGGTGGGAAATCTAAAAATAGCTTCAGTGGCTACATAGCCTTTTAGGGAATACCATAAAATTTTTTTTTTGTAATTTTAAGATTCTTAATTATTGATGATTTGTATTGTATTTTCAGATAAATTTCAGAGATGTATATATATTTAATTTTGGTGTGATGTGAAAAACCTAAATACCCACCTGTAAAGGCTGTGCCACACATCCCTTGCTAAACAAAAGAAATTATGAAGACACACCATGGGTACAGATCCATTCCTTGTGTGATGTACTTTTGTGATCATGGTTTTCCAGACATGGCTCACAAAATATTGGACAGTATATTGTATATTAAATATCAGACTGCATTTTCTTGAGTCTGATCCTTACCTAAACAGCCTACCAAATGACTACAAATTAGGCTCAGCTCTCTGAGGTTAACCCCTAGAGTACAAAATAAGCCATAAACATTTTTGTTCAAGAAATACAACCCAAATAATTGCAGTAACAAACCTAACTCACTACCAAATGACAAAATTTAAGGTCTACCCAAATAGAAAGCATTTGCAGACGACAAAATAAAAGTAACTGAAAATTTGAAAATTGTTTTGTGAAGGGTAGAAAACATTGTGGAAAAAGGAGAAAATGCTGGTTACCAGCATTTTCTCCTTTTCCCACAATGTTTTCTAAAGGCTTCTTTCTCAGGGTCATCAAAAGTAGAGATGTGGTAATGGGTTAAGAAAGGTTGCTGTTACCCATAATGTGATAATACAGTGGACATTATCAATCAAAGATCAGATTGAATTTTTTTTCAGTCTGATCTTGATCTACCCTGCCTTCTAGGACAACAGGAGTCGTAAAAAGCTTTTCAAGAGTTAAAACAGCAGTGTAAACCCTTATCGTGCTAAAACAACTAAAATTAAATTTTCAGAACGATAGTAAAACCCAAAATATTGCTATTTCATACATATACTTTGTGCAATAATATTTCCCAATAAGACAGTGTAGAACAAGATCAGACTGCACGTTCTGTGCAGTCTGATCTTGATCTACACTGTCTGCAAAAGGTTGTAAAGTCGTGCTTTGCAGCCTAAGGGTTAACAAAAATATACTGAGTATACAGAAAAAAGCCAAAGATGCTTACCAGCAGAATGAAAGTACCAAGATACTCAGCAAGACATTCCCTCAAAAGGTTATTCTTTATTCGAAATTTCTCCACAAAACGTGACATAATTTCATCATCTGACTATCTCTTACAAAAAAGTGTAACGTTACAAACTTACAAACTATATCTAGAATAAATCGGTCTAACTCTTAACCACATGGCTGAATTTTAGACTGGTTACAACTGAAAGCATTTGCAGACAACAAATCAAATATTGCTTGAATGATGGTATTTGTCTGTGTAAGTATAGAAAATGCTGTGGAAAAAGGAAAAAATGCTGGTAAACAGCATTTTCTCCTTTTTTCCACAATGTTTTCAAAAACTTTTTTGTGTCACGATCCACTGGGATTGTGTGGTTGAAGTCCACAATATAACTTCTCTCAAACACTTAACTCTGTTAGAGTACCAAACAACAAAATTTTACACTAGTTCAAATTGAAAGCACCAGTCTGCAGTCGACAAAATAAACATATCTCAAAAACTGAAGTTGGTTTCCAGCAGAGTAGAAAACATTGTAAGAAAAGGACAAAATGCTGGTTACCAGCATTTTCTCCTTTTCCCACAATTTTTTCAAAAGGTTTATTTCTTAGGGTGGTAAAAACAGGTATTGTTTGGTAAAGAGTTAAGTGCCATATTTCATAGTATGTCACTCCACACCTCTACCTCATTCATACACTAGGACTGTTCTCTGACTGGTTTACTCTTTACTAAATAGTCCCTGGTTTCAGTGACCCCTGAGTAAGAATGCTTTTGAAATCATTGTAGGAAAAGCAGAAAATCTTGACTGCTAGCATTACCCTTTTCCTACAGTGCTCTTGACTCCTTTTGGAAGATAATTCTATCATTTTAACCACTTTTTAGTTGCCGTCTGCAAAGTGCTTTCAATATGAAAGAGGCTAGGAGTTTATTGTTGGGTAGAGATTTATGATTTATATGATGTTATCTTGACCTGCAGCACTGCTGTTTGTAGCATTAGGAACTTATTACTTTGCCCTTTTAACCCTGTACCAAACGACAAATTTTTGGACTGGACCAAAATTCAAAGCATCTGCAGACATTAACAAATGAAATCTTCGTGATATGATGATTTCTGACTTTTATAGGGTAGAAAATATTGTGGGAAAAGGAGAAAATACTAGTTAAGTGCTAGCTCTTGACCACACAAGAAAAGTCTGGACTCGACCAAATCAAAAGCATTTGCAGCCTATGAATTAAATATAGTTCAAATGATGGATTTTGTCGATAAAAGTAGCCTTTTTCCACTATGTTTTACTAGGTTATAAAACATAGTGGAAAAAGGAAAAATTGCTACTTTTATTTGCATTTTATTTCCTTTTCCCAAAATATGCTTTCTTCTCATTTAGAGTTCCATGAAACCATGTCTGAGTTGCCTACAATGTGTTCAGCTTCATTTAAACCTTTACTCCATAGATACTCATTTCTACGCATTGCTTGTAGAAGCCTTTGGAAACCATTGTGGCAAAAGGTGAATTGCTCGTGATCAGCAACATCACCTTATGTCACAATGTTTTTCTACACTATCATAAGGTGTCATATACACATAAGAAACTGCTTCATCCTTGCTGTTATTTAGGGTCAATTAGAGATACCATAGAAATACCTTATGGGGTAAAGGGTTAAGACCAGTAAAAAATTTGTCATTTGGTAAAGAGTTACAGGTAACTCTTTACGAAATAAAAAATAAATTAGACTGGTCCAAGCTGAAAGCATTTGCAGACGACAAAATAAAGGTAAATCAAAAATTGAAATTTGCTTCCAGTAGGATAGACCTAGAGAAGACTCCTGAAAATAATGCACAAATAGGACTAAATGCTGGTAACCTTCATTTTCTCCCTTTCTCACAGTGTTTCCTACATGCCCTAGGAGAAATATCAGGTTTTAACTCTTTACCAAATGACATCATTATAGCCTGGTGCAAATTGAAAGCATTTGCAGACGACAAAATGAAAGAGACTAAAAAATTGAAATTCCTTTTGGGAAGGTTAGAAAACATTGTGGGAAAAGGAGAAAATGCTAGTTACCAGCATTTTCTCCTTTCCCCATAATGTTTTCAAAGGGCTTCCTTCTCAGGGTCATCAAAAGTCGGGATTGTGTGGTAAAGAGTTAAGTCATATTTAATTTGGTGGCAATTGCTTTGAATTTGGATCAGTCTGAAATTTTATTGTTTTATACAGAGTTGACCTTTATCCGGCTAAATAAATAGGATAAAATTTTTATATCCATATTGAAAACCAAAATATTGATATTTCATAGTTTTGTTTTTAGGAGTAATACCTCTTTCTCAGACAGTGTAGATTGAAGATCAGACTGCACATTCTGTGCTGTCTGGCCTTGATCTACACTGTCCACAAAAGATCAGCGAGTCGCTCTTGGCAGCCTAAGGGTTAATATGGATAGAGTTTTATACCATACTTTTACAAATGTAATTAATTTATATGCTTATTGCAGTAACTGAACTAATTTTTGTGTTTTTCTCATTGGTCCAGGTAAGATAATTATGTCAGTTAAATTATGCAGACTTCTTCATAATCTGACAAATTTTATCCATTTTAGAAGATGTGATAATGTTTTTTTCGGCAAGTAACTTTAACTCTTTCTCTACAACATAAATAAATTGCATTTTTCTTAAAGGCTGCAAATACACTTTCACTGCAAGATTAAGAGATCAGCTTGATTATAATCCAGAATAAAGTACTGGAAAGTTTAGATCAGAGATCAGACTGTATTTTATGTACAGTCTGTTCTTGATATACATTGTCCACAACAGCTTCTGGTGTCATCGAGATATGGAAAGAGTTAACTGTAATTTACTGTTGGTCAGACAAACAACATTTTTGACCTGCCCAAATTGTAGGCATTTGCAAAAAAAAAAACCCTCAGCGATTCACTGGTGGTACATTTGTTTTGGAAAGTATAGAAAAGGAGTAAAGGCCTGTTAATCAGCATTTCTCCCCGTTTTAAGATATTTTCAAAAGCCTTCATTCTTCGATTTGTTAAAGAAAGCCTGGACCATTTGGAAAAAGACTTTTAACCATGATTACCATAAGACATTGAATGAAAAGCAGAAATGAAGGTTACCAGTATCTTTTGCCACATTTTTTTTTTTGAATTAACAAACTCCATAATTTGAATTGTCATCTGCAAATGCTTTCAGTTTGGAAAAGTCTACTTTTTCTTCATGTAATAAAGATCTAATGTGAGAATTCCAAAATTTTCATGTGATAAATATTGGGTCCAAATTTGAAGCATTTTCAGATGACCATTCATTGTGGCTCATATTTTGGAGTCTATTTTCGAGAAAGATAGAAAATGCTGTAGGAAAAGGAGAAAATGCTGGTTATCCACATTTTGTCCTTTTCCCACAATGTTTTCAAAACAGTTTTCCTTCTGGCTTGTTAAAACTCAGGATTGTGTGGTAAAGGGTTTGGTAAATAAGACCTTTCTACATGCATGTGTATACACAGAGAGCAATCAGTGATATGGGACTGTTTATAAAACAATCCTAAGGTGGAATCTGGGTCATCAAGATAACATGGATCCTAGACATACAAGTAAACAAATACTCAATCAAAACAAATATTCTACTATGGGTGAAACTTTTTCCCTCTTTTGCAGTCAAAGCTGATATCAACCACGGATTCAGGCATGAACTGTTGCTATGTTTTTAGATATAATGCTGCGGCCAGTGCACTTATATATGCCTTCCTGGAGTCTCTGATACCAGTGTTTCACTTAAGAAGTATCCACTGTACAGATAAATACACATGTGTACTCAATCATCTCGTGAAAAGTTTCCCCTAGCCTGGTTAAGTTTTCCCTTGTGCAGTCAAGGCCGACTTTGACTGCAATAAATGAATGATTGATCAGAAGGTATTAAACGCCATTTACCACATTATTTCAAATGTATTGCGGTGGCCTGTTCACCAATTCATGCTCTCCTGCTAGCCAATATCAAAAACAAGAGGGCCATGTTGTTGTATTAGGGTTTTACTCCACTTTCACAGCTAAGGTCATATCATGGCAGTTGGTGACGCACATGTGTTTCCTGGCTTTCTCACACCAGTACTAACACAACTTTCTTTCCAAAGCCACCGACTACTATTCTCACATGCTTCAGCAGAGGTGAGAGGTGAAAATATGCCTGAAAGAAGTTCGCCTCAACCAGGTATCGAACTCACAACCACCAGGTCATGAGTCTGACATGCTCACCACTGAGCCACCAGGGCGGGCAGAGGGCCATGATGGGCTTGAAGTTGTTTGCCTGTACCTTTTGACCAAACATGCCCCATTTTCAATCTCTTTTGAGATATAATGACAGAAATTCTAGCAAGTTTTCATAATCATTGGACTAAAATTTTGGCCTCTAGCTTGTACACAAAACTGACAAAACTTAAATTGTGTACACAAGGTTTTCCAAAGATTTGTCCTAGTGACCTAGTTATCAACCTGAGATGACCCATTTTCACACTTATCCAAGATGTTGTCAAAACAAAGTTTCTGACCAAGTTTCATGAGTTTTTGACTGAATATGTGGCCTCTAGAGGGTACACAAGCTTTTTCAAAGATTGGTCCCAGTGACCTAGATTGTGATCCAACATGATCCATTTCAAAGTCATCAGATACAATATCCAGACAAACATTCTGACCAACTTTCAAGAGTTTTGGGACTGAAAATGTGGTCTGTAGAATGTACACATGGTTTCTTTAAGATTTGACCTAGTGACCTAGATTTTGACTCAACATGATGCATTTGCAAACTCTTCCAAGATGTTATTGACCAACTTTCATCAGTAGCGGACTGAAAATGTGGCCACTACTGCATACACAAGATTTGACCTAGTGACCTAATTTTTGATCCCACATGACCAACTTTCATACTACTCAAAGATATCATCAAGACAAACATTCCGAAATCTCTCAAAGAATATTGGGCTAAAAATATGGTCTCTAGCATATACACAAGGTTTTTCTAATATTTGACCTAGTGACCTCATTTTTGACCCAATATGACCCATTTTTGAACTCGTCTGAGATATTATCAAAACAATCTCCTTTTCCAACAATGTTTTCTACCCTGCTGGACACAAATTTCAGTTTTTGAGTTCCGTTTATTTAGATGCAAGTGCTTTCAATTTGTACCAGTCTAAAATTTTGTTGTTTGGTAAATGGTTAATGGATTAAGTCTTGTTGAATTTGTCATCTGCCATGATATAACAGCTTAATAGCTGCCAAACAGGAATAAAACAGATGTAAAAAGCATTTAACTCTTTATCAACCAAAAAAATTTTAAACTGGTCCAAAGAAGAAGCATTTGCAGATGACTAAATAAATATAAAAGCTCCTGAAAACGGTGTGGGAGAAAGGCCGATTGGTCATTTTGTCAGTTCATTTGTACCCATTCAAAAATTGTTGTCTGCAACCTGGAAGCAAAAGATTTGTTGTTTGGGAAAAGTTTAATAGGTAAGCATAGTAAAATTTTATTGTATAGGAACCTATATAATATGACATTTCCTTTTTGGGTCAATGATTAATATTATCACTATGTAAACCAGTTTATCCTAAGTTAACATTCATGAAACTGTATCAAAACATAATCAAAATAAACAAAATATCTACTTGATGTGTCTAACCTATTACTCCTAGTGCAGTTCATAACCCTATAGCAAACAATCCCAAGTTTTTAATACCTTGAAAAAAAAAAAAGGCAGTTTGGAAATTATTAAGTGGTAACCATATCATTTTTAGCTTTATCCAAAATGTTTTCTACCTATCTAAAACAAACCTCATCAGCTCAGCCATACATTTACTTGTATGTAATTTATCATCTGCAAATGCCTTCAATACGGTTAACTCTGAACCAAATAACATAAGTTTAGACTAGTCCAAATTGGAAGCATTTGCAGACAACAAAGTTAATGCGACAAAAAATTGAAATTTGTTTTGGAAAAGGATAACATTGTAGGAAAAGGAGAAAATGCTGGTTACCAGCATTTTCTCCTTTTCCCACAATGTTTTCTAAAGGCTTCTTTTGCAGGGTCATCAAAAGTGGGGATTGTGTGGTAAAGGGTTAAATCTATAACTACATCATATGGTAGAGTTAAAACAAGGACTTTACATGCATTTTGCTAAACACCACTTTTGAAAATTTCGTAGCAAAAAGAGAAATTGTTCACAATGAGCTATGTCTCCTTTTGCCCCAGTTGTTTTTCACACCTGTTCAGTGTATTAAACCCTACTTCATATTTATTGTACCAAGATTGTACAAATTTACAAGGGCAAGAAACTTCATATCCTTCAAACCTACATGACAATAATGGTGACAGATGGGCAAAATGCCAATTTTGAGGAACACTGTATTTGAAAACAAAAGACCCTGGGATAGAAGCCTTTTGAAAACATTGTGGGAAAAGGAGAAAATGCTGGTAACCAGTATTTTCTTTTTTTCCCACAATGTTCTCCTACCCTGCTTAAAAGAAATTTCAATTTTTGAGTTATCTTTATTTTGTCTTCTGCAAGTGCTTTGGGACCAATCTAAAATTTTGTTGTTTGGTAAGGGTTAAAAAGCTTTTTACAGGACATCAAAGTTCTAGGTTTGTCCAAACTGAAAGTTTTTGCAGCTAACAAATCAGAATTAATAGGGACCAAATGAAGCAATTTGTTGACAGAAAACACTGTAAGACAATAGAAAATGCTATTTCAAGCAATTCTCCTTTTCTCACAATATTCAAAAGCTTTCGTACCCAAGATTATAAGCCTGCAGGACTGTTTGGTAAGGAGTTATTTGGAGTGATAATAAACTTAAGACAATTTATAGCTCAACTGTTTTCAATAACATGTCAAGGTATTGTCATAGCACTCTTATCTGTGTTATCCTTGTGCAAAAACCTTGACATTTTATATCTCTGCTATTACTTACCTGCTACTAGTCTTTCACTCTTTACCACTCAAGAAAGTTTTTGACTGGTCCAAATTGAAAGCATTTACAGACCACAGAATAAAGGTGACTGAAAAATTGAAATTTGTTCTGGGAAGAGTAGAAAACACTTTGGGAAAAGGAGAAAATGCTGGTTACCAGCATTTTCTCCTTTTCCCACAGTGTTTTCAAAAGGCTTCTTTCCCAGGGGCGTCAAAAGTAGGGATTGTGTGGTAATGGGTTAACTCTACCAAACAATGTAATCTTAGACTAAACAAAATTGGAAGCATTTGCAGATGACAAAATCAATGTTACATAAAAATTGAAATTTGTTTTGGGAAAGGAAAACATTGAGGGAAAAAGATTGATTGATTGTGTGGCGTTAAACACCATTTTCAACATTATTTCAGTTATACCATGGTGGCCAGTGGACATATCCATGTATTCCTGGAATCTCCTTTACCAGTACTTTGCACAATTTTCTTTCCAAGGTATTGGCTGCTTTCTAAACTATCCGATACAAATTGCATTGCTTGTGCCATACAAAATTTAATGTTTTCAGTAAGTGCTTTCAAACTAGACCTGCCTAAAATATTGTTGTTTGGGAAAGAGTTCAAATCTCCTCAATTCATCATTATGCTAATTAAAAGCAGATTTATCCATTACCCATATTGTTTTCAAAACGTACATGGTAGCAGGATGTAGAGAGTTGTACAATACAACTGTTATTACAATTCTTGTAATTTTCCCACATTGTTTTCAAAATGTACACGGTAGCAGGATGTAAGGAGTTGTACAATACAACTGTTATTACAATTCTTGTAATTTTCCCATCAAATCAAAAAAGATTGCCGGCTGCAATGGCCTCTACAACAGACACACACTCAATTCTTAGATTAAATCTTTTCCATCAGCCAGTCAAAGCTTGCTGCAAATGTAGCCAACAAATACTCAATACTTAAGTTAAACTTTTTCACGTGTGTAATCAAAGCTTCAGCAACTTCAGCAAACAAATACCCGATTATTAGGTAAATAATTTTCCTTTCTACAGTCAAAGCTGGCAGCAATTGCAGCAAACAAATAACCAGTCACCATTAAGTCATTTCCTTCATGTAGTCAAAGCTGGCAGCAACTGCAACTAAACTATTGGTTGGAAATTTTTCATGATAAATGTACTCTCTCGGAAAAATAAAGAAGATATTTTTAGCATATCAGACCAGGGAAAAAATCAACAGAACAGCTTATGGAATCAAATGAGTGATGTTTATTGGTACAAAATCGTTACACAATATAACATGTGGCTTAAACAGATCTGCAAGAACGAAAATAAAACTGTTGTGACATTTCTTGTAACTTTCCCACTAAATTATAAAAGAAAATCAACAAAAAAAAATATGGAATCAATTTTGAGAAACATGTATTTATCGATACAAAAATATATAACTGGCTACATGAAGTAGATCTGCATGAATGAATTAGAACTGTCACAAAGCGGACAAATATCTTCCAGCAGCACATTGTCACTGACGCAGCACAATCACAGAATGGAAATGATTTCAAAAACAAATATCACTATTGACTTTGACCCAAAACAATAAGGCACCTCCTAGGGTAATCAGCAATAGTTGAATAAAGTTTCAGGGTCCTAACTCTAACAGCTATTGTGTGGGTGCATGGAAACAATTTCCATCAAAGTTCACCTGTGCCCTTGACCTTAACTCCATATAACTCAAAAACAATAAAGCACTGTTACAATGCATTTTGTAATAAACCTGCAAAATGTAATAAGTATTACAAAATGCGTTGTGATTACATGAAATGTAATAAAAAAAGTTATGCAACTCGTTTTGTAATAAACTTGCAAAATGTAATAAGTATTACAAAATGCGTTGTGAAAACACTTATAAGAGGTGTGTTCCAATTACCTAATTTTACATTCGATCTTACCAAAATCGGAACATAGGAAATAGGAGAAGAATTCAGGCATCAACAGGGAAATGGGAAAACACTTTCAACTGAGTAGCATTGAATTTGGTTTCTGCTAATTCTGTCATCTCAAATATACATCTACATGTAGTTTAACTCTTTACCACACAATCCTGACTTTTAATGACCCTGAAAAAGAAAGCCTTTGAAAACATTGTTGGAAAAGGAGAAAATGCTGGTAACCAGCATTTTCTCCTTTTCCGATAATGTTTTCTACCCTTTCAAATTCAAATTTCAATCTTTGATTCACATTTAATTTGTTGTCTACAAGTGCTTTCAGTTTGGACTAGCCCAAAATTTTGTTGTTTGGTAAAGAGATAAACAACAAAAAACAATCAACAACAGCAACTTTTGGAACATTTCCTTAAAAGGACAGTCAACAACAAAATATTTGCTATGTACGGTATTTTGGAGAATGATGTCTATCAATACAAAAATAAAATGGTAACATGTAAAAGATCTACATGAGCAAAAATAAATTATTGTCACCGTTTCTGTTAAATTTCCTAAATAATAGGCAAATAAGACCTTTGCATAGTGGCACATACATGCCTGAAGGGGCTTGTCAGTGAAATGGCTTAAAATCTAAAGCGCATGCAGATATCCCAATTTCAAAAGTCACATGCACAACTATGAAGGTCTGCAATAGTGATTCATTGTGGTATGTTTGAACTCATTCCAATGAAAACTGCAGGAAGAATTGCAGGCACAAGAAATTGCCAATGGGAAGACAGAATGACAAACTGACAAATGGGGGCCATAACATGACTCTTCCGCTGTATTTCTTGTAAAAGAAGTTTCATTTTGGCCCCATATTAACAGTATGTCAAAGGTATGTTGCCCAAGCAATATATATACCTGACAGAGATTCTTTTTTTAATTTGTGGCCTCTTTGAAAACAAGTTTGACCTTGACCCCAGACTAACAGGATGTAAAAATTCCCTTGAGGTAAAAATATTGTTCAAGCAATCCACATATGACTGAGATTCTTTTTCATCCGTGGCCTCTTTTAAAACAAGTTTGACCTTGACCCCAAACTAAAGGATGTAAAAATTCCTTTGAGGTAAAAATGTTGCCCAAGCAATGTATTACATCTAACTGAGATTCTTTTTCATCTGTGGCCTCTTGCAAAGAAAGTTTGACCTTTACCCTATGCTAGTGGGATATAAAAGTGACCTTGAAGTCACAGATATCCTGCCCAACCAATTTATATCTGAAAGGTTTCTTTTCATCTGTAGCCTCTTTTATATAAAGTTTGGTCTTGACCCCATACTAATAGGATGTAAAAATGAACTTGAGGTCAAACACAAACTGCCCAACCACTTTACATTTCTGGCCTTTTGTAAAGTTTGACCCTGATGCCAAACTAACATGATGTAAAAATGACCTTGAGGTCACAGATATGCTGCCCAACCAATGTACATTTGACAGAGGTTTCTTTCATTAGTGGCTTCCTGTATAAGATGGTTGACCTGACCCTCAACTGACAGAGCAAGTCCACTGCGCTTTGACCCTCTGTTCAGAATGCCTCTTAGTCTATCTTCTATGTTCTGCACATGTACTCTGGCCTGAAAGTTTACATCAAAATGAGACATGAAAATTGTATATGGTCAGACCTGTATAAACTCTTTACCACACAATTATGATGTTTTAACATCCTTAAAAAGAAAGCCTTTTGAAAGTACTGTTGCTAAATGGAGAAAATGCAGGTAAACACCATTTTCTCCTTTTCCCATCAGCGCTTTTTTAACCTTTCCAAAATGAATTTCAAGTTTTGTGTCTTACTCCATTCTCTGCAAATGCTTTGGACTAGTCTGAAATTGTGTTGTACGGAATAGATTTATGCAAAATTTCAAATATGCTAACTTAGGTACTTGCATTTAACTAGAAAGATACTATTGCTATCAATGTCTACAGTGTTTGTTGTCTTGCAGAAACTTAGTGAAATAGGCTTATGAATTTTTTTCCTCTGATAGAGTTTACCTTCAACCAGACTAAGAAATTTTAAAATTATCCAATTTGAAAGCATTAGCAGACTGCAGATTAAATCAACTCACAAAGTTGATACTGTCTTTGAACAGAATAAACACACATGTTTTCCACTTTTCCCTACATGTATTATAACGTTTTCAAGCCAAATACCATCCTTTGAGTCACATTTAGTTTTTTCACCAGCAATTGCTATCAAGAGGGATGAAACTAAATTTTTATCCTCGTGCATATTCTACTTTTAAAATACAATACCTGCGGTTATTACATTCTGTTAATAATAATAGTAACATTTTCTACTGAAAATATCTGTCACACAAGGGTAGATATGGGGGAAGGTGTGGAACCGGCTGATATCTGTTATCCTATCCATTGTCAAGATTTTTGTTTTTAATCTATAACAACAGAACACATGCTTGTGAACTAACATTCTCAAATCATCCAGTTAGAAAAAAAAATGGCTGAATCAGTCCATCAATCGCTAGCAGACAAATCTTCCCAACGACAGACAATGACTAAAATCACAAAACCAACAAAGACACTATAAATAGAGGAAAGCTTGTTGGGCAAGGCGTGGTGTCTGTAGTTCCATTTTCATCCATTGAAACCAGGGAACCAAGCTGGATAAAGATTCTCAATCCAAAGCACCAAACACTATTCTATTTATCTAGTTTCTCATTTATAATCTGTGTCATACACATATCGCCACATTTAAGTAAGAATAAAGATGAGAATGTTTATTTTAAAAGTCCTTATAATGCATATTCAGCTGCAATAGTCATGATAAATGATGCATAATTATGTCATGAATGTGACATTTATCCCCAGAGAATAAGTTTTGTCGAACAAAGTTGACAATTCTCTAAGGAGTTTAACCCTTTCCCAAACGACAAATTTTAGACTTTTCCAAACTGCAAGAGTTTGCAGACGACAATTTTAACTTTTATAACAGTGGCAGAAAATTATCCGAACTGGTAGAAAGCACTGTGGGAAAAGGAGAAATTGCTCGTTACGAGCAATTTCTCCTTTTCCCTCAGTGTTTTCAAAAGACTTGTACTGTAGACACGTAAAAACAAGGGCTTGTTTGGGAAAGGGTTAAACACGTTAGAAAACCAAAATACCAAGCAAATGATTGATGAATGTATTGAACAGATTATTGCATGGCTGATGAGGGCTAGAGAATGATATTGGCCTGCCACCTCGAAATCTGCCCTCTGGCCAAAGGCCTCGTGGCAGGCATATCAAGGCAGCAGGCAGATATCATTCTCCACCACTCATCAGCTGTATAATAACCTCTATATATTCTACTGTACAAAACAAAATACAATTACCTGTTCATTTGTAATTTCTCCAGTCTCTGTCGGATTCTGTCTTTGCCCTTTTCTGGGTTTACTCCATTCCACAAGTGGGTCATAAACAAATGGCTTCAGCACACTGTAACAACATCAATCGAAATCAAATTTTGTGGGTGCAAATGCTCAGATGCAGTTGATTTTTATGAAAATTCAGAGTTGAACAAGGAACATAATTGTGTTAAAAATATTTTGATGATAACTTTACCAGTTGTATGGGTTCCCTTCTTGGCATTATATGATTTAAGTTTGAAGTAAATACCTTAAGTCATAGAAGAGGTGTCATGTGGCCTGCATCACAGGAAAGGTATTGGACATTTGCAGTCTGCGCAGGCTAATCCGAAATGACACTTTTCGCTTTAATGTAATTTTCTGCTTTGCGCAACAAAGTGTAAAGTAGTTGTAAAGTGTCGCCTTTAATAATTAGCCTGGGTGGACTCTGCAAGCTGACCTGAGACGACATTTTATGCAAATGCCTAAATATTCCTTTTTGCGTGTTGCAAGCCATATAATGTCAAAGCTTTTGTATAATGACAACAAAGACAGGGCTGTGACAATAAATTGTAGGGGCAAAAATATTTCAGGAAAACCTGACCTCTCTTTTATAGGTTTCTGTTTTAATAGTTAACCCTGTAACACACATAGAACAAATTTTTGCACCAAGGTACACACAACATGGCTATAACAATACCAGTTTTTCTTCAACAACAGCAAAGCTAAATTACTGAAAAAAATTTACTTCTTGTGATCACCATTCGTTTAAGAGAATTCAATAACAGAGGATAGTTTCATGAAAAATCCAAGTTTCTTATTTCGCTCATATCGGCTGTCGGACACATTTGCCAACTGGAGTTTGGTTTGTTATTCGAGACGCATTTCAATAACATTAACAGACTTTACTAATAATCTCACATTCTGAGCTGACCCAATGTTCCAGACTATACTGAGAAAGATAAACGCTTGACAGACTTCTATCCATTATTTTGCTGAGTTGAGTCTGGAATGTGTTGTGAACTCAGGATTTTAGTAGAACATTACTAAAGTATGTTAATGTTAGTGGTTTAATCTTACCTCATCAATGGGTCAATCTCCTTTCTCATCACTCTCAAAGTCACATCACAGGCTCTTCTAAATAAACCTTCAAGCTTTAGTGGTCCCTAAAATGGAACATAAGAACTGGAAAATTTTGCCAAGTGTAAATTTTTGCGATTTCACAAATTTGGAAAATTTGCAATCTTTTCTTTTCGCATAATTTACCAACAAATAACAAGTCCCTTGAGTTCAAAAACATTTCGGCACGCAAGTTAGCCATAATCTGTAATATGCAAAATTTTTGTCACACATAATTATATATCCACCTATACAGTATCCCATTTAAATCTTTCCACACAATGCCGACTTCAAATGACCCTTGGAAAAAAAACCTTTGAAAACATTGTGGGAAAAGTCCAAGGTGAAAGCATTTACAGAAGACAACAATAGGGTGAAAAAGACTATGGGAAAAATGGTGGTTCATTCTCCTTTTCCCAAAATATTCTCTAAAGCTGTCATAAGCAGGAATTTTTACAACATAGGATTGTTTGGTAGAGGGCTTTAAGTAAATAGTGTAAAAACATGAAAGACAGACCAAACTTACCATGGCATGTATCATGTTATGTGTCAGTCTGAAAGGTACTTTTTCTGGCCACTCAAATGTCTCTCCCTGTAAGTGAAAATAACAAGAATGAGGTCATAAGATAAAGGCTGTCCCTCCTCCTTTTAACCTTTACCACACAAGAAAAATGTAGACTTGTCCAAATTTAACCCATTAACACTCAATCCCTACTTTTGACGACCCTGAGAAAGAAGCCTTTAGAAAACATTGTGGGAAAAGGAGATAATGCTGGCAACCAGTATTTTCTCCTTTCCCAACAATATTTTCTACCCTTCACAAAACAAATTTCAAATTTTCTGTCACATTTATTTTGTTGTCTGTAAATGTTTTGAATTTGGACAAGCCTAAAATATTGTTGTTTGGTAATGAGTTAAAGCAGTTACAGATAGCAATTTAAAAGCAACTCTCACTAGAGATGTCACTGGATGTGATTTAATACCCCCGCCAGCGCTTTGACAGAAACAGGCAATAATATTGCTACTATTTTGTACACGGATGGACACACTGATTCCAGTATACTCCTGAAAACATTCGTTTTGTGGGGGTATAATATGGAAATTTGTTTCTGATAGGGTAGAAAAGATTGAGGCAAAAGGAAAAAATTGCTGGTCAACAGCATTTTCTCCTTTCCCTAACAATGTTTTCAAAAGGCCTCTACCTTAGGAACGTTAATAGTCAGGATTGTGTAGTATATTATTAAATAGGGGAAAGTTTGGTGCTAGACATAATGTTAATAACCGGAAAATGCAAATTAAAAGGTTTACAATTAATGTAAATTAAAAGGTTTACAATTAAATACAATCTTCTGTATTACATACCCTGTTGAAAAGGCAGTTAAAGTCAACATGGACACAGTCTCCTGATGTTGAATCAAACAGAATATTCTCTCCATGTCTGTCACCCAGTCCCAGTATATAACCCACCATGGACATAACTGCTGCAGTTTTACAGTACGCAAGTCTAGCATTGTACCTAAATTGAAAATAAAGATAAACAGGAGTACACTGCATGTTGGTGACAATGTTCTGCAGTTGTAACAATTAAAAGTTGAAAAGGGGCATAACTGTGTAGAAATAAATTGATGGTTACCTGCCCTTCCTGTACGGGTACCTCTTTTGATAGTTGGCCAACTAGTCCAACTTTGAAGAAAATATCTTGACTGATATCGGACAATGTCAGTTTTGCAAGACAATGCAGAGCAATACCTCAGTTTTCTTTGAAAACAGCCATGCTAACTGGAGTACCATGTGTCGGTACCAATAATATGCTGCACTTGATTTTTCAGAAGGACATCTAAGCTGATAGAGGGGCATAAAAGTGTCTAGAATAATTCAGGGTTACCTGCCCTTGTTGTGTTGGTTCCTGTTTATGTAAGTAACAATGAGCAGTAATTCTCTTTAGTAATGACAGAGGTGTGAAAAATTGTCAAACTGAGTGAATTGGAAAGTTTTGTTCCAGTTTTACAAAATAATTTCTGCTAGCAACTAGAACAGTGACACATTGAAATGTTACACATTATCATACTCATAATAATATGATAGATGGCATATATCAAATTCATCATCAGTCAATCATCAGATTGACCAGAATTCATGCCTCCAAAATTATGTGAAAAATTGCTTTGTATAATGCAACCTATTAGGCTGTTACCATACGGCAAAGTTTTAGACCAAACAAAATTGAAAAGCATTTGCAGATGACAATTTCAAAGTGGCTCCAATGGTGCATTTTTGCTTTGATAGGGAAGAAAACTTTGTGGGAAAAGAAGAAAATGCTGGTTACCTTTCCCACAATGTTTTCAAAATGCCTTTTCCTCAGGGTCATTATAAGTTGTCATTGTGTGGTAAAGGGTTACATCCCCTTGTGCCACAGCATGGCTCAAATTAAAATTTGGCATACACCTCAAAATTTAAAAACAAAAAGATATGGGTTTCATTTATACCATGAAGTTGGGTCAGGGAAAGTTCTGAGAAACCATTCACCAAACACTGGGGGATGTCTGGGCAAATATTCCTGCTTGTATTTCTGTAACTTTACTCTGAAAAATAAAGAAACATAGCAGCTTAACTCTTTACCAAACGACAAAATTTCAGACTGCTCCAAATTGAAAGCACTTGCAGACGACAAAATAAATGTAACTCAAAAACTGAAATTTGTTTCCAGCTGGGTGGAAAACATTGTGGAAAAAGGAAAAAATGCTGGTTACCAGCATTTTCTCCTTTTCCAACAATGTTTTGAAAAGGCTTCTATCTTAGGGTCCTAAAAACCAGGGATTGTTTGGTAAAGGGTTAATACACGAAATAATGGATGGGATCAATTACTAATTTAAGTAATCAAATAATCAGATGCTTCAACTTTTTCATTTTTTAATGGTAAGTAAAACACTCCGGGGGGCTTGTACAAGCCATTGCTCTTTTTCTCACAATATTTTCCAGAGCTGTAGACAACTATTGGGCCTAATGTTATATAGGAAGAGCAAAGTTGCTACTGCAATAATATAGAGCTTGAAAACAAGGGGAGGGGGATTGGTGTGTCATTGATTGTAAAGCCAGCTTCGCCGTTTTCCCCGCCATTTTCCTATTTCATATTGATTGTTATTGCGGCAGGAATCATTTCTCTCTCAATGTTGATCATTGTTTTCACTATGGTTCTGAGGGAAAGTAGACAGTGTCCTGGGAAGAATATTGTACAAAGTAGAAGTAAGAAACTGCAAGAGAGCGTGAATAGGTTTTATCAAATAATGCTGAAACAGTGTTACACATCAAACAAACATACTCAATATTCTAACATACACAAAGAAAGCATGGATATGTGCAGTGAAATAATGCCGAAATAGCATTGCACTACATACAAATATACTCAATATCAATACATACTCTATAGAAGACTGTAAGCTAGGTATAAGGGCCTTCAGTTCTTTGCCTGATGTGTAGATACCTTTCTCCTTGTACAACTGAACTAGAATGTGTCTCAGTCCATGAGTATGATTAACCCACTCTAACAAGCCACATTCTTCATTTAACGGGATCACAGTCTGTAAGAAAATTAATGCTGGAAACTAGTACTTAAAATCTATACCACATGACAAAAATTTGCCACTGACAAATTCAGGTGTTTCTCAAACGTGAAATTTGCCTTTAATGAGTTAAAAACCCTATGGGAAAAAATGAAGAAAGAAAATTGTCACCTGCATTTTCTCCTCTTCCCACGTTTTCAGATGCCTTCTTTTCCTCTGGGTTGTTTAAACCTAGGAATCTGTGATTAAAAACTTACTAAATCCTTACCAAACAATCCTGAGTTTTAACAACTTTGAGGGAAAAGGCCTTTGAAGGCATTATAGGAAAAAGGAGAAAATGCTGGTAACCATTACTTTCTTGTTTCACCAGGATGTTTTCTATCCTTCCAAAGGCATATGTCAGATTTAGAGTAACCCTTACCTTCTTGTCTGCAATGCTTTTAATTTGGACCAGTTTGAAAACTTATTGTTTGGTCAAGGGATTAAGTAGAATAAGTAGAATACATACATAAGTCCTGATATGCAAGTCACGTTTTCTGGACTCTGGATCTTTACGTAAGAATTTGTTCACAATGCCATTAAACTCCATCAGCCTGCAATCTTTTCTCAGATCATCCTGAAAGATAAAAAGTTCATCTTTTTAACCCTCTGTAGTACAACAAAAAACCGATAGCATTTGCAAATGACAAATTACATATGAGTTAAGAACTGGTATCTTTCTTCAAAAAGGGTTGTAAACATGGTAAGATTACAAGAAAAGCTGGTTTATACCAACATTTTCTCCTTTTTATAACATTTTTACAGGATTGTTAACTCATGGAAATGTGTGGTAAAGGGTTGAAGACTCTTACATGGTTTGTTTGTATGTTAATTTAATGCCATTTTAGCAGTTTAGGTCATATCAAGGTGGTTAGTGCACATATGCATGTGTTTCCTTACTTAGGCACTCTCGTACTGACACAAGATTCTTCCTAAGTCACTGACTACTTATCTCAAGTATATCAGAGGTAAGGGATAAACAAGAGCCGTCAGAGACGGGTTATGCTCCCCGAACAAGTGCTTGTCATAAAATATAAGAAATTGATATAAATTCACTTCTTTTATCCTAGAACCTGTTCATGCCCCCCAAAATTTGAAGTGAAAAGGCAATTACTATCTTAGAGATAGCCAACATAAACTTGTAGAGGACAAAAAGCCCAATAAGCCCCCTTTAAGCCTCCTTTTCCCATAAGACAGTATTGGATCATCGCAATAAATACAATGGGTGTGTGGTTTGTGGCATTTTTTAATAATAATTCAAAATTCGAAATTTCATAAAATTTTGAGCAGTCATGTATTAAATATTACATAAAACAATTTTTTGCATGAAGCCCCCTTTTTCTGAGACGCAGCCTGAAATTGAGAAAAAGGAAGAGAGGTACCTGGGCAACGTTCCAACAAGTTCAGATTTGAAATTTCACAAAGGTTTGAGCACTGATAAAGGAGAACCTAGTGAAATACAATTTTTTCCCTGAAGTCCCCTTTTTCCGTGATGCAGCCTTAATTTGAGAAACCAGGAAAGACGTATTTGCGCATTAATAATTCATAGATTGCAAAAACAAAGGGCACATGTTGAAACTTGTAAAACAAGATATAACCATGAAATGTTGACAAAAACTGAACAAGATATTAGTAAAAATTGCAATTTTGCATTAGGGCCCCTTTTTCATTTTACAAGAAACCCCCTCAAATTGAAAAACATATAGATAAAGAAACAAGAGCACATGGTGAAACTCTTAAAAAACAATATAACCATGAAGTTTAATGAAATTTTGACCAAAACAGAATGAAATATGAGTAAAAATTGGAATCTTGCAAGAAGCCCCCTTTTTCCATGACAGAACGTCAACTTAAAAAATGCCCAGATTAAAAATACAAGGGCATATGCTAAGACTTTCCATAAACAATATAACCATGAAGTTTCATGATATTCTGACAAAAACTGAATGAGATATTGGTAAAAATTGCAATTTTGCATTAAGCCCCTTTTTTCCATGACACGGGGTCAAATTGAAAATCCGGGAAAAGTATATCGGCGCATTACCCCAAGGAGTTCATATATGAAGTTTCATCCAATTTGGTCCAAGGGTTGTGGAGAAATCGCTTCGGACGGACGGAAGGACAGATGGACGGAAGGATGGACGGACGGACGGACAGACAGACAGACAGACGAAGCGGCGACTATATGCTCGCCCTTCGGGAAGCATAAAAATGCTAACAAGAGCGGCAAATTGTCGCAAGATACGCCCGTCTTACCCCAAGTTGTAAAGCTGGGGCATGCACCTGACAAAATTCAAGTATGAAAAAAGACAAAGGGCAATAACTCAAAAATTAAGCAAGCAAAAGTTATGATTCCTATGCACTGCACTCCCCCTTGATGAGATCTATCCACCCATGAAATTTCATAACCCTAGCTAGCATACTTTTGGAGATATTCACCGGACAAAATTCAAGTATAAAAAACGACAAAGGGCAATAACTCAAAAATAAAGCAAACAAGAGTTATGATTCCTGTGCACTGCACTCCCCCTTGATGGGATCTATCCACCCATGAAATTTCATAACCCTAGCTAGTATAGTTTTGGAGATATTCACCGGACAAAATTCAAGTATGAAAAACGACAAAGGGCAATAACTCAAAAATTAAGCGAGCAAGAGTTATGGTTTCTGTGCACTGCACTCCCCCTTGATGAGATCTATCCACTCATGAAATTTTAATAACCCTAGCTAGCATAGTTTTGGAGATATTCACTGGACAAAATTCAAGTATGAAAAACGACAAAGGGCAATAACTCAAAACTTAAGCAAGCAAGAGTTATGGTTCCTGTGCACTGCACTCCCCCTTGATGAGATCTATCCACCCATGAAATTTCATAACTCTAGCTAGTATAGTTTTGGAGATATGCTCCGGACAAAATTCAAGTATGAAAAACGACAAAGGGCAATAACTCAAAAATTAAGCAAGCAAGAGTTATGGTTCCTGTGCACTGCACTCCCCCTTGATGAGATCTATCCACCCATGAAATTTCATAACCCTAGCTAGAATAGTTTTGGAGATATGCTCCAGACAAAGAACTGGACGCCGCCCACCCGCCCGCCCACCACGGGTGATCCCATAATACGTCCCGTCTTCGACAGGTGTATAAAAAGGAATTCTGCCTCTACCTGGTATCAAACTAACAACCACCAGATCACATGTCAGACATGTTAACTACTGAGCAAATAGGCAAGGCAGACTGTTACCTTTATGTGCGTTTACACGAGAATAAAGCAAACACTGAAGTCATACCTTGGGTTTACACATCATTACGTACTGATTACCATCACTTCCCTTCATGAAAATTTTCTTTGGTCTCTGCAGGGATTGCAAAATCTCAATCTGAAATCAAATAGTACTGGTGATAACGAAAGGCTTCTTAAATTAAAGCAGCCTATTTAAATTTTTTTGTCAGCATGAATGAAATTTCTTGGAAACACTTGTAGATGCATTTATATTTTCCTTTGCTAGCAAAAAGATCTGGAGCTTACATTCAGTTAAAAATGCTATGTTGGCTTTTAAATCTTTACCAAGCAACATTTTAGACTTGCCCAAATTGAAAGCTTCTGCAGATGACAAGATACATGATACTCAAAAATTGAACTTTGCCTTTGGAAGGAAAGAAAACATTGTGGGAAAAACAGAAAATGCTGGTTAGCAGCATTTTCTTTTTTTCCCACGATGTTTTCAAAAGCATTCCTTCCAGTCTTTAAAACTCAGAATTGTGTGATGAAGGGTCAAGTAACGTAATGGTCAATTTTTTCAAACAGTAACTTTGTCTATTTCAGTGACATCAGATACAACATCACCATAACTGGCAAACTGTCATAAGATACTGAATCATATGAGCAATGCACCATTTTATGGGGGTTTAACTCATTACCTGACGACAAAATTTTAGACTTGTCCGAATTGAAAGCATTTGCAGACAACAAAATAAAAGTGATTGAAAGTTTTAAATTTGTTTTGTGAAGGGTAGAAAACATTGTGGGAAAAGGAGAAAATGCTGGTTACCAGCATTTTCTCCTTTTCCCACAATGTTTTCTAAAGGCTTCTTTCTCAGGGGCATCAAAAGTAGGGATAGTGTGGTAATGGGTTAATGCATCTGCCAAAACCTTTTGAGCCATGTCAGCCTCTGCAGTCAGTGCAGGCTGACATGGGTCAAAACTTTTTGCCACTGGTCAACTTTCTACATGTGGAAAGACTAGTATACCACTGGATTTAGTTGGTCGTTTGACAAAATGAATTTTACAGATAATTATGTATGACTTGCTTGGTATAATTCATAATGGAGACGCCTAAAACCCCCTCTTGCCAAAGCGTATCTTGTATAAAAGTATCCTGAAGGTTTCCATTATAACTTACATCATCCTCAAAATCTCGTATATAGACAGTGTTGCCAGGGAATGGATTGTGTTCTTTTTCATTATCTACGATGTTGGACAGAGTGACGGACATCGAGGACTGAAGGGGCAGCAGGATTTGGCTGAATGAGCTGAAAAAATAGAGGTCATGTTTACCAACCATTTGATTCGCAGTCTCAATACACCTTATTCTCAAGAAATTTCTAAATGTCTAGGTGACATAATTTCTAGCCGATTAACTCTATACCAAACGAAAAAAATTGTGGTCCAGTCCAAATTGAAAGCATTTGCAGACGACAACGTAAGTATGGCTCAAAAATAGAAATTTTCTTTTGAAGGGTTGAAAACATTGTGGGAAAAGCAGAAACTGGTGGCTAACATCAATTCCTCCTTTTCCTACAGTGTTTTCAAAAGGCTTTTTTCTCAGAGTCATTCAAAGTCAGCATTGTGTGGCAAAGAGTTAAATCATAATTATGGTTTCACCAAATCAGACATTGTTTTACTTTCAAATTGTATGAGATGTTAAATCAGACAATATATAAAACTAATGAAAGAATTACAATGAAATTTTGCAATTCATTTTCTTCTGCTTAACCCGTTACCAAACGACAAAATATTAAACTGGTCCAAATTGAAAGCATTTGCAGATGACAAATTAACATAACTCAACTAGAAGGCCCTGAAGGGCCTGAATATGCTCTACTGGCAGACAGTTTGCTTTTAAATAAAGCATACATAGGGATTCATTAAGCTAAAAGACAAAAAAGTTGACATTTTCAACTCAAAATGGCTACTTTTCCATTACTGTTTGTTGAATTTTTTCAAACTCAAAAGAGTTAAAAAGCTATTGATGGGATAAACAAGCTGAAAAATTCATAAAAATCTGATCACAAATAAATACTTTATCATGTAAACAGGCAATGAAATTGTTCAATTTGAAATGGCTACTTTTGCCATACTGTTTGTCGGATTTTTTTCAAAATCAATAGGCTTAAAGCTATTGATGAGATAAACAAACTATGTAAGTTTTCAGAAATCTGACCAAAAATGAAGACTTTATCTTGTAAACAAGAAATAAAAATTTTCAACTTGAAATGGCTACTTTTCCCATTCTGTTTGTTGGATTTTTTTCAAAATCAAAATAGGGTTAAAGCTATTGATAAGATAAACAAACTCTGCAAGTTTCATGGAAACCTGACCAAAAATACAGACTTAATTGCGTAAACAAGAAACGAAAATTTTAAACTAGAAATGGCTACTTTTCCAATACTGTTTGTCGGATTTTTTTCAAAATCAATAGGGTTAAAGCTATTGATGAGATAAACAAATTGTGCAAGTTTCACTAAGATCTAACCAAAAATGAAGACTTAATCGCGTAAACAAGAAATGAAAATTTTCAACTTGAAATGGCTACTTTTCCCATACTGTTTGTTAGATTTTTTTCAAAATCAATAGGGTTGAAGCTATTGATAAGATAAACAAACTCTGCAAGTTTCATGGAAATCTGACCAAAAATACAGACTTAATCGCGTAAACAAGAATTGGAAATTTTAAACTTGAAATGGCTACTTTTCCCATACTGTTTGTCGGATTTTTTTCAAAATCAATAGGGTTAAAGCTATTGATGAGATAAACAAACTGTGTAAGTTTCACGAAAATCTGACCAGAAATGAAGACTTTATCGCGTAAACAAGAAAAAGACTAACGGACGGACGGACGGACGACGGAAACCACACCATGACATAAGCTCTGCTGGCTGAAAGCCAGTAGAGCTAAAAACTGAAATTCGTTTCCAATAGGGTAGAAAACATTGTGGGAAAAGGAGAAAATGCTGGTTACCAGCATTTTCTCCTATTCCCACAATGTTCTCAAAAGGCTTCTATCTCAGAGTCATTAAAAGTGGGGATTGTGTGGTAAAGAGTTAATTTTTTGGTGTCATCCATACAATAACTGAACATAAGAATTGCAACCTGGGTCTCGATTCATCAACCATCCAATCAGGAGTTGTGTTGCTTTCATATTACCTCATGATTCTGTCACATAATGTGTCACTTGTTAGACAAAATGGATTATAAATGGATCCATAATTTTGTGATAACGTGCTTAGAATAATGTGTCACAGAGATATATTAACCCTTTCCCAAACAATCCCTGGTTTTTAAGAGTCTGAAATTGTAGCCTTTTGAAAACTTTGTGGGAAAAGGAGAAAATGCTGGTAACCAGCATTTTCTCCTTTTCCCACAATGTTTTCTACGCTATCATAGACAGAAATAATCTTTTCAGCAAGAGTTGAATAGTCGTCTGCAAATGCTTTCAAATTGGTCTAGTCCAAAAGTTTGTTGTTTGGGAAAGGGTTAAACCCCCCTTTCCAAGAGCATAGCTCAAACAGAACTTGAGACATTAGGACGCCAAAAATACCTGTCTTCCAAAAGCCGCTTTAATGGCCTGAAGTGTTTGTTCATTGTGAGCTTGGCCTGGCCTGGAAAGTCTTTCTCACATAAATCAAGCAGTCTCTCTGTCAATTTTGTGTAGTCCTGAAATAGTGGTGAAGAGAATTCTCAACTATGTCGCAGGGTTGTTAATCATTTATTATTAGAGTGCTTCTTTCCAAAATATATGAAATTACTCATCTTACACCCTTTACCAAACAATCCTGGTTAACTCTACCACACGATCCTGACTTTTAACGACCCTGAAAAAGAAAGCTTTCGAAAACATTGTAGGAAAAGGAGAAAATGCTGATAACCAGAATTTTTTCCTTTTCCCATAATGTTTTTGGCCTTCCCAAATCCAATTCAAATTTTTGAGTCACATTGATATGCAAATATTTTCAAATTTGGACAGGTCCAAAATTTTGTTGTTTGATAAAGAGTTCAACAACTCTATGAAAGAACCCTTTTGACACTTTTTGGAAAAGAAAACAAAAAGTGGTAAATAGTATTTTCCCGTTTTCCAACAATGTTTTCTATACTATCAGAGAACTTATGCTTATTTGTATTAATTTTCAATTTGTTTTGTGGGAAATGGTTAATTACACTGTATATGTTTTTCAATTTGATCTCAGGCTACACTGCAAGAAAAACAAAAAAGCCCAGGATATTTTAAAGGTAAACTGCAGCAAAGGTTGGTCAGTTTGTAGGCTTTGTAAAATTAAGTTACCTTTGATAAAATTGCAACGATAATCAGTAATTCATTTAACTCTTTACTACATTTTCTCTCCATGTAACATGGTTTATTTTCTTTAATTTTCTTCATTACACCTAAATTCATAGCAATTATTCGTATTTCATATTTCATGGAGATGGGGCAATCTACTTACAAGTTAATCCTTTGCCACAAAATCCAGATTTTCAAATGACTCCATGTAGGCTTTGGAAAACATTGTGGGAAAAGCAGAAAATACTAGTGACCAGCATTTTCTGCTTTTCACACAATTATTTCCTTTTTAAAAACAAGAGGGCCAAGATGGCCCTGGATCGCTCACCTGAATTTCTGAGAGAACCATAGCCATTTTTTTCAAAATCTAATCAGCCATTTTAGACAAGAAGAATTTTCAAGAATTTCTTCATGTTTATATAGTTTAAATAGCCCATAGCCATCAGAGCCATGTTTCTTGATGGATCAAAATTTCTCGAGCAATTTTTGTTCAGAGAAAAAAGAATTTTAAAGAACAAATAGTGCAAGTAGCCCCCATTCACCAGATCCATGTTTCTAGACAAGTCCCTATTTTGCGAAAAATTTTTGAAAAGGGTTACCAAAGGAACATTTCTGTGAGATTATTTCAAAATCTGATCAGCCGTTTCAGAGAAGAAGAATTTTAAAGAATTTCTTCATGGCCATATAGCACAAGAAGCCCCAATTTAGCAGAGCCATGTTTCTTGATAGATCAAAATTTTTCAAACACTTTTTGAAAAAGGTCATCCAAGGAACACTTCTGTGAAATTATTTTGAAATCTGACCAACAGTTTCAGAGTAGAAGAATTTTTAAGAATTTCTTCATTTCCATATAGTGCAAGAAGCCCCCATTCACCAGAGCCGTGTATCTTGACGGATCAAAATTTCGCGAACAATTTTTGGAAAGGGTGAACATCTCTATGAAATTATTTCAAAATCTGACCAGCAGTTTCAGAGAAGAAGAATTTTTAAGAATTCCTTCATTTCTGTATAGTGCAAGTAGCTCCCATTCACCACAGCCACATTTTTTTACTGATCAAAATTTCACAAACAATTTTTGAAAAGGGTCACCCAAGCGAACATATCTGTGAAATTATTTCAAAATCCGCCCAGCGGTTTCAGAGGAGAAGAATTTTTAAGAACTTCTTCATTTCTGTATAGTGCAAGTAACCCACATTCACCAGAGCTGTGTATCTTGACGGATCAATATTTCGCGAACAATTTTTGAAAAGGGTTACCCAAAGAACATCTTTGTGAAATTATTTCAAAATCTGATCAGCGGTTTCAGAGCAGAAGAATTTTTAAGAATTCCTTCATTTCTCTATAATGCAAGTAGCCCCCATTCACCAGAGCCACATTTTTGATGGATTAAAAATTTCAAGAACACTTTTTGAAAAGGGTCACCCAAGGATTATATATGTGAAATTATTTCAAAATCCGCCCAGCGGTTTCAGAGGAGAAGATTTTGACAGAATTTGCTAAAAAATTCCATTTGGTTGCAATGGCAACCAGAGTTTTTGATGGAATAATTTTCTGTGAACAATTTTTTAAAGAGGACCTCCCAAGGAACATTCCAGCCAAGTTTGGTCCAAATTGGCCCAGCGGTTTAGGAGGAGTTGATGTTTAAAAAATTGTTGACGACGCACTGGCGGACGACGGACACCAGGTGATCCTAAAAGCTCCCCTTGAACACGTTGTGCTCAGGTGAGCTAAAAAATCAATTTCTGAGTCACATACATGTTATTGTCTGCAAGTACTCTCAATGTGGAAAAGTCTAAAATATTGTCACTGGTATTGTGTACCTGCAATTATTATTTTACCTTAAATGCTATGAAAGTAAATACACTCAAAAAAAAAAACTATATTCATGTACCACACCTGAATGGTTTTCTGAAGTTCTGAGTTCATTTCTCTGAAAAGAGAATAAAAGAAAATAACTGTACATGCTCTGGCATGACTTTACCAAATGACAAAAAATTAGACTGGTCCAAATTGAAAGAATTTGCAGATGACAAATTAAATGAAACTGAAAGAATGATTTTTGTTGTGGATGGGGAAGAAAACATTGTGGGGAAAGGAGAAAATGCTGGTTATCAGCATTTTCTCCTTTTTCCACAATGTTTTCAGAAGTTTTCTTACACAGGGTTGTTAAAAGTTGTGATTGTGTGGTAAAGAGATAAGTGGGTTAAATTGACCTCAGTGATGCATTAAAATTACCAAAAAAAAAAATCATCACGTAACAAGATATCTGTATGTAATGACACAGTTCATTAACTGATATCGAAACACATGTTCGACTTCCTCTTTTTCCCAGTTGACTTCGATGCTTATTACATTCCCGATAATACGCAAGTAAAATGTTGAAGCCTAAAGTTGAGCTACATACGATGATTTTTGAGACACTTTAATTTCTTTTCAGCAAATGGCTCAAGTGGCGAACATCAGCGTGGGCCCTGAATCATCTGGTGGTCACTGTGACCTTGACCTTTCACAGATTAACCTTAAAATCGATAGGGATCATTTACACTCCAAGAAGTATATTTATGTACCAGGGCTCCGGAAAACCGACAAAATGCCGGTCCAGACCGATTTTTGAGTAGCCGGACTGATTAGAATTCCGAAAATATACCTATAAATCGGTCCGAGTTTTTCAAAGCAATTCATACATCTATATTCGCGTATAACACCAACTGCTAATAAAAATCCACAAAACACAGCTAGGATCCAAGGTTTTCACACATTACATCCACGTGACTATACAAGCGTGGAGAATATCCGATAACGAGTTTACCCGCAAGGCAAAGATTAGGTTAACCCGCACCTGGACTGCTGTTTCTTACGTCATAGGCCTATATTGTGTTCGCTGTTGGTCAATATTTTTGTTTCAGTTTCATGCTTGATCGTGCAAATGATAGCAAGTTGGCATAATGTACAATTTTTGCTTGTGAATGGGGTTTAGAACCGACAATAATTCTAAACATGTTTGAAGGTTGAGGCCGTGTCTTTAAAATAAAGGTCATCAAACATTACGTCAATTTTAATTGCTGATACTCGTGAAACAAATTTGTATTACTCAAAAAAAAAAAAAGAAGTGTATTTATAAAAAGAGACGAATATGGCTGTTAGTGGTGGGCCGATGATCGACTGTAGGCGAAAGTCAGTTGGATTTGGCTGTCGATTCCGATAATTGATTGAGAAATCCCGGAATCGATTGTAGTAGGTTGCTAACTTGGCTTGGTGCCAAAACTTGAATTCTGGTTTTTAGCGCTTGGTTTTGTGACTATTATTAATCACAGTCTTGGATTAAACATAGTGGATAACAAACACTAAAATTGGCTGAAAAATGAGAAGCAAATCTTTGTACATGAATGTCTTGACAAAAGTTGACATTTCGGCAAGCTTCCCAGAGCCCGGATTTTGACATTTGGAAATGTGAAATGACCTGTCTTTGACGGTGATAGATATCTGCCTAAATGTCAATCTGAGGCATGAAATTATCGTCTGGAACTTCATATAAACTAGCTTGTGTGCATCTGGCATAAATATGGGTTAAACACAATCAGTATAAAATGCGAAGGACACCCGGATGATAATGAAGCTGGCAAGTCATTTATGACTGAGTAACACAGGTTCTATTCCTCTTACTTAGTGTAAAGTGACAGCTTTTTAAGTTACTTGCAATTTAAACTGACTAAATGATGTCAAATCATGTAGTAATTCTTCTCCAGAAACTAACTGTCAAGAAAAAATAGATCGCCAAAAAAGCGCGAAAACCCATGACACTACAATGAGCAGCATGGCGTCGTTCGATCAGAGGGACTTCAAACTATCTTCTTATCTTTAATAATGAATGTTAAAAGTGAATTTAGACAAATTTCTTAATAGAGCAATAAGTGGAAGCTAAAATTCTGTTCATGAGTGGAAATAATGTTGTTTTATGAAATGAAAATACAGTGTGTGTGTGTGTGTGTGTGGGGGGGGGGGTGTTGAAACTATTACGATCGGGGTGGGGTAGGTCAGAGACGTAGACATAGACTGGGGGGGGGGCCTGGACCGATTCAGATTGAAAAATTTCCGGAGCCCTGTTATGTACAGAATTTGAAGGATGTAGGCCAATTCTGTGTCTAGTTACCATCCAGACAAGATTTGGTCTATATATCATTAAGTTGAAGGGCACTGTGATCTTGACCTTTGATGGATTAATCTCAAAATCAATAGGGATCATGTACACTCCAAAACAAATGTCTGTTGCAAATTTGAAGAACCTAAGTCAATTCTGTGTCTAGTTATCATCCAGACAAGGTTTAGTCTATATATCAACCTGTTGACAGTCACTGTGACCTTAACCTTTGACTGATTGATGTCAAAATTAATCGGGATCATCTACACTCCAAGACAAAAATCTGTGAACAATTTGATGAACCCTGGTCAATTCAGTGTTGTTTCTGGTTACCAGCATTTTCTTCCTTCCCCACATTGTTTTCAAAAGGCTTTTTCCCCAGGGTCATTAAAAGCTGGGACTGTGTGCTAAAGAGTAAAAGTATGGGGTTGTGAAGTGAAAGATTAAAGGATTCAAACTTACTTTGCTGTGGCAAATATCTCCTGGCATCTCTTTGCTCTCATTTGAAAGGAAGACTGAAATACAACAAAATAAAATTCTACTTTAACCTTCTATCACTGTATCAAAATGTTTTAACTCTTTCCCAAACAAGCCCTGGTTTTTACGTGTTTGGAGTACAAGCCATTAGAAAACACTGTGGGAAAAGAAGAAATTGCTCTTAACGAGCAATTTCTCCTTTTTCCACAATGTTTTCTACCCTTTTGGAGAACTTTCTGACTGCAGACTCCTCGAATTTGGAAGAGTCTAAAATTTATCGTTTAGGAAAGGGTTAATAACCCTGAGATATAATGCATTTGAAAACATGGTTGTAAAAGAAGAAAATGCTAATAACCAGCATTTTCTCCTTTTCCCACAATGCTTTTAGCCTTTCTGATACAAATCCATTCATTAGTGAATCATTTCATTTGTCATCTGCAAATGACTTGTCTTCTGACCAGTCTAAAATTTTGTCTTTGGTAAAGAGATATAATGTCTTCTGAGGGTTTGAGACTGAGCTTGTTTCAACATTTTTTCTCTACCAACTAAATTGAGTATTTTGGGTCCAAGGTTGTTCTGTTATCAGAAAATGGGAATGAACTTTTTTAAGGTCCTATTTCTACATTGAAAATGAATTTTTGGTTTATTCAGGGCTTGAACTCTTTATCAAACAACAAAATATGTTCTACTTTTTCAAATTGAGAGCATTTGCAGACAACAAATTGAAGATTGCTCAAATGATGATTTTTGTCTGTGATAGGGTAGAAAACATTTTGTGGAAAAGGGAGAAAATGCTTATTTCCTACATTTTCTCTTTTTCCTTAACAATGTTTTCAAAAGCCGACTTCTTCAGGGTTGTCAAAAGTCAGGCATGTATGGTAAAGGTTTAAGATATACAGTCACCTACCTTAGATACCGCCATTAACAACCACAGAGCTCGCTGAGGGAAGCTGACCACAAGTCTTGCTATGATATCCTGAAATGATACAAATTTTAACCTGTCCAATTTCAAAGAAAATTAAAAAGCACATGCAGACGACAAATGATACAAGGCTCAAATGTAGAAAACTGTTAATGTGTAGAAAACACCGTGACAAAAGGAGAATTTGTCCTTTTCCCTCAATTTTATAACACCAGCTTTTGCAGAGTGGCCATATACACCCAAAGGGCTTGTCAGTGAAATGGGTTACAGTGAAGGATATACTGTGAAAGAAATAGACATTGGACAGTTGGGAATCACATATGAAACCATGGAGTTGTTTGTTCTTGTGCACTGAACTTCTCCTTAATTTGATCCATGCAACTATGAAGTATAATTTTTACAGCTGTAATAGTTTTTGAGTTATGCTCTTGATAAAATTTAAGTCTGAAAATAGTCAAAGGGCAATAACTCTTAAATTATGGGGCCAAATGTTAAAGCTTCACTTCTCCTCAATGTCATATATCAACCTGTGAGTTTCATTTTTATATCTCATGTAGTTTTCAGTTGTGCACAAAACAAAATTCAAGAAGGGAAAGTAACAAAGGGCAATAACTCCTAAATTATGAAATAAAGAGTTATGTTTCCTGTACACTGCACTTCTCCTTGATGAGACCTATCCACCTAGGAAATATCATATATTCACCTCAAATACCTTTGAGTTATGCACCTGACAAAATTTAAGCATAAGAAATAACTGAGGACGAAAAACTTTGGAATGCCTAGAGCCATCTGAATTTTAAGAGTCACATGCACAACTACATACCATAGAGATTCATTGTGGTAAGTTTGAAATTATTCATATCAAACTGTAGGAGTTGAGCGCACAAGAAATTGCTAACAGACGGATGGACAGACAGACATACGGATGGACAACCAAGGCCATGACATTATACGACCCTTCGGGGATATGAAAAGCTATCTTACTTAGGGTCCTTAAAAACTCAGCATAGTGCAGAATAGGGTTATTTAAAAGATTTTGTCATGCAAGATCTATGAAAATCATTCATGTATAAAAATGGCTTTTAAATTAATACTGTGATGCCTACCGCATTTGAAACTGTATGGCAATTTTAGCATAACAAGGGATATTTACAATTCAACTTTACAAAATATCTGTTGGCCTATTATGTAACATATAGCTGGTTGAGCGGCCAACTTTGGTTTTGGTTTTTAAGGTTTTGGGTTTGAGTACCACTGGGGGCATTTTTTTTAAACACGTTCCTTTGTTCTTCATGTACTATGAGTAAACATGAGAGTAAACATATCACATGTTTCAAATGGCTTCCTACTCAGTGTTGTTAAAATGTAATTGTTTGATAATGAGTTACTATAGATAAGTCTAAAAGTTTGCTGCCTGGTAAAAACATTCACCTTGAGTTGCTGGAAGACGTCTGGATGTGCATGACAGATTCTGGAGATGAGTTGTGAGGATGCAAAGAAGAACTGATATGGGGCTAGAGTTTTACCAAAGGCACTGATCAGCTGAAAAAATTAACAACAATTGTAAAACAAAACAATGGCTAAAGTTAGTTGATTTTCAGTAAAAATTTAAAGTAAAAAAAAAAATCAGGCATAACTGTGTCAAAAATACTGGTTGGTTAACTCTTTACCAAACGACAGAAGTTTGGACTGGTCCATATTGAAAGGATTTGCAGATGACAAACTAAATGTAACTGATTGTTTTGGATGAGGGAGAAAATGTGGGAAAAGGAGAAAATGCTGGTTACCAGCATTTTCTCCTTTTCCCATGTTTTCAAAAACCTTCTCCTACAGGATCATTAAAACTCAAGATCATGTGGTAATGGGTTAAGGAACCTTCAAATAAAAAGCAATGGACATTATCATTACAGACGACATACTAACTGTGGCTGAAATGATGAGATTTTGTCGTTGAAAGGTGGAAAATATTTATGTTAACAATGATCTAATACTTTTTGTTATTGGTTAATTTGCTGCATATCAAAGTACCAGAATCTCATAATTCAGTACATTTTTAACCCTTTACCAGATGACAAAATTTTAGCCTTGTCCAAATTGAAAGCATTTGCAGACGACAAATCAAGAGTAGCTAACATGGTGTAATTTTTCTTTGATGGAGTAGAGAACATTTTGGGAAAAGGAGAAAATTCTGGTTACCAGCATTTTCTCCTTTTTCCACGATGTTTTCAAAAAGGCTTCTTTTCCAGGAGTGTCAAAAGTCAGCATTGAGTGGTAAAGGGATAAACAAAACAGACTTAACTCTTTACCAAACGACAAAATTTTGGACTAGTCCAAATTGAAAGCATTTGCAGACGACAAAATAGATGTGAATCAAAAATTGAATTTTGAATTGGAAAGGGTAGAAAACATTGTAGGAAAAGGAGAAAATGCTGGTTACCAGCATTTTCTCCTTTTCCCACAGTGTTTTCAAAGGTTTTCTTTCTCAGGGTCGTTAAAAGTCGGGATTGTGTTGTAAAGAATTAAAGGAATCATGTTTATGGCTAAGATGACTTCCTTGGTGTAATGCATCACTAAAGTGATGATATTTAGTTTCCATTTTGCTAGATTGAGGCTCATTTAACTGATTACCAAACAACAACTGTTTAGGCTTGTCCAAATTGAAAGCATTTGCTGACGACAAAAGAAAAGTGACTGAAAATTCGAAATTTATTTTGAGAAAGGTAGAAAACATTGTGGGAAAAGGAGAAAATGCTGCTAATCAGCATTTTCTCCTTTTCCCACAATGTTTTCTAAAGGCTTCTTTCTCAGGGGCGTCAAAAGTAGGGATTGTGTGGTAATGCGTTAAATTTTCATCACCAATCTCCAACAATAGATAGTATATCAGATGCAAACGAGAGAGAATTCTGGACAAATATAAAGATTGAAAAGAAAACCCTATGTTCTAAATTCTTACATTGTTCAACTTGGCAAGATAGTTACGGTTTCTTTGTAATGCTGTCGCAGACGAAGTCGTTGGATTTGCTCGGGCTCTCTCTTTCTTTTCCTGCTCCACAACAGCACTTCCGAAATCTAGCCAGAGGCTCAGCATTCTCGGCATGGACTGGTATATAAACTGATTACCAAATCTCAGTGATTGACCAAGATTCTTCACTACATGGACAACAAACTCCCTAGGGAAGGGAAACCAGGCCATAATTATATCTTGCTAAAATTTTTTTTAACTGAATTTTATCATTTGTACTATTTATCCCTTTACCACACAATCCCAATTTTTAGCAACTCTGAAGAAAGCTTTTGAAAAACTTCATGGGAAAAGGAGTGAATGCTAGTAATCAGGATTTTCTCACAATATTTCCTATCCTATATTTCAAAATTTTTGTGAAACATTTAATTTGTTGTCTGCAAATACTTTCAATTTGGACAAGTCAACATTTTTGTCATCTAATAAAGAGTTAACTCTTTACCACACAATCCCGACTTTTGACGACCCTGAGAAAAACAGCCTTCGAAAACATTGTGGGAAAAGTGGAAAATGCTGGTTACCAGCATTTTCTCCTTTTCCCATAATGTTTTCTACCCTTTCCAAATCAATTTTCAATTTCTGATTCACATTTATTTTGTCGTCTGCAAATGCATTCAATTTGGACAAGTCCAAAATTTTGTCGTTTGGTAAAGAGTTAAAGGTAATAGTAGTCATTATGTTTCTCTGAAAAATCAGCCCATGCAGTTTTGGATTAATTTTTTTCAAAACAGTGAAAATATGTTTCGAACATGGTATGATGACATCATGATGACGTAACTCACAAGTGGTATAGATATGTTTTCATTTGCAATTTGATCGGTCAAAATATTACGTTGTAATACTCATCTGCCATTCATAAAAACGAAGTTACCACTACATCATTGTTTTATTCTACTTACTGTTTTTGAATAAAATTTCAACAATTGCAATATCTTTTTTTGAAAGGTGTGTGTAGGTACAACAATAATAGGAATATTTATTGTAGTAACTTTCCTGGCACTTGTATTTGCTTCTTGCTGCGCAAGAAAATTTTGACATCTCTGTCAGTCTTTGGTCTTACGCGATATCAAATTTCCTCATTCAGCTCGAATCAAATACATGCAACAGGGAAGTCACTCCAGTATAATATTCCATATGTATAATACTAGTAACTACGAACCCTTGTTTTGTCATATCATCCTTGTCATCTACAAGTGTTGTCATAATTCGATCAAAATATCGCCCAAGATAAAAATAACCATCTTCCCAGTCAGGTGACACATCAATCACTTCTCGATACTGTTTGACGATGGCATTACTTTCCATTTTTGATTTTTCCTCACTGTAACGTCCATACAGCAGCAAGACCTATGGAAATGGCCAACAAACAAAATTACTGTCTTTTCTGGTTAACCCATTACCACACAATCCCTACTTCTGACACCCCTGAGGAAGGAGCCTTTTGAAAACACTGTAGGAAAAGGAGAAAATGCTGGTAACCAGCATTTTCTCCTTTTCCAGCAGTGTTTTCTACCCTTCCAGAACAAATTACAATTTTTCAGTCACCTTTATTTTGTCATCTGCAAATGCTTTCAATTTGAACCAGTCTAAACTTTTGTCGTTTGGTAATGAGTTAACTTAGTACTGTGCATACAGAGTTCATTCTAGAGCATGGCCATGCCATACAATTTAACATCTTTGATGCATGAAGAAATCTTTATCTCTGAGCCAAAAAGGCACACATTTTTCATAAGGCATTAAGGCTCAATTCCTATCAGTTTGAATAATCCCCATTTCTTTCTTGCTTACTTTTTCTGTGTATCTTTTTTTCTTTTCAATTGATTCTGATTTTTTTGTCCTATTCATTTTACTAAGCACTTGACCAAACATCAGAAATTTAGACCATTCATATGAACAGTATTTGCAGGATAAAAAATGAGAGTAGTCCAAATGATAAAAGTTGCCATTGATAGGTGAAAAACATTGGGGAGAAGAAGGAAATACAGGAGGCCAGCATTTTCAACTGTTTCCATATTCTATTAAAAAGGTTATTTCTTTTATGATTGTTTGGCAAGGGCTTTACCATTAAGTTCCAACTTTTAATGCTCCTGAAGAAAAAAGCTTTTAAAAATATTGTGGGGAAAGGAGATAATGCTGGTAACCAGCATTTTCTCCCCCACCGTGTTTTCTACCCAATCCAGGACAAGTCCTGACATTGGGCCTATTTTTCAGTTTGTCATATGCAAATGCTTTCAGTTTGGACCATTCTGAAATTTTTCGTTATGTAAAGTGTCATAGTTACTGAACCAAGAAAAACTACAAGCAAACATGAAAGCAAAATTTTCACCTTGCCACACACTTGTCTGTTGGCCTTCCCTGCTGGGGTCTGGTCTGCTTTGATTTGTGATATGTTGCTGAAATGGACCTCTATCTCTCTCTCCAAAATAGACATGGCTTGGTCATTCTCTCCCTGAAATACACATGAAACAGCTGCATTTTGTTGACAGTGGTCTTAAAGGCTCCATGGTGACCAAAACTAAACAATGCAAGTGATAAAATGCATATAAATTTAAATCATACCATTTAAAAGTATGGATATTATTGTTGCTGAATTGACAATTTGTTAGTATATGGTCTGTGCCACTATTAGTTACAGGTAGAAAAATGAATTTTATTACTAGATAAAAAGTTGCCAGATTACCTGGTTTTCAGTTTCATTTTTCCACCAGTGCCCAATACTTGGACCTATCTTCCATAATAAGTTGTCATGCTCACAATAACACCCAAACTTTTAAATCTGAATGCATGATGTGGTCTTAAGAAAGCCTTTTTGTTTTCTTGGTTGCGTAACCCATTACCATACAATCCCTACTTTTGACGACCCTGAGAAAGAAGCTTTTTGAAAACATTGTGGGAAAAGGAGAAAATGCTGGTTACCAGCATTTTTCCTTTTTCCACAATGTTTTCTACCCTTCACAAGACAAATTTCAAAATTTCAGTCACTTTTATTGTGTTGTATGCAAATGCTTTAAATTTGGACAATCCTAAAATATTGTCGTTTGGTAATAAATTAATTTATTATCAAAAACATGCTGACACATGACTCCACTCCATTTTGGATATGTATGTGTTCCTAATATTGGATAGTCTTGTCTATCTTAAAGAACCCTTGTAGCATGTTATAGCTTCACATACCTTTTCCCACAACCATTTAGCCTTCTGTAGACAAAACTCTGGTAAGCTGAAATCACTGGCTTGCAGTAAGAAACTGTATGCAGTCTGCAGGTATCCAGTTCTGGAATAGAAAAGCCAGGTTTACCCCATCTCTCATTTAGCTAGCTTCCATTAACCTATAATCATAAATCCTGATTTTTTAACAACCATGAGAAAGATTGCTTTTCAAAACAGTGTTGAAAAAGAAAAGCAAGAAACAATGTACAAAAAGATTAACTACTATCATGCTGGTAAACAGCATTTTCTGCATTTTCTACACAGTTTCCTATCCCATGGAAGACAAAAATCATCATTTAACCTAGGTTTAATTTGCCATATACAAATGCCTTCAATTTGGACTTAATTAAAATTTTGTTGTTTGGTAAATTACTTTCTTTTGTTGAAGCAAAATTTTGTAGTCTGCAAGCACTTTGAATCTGAATGTCCTAAATTTAGTCATCTGGTAAAAAGTTGAACCTTTACCAAACACCTGAAACACAACCTTTTCCCACAGTGTTCCTATCTTATCAAAGATAGAAATTATAATTTGACTTACATTTGTCTTCTGCAAACGTTTGCAATTCAGTGGAATCTAAAATTTTACTACTTGGGAAAGGGTTAACCTTTTATCACACAGCAGAATTTTAGACCTATCAGAATGGAAAGCATTTGCTGGCAATAATTTCACAGTGGCTCAATTTACACAATTTTTCTTTGATACAGAAGAAAACTTTGTGGGAAAAGAAGAAAATGCTGGTTACCAGCATTTTCCCCTTTTCCCACAATGTTTTCTAAAGGCTTCTTTCTCAGGTTCATCAAAGGTAGGGATATTGTGTGTGGGCTAAGCTTACTTTTGAGCATTTTTAGCACTTGTAAGCCAGCTTTGTCCTATATCTCTGTCAAAGTCCTGTTTTCCCTCTTGCTGAGCCAGCATCATCAGGGTACGTCTCATCGCCAACACCGGTTCTCGGATACGAAACGAGGACTGGAAACAGATAAAAGGCATCATTTTTTAAAAAAAAAGTTGATTAAGTGATGTTTAATGCAACTTTTAATGCCATTTTAGTCATATTATGAAAAAGTCCAGTCAAACTTCAAACAATTTTCAGACAACAAATTAAATGTGACTACACCCTTGACTCGATCCTGAGTTTTAACGACCCTGTAAAAAAGCCTTTTGAAAACATGGGAAAAGGAGAAAATGCTGGTAACCAGCATTTCCTCCTTTTCCCACAACATTTTCTACCCTATCATAGACAATTTCAATCATGTAAGCAACATTAAAACTTTCCTATGCAAGTGCTTTTGATTTGGACAAGTCTTTATTTTGCTTGCATGGTTAAGAGTCAAAACTGAAAAGTGTTGATGAAAGGATGTAATAGATCACTGGTAAACAAGCTGTAGTTACGAGGTTTTCGAATTAAACTGACGATATGCTGGTTACCATATGATTCAGCGAAGCAGAAGTTGTGCTACTTTCATGCTTAGAAAATTCTTTAGGAAAAGACTAAAACTGCTCTTACGAATGATTGCTAAATATGAACCCAGGAAACAAAACTGGACAAAGATATGAAATCAACATACACAAAAAACATAACATCTATTTCAGAATGTACCTGCATCATTTTCAACCTTGTTCCCCAATGGCTGAGAAGTACATCCTTTGTGATGTGAACATCATCTGAGTTTTCATCACTCCAATTGTCCATGAATGCATACATAGATTCTTCAATCTCATTTAAAATGTGTAACCTGTGCAAAAATATAATAAGAGGAGTCATAAAAAAGTCTGGGGAAAAATTTGCCCATACCCTTAATTTAAATGCAATGATTATGAAATTTCTACCAAGTATAAACTGATTATAAAAGCATCATTTCTAACACACACTATCATTTCTAACCCTCACAAGGTCTTTTTTTAATGACCATGGCATGAAGCATTTTAATTACCTGGAAAAGATCCTGGTAAATAGTATTTTTTCCCCTTTTCCACATTTTTCACCCTTTCAATACAAAAATTTCATCATTTGGACAACACCCAATTGTTATCTGGAAAACCTTCCAATTTCTAAGTCTAAGATTTGTTCATCTGTAAAGAGTTAACCCTTTCCCACACAATCTCGAGTTTTGACAACCCTTTAGAAAGAAGCCTTTGGAAAACACTGTAGGAAAAGGAGAAAATGCTGGTAACCAGCATTTTCTCCTTTTTCCACTATGTTTTTCTTCCTATCAAAGAAATTTTTTTTGTACCTTTAGCCACATTTAGATTGTTGTCTGCAAATGCTTTCAATTTTGACAAGTCTAAAATTTATTGATCTGTAAAGAGTTTCGCTAGCCGACACTGGGTTCCTACTTTGGGTAGATGCATTAGACTACCTTTTCAAAGAGCATGTTTGTAAGGTGTTTAATGCCTTTTTCAACAAATTCCAATTATATGGCAGCAACCCATGACTGTAATCAATCCTTGGAGAATATTGATAGAGCTTGGGATTCCAGATGCCCTCTGATATCAAGTCCTGTATGCTATCAACTGTGCTACCTGGCTCAGCTCAGCTCAAAGACCCAAATCATACCTCACAATGTACTCATATCCTCTTTGGTATGATCCCATTTCCATACTGGCTGCAGAGAGAGGACCTATCTGTTCTTGTCTTACTATCTGTAACTGTCGTAAAAACTCATCCTCTTTCTGAAAACAATGAAACAATATATGATCCGCCACGCGAAAATGGAGTATTTGGGAATTCCGTTAACCCATTACCACTCAATCCCTACTTTTGACGCCCCTGAGAAAGAAGCCTTTTGAAAACCCTGTGGGAAAAGGAGAAAATGCTGGTAACCAGCATTTTCTCCTTTTCCCACAGTGTTTTCTACCCTTCCCAGAACAAATTTCAATTTTTCAGTCACTTTTATTTTGTCGTCTGCAAACGCTTTCAATTTGGACCAGTCTAAATTTTTCTCGTGTGGTAAAGAGTTAATCAATGAGATGAAAATAGATGAACTATAGAGAAGGTCAATTTAAGTTGAAAGTTCAAAAATTATTGTATAACAAGGTAGAATGACCACTTTTTATACAGAAAATACCATAAAAGCCAAGTGTCGAGCCTGGTCAGACTGTGCAATTCACGCAGTCTGACCAGGGCCCGTATTCACCAACCATTCTTGAGAATATTCTTAGGCTTATTCTTCAGAATTTTGCAAATGTGAAAGTAACAGAACGTCTGATTGGCTAAACCGGATGGTTTAGCCAATCAGACGTTCTGTTACTTTCACAGTCAGGAAATCTTGAAGAATAAGACCAAGAACATTCTTGAGAATGGTTGGTGAATACGGGCCCTGGATTGATACTTCTTGCAGTTCCCAGATGGTCCCTTTTTGAATGATGGGTCACATATACTGTAAATGATTCAAAACTTTATGAAATGCACCATGTTAAACAAAGAAAGAAAGAAATATCTGATTAGAAGGAAATATCCATTTCTCTAAAATTTTCAACATTGTGGGAAGAAGATCTGTTGCTTCCAATTGGACACAGCTCCTTTTCTCTTTGTATTTCTAAACAAAAGTGTCTGTACCTTATTTCTAGATGCCAACAGAATTTTTCCAAGGATGACTGGCCAGCTTTTACTGTCTTTGTTCTGAAATGACAAGTGCAACAACAACTGTCTTTTTTTCCATCACATAACAGGATTGTGTACAAGTCCAAATGGACAGCTGCAGACCACAGATTACATGTGGCTAAAATAGTGGGAATCTTCCATGAAAGGGTAGAAAACATTGTAGGAAAAGGAGAAATACTGGTTAACAGCATTTTCTCCATGCACAACAAAGTTTTCAAGAGCCCTCTTGCTCAGGGTCATTTAAACACACTTCATTTGTTGTCAAGAAAAGGTTAAAACTAACTTCAGCAAAGAAAGGGAAATAAATCCTGCAGCTCCAACTTCAATCCTGAATTTCAGCCTAGCTAAGGAATGAACTCTGCAAAATGTATTAACAGCAAAACAATAGATTAAAGGCTCTGTACTGCTAAAAGTAAACAATGCAAGGGTTAAAATGCATTTAAATTCAAATCATAGCATTTGAAATATGGTAATTATTGCAAAGATAACACTTTGTTTTGGTATGATTGGCTGAAAAGTTACTAACTGGAGGAAAACTAAATTTTAAAACGAGGTAAGAAGCACACAATAGAGTGACTTGGCATCTTTCCATCTAATTTTGAATTTTATTTTTCTGCCAGCAACTATCAAAATTGCTTACAACATAACTTCCATCAATAAACTACAGAAGAGTAAAGCAAGTCTTTGACTTCATAAGCCAACAGTAAAGATCCAAGATCATACTGCATGTTTTGTGCAGTCTGATTTTTAAATCTATGCCATCTGCAAAAGCCAATATTTTTGCCTTTAGTGCTTACAGGATTAACCATAACAACAAAATGACAAAAATTCCAGCAGACTTACAACTTTCATGTGCAGATACGTCTGTAAATCATTCCAGTTGCCGAGTTTCCAGGCTGCTTCAACTTGATAGGATGTCAATTGGGGGTCCCAAATTTTTCTGTATGAAGGCAAACCATTGATACAAATTAAAGACTTTTACCACACAATTCCAAATTTTAATGAAACTGAGAAAAGAAGCCTTTTGAAAACATTGCTGGAAAAAGCTGGTAACCAGTGTTTTCTTTTTTATCTCACAATGTTCTCCTCCTCATCAAACACATTCTTTATCATTTTAGTCTCATTTAAATTGTCGTCTGCAAATGCTTTTAATATGGACAAGTATCCATATCTGTTGTGAGGTTAAGAGTTAATTCATTACCATGAAACTTTGCTTTAGTCAACTGATTTCTGAGAGTATTGTAAGAAAAAGAGGCAATTGCTGTTACCAGCAATTGTTCCTTTTCAATATATCAACTGAGAAAGCCATTTAAATGCCAAGCAAATTTATATTCTTTGTATTGTTTGATTATTTTCTGCTTGAAAAGTGTTTTTAACCTTTACTAAGCAATCAAAATTTAGAATGCTCCAATAATCAAAACGTGAGATTTGTCTATCAGGATAGGAAAAACTCTTGAAAAAGGACAAAATGCTGGTAACCAGCATTTTCTCCTCCTCCTACAATTATTATTTTCTTTTTTCCCAGAGTGGTTAAAAATTCAGGATTATTTGGTTAAGACTTTGTCACCACACCTACTTTAAATGACACCTGTGGTGTGAATCTTTTTTTTGACTGCTATGCTTTTAATAACACATGTCAATAATTTTGTTGTCTGGTAAAAGTATTTGTTTCTATACCTTCTAGAAATGACTCCTGTAGCATGGTGTAGGGCCTGAGAGGGCTGACCTAGGTCCATCAAACAGCGCAGCAGCCCTTCATGGTGTTGAATGTCATCCTCTGACTGTAGAGCTTGTTCATAGCATGTTTGTAATTCTATCTGACAACCTGAGTATCAATAAACAGTTCCAGTATGGTTAACTCTTTACCCGGACAAAATTTTCAAAGGAATTGCAGGCGACAATTTAAAAGTTGCTTGCGAGATGGAGATTATTTTTACAGAGTAGAAACAAACCAGTATTTTCTCCTTTTCCAACTATGTTTTCAATAGTCTTCTTTGTTTGGTTAGATACATCTGCGAGTTCCAAGGTATAGATTAAAACTTTATGCATTTCCAGACAATTCCACAGCTACCAGCCTTTTTTCCACATCCAAACTATGCTGTTAACCTGTGTTTTCTCCTTTTCACACAATGTTTTCCACCCTTCCAAAAACAAGTTTCACTTCTTGAGTCACATTTATCTGTCGTCTGCATATGCTTTCCATTTGGCCAAGCTGCAATTTTCTTTCTTTGGTTAGGGAGTTAATCTTGTCAGGTTTAAGAAAACAAAGTGGAATGAAATATTGCCCTGGTTAAACAATAAGAAACAATTCTGCTTCCACTGATTACTTATAAGAAACTCAGACTGACATTTTTTTCCCTACACTGCTTCAAAGTTTTGATGGTGAGTGTCTGCATGTTTTATGATACTTTTTTTCTCATATGATGTATCTTTAAGTTAATGCTGAGCCCTGACAGTGATGTCGGTAGCATGATAGATTTTAACCCTTTACTCGTTGGTTGTATTGGGGTTTAATGCCACTTTAACAGCTATGGTCATATCATGGCAGTCGGTGACACACATTTGTTCCTGACTTTCTCGCACCGCTACTAAATTAACTTTCTTTTCAAAGCCACCAACTCCTTTTTTACACAGGCTTCAGTAAAGGTGAGAGGCAAAAATATGCAGGAAAGAAAGTTCGCCTCAACCGGGCATCAAACTCTCGAACACCAGGTCATGAGTCCAACACGTTCACCACTGAGCCACCCAGGTGGGTTCTACTACACAATCCTGACTTTTAACACCCCTGAGGAAGAAACATTTTGAAAACATTGCCAGAAAAGGAGAAAATGCTGGTAATCAGCATTTTCTCCTTTTCCGATAACGTTTTCTTCCCTATCCAAAACAAAAATCATTATTTCAGTTACATCTAGTTTTTTTGTCTGCAAATCCTTTCATTTTGGACCAGTCTAAAATTTTGTCATTTGTTAAAGAGTTAAAATACAGGGGTTGCTGCCAGCCAATTCCTGTTTAACCCATTACACACAATCCCTACTTTTGACGACCTGGTAAAAGAAGCCTGTAGAAAACATTGTGGGAAAAGGAGAAAATGCTGGTGCCCTTCACAAAACAAATTTCAAATCTTTTGTCACTTTTATTTTTGTCGTCTGCAAATGCTTTCGATTTGGATATGCCAAAAATTTTGTCATTTGGTAATGAGTAAAGGACTGATTATGGTCATTGCAACAAGATTCATTCCTCACTGCTCATCAATGTTTGACCATTGCTTATATGGTAAACAGCCAGTGGCTTGGGGAGAATATAGTGCAAAGTACTGAAAGCATTGACAGTTGCACTTGCCACTGTTATATAACTGAAATAACATTGTAAATAGTCTAAAACGTAATGTTACCCATCAATCAACCTTTAAATTAACAAATGATACAACAGTTTTAAGTATCATCAGACAGCTCTAATTTTCCATTGGGTTAAAGATATTTGTGAGTTTAAAACACACATAATAGGAGAACACGCTGATTACCCACATTTTCTCCTTTTCCCAAATGTTTTCTACCCTTTTCTACATCTTCCACAATTTTAGCAACATCAAATTTTGCATCTGAACATGCTTGGGATTTGGATGGGTCTAAAATTTTGTAATGTGGTAAACGGTTAATAATTAAACACTTACCAAGTCTGCCCTTGTAGGTTAATATCTGTTCCTGTAAAGTGGGTGGGGCTTGTCTTATTGCAGCCACGCCCAGCACTCCATCCGGTTCATCCAGTTCAACATATAATCTCTGAAAAAAAAAAAAAAAAAACAGAACACTGTCAGCAGGTGCTAATGCTCAGGTTAAATTGCTGGATTTTCAGTGAAAATCATATCTTGGTACTCATAAAAGGAGCGTAAGTGTTATCAAAAATACCTTGATGGTTATCTGCTCTAACTCATTACCACACTACAAAATTTTAGACTGGTTCAAATTGAAAGCATTTGCAGAGGACAATGTAAAGGTGACTGAAAAATTGAAATTTGTTCTGGGAAGGGTAGAAAACACTGTGGGAAAAGGAGAAAATGCTGGTTACCAGCATTTTCTCCTTTTCCTACAGTATTTTCCAAAGGCTTCTTTCTCAGGGGCGTCAAAAGTAGGAATTGTGTGGTAATGGGTTAGAGCATAAAAAACTTGTCTAAGTTTGAAGTACATGTGTAAAATACCTGTAATAATGGAATCATTATCACCAGCATCTTCTCCTTTTCCCACAATGTTTTCTTCCCTTTCGAAGAAAAACCATTTCATATGAACCATTTCACGCAATGTCTCATTTACTGCAAACTATACTTTACTATTAAAGTCATTAATTTATTTTCCTTTACCTGCATGAAATCTAATTCCTCTTTTGACAGCTGGTTCTTGTTTTTCACAAACTGTTCAAAATGCATAAGAGATCTGGTGTATGCTTTACAAGTGAAGGAGGCATCTGCCAGTTTGTCCTGCGGTATTTTCTCTAAAAATGAGCAAACTGTTCTGTACTCTGGACTTTTTAGGTAATTTGGAGCTGAAATTGCATAATTATATATATTTGTTTGTGTAAGTGGTGTTTGTTGCCACTTTCAACATAATTCCAAAATCATTATGACATTTAATTTGACTGCATGTTACCTGCTTTCAATCTGACCCAAGTTATTTCTGAGCATTCAAAAACTATTTGGAAATACAAATACTATGATATTTAACCCTTTACCACAAAATGACGACTTTTGATAACCCTGAAAAATAAGGCTTCTGAAAACATCATGGGAAAAGGAGAGAATGCTAGTAACCAGCATTTTCTCCTTTTCTAACAATGTTTTTAACCCTTCCCATGGCAAATTTGAACTTTTCAGTCATATTTATTTTGTTGTCTGATAATGCTTTCAATTTGGACCAGTCTAAAATTATGTCATTTGGTAAAGACTTAACAAAAGAAAAAAATATTTCTATAGCAGAGCAGAAACCATTCTGGTAGTTGGAGAAATTGTTTCTTACAAGCAATTATTGCTCCTTTTCTCACAATGCTTTCCAGAACTTTCAACTCTTTACCACACAGCATTATTCTAAACTGGTCTAAATAAAAAGCAACTGAAGACAAGAAATCATGCATAATCCAAACGATCAAATTCGTTTCTGGAAAGTATGTAAGCAATATGGGAAAAGGAGAAAATGTTGTCTACCAGTGTTTTCTCATTTTCTCTTTGATTTCTAAAGTCTAATTTCTGAGTCTAATTTTTCAGGGTCAAGACTAGGTGTACTGGTAAACGGATTTCTTTTTTTTAAACCAAATTTAACTTGCAGTATGCAGTATGGTACTGGTAAACAGATTTTTTTTTTTTTACCGAATTTAACTTGCAGTATGCTGATTTATTGTGACATACGAAGCCTTTTAAATCCCCACCAAAAAAAAAAACCCCAAAATTTTGGACCGCTCTCTTATAAATCTATTGCATTTGTAAATGATAAACTGATTCAAATGCTGGAAACCAAACTGCAAGCTTCATGGAAATCTGACAACAAATGCAGACTTGATCACGTTAAACAAGAATTGGAAATTTTCAACTTGAAATGGCTACTTTTGCCATACTGTTTGTTGGATTTTTCTCAAAATCAATAGGGTTGAAGCTTCGGATGAGATAAACTTTGCTAATTTCACAAAAATTTAACAAAAAATGCAGACTTTATCATGAAACAAGAAAAAGAGTAACGGATGGACAGAAGGATGGAAACTCCACCATGACATGAGCTTTGCTGGCTTTCAGCCAGTAGAGCTAATAAAACAAATTTCAAAATTTCGCTTTTATTTTGTTGTCTGCAAATGCTTTAGATTTGGCCAAGCAAAACACCCTGTCGTTTGGTAATGAGTTAAATACAACTTTAATCATTTGAATTGCAATGACCTTAAAATCTGCATTTGCTTTTAATTCAATATGTGCAAAATTTTGTTGTTTCACTTTGCTAGAGGTTTTAAAACTGACTTACATGTACTTCTTTGAGCTACAATCTGTTTCCACTGTGTTAAATAGTCCAGGACGGAAAATATTGTTTGTGAACTCATGTGATGAAATGACGTCCCTTTCTGTTTGCCATCAGTCTTTGTCACTTGTTTTAATACCTCTACGATCTCCTTCCATATCTGGGGAAGTTTACATACAGAAATGATTTGTTTGCTTGAAAATCTAGAATAGTCAAAAACTGTTTTACCCCAAGAAAGTGCTTTGACAGAAAAAATTTACACCCACTCATGGAATCAATCTTTGGATCGTATGGTTGTGAGGCAAACACAATAAATTGGGAATCAAAGATGCCATACTAAAACTTTTGTTTGGGGAGCCAGTGTTTTTGACCTCTCTCACAATGTTTTCAAGTCTTTCTTTTCAAGGTTGTTAAAAATTTGGATTGTTTGGGAAAGGCTTATTTATCTTTACCACACAATTCCAAGTTTTACAGCCCCTGAGGAAAAAGCCTTCTGAATCATAAATGCTGGTAACCAGCATTTTCTTCTTTTCCTACAATGTTTTCTACTCTTCCAAAGTCAAGTTTCCATCTTTGACTCACATTTATCTTGTCTGCAAATGCTTTCAATTTGGACCAGACTAAGATTTTGTAATTTAGTAAAGAGTTAATGAAGAAACTACAATAAACAAACCTCACCTCATCAATGTCTTCCTGTGATCCGTCTTGAAGCACATGTAGTACAACATATGGTAGAATATACAGAGCTATGTGTTCATCAAACTTTATGACAGCACTGCACGCCTTAAACACCTTGAATGCTTTACTGTCTGGCTTCACCTTCAAATCAAAATAACAGATCATTTAAGCCTTTAATCCTTTACCAAACGACAAGATTTTAGACTGGTCTAAATTGAAAGCTCTTGCAGACGACAAGGTAAATGTAACTCAAAAAATGAAATTTGTTTACAGCTGGGTAGAAAACATCGTCGGAAATGGAGAAAATGCTCCTTTTCCTACAATGTTTTTGAAACGCTTCTTTCTCAGGGTCGTTAGAAGTCCGGATTGTGTGGTAAAGAGTTAATATGCAATCCTGAATTCTAACAACCCTGGGGAAGAAGCCATTTTGACAATATTGTGGGAAAAGGAGAAAATGCTGATAACCAGCATTTTTTTTTTTCCTTTTTTCACAATGTTTTCTACTCTGTCAAAGACAAATCACATAATTTCAGCCATATTAAAATTTTCGACTGCAAATACTTTTAACCAGGACAAGTCTACACTATGTCAGACAAAATTTTACCCTTACCAAAATTTAAAGCATTTACAGATGGCACATTTAATGTGGAAGATCATGAACTATGTCTTTGAAAAGTATAAAATCATTGAAGCAATGAATATTTTAAGTTGAAAAAGATGCAAGACTATGTCAGAAATATTTTGCTGGTTACCTACACTTGTTGTATAGGTTACCCTTTGGATAGGTGAAAACTTGGAGCTGGAACCAGTATCATCAGTAATGACAGACAAATAATGAAAATGTAAAAGTTTTAGTATTACGATGGCAATACCTTGACAATTTCATCGGAACATGCTAGCTGACTAGTAGAGCTGGAGAAAAAATCAAAAGGCAAGGAAAACACTTTACCTTACCTGAATAGAAAACATTGTGCGAAAATGAAAAATTTCTTATGACAAGTTTACAACTAAAAGTACACTATGCAGGGATGCAAATGGTAGTATATGTGTAGTCAGGGGTTGACCAACCTTTGATGAGAGATATCCAGTCCAGGTACTGACCCATTCTTTAAAACTGTTCCCTTTTTTTGAAAGGTAGATAGGTTTTGTCAAGTCCGACCAGTCCTTGTCCGTAGCTAAAATGTACCTGATGTAATGTAAAACATGTATAATATGCACCTGGTTTACTGGAAAATGCATTCAAATTGTACTTAGGTTTGTATTCACCAACCATTCTTAAACTTAAAAAAGATTCTATATCTTACATTCTAGAATTTTCTAATTTTGAAATTTTGAAAGCAATATTTTTGGCTTAATAATCCAATCAGAAGTTGTGTTACTTTCAGATTTAGAAAATCATGTAAATTAGACCATGAATATTCTTAAGAACGGCCGGTAAATATAAACCCTGGTTTAAAGCAAAATGCATGAAACATCATCATCTGTCATCATCTATTGAATGAATGAACAGTTTGAAATTATCTTGAAGTCTTAAATCAAAATGTTCTGCAAACGTTTGTTGTCTGGTAAGAATTTACAGCCTCCCCCCACTTTTTTTTTTTTTTTGGGGGGGGGGGGGGGAGGGGGAGGGGGGCAGATTCAGGTTTTTTATGAGACCAATGAGACCAATTGAGAGCCATGTTTTCAAAAACTGGAATGCAAACTTGCATATCTGTGGGAAGGTTCTAACAGATGTAAAATAATTCCTAAGTTTTCAACTCATAAAAAGATTTAGCTGTACTGTAAAAGAATTATGGGGGTGTGGAGGGGGGGACTTAGAAATGTGAATCATGCTCTGTAAAAAGGGGGTTTAAAGCATTACCAAATGACAATATTTTAGGCTTGTCCAAATCGAAAGCATTTGCAGATGACAAAATAAAAGTGACTGAAAATTTGGAATTTGTTTTGTGAAGGGTAGAAAACATTGTGGGAAAAGGAGAAAATGCTGGTTACCAGCATTTTCTCCTTTTCCAACAATGTTTTCTACAGGCTCCTTACTTAGTGGCATCAAAAGTAGGGATTGTGTGGTAATGGGTTAAAGGAGCTGAAAACAAGGGCTTCGCAGAGTGGCGTATATATGCACAAAGGGACTTGCTAGTGAAATGGTTTAAAATACAGAGCGCCTACAAAGATCCAAGTTTTAAAAGTCACATGCATAACTACAACTTGAGATTAACTGAGGAAAATTTCAAGTTATTCCGATGGAAACTGTAGGATTTGAGCACTCAAGAAATTACTAACAAACTGACAGAGACAGACAGGCGGAGCCATAACATAATACAACCCTTCTGGCATCTAAAAAGTATTAGGTCAGCCTGCACAATAGATGCAGGCTGACATGATTTGAAAGGTTTCACCATTGATCAATTATTCTGCTTGTTCAAGGACCAGTCTACATCATTATTCAGTTAGTTGGTTGACAAATTATATTTCATGGATCATTATGCAATGTTTTCCTTGGCACAATACATTACAGATATGAATTAAACCCCTTTTTGCCAGAGCATATGTCATATGAGTGAAAGTTCTAACCTTGAAGTTAAAAGAGGAATCAGAATTTCTTGAACATGCTCCGAGAACTTTTCCCACAATCCTTTAGAACTTCTATCTTCACTTGACTCAGAGATTTTATAGGTCGCTAGCAGTTCTTGAAGAGCAAAGGCAGAGCAGTCTTGAACCCGTGGCTCTGTAGCTGCCAGGTATGACTTGACCACTTCATTGATCAGTGCAAAGGCAAACTTATCATCTTCTATGCTGTAATAATTACAGAAAAATGGATTTCACAAAAAAAATTTTTTTTGATCATTATTTCTATTAACTCCTTACCACACAATTCACATTTTTTACAACCCTGGTGAAGAAAATGGCTATTGAAAAACATTATGGGAAAAGCAGAAAATGCTAGTAACCAGAATTTTCTCCTTTTCCCACAAAGTTTGCTACCCTATCAAATACAAATTTTGCATTTTAGGCAACTTTTATTTCATAACCTGTAGTATTCGAATCTCGTCAAGGTGAAATTTTTGCTGTGTGGTACAGAGTTAAACATCATTTCCATGCTGTCAAAGCTGTGGTTCTTTGTATGTTCCTTAACTTGTCGACTTAACCATCCTGCTTTTCTTAAACCTTTCCCAAACGACAAATTTTAGACTGTCCCAAACTCAAAGTGTTTGCAGATGACAATTTTGAATTTGATGAGAATAGTGGAAAGTTTTCTGATAGGCTAGAAAACACTGTGGGAAAAGGAGTTACGAGCAATTTCCCCTTTTCCCACAGTGTTTTCTAAAGACTTGTACTGCAGACACTTAAAAACCAGGGCTTGCTTGGAAAAGAGTTAAATCAAATTTTCAGTCAACTTTATTTTGTTGTCTGCAAATGCTTCTGATTTGGACAAGTCTAAAACTTTGTCGTTAGGTAATGGCCTAATGCATGAGATAAAAATGTCATAACTGCATCAAAATCTTATGTATGATGATGAACCCCACTTCCTATGAAATCTTTAATGTATCATTTGCAGGTACTCTCAATTTGGACTGAAGGTTTATGGTAAAGGGTTAAAGATACTTGAATCACTTACCTTGCATGAAATTTGGCATTCTCTACTTTTGGATTGTTAGTTACAAGTTCAAGTCTGCCAGGATCCACGGCACTACAGTTACCCAGACATTCCGCAATCAGTCCTTGAGCCCGCATATCTGCTTCTCGACAACCTTTTAGTAACTGTGAAACAGACAGCATCTTTAAATCTTACTTGTCCAGGATAAATGTGTGCAAAAGAAGAGTAATGTTCATGGATATCCATCATTATTTCATGTTTTCAGACAGGATATCGAGAAATAACAGTGAAAATATTTTTCGATCTTACACTGGTACCACCAGTGAAAATACCGATTTTTTACTTGTTGCCTAGGTAAATTGCGCATGCCTCACAACTAGATTGGAAATATGACGTCATATACCTTACATTTCTCGTGCTTGACGTAATATTGTAATGCGTTGCTATGCGGGAGGGGTGCGCCACGGGGAATAATGGAAAAGAACTGTACTGGATTTTGATAAAGCTCCTCCCAGAATGGGTTAAAAGCATGAAATAAATAGAATATTTGTTTTTTTTAGGTGAAAGAGCGAAATTCATTTCATTTCGTGAACACCATCGGTAATATTTTCACGAGTCACTCATGAAAATATTACCGATGGTGTTCACTCGATGAAATAAATTTCGATCTTTCACCGAAAACAACAAATATCCTCTATATATTCATCAGAACAATCTTAGTGTTGCTCTGCAAGATTTTCTAAATCTGAAAGTAACACAATTTCTAACTGGCTTAATCATTGGAAATAAATAACATTTTTTTTGTCCCATTTATCTTATTGTCTGGTAATGCTTTCAATCTGGGACAAAAGTAAGATTTATTCTTTAGTAGAGAGATAACAATGAAAACAAAGTGTCTTACAACTGATATCAGTTTGGAAACAAGGGGATCCACTGTCTCACTCTCCAAAACCAACTCGAAAAAGTCTTTCTGAAATGATTTATAAATTTAACAACAGAAACTTTTTTTTCTGCATAATCAACAAAATACATAAATATTGCTTGATGACTTGATCATAGTTTAGTGTAATATTGCAGAAATAATAGTATCTGTTGAGACTTTTGAAGCAATTCAAACAAGTATTCAGAATATTTACCCAACTATCCTGTGTTTTTATGCTCCTGAGGTAAAGGACTTTTGAAATTATTGTGTAAAATTGCTGGTAACCAGTGACGCTACCAAGACTATTCAAATTTAGTACTATATAAGTCCATGACATATTTCACATGACTTTCCGCAATAGAGTAATATAGTGATTCTGAGCACAATGATGGCAGGAATCAACCTTTACTAAATGTAACAGAAGCTGAAGATGGTTGACAGAAATTTCTTGTTATAACCACTTTTTTCTTCCCTTTTTTTTTCCTCACAGACATTTGAAGATATTGCATTGTTGATCCATAAAAAGAAAGATGGAGCCTAGTCGAAACTCAAAAAGACCCAACTTTTTCAGACAAAGAGTTCCAGAGACTCAATAACTTCTTACCCAAACAGAAACATTGTGATAAATGTCAGTGTTTGGCTAAACTGTTTTTGAAAAAAAAAAAAAATTGAAGTTCTGTCAAAGCCCTGGTGTTGTCCCCTGTGTCCCCATGCAAAAACGTGGACATATTATTTTCATAATATCTCAGTCATTACTGAAGATATTACTTCAAACTGAGACTTGTTTATAACTTTGAAAAGGGGAACCCATACAACAAAGGCTGGTGATTACAAACTCATTACCAAATGACAAAATTTTAGGTTTGTCCAAATTGAAAGCATTTGCAGACGACAAAATAAAAGTGACTGAAAATTTGAAATTTGTTTCGTGAAGGGTAGAAAGCATTTTCTCCTTTTCCCACAATGTTTTCTAAAGGCTTCTTTCTCACGGTCGTCAAAAGTAGGGATTGTGTGGTAATGGGTTAATCAAAACATGGTTGAAACAGTCATGGCCTTCTTTTTTTATCTTAAGTGTTTTCAAAAAACTTTGACAATCTTTGATATATCTCTTGAATAACTGAAGATACTCACTTTCAAACTTGAATGTTGATTAGTTAACATCGAACTATTTTTACAAAAAATATGCCCCTTTTGACTTAGAATGTTCACTATAAACAACTGCAGCCAAACTTTGTACTGTATGTGGTGCTCTTGTTTTTCAATCCTTTCTTGTATGTTACGTTCAAAGGCAGAGCAAACAATGTAGGACTGTTATTAGAGACATGTCAAGACATATTAGTACATACCCTCTGAGTTTTGAGAAGTTTCTTGAGCTTTGATAAGGCATGAAGTCTCACATCTAAACTTTCATGTTGAATTCCTCTCAAGCAATGGGACAACTGAGATCTGAAATCTGATTGGCTAAAAATAGAAAATAAAATGGATATGCTTATAAAGTGAAAGAGAAATACAATCTCAGATGAGACAAAATCAGTACTAGGCAACTGAATTCAATCATCAAGAGAAAAGCTCCATTTCCCATAGGTTTTTTTTCTTTTTGTGTATGCTATTCATGGTTATCATTTACCATGCAATTCTGTGTTTTAACGACCCCAGGAGAAAAGAGAAAATGCTGGTGACAACAGAAATCACATTGTTTGGGTTACATTTGAATTTTCCTCAGCAAATTCTAGCAACTTGGACAGTACAAGATTATGTCATCTGGTAAAGAGTTCATGTAATATTTGCATGGAGAAGTGTGTTATCATTACCACACAATCCCAACTATTCAACAACCTTCAGACAGAGAAGTATTGAAAACATGTGAAAAGGAGAAAATGCTGTTTATCAGCATTTTCTCCTTTTCCTACAATGTTTTCTACCCCCCCCCCCCCAAAAAAAAAAAAAAAAAAAAAAAAGCCACATTTCCTTTCTGTCTGCAAATGCGTTAAATTTGGACTAGTCTAACACTTTGTTGTTTGATGGAAAGTTAATCCTTTTTTTTTTTTACCTTAAAGGTCCATCAGTGACTTCTTTCAACACGGCTATGGCATCACTTAGTTCTGGAACATCAGGCAGAAAGTAGATGTCATGAAAATGGTCTTTTAACACTTTTCTGCAACAAAGAAGACAACTATCTGCCTAAAATTATGAAACAAATATCAAATGAACAAACAATTAAAAGACATAAAAGCTGTATGATGATAAAGAAATTTAAAACATGGTAGAGTGGAAAAGGACACTAAAGAGATTTGACATTCATTTTAGACTATAATTATGCCAACTGACCAAAACACTTACGAAGGCAAGTTGAAAAGTGCTTTGAAATAAAAACGAAAAAATGGTGATGATAAACATTTTTTTAAACCCTTTGTTTGGCCGTAATTCAAAAATCAAATTTGCAAAATAGCTAATTGTGTAGCAATAATTATCAGTTCATTGCCTATTTGAGTAAATCAGTCATACCACAGCAAAAGCTCACATATTCATGTATGTCCTGGGTTTCTTCAGTACTATATTGATGCTGTGAAGTGTCTTGCCCAAGGACACTTTAAAGAAAAACCTAGTGCTATCAGTAAGACTGGTTCCTGGGGCCTCCAGGTTACAAGTTTTACACTTCAACACTGAGCCATGACACAAGGCACTTTGTGCACTTCCAGCTCAGTTGAGCTTATAAAAACAAAAGGAGTGCAAACCTGTTATCAACAATCATGTAGTTGATAATTTCTGCTACTTGTTTTGGAAACTGTTTTTGTAGCGGTAATAAAGTGGCCACAATCTGAGGTAACATCTGACCCAGGAAAGGTAACTCTAGACTTCTAACAAAGCAGTTCCATGCCCTGCACGATATTGCTATGAACTCCCTGTCTGTAAACTCAAGTCCAATACGGAGCGTGTTCCTCACTTTGTGTCGTATGGCACTGATGATCTTAGATCCCATTAGACGTATGATTGAGATCAGACTTTCAAGTGCCTGTAAGGAAATTACAAAAATATTCTTGTTTATTTGTACATGTTGACACTTTGGTTGACTCATCCTTATTAACTTTTTATATACAAACCTGAGTTAAAATTACCCTGAGAAACAGGCCTTTTGTAAATTTTGATAAGTAAAGAGCTAATCCATTAAAAATTTCCCAAAAATCAAATTCTAAATACTTCCACATTGAAAGCATCTGCAGATGACAAATTAGAATTGGGTACAAGTCAACTGAAGTCCTCTGATTGGATAAAAAATATTTTGAGAAATGGAGAAATTACTTGCTACAAGCATTCATCCTCAAAGCACAGGGTTATGTAGGGAAAGGTTAATGTACAAGGTAGACTTTGCACATCCCTGTAGATGACAACTTTGCCAAATGCTCTTGCAAGGCCCTTAATGGCTTGTAACAAGCAAATGCTCTTTTTCATACGTTTTCCATGCTTTTAAAAGGATTTTTCCCTCTTTCATATACAGCTTTTTATTCTTTGTTAAATTTTCATAGTCTCTGGACGGTCAAAAACTGATCTATGATGTAGCAGGTTAAGTCAAGAGGACCTCTCCATGCTTTTCTAGAGATTTTTTATACAATACTTTTCACCATTACTAGATATTTTCCTTTTCCCCTAAAGATTTTAACAGCTCTCTTCCTCAATACAACAAATGTAAAGGGTAAAGATATTGCCTTATACATATATAAATCAAACTGGAACATAGACTTACTGGTCTCTTCTCCTCCGTCGGAACACTGGCATTTAGCAGTTGAGAGTCAAAGTGAGCCAGCACCCCTAGTAACCTAGGTTGTAGATACTTTGCCATCTCTTCACTTGTGTTCACTGTGCCTCCTTTGTATTGTTCATCGTAACTAGACAGTATTTTTAATCCATGAAAGACCTGAAATATGTGAGCAAAACTATCTATGAACTCTTTACCAAACAACAACATCATAGACTTGTCTACACTGACAGCATGTGCAGATGACAAATTAAATTTGGATCAAATGATAAAATTTGTTGATGAAAGGTAGAAAATATTTAGGAAAAGGACAAAAAGCTCTCCTTTCCCCAAAATGTCTACAAAAGCCATCTTTTAAAGGAGTGTATCAACATGGGATTATGTTGCAAAGGATTATCATATCTAGATTTTAAGATTCATGTTTGCTTTGTATTAAATGCTCTTTTCAACATCATTTCAATTATATCCCAGCAGTAAGTGAACCTATCCATATGTTCCTGGAGTTTTTTTGTTAAATAAATACTTCTCAATAGTCTTCCAAAGTTACTGACTTTTTTCCCACATGAAATTTGTAGGTTGGCTGGATTGGGGTTAAACGCCACTTTAACAGCTAAGGTCATATCATGGTAGCAGGAGATGCACATATGTTTCCTGGCTTTCTCACACCAGTACTAACACAGCTTTCTTTCCAAAGCCACCGACTTTTCTCACATGCTTCAGCAGAGGTGAGAGGCGAAAATATGCTGGAGAGCAAGTTCGCCTCAACCCGGGTGTTGAACTCACAACCACAAGGTCACGAGTCTGACACGCTCACCACTGAGTCACCTGGGCAGGACAACATGAAATTAATATTGTTGAAATAATGTTTAAGGATGAGAGGGACAATGCATCTGGGTTTATATTCACCAACCCTTTTCCTAAGAACATTCCCAGTCTTATTCTTTGTCCAAACTTGAAAGTAACAAAACTTCTGATTGGCTTACCCATTAGTTAAGCCAATTGTTCAGCCAATCAGAAGCTATGTTACTTTCCAAGTTAGAAAATTATGGAGATAAAGCCTGAGAATGTTCTTAAGAATGGTTGATGAATATGGACCCTGGTCACAATGATTATCATCAACCCTCAAAAACAGTATGGCTGATTCAGAAAATGAAACAACAACTGTCCTTTCATCTCTAGCATAATATTCAAGAATAATTCATTTTTTTTTATGATTTCTTAATTCCCTGTGTTGAAATGGAATGATTTTTAATATCCACAAACTAATTCTACCTGAGAGTAGTTTGTACTGAGATGGAGCAAGAGTTCATTGTGTACTCTCTGAAAATCTATCCTCAACAAATTCTTCAGCTCAAAATTGGTCTCTTTCTGTAAGATAAAAAAAGATGCTACTTTAATTAACTGTTTACCACACAATCCCGACTTTTAATGACCCTGAGAGAAAACCCTTTTGAAAACATTGTGGGAAAAGGAGAAAATGCTGGTAACCAGCATTTTCTCCTTTTTCCACAATGTTTTCTACCCTCCCTCAACCAAATTTCAATTTTTCAGTCAGTTTTATTTTGTCGTCTGCAAATGCTTTGAATTTGGACCAGTCAAAAATTTTGTTGTTTGGTAAAGAGTTAAAACCTTACCAAGCAATCCCAACATTTGATGAACCTGAGGAAAAAAGACTTTTAAAAGCATTATGGGGAAAAAAAAAGACAAAGCACTAGGTAAAAGGTAAATGAAAACCATCTTTCATTTGAGACCTATGAAAACAGTGAAAGATACAACTATGAGTGCTACATGTGGTTGCTACCAAATGGCTGAAGTTGACTTTCAGCCAAAACTTCCTGTCAAAAATGGGGCAAAACTGTCAAAAAATATTTTGGGCATTACCTGCTCGAATTGAATGGGTTTCCTTTAAGGCAGTTACCAACCATCTAGAGTTTAAAATAGCCACTTTTATTTGTAAAAGAGATATTAAAAATTAATATTTCATACTAATCATGCAGATGACAACAGGGCTACTAAGACAGTATCTTTACAATTTTTCAAAACAGCAGAGATAAAAATAACCATTATATCTACTTTTGTGAACATAGTTCAAGATCAGACTGCTGATAATATATTGCTAAGTTAGACTGCACAAAAATGCAGTCTTATCTTGGATCTACACTACTAAGTGAGATATTCTGCAAATACTTTGGTCTACTTTTGAAATTGAGAAAGTCTATTTTAGTTATTCATTGCCCTATTTCAGTTAACCCTTTACCAAACGACAAAATTTTGAACCGGTCCAGATTGAAAGCACTTGCAGACAACAAAATTAACCTAACTCAAAATTTGTAATTTGTTTCCACCAGGGTACAAAACATTGTCGGAAAAGGAGAAAATGCTGGTTACCAGCATTTTCTCCTTTTCCCACAATGTTTTCCAAAGGCTTCTTTCTAAGGATCATCAAAAGTAGGGATTGTGTGGTAATGGGCTAAACAAAAGAAACAAGACTTCATACCTGTAAGTAATGGATAGCAGTTTGAAGATCAGATTCTTTCTGTTTAAATCTGACCAGATAGGAGAATACATACTTCGTATTGCTTATCAGCAATTTACTCCGACTCTGAAAGACAAAGATAAGACCAAAGTTTCTCACAGCTACATTTGCTGCAGTTTTGAGTGATACAATGTTCAGATGTTACTAGTATTAAGGTAAATTTCATCTCTAACATAACTCTTCCACCAAACAAAGAAATCTAAGACTAGTCCAAATTGAAAACAATTGCAGACAACACAGTAATGTGACTAAAAACTGTGATTACTTTTGGGAAGGGTAGAAAACACCGTGGGTAAAGAATAAAATGCTATCTACCAGCATTTTCTTCTTTTTCTACAATGTTTTCATAAGCTTTCTTTCTATGTTTGGTTGTTTTAAAGCTAACAGATTAATTGAAGTGTGTAGACAAAGACTAGACTGTTCACAATTTGCAGTCTTATATGACATGCACCATCTGCAATGCAATGAAAACAGCAATTAAGATGTCTCTGTGTTTTCAGCCATCAGAGAGGTCCACTTTGTATCACTGGTAGCAGAGGAGTTAAACCAACTAAAACACTAACATGAATCAGTGTTATGGACAAGAAAATTGGAAGGAAAGAAGAAGCATTTCATCAAATTCTATAGCCAAACACAAAGAAATGTTTCTTTTTCAGAAGAAGTATGTTAATGTAAAAATGTCCCGCAAAAGTTGATACTCGTCCTTGGCTGGAAAGAAAAAACATTTTGGGAATGGAAGAAAATATATAAAACTTGTTTCTGAAGGTAATTTGTTTATTTGAAATTTCACCAAATATCAACTTACAGCTACTGACAGTTTGTTTGCAATCAGTTTGATCAAAGTGGAGGCTTCTGATGTCCCTTTACTCACTAAAAACGGCACAATGTACTTTTCTGATCCCTGAAATTATAAACAAAAAACTTTTTTTCTCATTTGATCCTTTACCAGACAAAACAATTCCAGACTGGTCAATATTGCAAGCATTTGAAGAAGACCATTCTTAGTTTTAGCTATTTTACCACACAATCCCGACATATGACAGTCCTGAAAAAGAAAGATTTTGAAAATCTTGTTGGAAAAGGAGAAAATGCTGGTAACCAGCATTTTTTCCTTTTCCCACATTGTTTTCTACCCTTCCAAAATCAAATTATGATTTCTGAGTCAATTTTGTCGTTTGGTACAGACCTAAAATCCTTTACCACAAAATAAAATTTTAGACTTGTCCAAACCCAAAGCATATACAGACCCCCACATTGGATGTGGCTAAAATTGTGCAAGTTGTCTTTGATAGGGTTTAGAAAATTGTGGAAAAAGGAAACCAGCATTTTCTCCATTTCCCAAAGTCTTAACTTTTAGGTTTATAGTCGAAATTGTGTGGACCAGGATTGACAGACAATAAAATATGAAACTGTTTGAATTAAAAGCATATATGGACAATAAATGACATGTGGCCTAAATCACTGTGTTTCTCTTTTAACTCTTTGCTACACATTTCAATCTTTTATCGACTATGAGAAAGAACCCGCAGAAAACAATGTGGGAAAAGGAGAAAATGCTATTTACCAGCATTTTCTGCTTTTTCCACAATATTTTCTACCTTATCAAAGTCAGAAATAATCATATAAACAAGATTTAATTTGTTGTCTGAAAATGCTTTGAATTTGGTCCAGTTCAACAATTAAAGTAGAAATGACTGGTTACCAGCATTTTCTCATTTTTTCCACAACATTTTCACCAAGTCTTTTTTCTATAGGTTGTTAAAACATTGTTTGGCAAAGTGTGAAATAATTCAATGAATTTGCAACTATATTTAAACACAGAAGACAAAAAGAACTTTCAAAGCTTTTTTGGCATTGACAAATAGCAAAATATTAGACAGAGCTGATAAAAGATCAAATTGCATGTTCTATGCAGTAGGATCTTAGTTTACATATTGCAAAAGCAATGTAAAAGGTCAACATCATCTGGATGTTTGTCATATCAGTAAATAGGGTTTTTAACTCTTTACCATACAGCAAAATTTAGACCTATCTAAATTGAAAGGATTCACAGATGACAATTTCAAAGTGGCTGAAATGGTGCATTTTTTCTTTGATAGGGTAGAAAACTTTGTGGAAAAAGGAGAACATGCTGGTAACCAGTATTTTCTCCTTTTTCTACAATGTTTTCAAAAGGCTTCTTACTCAGGGTTGTCAAAAGTCCTCATTGTGTAGTAAAGGGTTAACTCTTTACCAAACAACAATATTTCAGACTATGCAAGCTTCAAAGTATTTGCATACCGGTATGTCAAATCAAATACAGTTCAAATGGTGAGGTTTAAATTTTGAAAGGACAGAAGACACTGCTGGAAAACGAAAGAATGCTATTCCCCACAATATTTTCAAAACACTCCACCAGCCTTTTCAAAGCTTGGAACTGTTTTAACACTTTACTAAACAACCTAGGGTTCTCATGCTTCTGAGAAAGAAGCCTTTTGAAAACATTGTGGGAAAAGGAGAAAATGCTTGTAAGCAGCATTTTCTCCTTTCCTCACAATGCTTTCTACCTTTCTCAAAAGTAATTTCAGTTTTTTAGTCATTTTAATTTTGTTGTCTGCGAATGCTTTCAATTTGGACCAGTCTAAAATCTTGTAGTCTGGTAAACACTTGAAAGGCTTAGAGATTGAAAATGACAACTTACTGTAAGGAATGATTTAACATCAGAGAAACCAAGAACATTTGACACCTCAAGAAGAATGTTCTCCGCAGATTTGTCCAGCTTGCCTAACTCTGAATCATGCATGGCTTCCACCAGAAACTTGCAAACATCTTGTCGACATCTCATGTACAGTTTGTCTGTCTTAATGTTTTTGTAATCAGCAATGCTTTTTAACTGTAAAGAAACACATAATAAGAAAAGTTGGCTTTAGATGCTGATATTTGCATAACCCTTTACCACACAATCGCGACTTTTAACGACCCTGTCAAAAAAGCCTTTTGAAACATAGTGAGAAAAGGAGAAAATGCTGGTAACCAGCATTTTCTCCTTTTCCAACAATGTTTTCTGCTCTATCAAGGAAAAATTGTGTCATTTTCACCACTCTGAATTCATTTATCATCTGCAATTATTGCTTTCAATTTAGAACCAGTCTAAAATGTTGTCGTTTGGTAACGAGTTAGCAATAAAATGTTAACATTTAGAGCTGTTAACATCCCCTCCCAATTCATCCTTTTTCTTAACCCTTTCCCAAGGGCTTGTTTTTACGTGTCTGCAGTACAAGACTTTTGAAAACACTGAGGGAAAAAGACAAATTGCTCGTAACAAGCAATTTCTCCTTCTCCCACAGTATTTTCTGCCCGTTCGGATAATTTTCTGCCATTGTTATGAAAGTTAAAATTGTCGTCTGCAACCTCTTTCAGTTTGGAGGAGTCTAAAATTTGTCGTTTGGGAAAGGGTTAAAGTGACCATTAACTCCTCTCCACACAATCCTGAGTTTTAGAACCTACCTATTGAAAAGGGCATTGAGTTTAGGAGAAATGCTGGTAAATGGTATTTTCTGTTTACCCACAATGTTTTCTACCTCTTCCAGGGCAAATGCTATCATTAAAAAAACATCTGAATTGTTTTCTGTGAATTTCTTCAATATAGACGAGTCTAAATTTTTGGGTGTGGAAAACAGTTGAATGACAGACTTTATCTGCAGGTGATGCAGACAGTTGCAACATGAAGAAGTATTACCTGCTCATAAGCCCTTGCAGCAATCAGGGGTGTAGGACTGAGCATGCTCTCCAACATCACAATTATCACCACAACCAAAAGCTCTCCATCAGACACTCTGAAAAATGAAATATTACACTTTTGTGCAGCCTCAACTTCATCTACACTGTCCTCAGAAGCACCCAAATTCAGACTTAAAGGTTAAAAAAGATAATGAGAAATAGAAAAAAAAAGCTATATAAAAAGATTCTTATTTACTGGTAGTTAGGGATGGGGGAGATTTGACATGGGCTTGTAAATTAATTCATTTTTAAAAAAAAAAAAAAACTGAATATAAACATCACATATTTGGTAAAAATCATGTGACATTTTGACCTATAAACTTTCAGAATAATTTTGAAAGCTTTACCCTTCACCAGATGACAAAATATAACAACATGTTCAGATTGAAAATATTTGCACAATAAAATTTTAGTTAAATGTAGTCAAATAATTTAACTTATACTTAACCCATTACCACACAATCCCTACTTTTGACAACCATGAGAAAAAAGCCTTGAGAAAACATTGTTGAAAAAGGAGAAAATGCTGGTAAGCAGCATTTTCTCCTTTTCCCACATTGTTTTTTCTTCTCTTAACAAAATAATAGGGATGGCAACGAGTATCGATTTTAATACTCCAGTACTCGGCCATTCTTCCCATCGAGTACTCTGTTACTTGGATGATTTTTTCTACATTTTATACTAAAATTTCAGAGCAAGATCGGTATTTTTTTTGTCCCAAAGAATTGGAAACAGTGAATATCTTGATCCGTTTGACACCCTTTCTGTACAAGCATTTATTTCATGTTTTACACACATAACGTCATAAGCATGCTTCCCAACCCACCACAATTTCAAAGTAATCTAACCGAGTTTTATCCATCCAAGACTGACGAACCAATCAAATTTGAGAATGAGTCGCGCAGGTCCTTGTCAGTGGAATTTACGTCATTCACCCCATGTAAGCAGGTAAATTATATTATGATTTTACCAAAAACCCAAATACGCAAATTAACAATCTTCATCATTGTCCCAGGATATAGACAATAATGAGTTACAAGTTAATCATCAACGAAAAAAATGGAAAAAAAACCAAATTTTGGAATATTTTGTGCACAAATTGACCGCTGGAATTCCAATCGGTCTAAAAAAGACCAGCCTGCATACATGAACGTAGGTTTTATGAAATCAATGGCGTAGCTTTTTAATGTCGGCATTGTTCGACTTGTTAGTGGTCAGTGACCTAGAATTCGCGAGCATGTCTTGTCTGATCATAAGTTTTGGGACTGCTTATAAAATAATTATTTTTTTAGACCTTAGTATTGGAACACGAAAAAAAAAAAATTATTTTACTATCCCAAAAATTAAAGCAAAATATGGTAGGTAAACAACGGCACGTTGGCGATCACAAGGTACACACGATCCCTAAATAAGTTTCCCAGTCAAACTGTGAAGATTAAGGATAATTACTTTCTCCTCCCTAATTAGACCATATAAGCTGGCCTCTGATTTACTGAAATATTACGAAAACTTTAATAATTAGCGATTAACATGAACGGTTTAACGTTATAATTGAGACAGTTGTTGTTTATTACAAACACATGTCAAATTGTGAATTGTTTGGCTATCTTTCCGTTACTTTCGCAACAATGTTTTGATTACATTTAATCGGCTGCAGTGTTTGTTTTGCAAAGAAATTTTTCCTCGGGATGCGAAATGGTACATTTTTGTCAAAAATACCGAGTACTCGATTATCAAATTCCGTAATCGATACTCAGACGTTCGATCGAGTACTCAGTTAATCGGTTACTAGTTGCCATCTCTACAAAATAAATTTCATATTTTCAGTCACTTTTATTTTGTCGTTTGCAAATGCTTTCGATTTGGACAAGCCTAAAGTTTTGTCCTTGCCTATTGAGTTAAAAGTGTAGAAAGCACTCAGAAAACGGAGAAATTGCTGGTGATTAGAATTTCTCCATTACCAACAATGTTTTGAAAAGCTTTCAGTCTCTTTTGGTATAGAGTTATGTATTTCTGTATAGTAGCTGTTTACAAAATACAATGAAACCAATTTACATGTAGTATTAAAGAGAATGCAGTAATCAACAAACTATTATGAAAGCCTTCAGAGATTTGTTCCATATGAATTCCTGTCTAACTGTGCCACTCTGCTACCTGCCTTAGTGTACTACAGTAATACCTGCCTTATCATATGATAGCAATATCTGCCTAACTGAGCAATAGCACTATTTGCTGAACTGTGCTATAGTACTACTTGGCTGGATGTGCCACAGTAATAACTGTGCTATACTAATATTTTCCTAACTCTGCTACAGTAATACCTGCTTGACTGTGCTACACACTGCCTGTGCTGTACTAATATTTCCCTGTGCTATAATAATACTTGCCTAACTGTGCTATAATAATACCTGCCTAACAGTGCTATACTAATATTTTCCTAACTCTGCTACAGTAATACCTGCTTGACTGTGCTATACACTGCCTGTGCTATAATAATACCTGCCTAACTGCGCTATAGTCAACAGCACAGTTTCCTGTAGACGACTGTTATTGTCCTTTTGTGCTGTAGTGTAAGCTTCTCGTAGTTTACTGAGCACTACCTCACTTGTGGGTTCAGAACCTTCAGTACTGGAATCTCCCAATAAATACTGGATGACCTCACTGTAATGGCAATCGCAAAATATATTATGGGGAAAAAATAACACACACTCACAGACTGATGAAGTAAATTACATTGGTTGTATTGGAGTTTAACGGCACTTTAGCAGCTAAGGTCATATCATGGTGTCGGTGACGCACATGTGTGTCCTGGCTTTCTCATACCGGTACTTACACAACTTTCTTTCCAAAGCCACCAACTACTTTTCTCACAGGCTTCAGCAGAGGTGAGGGCGAAAATACACCAGAAAGAAAGTTTGCCTCAACCGGGTATCGAACTCACAACCACCAGGTCATGAGTCTGACACGTTCACCACTGAGCCACCCAGGCAGGCAGTAAATTACAATCACATCATGTCAATTACATTACAGCACATTTGACATTAAATTGTATATGGTTACAACAACACATACTGAACAAAACAGTTCCAGGATTTAATAACCCTTGAAGAAAACACCTTTAGTTTTATCCAATGTTCCAGGGATATGATGCATCTTAGTTTTAAGCCTTCTAGCTAACATTCATTCTTAAATAGATCTGAGCATTACAAATAGCCAAAAGGTTTGACCCAAACTATACATGTTGACATGGATAGATACGTTTTGCAAATGCATTAACCCATTACCACACAATCCCTACTTTTGACGACCCTGAGAAAGAAGCCTTTAGAAAACATTGTAGGAAAAGGAGAAAATGCTGGTAACCAGCATTTTCTCCTTTTCCCACAATGTTTTCTACCCTTCACGAAACAAATTTCAAATTTTCAGTCACTTTTATTTTGTTGTCTGCAAATGCTTTCGATTTGGACAAGCCTAAAATTTTGTTGATTGGTAATGAGTTAACATTCATTACCCTTTTTACAGGGTGTATGGCTCATCCATATGTTTACTGTGTTAAAAGAAACACTCTATATGACACTTACCTGAAGAGTTTTCTTGTTTCATAATTCGGATCTTCTATCAATACCAGGGCATAGTTCAAAACCTTCATCGATGTTGCATTGTTTTTCCTCAAACAAAAGTGTCCAAACATTCTCCTGATACTTATGATAAGTGCTGGGAAAAGAAAACAGGAAAGGCAATCAATGCTAAAAAGTCAAATATGTATACAAGATAAGTGCTTATAGTACTCTACCTCATCAGAAATGGACAATTTCTCCTTTTGTCGTGCTGATTCAGATATATTTATGACAAATCAATGTTTTATTTCCATGCTTTCAGAGTCAATTGCTGTTCTAATGCTTCAAATTTCTATGAAGAACGAGCCTATTTCCTTTGTATAGAGCAAAGAACAGAGTGATTACCAGTATTTTCTTTTATTTCAATAATGTTTTGAAAGCCTTCTTTCTCAGAGTCATTAACTCCTTAACACACGACAAAATTTTATGGGTTTCCTGATTCATATCACCTGCACACATCAAAACAAATTGGACTTTAAAATTGAAATACTTTGTGGAAAGGGTATAAAAGCTTTTTTTCCCAGGGTCATTCACACTTGTGATAGTGTGGTAAAAGGTTAAAATAAAGGATCATTTTGTAAAGGGTTGACCATGGTCAGTGTACCTTGTTTCACTTCTGTCTGTGTACTGTTGACTAGCCTCATGAATGGTTCAAACATGTTGGCATCCACAATTTTAGGTCTCTCTTTGTAGCTCTCTGAACAGTCTTCATCTGTTAATATGTAAACAAATTAGTGGGTGATCAATCGAGGATCAGTTAATCTTAACCCTTTACCATATGCCAAAATTTTAAACCTATCTCAATTGAAAGTATTTGCAGCCAACAATTTTCATAGGGGCTCAAGTGACACAATTTTTCTTTGACAGGGAAGAAAGTGCTGGTTACCAGCATTTCTCCTTTTCCCACTATTTTTAAAAGACTTCTTTCTCAGTGTTGCTAAGAGTCATAATTGTGTGGTAAAGGGTTAAGAATCAAAATCAAAGAGCACCACATGTGGCTGCCTAAGCTCTGCTGCAAGCTGATATAGAAGTAGATTGATTGTTAGTGAAAATTCTATGTTGAAAAAAGTTAACTGTGTTAAAAATATTTCTTCAATACCTTAACCTAACATACAAGTTTCCCTTTGATAGCTAATAGCTAGTATGAAGTAAATATCTTTAGCCCTAGTACAGACAGATGTATCATAAAATATCAAAGTTTTTGCACCACGCAGAGGACAAATGATTATATTTTATCTGCATGCAACATGTATTTGAGCTGGAGAAATATAATAAAGTTACTTACATGTTGTCTGATCACAACTCATGCATTCGATTTCAATATGATTATACAGAAACTTTCTAGCATCCACTTTTCCTGGCCTGAAAGGAAACAAGGTTGAATTCATTACCAAATGACAAATCTTTGGTCTGGACCAAATTCAAAGCATTTACAGATGACTTATTGAATATTGTGAATATGATGATGTCTGTCCTTGAAATGGTAGAGAATATTGTGGAGAGAGAGAATGTTAGTTACCATCATCTTCTCCTTTTTCCAACGACATATCCAAATTCCTTTTTTTATTTTCAAGTTAGATAACTCTTTACCACACGACAAAATTTTAGACTGGTTCAAATTGAAAGCATTTGTAGATGACAAAATAAAGGTGACTGAAAAATTGAAATTTGTTCTGGGAAGGGTAGAAAACACTGTGTGAAAAGGAAAAAATGCTGGTCACCAGCATTTTCTCCTTTTCCCACAGTGTTTTCAAAAGGCTTCTTTCTCAGGGGTGTCAAAAGTAGGGATTGTGTGGTAATGGGTTAAAGTAAGAAAGTGTCTTTAAGGGTTAAATCAGAACATACTGGTCACCTTTTGGTGATTTTGTGGATAATATGAATCAAGATCTGACTGCACAGATTTGAAATATTGTTTCAAGTCATCACTCGCCAATTTTAAGAACTTATGTAGTCAATATAGTCTCAGCATTACAATTTTCTAAGTATACACTTTGTAATAAGAAAATATTATCAGAAGTGATATGTACGAGTTTTAAGTTTTAAAATACAGTAAACTCAACATATAACTACTCAGTCTATAATAGCAGTGGACGGTTTTGTCCAATGAAAGCTTCAAAGTAAACAATGCAAGTGTTAAAATGAAGTTAACTCATTCCATCTAAAAGTATAGAAATTATTGTGAAGATGACAATCTGTGATGGTCAGTTGGTCCAAGTGTTAGTCACTGGTAGAAAAATGAATTTTATACTTAGGTCAGAAGTTGTCAGGTTACTCTGTATTTTTGTTTACATTTCTAACTAGGTTTAAATTGTTGCTTGCAAAAATAACAAGCAACAATGAACAATATCTTACCTCTTCATTACAGCTTTTCTACTAATTACACAAGCCAATGGTCCAGATATTTCGGTAAATGTTTTCTGCAACTCTAAATTGTTTTCCTCTATACATGGACTGAAAAGCAAAAACCAGTTACTAATACACATTTACACACATTCTTACTATCAGAGCAATAAAAGATATGCATGTTCTATATATCACAGACAAGACAGCCATTGGCCCTAAAGCACCAAAATAAATGAAATAAATGAAATACTTCAGGTCGGTATAAAAGGTTTCCTTTTTTTTTGGTTCAATTTCAAAGCTGAAACTCTTCTTACACCGTTTACCACATAATCCTGACTTTTAACAACCTGGAGGAAGACGTTTTTTGAAAAAACAGTGGGAGAGACCAGCATTTTCTCCTTTCCATACAATGTTTTCTAACATATATAAGGCATTACTAATATTGTAGTCACATTTAAATTGTCATATGTAATCGCTATCAGTTTGGACATGGCTAAAATGTTGTTGTACGGTAAAGAGTTAAATTATGTAAACTTCAAAGATGTCTAAAAGCACTTGACTATGCAAAATACTTGATTATTTCTTTAATCAACTAGGACTTACTGTAACAAGTCATAGACCAGATGGTTTGCATTTGGTCCTAAATGGTACAGCAGTAAAGGGAAGGACTTGACTGCAGCTTCTTTCACTTCTGTGTCACTCTCACACTGAAAATATATGTAAAACATGAGCAAAAAGAGGTAATTCCCTGTGATGGCTCTTTCTGCAATGGCATTTTCAAACACTATTTACAGAATGGTTTCAAGATATGTACAGTTGAATCTCTAGGCAAGTAAACCCTGACAATCTATTTCTACACCTAAAGCAGTACCAAGTTTACTTGTGTACGAGGGTAACAACTTAAAAAGCATTCTTGGAACAAGCTAGTGTCTTTTTTTTTTTTTAATCTATTTAACATATGCAAACAGTATGAGGAGTGTTCATAAATTAATGTATCTAAGCACCTAAACTTTGATTCTTCATAAGTTTCACAGAAAAATGTGATTTCACTGAAATTTTTATTTTGTCCCCTCAAAGCATTAACTTTCAACAGATATACAAAGTTTCAGTCTCCAGATCCAATGTTTGAAGGCATTTTCATAGCCTTTTTTTGATGTACTATGCAGACACTTGAATATTGTTGAACCAAGATGTTCGGGCTGAATAAATTTTCTACCTGAAATGTTTTTTTGAAACAAAAAGAAGTCACATGGGACAAAGTCAATGAATATGGAGGGTGGAGGAAGCAAAATCAGTTTTACTTGAGTCAGAAAGTCTTGCACCATAGACTGCTGGTGGGATGACATTAATCCGACATTGCCTAAATTGTAGACATGCAACAGGTTTGGCCAATGTTAAGAAAAATCCTTCAATCTTATCATATCTTAGGTAATACTTGAAACATTTGCTCACGATAAAAAAAGAAAAAAAAAGTTAAAATACCAGTGCCTGCCTGTAAACATGTATTCTCCACTTTGAGCAAACCTCCTTTGGTAGCAGTGACAGAATCTTTAAACTTTTACAAATTGTCGACTTTTCTGTAAACAGACAACAGAGAAAAGCATTAAGTTTTTTAATCCCTTGCCACACAATTCAGAGTATGAACAATCCTATGGAAGATGACTGTTGAAAAAATTGGGAGAAACAGAGAAAATGCTGATATTAAGCATTTCTACCCTTCCAAGGACAATACCCATCATTTGGGCCATATTTAAACTATCCTTTGAACATGCTATTGATATGCACTGGTCTAAAATTTTGTCATCTAGTAAAATGTTGAAGAAATATTTTACACTGAGAAATAAGCAATCTTTTTGCACCTCTGCCATGTCAAACAGTTATCGTTTTATGAATGCCAATAGTATTGCAGTTAAAAACATCAATATGATTCAAGAAACTCACAAGATGGTTTTTCGATGTATGAGTAACAACAACTTTGGTACCTACTTTGGCCACTAAGGGTAAAAATCTGAATGCTTTGAATGTTTGCCATTTTTTTGTTACTTTTTTGCATAGACTGATTGTAATTAAAGAAATACTCGATAAAATGCTTTAAAATATAGTGAGAAGAGAATCACAGGAAAGATGCCAGCTCTGAGTTGCTGCTTTTCTAGTAAAAATTCCTAATTCAAAGAGAGGCATAATTGTGTCAAAAATGTTTTGAAGATTACCTATCATTATGGAAGGGGATTTTCCTTTGATAGATAAAAACCAGCATGAGTTTGAAGAAAGTACTTCCACACTGATAGAGATATCAGGGACTGTCAAAGTTTTCCCACAACAATGACACAGGCCATGACAAGGCTGAAACTACACCTATGAGGTTTTCTTGAAAAAACCAGCTTAAAATATTTTATGCACAAAACTAGAGACCAAAAAATCTAAACTTACCGAGATAGTCTCCTATAGCACTGCTTATCTTGACAATTTCTCTTGCATTTGATGGTTTCAGATCTATCCATGAGGGGTCATTCTGAAAGTTCAATAAACATGAAAAAGCAACACTGAATGCACCTGTACATCAAATGAGAGCAACTACAAACATTCAAACAATGCTCTAGTATTCCTGCCTACAGCATTGACAGCAACAGATGTTCCAACTTTTTGCCAAACAGCAAAATTTTGGACTTACCCAAACTGGAAGCATTTGCAAACGACAACTTATGAGCTGAATGGCAAATATGATGTTCTAACACACATTTCATTTGTTGCTCACAAAAGCTTTCATTTTGGACAGTTCTGAAAGTTTGTCTTCTGATAAAGGATTAATTGGAGACAATATGGGTAAAATGGTATCATATTTATAAGAAGTAAATGTGTAAATTCAACTGGAGAAGTTATTGGTCAAAAGGTACCATAACTAAAATGAGTTAAGTTACACATACCAGTAACCAGGGTATTGAACATATCCATGTGAAGGTCTGGTAGTTCTCTGTGCTGTAATCTCCAAATTCTGAAAGTGACCAGTAGAGCTGAGACTTAATCATTAAATAAAGCAATTCATGAAAATGCTGTCTCTGAATCTAAAACAAGAGCATGACATGGGTGCAAATGCTCAGCTTCAGAGACTTACCAAAAGACAAAATTTTACACTAATCTACATTGAAAGCATCTGCAGATGACAAATGTGAATCAGAAATTGAAATTTGATTTGGGAAGAGTAGAAAACATTGTGGGAAAAGGAGAAAATGCTGGTTACCAGCATTTTCTCCTTTTCCCATGATTTTTTTTCTAATGGCTTCTTTCTCAGGGTCGTCAAAATTAGGGATTGTTTCAATATTGTCAGTTTCATTCAGTGACCAGTGCAGCTATCCATGCTTTACCAGTATTTAACTTTACCAGTACTCAACACAATTTTCTTTCAAAGCCACAAATACTTTCCCACATTACCATTACCGAGAAAATGGTCAGCCGTGGAAGGGGCATGAAAGATCAATCCTGGGAAAGAAATTGGCCAAGCCAGGGATAGAAGTAAAGAGTTAAGAACTGAACTCATCATTGAAGCCTGGAGCAAATTTTTCAAAATGCAGGTATGACTCACGCTAATTCCTTGAATATCATTACGTGTACTATTTACATACTTACAGCCAGAGAGAAACAACACTAAAATATATCGTGCAAAGACAATATACTAAAAGAGCATGTTTTTACCAAACAAAAAAACCCATGTTGAACCCATTACCACACAATCCCTACTTTTGACAACTCCGAGAAAGAAGCCTTTAGAAAACATTGTGGGAAAAGGAGAAAATGCTAGTAACCAGCATTTTCTCCTTTTCCCACAATGTCCTCATCCCTTCACTTAACAAATTTCAAATTTTGAATCACTTTTATTTTGTTGTCTGTAAGACTGCTTTCATTTTGGACCAGTATAGACTTTGTTGTTTGGTAAAGAGTTAAAAGAGCATTGTATTACTAACCAAACTTTATTTCAAAATGTATAAACACTTACCTTGAACAGTAAGGATAGCACCTATTATATCTAGACATGTCTGCAGACATACATTTATTGTATTTGCATTCTTTCCTTCATTGGCTAGACTCTGCATCACCCCATTCAGAAATTGATTTACGTCATAAATAAACTCTGGATATATCCATGATGAGAGCTTTGTCAGATCTATCTGCCTGTATTTAAAAAGCGAAGTTGAACCTTTATTCAGAACCAGGTCTATCTGCCTGTATTTCAAAGCTTAGTTCAAACTTTATGGGATGGGGCATCTATGTATATTTAACCCATTACGACACAATCCCTACTTTTGACGCCCCTGAGAAAGAAGCCTTTTGAAAACACTGCGGGAAAAGTAGAAAATGCTGGTAACCAGCATTTTCTCCTTTTCCCACAGTGTTTTCAGCCCTTCCCACAACAATTTCAATTCTTCAGTCACCTTTACCTTGTCATCTGCAAATGCTTTCAATGTGGACCAGTCTAAATTTTTCTCGTGTGGTAAAGAGTTAAAGGCAAATTTGAAAATTTATTCAGAAATAGGTTACATTTGACAAATAATTACAAACTTAAAAATTCTAAACTCTGCTCCCTTTCAAACAGCACTTTCTCTTTTAGTCATGCTTTAACCCTCTATCAAATGATCCCAACTGTTAATGACCCTGAAAGAGAAGACTTTTGAAAACATTGTGGGAAATGGAGAAAATGCATTTTCTCCTTTTCCCATGTTTTCTCTTCTATCAAAGACAAAAATCATCATTTCATTCACAAATGATTTGTCATTTGATGTTCCTTTTGATCTGGTGCAGCGTAAAATTTTGTTGCTTGGTAACTAGTTAACCTGTACCCATGTAATTAAGTCACCCTCTGTGATGCATCATACCAAGCCAGTCATCACATAAATATGCAGTGTTTCCACCAGCTTCAAATTTTTTAGGGTCATTTGTGACCCTTATTCGTAATTTTTGGGGGTCATACAAGAAACTTGAGGGCCACTTTTTAAATTGCCTTTTTAAAGCTACCAGTGCTTAAATTAACATATTTGGATCTTTTCATGTGGCTCTGCTGACTTGAAACCGGAACCAAGTCAGACAAGACCTTGGTATTTTGTTGCATTTGTTAATTTTTCTTTTTTCACATTTTTGAGTGCCTGCGGAAGGGACAGCAAAACAGTCTGCAAGTCCTTTCTATTTTTCTTCTTCCTTTCATCTGCAATTCTTTTTTCAGACAAGGTCTAAAATATACAGAACCTGTTTAAAGTGTAGTGACAAATTGACCTTTCTATGGTTATCTCGTACCTGGTTATTTATTACTGAACAGAACTTCAAAAGTGTGACTATGTCAGAAAGAAGCCAGATGGTAGCAATTTATGTTCTCTAATCCTTTATTGTGCAGTACAAGCAGATATCTATTGGTAATTATCAACCCTTTGGCTGCTAGACATGACTAGCTGACCTTTTGCAGATAGTGTAGATCAAGATCAGACTGCATAAAACATGCAGTCTGATCTTGGATCTACTCTGCCCGATAAGGAGATATTATTCCCAAAAACATAACTTTGAAACAGCAATATTTTGGTTATTAATATCAAATGGAAAGTTTAATTCTAGTTATTTAGCAGGATAAGTGTTGATAAAATAAGTTTCAAACACTGGATGCCAAATCATAAACCCTAAACATAAATAATCATGGCATACAAAATCTCTCTATCTCTCTCTCTGCAAATAGAGTACATACCTTATTTTGCCCCTTAGTATTTTGGCTTGACATCTTGGTGTGCAATATAAATTATTGTTTTGATTGAAATGATATTTTTTTTTGTTGCATCTGAAAAGACGCACATAGCGAATTTCAGTGCATCAGCAAAGAAATCATAGAGTCAAAAACTCAAGAAACACACTCTGAGTAAAACGATAAATTATGGATCATCAAAAACCAATTTTTCTACCAACCAACTGGATCTGGAGGCAGAGAAGTCCTTTGACATGCAGAAAAACCAACCAATAGCAAAATGATTTAACATATGTCGGCCTGTGATACCTTTTGCAGATGCAAAAGCCACGTTTTAACAGAGCATGGCAACATTATTTTTCAACTTTATTTATATAAATCATCCATATCTCAATAAGTATGCAGTTTTCAAATTTCCTTGTTATTTATTTGTTTCTGGAGATAATTAAGTTTATATTGAAATTGGAAGCATAACATACCTTGACCTAGTAGAGTGTTCCAGACTGTTGTTACATTGAATCACACATGTAGCCATGACCTCCAGAATAGTTCTAATGCTTTCAACAGTCTGTTTTATGTCTCCCTATAAGATGATGAAATACTTGCAAGTAGAAAACACATTTGAGAGAAAATTTGTTCAGCCGTAAATGTACTAGAAATGTGTCACCGACGCAGATTCTCCAACATCTGGTCAAAGGTCATAGACATGGTAATGCTTTTATACTCAAAGAATGACCTACAGCCATTTAGTGTCCAAAATATCTAAGGTACTTAAATCCTATTTATGAATTTATTTAGCTATAATAGTATTTAACCTGTTTAATCTAGAACTGTGTCACCTACATCTGTAAGCCATACTTATTATACAACACATCTTTTATCCACTGTAATTTCTATGTGAGCCAAATTGCCTGACCATACATACCACACATATCTATGTATACCACACATATCTGGTCATGCATACCACACATACCTGACTATGCATACCACACATATCTGACCATGCATAACACACATATCTGACCATACATGCCACACATAATTATGGGCTAGAGAAAACTGATTGATTGAATGGTGTTTTACCCCTGTTTACACATTATTTCAGTCCTATCAATCATGACAATAGCTCTCTAATTTATGAATGTCCTTGGCTCCACCAGTACTAAGCTGGGGTTCTGCACCGTTTTGCCCAAAGACACTCCTATGACAAATTCCTGGCCAGACAAGATCCAAACCACAAATTGCTTTCCCACAGTTACTATAAACAATGAAGGAAACTTAAAACAAACAGGACAAGGTCTCGCACCTGTGTTTCTGTATGAAGATTATTCTCCATTTTGTCCTGAAGTAATTTGTAGGTTTTACTGTAATTTCCAACTTTACTGGCCCTTGGAGACTCTTCAACAAGTTTTCTCTTTCGGCTTGATCCCGAGAGGGCAAGTTTTCCGCGACCTGTTGGTGTATCATTCTGGTTACCTTCAAGGCTAGTTACATCTTTTTCCATCTCTTCCTCTAGTTCAGGTTTGGGTAGTGACAGCTCAGATAGAATTGCTTTCACTAGTGGCTCAACAGTGTACTGAGAAATATATATTAATACGAAATTATAGTAGATATCTCAACTTTTCTCCCCCCCCCCCCCTTCCTCTCTCTCAACCCTTTGAATGGCTGATAAAATGGATGTTTGTTTGATTGTTTGTATGATTTTTAACCATTTACCACACAATCCCAACTGCTAACAACCCCAACAAAGAAGCCTTTAGAAAACATTGTAGGAAAAGGAGAAAATGCTGATAACAAGCATTTTCTCCTTTTCCCACAATATTTTCTACCCTACTCAAAACAAAATTTCAAATTTTTAGTCACTTTTATTATGTCGTCTGCAAATACTTTCAATTTGGACCAGTCTAAAATTTGACGTTTGGTAAACAGTTAATGCCATTTTCAAAATTATTTCAATTACATCGTGGCCTTTGCTCCTATCAAAGCTATCCTTGGGTGTCTTTTTTCTAATAGTTTACAATCTTTTTTTGGTCAGCTCCAAGGCAAAAGTTGTTTGTAGTGGGCAATGAACCGAAACTAATAAACAAGTGAGTAACTACCTGTAATGAATGCTTGCTAGAAACACTGGTACTCAATGCAGCTACTATGACATTCCTTTGAGCTTTACAAGTCACACTCATCAAATATTGTGGCGAAAGCACTTCCTGTATTTTGCATACTAAATCACTAATTGTCCAGCACATCTCCTCTGTATGTAAATTGGTCAGTCCTTTTTTACTCAAAATGTCCGCAAGTTCAAACATAATGTCTCTGTAACATATACTACATGAAGTCAGAAACTGATCGCTGCTTTTCTCCAGGAAAGAGTTCAGAACATTTGCTTGTGCTTTCTCAAGATCTTCTATCTCTCTGCAAAAAAAACAACAACAACAAAATTTCTAACATTTCTCAACATCACCTTGCTTAAAAGTGACCAATAGGTTCTGAATGGTACACTCTTACTAAGAAATGAGAATGTCACATTCATCGTAATTCTTACACATGTATGTATGTATGTATGTATGTATGTATATATGTATGTTGTGTTAACTATGCCAAATTCCCTACATGTCTGATAACATGAAGGCGACAAAAAATATCTTTTTGAATAGAAAAATAATTAACAAGCTTTTTCTCTCCTTTTCAAACACTGTCTTCAGAGACTTATTTCATCATTTAACTCCTTTCCATACAATCACAACTTTAAACGACCCTAAGAAAGAAGCCTACAGAAAACATTCTGGTAACTAATATTATTTCCTTTTCCCATAATATTTTCCACCCTGTCAAAGTCATAAATCATCATATTTACAAGATTTAACTTGTTGTCTGCAGATGCTTTGAATTTGGTCCAGTCCAAAACCTTATCATTTGGTAAAGAGTTAACCCAAATTTCATTTTTTTGTCTGAAAATAGACCAGTCTAAAATTTTGTGGTTTGTAAAGAAGTTAATAACTAGTAAAGAAAAACTTTTTTCTTACTTGGATGGTATAAAATCAATGCTGGAGCACAGTAACTCAATCATTGCGGTCAAACAACCAATGAAATAGTCCTCAATCTCAGGCGGCATTTTCTCGTGTTGATGCAACAAGGCTGCTGCAGTATACAGAGATTCCTGAAAAATTAGTTGACAGTTTGATTACTTGTTTTAACCTTGTACAAAACAATACTAATTTTTAGTGACTAGAAGTAAAAAGGCTTGAAAATGGAGAAAATGGTAGTAACCAGTATTTTCTTCTTTTCCCACCATGTTTTCTTCCCTGTCAATATTTTAATAAACTAGTGAGACAGAATCTAGTTTTATGCCACTTGTACCCTTTACCACACAACAAAATTAAAGACTACAAATCTAACACAGCTTGATTAACTCATTACCAAACGACAAAATTTTTGACTGGTCCAAATTGAAAGCATTTGCAGAGGACAAAATTAATGTTGACTGAAAAATTGAAATTTGGTTTGGGAAGGGTAGAAAACATTGTGGGAAAAGGAGAAAATGCTGGTTACCAGCATTTTGTCCTTTTCCCGCAATGTTTTCAAACAGTTTCTATCTCATTTTGGTTAAAAGTCGGGATTGTGTGGTAAAGAATTAAAAGTAATCTATTTTTGGCATATAAGAGAAAACCTAGATAACAGCATAGTTTCCAGCAATTTCTCCCTCTTATGCATGTTTTTTTTCTCCCTTACATTTACTTTTATTTCCTCAAAACTCCCTCCCGAGGGTGTTAAAATTTATGATTGTTTGGTAAAAGTTAACTAGAGTCCAACATGACAACATCAAATATTAGATATACCTACAATTTTTAGGGCAGCATTTCCATTCTCTATGTTACAGCACAAACATGCCCACAGAACATTAACATTTGATGTAAGACAGGCTTTAGTGACATCAGATACAACATCCTTCAATATCTTCCTGTGAATCAACAGAGACAGAACTGTTACAATGCTGACCAGCATTTTCTCCTTTTCCCACAAGGTCAGCCTGAATAGTCTTTGCAGACTAACCTTTGTCAAAACTTAATGCTTTTTCTGTATGCCATAGGAACATTCTATATCATGATTCCACTGGTTTTATGACAAAATGAATTTTAAGGATCCAAAGTTGCTTGGATGATGGATTACACCCTCTTTTGCAAGACCATGGCAAAATAAGCATCATTCCTACCTATTTATCAACATGTATACAGATCTCCATTGTGAAAAAACACTACGAGGCTATTTGATTTAATTTCAATACGACAACTCTTACTTATATGAATACTGGAAGCACAACTAAAGACTGTAGGATATGGTATGTCAAATGTGATTCACTTTGAAAAAAAAAAAAAATGTAATTGTAAATAAAAGAATATTAACATAAATAATGTCACCAAACTTATAGTATAACACTGTCACAAAAATAAATAACTCATTATCAGGAATATCAGCCAAAATGTCTTTGGAATTGTACTGAAAGTAGACAAAAGTTGTCCGCAAGTAATTATTAGATAGAAGAGCTGACCAAACAGATGCACCTGGAGCCATTATTTCAAAGGTTAAATTCACCCATCACCACACAACCACTCTTTTTGACAATCCTGAGAAAGAAGCCTTTAGAAAACATTGGGGGAAAAAGAGAAAATGCTGGTTACCAGCATTTTCTCCTTTTCCCACAATGTTTTCTACCCTACACAAAACCAACTGGAAATTTTCAGTCACTTTTATTTCGTCGTCTGCAAATGCTTTCAATTTCGACAAACCTAAACTTTTGTCAATTGGTAAAGAGTTACGTACATGTTAACCCTTTACCTGATATGCCAATTTGAGGCTCTTCCATTTCAGCAGCAAATAAAAATATGATGTCAGAAATACGGACAAATGAGGATGCAAATATCTGATCGAGTGGAAAACATTGTGGGAAAAGGAGAAATTGCTCGTTACGAGCAATTTCTCCTTTTCCCACAATGTTTACAAAGCTGTCTTTTGTTGATGCATCAAAATGAGTATCTATGGAGTAAAGGGCTAAGTGCAGCCAGGTGGCTAAGTTGTAAGTGTATCTGACACGTAACCTCGTAGTTGAAGGGTTGAGGCAAACTTTCTGTCTGGTTATTTTTCACCTCTGATGCATGTAAGAAAGTAGTTAGTGGCTTGGAAAAGAAGTTGTGTCAGTGCTGGTGTGAGAAAGTCAGGAAACACATGTATTGGTGCACTGACTGCCCTATAACTTATGACCTAAGCGGCATGTATACGCCCGAAGGGGCTTGTCAATGAAATGGATCAAAATCTAGAACGCCCCTAGATATCCAAATTTGAAGTCACATGCACAACTACACATCATAGAGATTCATGTTGGTAAGTTTGAACTCATTCCAATGAAAACTGTAGGACGAGTTGTGCACACAAGAAATTGCTAACGGACGGACAGACAGACATACAGAGGGGTGGACAACCAAGGCCATAACATGATATGATCCTTCGGGTGTGTAAAAACTATGTTAACCCCCAATACAAACAACTTAGTACATGTTCCATGAAACACATACGTGATGTTCAGCTGCAACATTTCACAAACATCTGCTGTTTTCACCTCAAACTTTGCAGGAGAAAGTACAACTTCACAGTTTTCTGATCTCTGCAACATACAAATTCAACCATTCATCACTCAGTCCCAAGTTTTAACAACCCTAAAAGAAGGAAACTTTTAAAAAAATTCAAGGTAACCAGCATTTTATCCTCATTCCAAAATGTTTTCTACCTTTTCAAAGCTAAAGATCACCATTTGAAACACATTTAAATTGTTGTCTTCAAACCTTGGACAGGTCATAAATTCTGTTGCGTGATAAAGAGTTGGAGAAGGAGGCTCTTGAAAACATTTTTGAAATAGGAGAAAATGCTGGTAACCAATATTTTCTCCTTTTCCAAAAATGTCTTCTATCCTTTTAGCGACCAACTTCACCATTTGAGCCACAATAAAATTTTCGTTTGCAAATGGTTTTCAATTTCAAATAAGTATAAAATTTTGTTATTTGGTAAGCCTTTTGAAAACATTGTGAGAAAAAAGAAATGCTGATAACCAGCATATTCTCCTTTTCACACAATATTTTCTACTCTTCCACAGTCAAGTTCCAATTTTTGAGTCACGTTAAGTTTGTCGTCTGCAAATGCTTTCAGTTTGGACCAGTCTAAAGGTTTCCTTTTTGGTAAGGAGTTAATCAAATTTCATAATCGAAGCAATCCTATCAAGGGTCTGTATTTTTTTTTCAGTTCTGACAATTCTACAATTTTGGCATCTGGTAAAGAAGAAAGAGGTTTTAAGTCACAGAGTAACCTTTGCTGGTTCCTGAAGACTTTGGATGACCATGGTCATATCAATGTTAAATCTGGTCAAATTTCTGTCTGGTTCCTGGCCATTTTCAATAGTAACACAAACACCTTCCAGTTCTGAAATGGGAAACAGCTCATTATTTGTATGTTATGAGTAATAACCTGCTTTGTTCAACCAAAATTGTATCACCGGTTACAATTTACATCAGGATATGAATGGATGCACATCTTACTAGTCCAGGGTTCATTCCAACAAGCAACTTTTCCTTTTCCCACAATGTATTCTATCCTTTAGGAGAACTTTCTACCATTTTCATCAAATTTAACAGGGACTTTGCAAACATTATGGGAAAAAGGAGAAAAGGCTGGTAACCAGCATTTCCTGCTTTCTCCAATGTTTTCTACACGTTCAACAATTATTTGAGCTGTACTGAATCTGTCACTTGCAAATGCCTTTAATTTGAATAAGTTTGAAATGCTGTTATAATGTAAAGGTTTAAACATAATTAGTCATATCACAGCGGCAATAGCACCCATCAATGCATTTCTAGAGTTTCTTGTACCAGTACTTCACATTACTCTTTTCATATCACTGACCAATTTCAAAGAATCCTGTTCAAATGATTATTATCAATACTTATTTTCACCAATCAGATAGAGTTATCTCATTTTCAGTGCTCTTGTGCATATATGGTTAGGATTTCTCCTTTTCCCACAATGGTTTCCTACCTATCAAAAACAGATTTCTTCATTTGAGCTACTTTTGATTTGTTGTCTGCAAATGCCTTCTCTTTCAGTTTGGATAATTCCAAAAGTTTGCCGTTCACTCATTGCAATGAAATGTACCACTGTTAGTACATATGCCTAAGTATGACTGCACTTTACATATGATGTCAATGATTTTTTTGTCTATGGTCCTGGTAATAGGTCTAAATGCATCTCTAAGGTATTACCATCCTAACCCTTCTAGTGCAACATGGGATGAAATTTCTTATTAGTTGATAAATAAAAAAAATATATTGATATAATATTTTTGCACATTTCTAGCTGACAAGAAATTCCTTTGATGTCCACCTTGAAAATATCTGTTGATATTTTTGTTAGTTTTCTGAAAAGGGAGGTAATTATTATCTCCCTTTGTAATGAGAATAGAGTGGCCCTAGATTTATAAATGATAATTCTAAGAAGGAAGAAATGGAAAAGGTGGCGCGGTCACAGTAGTACAATGATACTCATTTTCAATCATAGCAACTTTTTTTTTTGATAATATTATAGTGGAAATGGCTGTTTTCCATTAGAATGGTTCTACCTTAAGTTGAAGAGTTCCACAAAAAGAAATTAAAAGTATTCTGACAGAGAAAATTGCCTAGCTTAGATTTGATCTTGCACCCCTGTATCCCAAGCCCTTCATGTGACTGACAATACAACAAAGCTTCCAAATTTTTGGTCCCATACCTGCCAGCATAAGGATAATTTCTGTGAGAATACTGCCGTACAGATGTCCATCTCTGGAGCGCACTGTCTGTAGAATGTGGTGTATGACCTCAAATGTTCTGTTGTGTAGGTTCTCACATTTCTTGTGACCCAGAAACACAAAAATTCTGGACATGAACCACAGCAAGAAAGCTACAAATGATTTAAAACAAAGTAAATCAGCGCATTACCTTCTGTACATAGCTTTCCATGTCTTGCAGCATATACCTTTTAACTCTTTTAACAATCCCAGGTTTTCACAACCCTGAGAAAAAAACCTTGTAAAAACATTGTGGGAAAAGGAGAAAATGCTGGTAACCAGCATTTTCTCCTTTTCCCACAATGTTTTTCTACTCTTCTAAAGTCAAGTTTCAATTTTTGAGTTACGTTGATTTTGTCGTCTGCAAATGCTTTCCATTTGGACAAGTGTAAAATTTTGTTGTTTATTTAAGAAATAATCTTCTTCGTATCATGGTTTTTTGTTCAATAAACCACAGTTGTGAATTATGAGCACAATAAATAATCCACTAGGGCGACAGCCCTAGTGCTTTATTAATTGCACCTCATAACTCACAACAGGCTTTATTGAATGATAAACCACGATAGAAAGCAGATCATTTCTATTCTAACATGGCCAATTCTTGATGAAATGAAAACAAGTTCAAACTTGGAGTAAACACGCTGATGAAGATCATGTTCCATTGAATAACCCACTCATTGAATGACGTCACTCGATATCGAATGATGTCACTCTGCATGGATTGTCGCAGATTTTACCGCGCTTTCCTTGAACTGTGTTTATAGAGCTGAATTCGTCTGTCATGTTAGAATAAACAATTAAATACTTTTTATAAACACACCTAAAGGAGGTGGCTTGTAAATATGTAATGGGAAAATGAGAAAAGGCTGGGAACAAACATTTTCTCCTTGGCCAACAACTTTTTTCACCCTTCCAGAAACGTATCACAATTTTCAAGTAATTTTTATTTTGTTGTCTGCTTATGTTTTCAATGTGAACAAGGCTAGGATTTTCTTGGTTGGTAACGAGTTAAGATTACTTTATGTTAATCTCCAATCAAAAGTCTCTTCTACAAACACACACTGTACTTGAAACCTCAAAAGCAAAATGTACTTACACTTAGCCAAGTCATCTTCCTCTGTGATCAAACCTTTCGGCCTTAAAGGTGGGGTATCTGTTCCATGACCTGTTGAGGCCGGTAGAAAAACCTCTGTGTTTTCTGTTAGAAACAGGTCACAGAACTGGAGCAATACATAACACTCACTTTTTGTACCATCTTTTTTCAGAGAAGCAGAAACTGTAAGATAGAAATAGGTGGTGTTCTTTGAAAAGGGGGTTAAGTCTTTACCACACAATCCTGACTTTTAATGATCCTGAGAAAAAAGCCTTTGAAAACACTGTGGGAAAAGGAGAAAATGCTGTTAACAAGCATTTTCTTCTTTTCCCACAGTATTTTCTATCCTTTTCACCTTTATTTTGTCATCTGCAAATGCATTCATTTTGGACCAGTCCAAAATTTTCTCGTGTGATAAAGAGTTAAACTCATGTGCAAAAAGTATGGATTCATGTAAGCCTGCACAATCCAGCCAGGCTGACATGACTTAAAACTTTTTGCTGTTTATAAATTCTTTGCATGTAAAAGGACCATTCTAACTTATGATTTTGTTGGTTTTTAGTCTAAACTGATTTTATGGACCCACTATTATTTCATAACCTACTTGGTATAATTCATCAAGGAGATGCATTAATCCTCCTTTTGAGAGAGCATTTAACAATTGGCTAACACTAGGGTGACAATATTTTAACCCTTTACCGCATGAAATAATTTCATACTAGTCTCTTTGGCAAGCAAATGCCAATGACTAACCAATTACGGATTAAAATTGTAAGATTAGTGTTTCAAGGGGAAGAAAAAATTTTGGGAAAAGGAGAAAATGCTGGTTACCAGCATTTTCTCCTTTTCCCAAAATGTTTTCAAAAAGCCTCTTCCTCAGGGTCATTAAAGGTTGGGATTGTTTGGTAAAGGGTTAAACTGGTCCAAATAAAAGCACTTGAAGACAGCATTACAAATGACTAAAAGTGACAACTATTTGAGACATAAAGCTTATCTCTTTACCACACGATCCCGACGTTTAAATACCCTGAGAAAGAAGCCTATAGAAAACATTGTGGGAAAAGGAGAAAATGCTGGTAACCAGCATTTTCTCTTTTTCACACAATATTTTCTACCCTACCAAAGGCAGAAATCATCAGTTTGCCAAGATTTGATTTGATGTCTCCAGATACTTTGAATTTGATCCAGTCTAAAATTTTGTTCTTTAGTAAAGAGTTAGAGGGTCCATACAAATTGAAATGCTTAACATAAAATGTTATTGGCGATATTTGATTTGTTGTCTCCAGATACTTTGAATTTGGTCCAGTCTAAAATTTTGTTCTTTAGTAAAGAGTTAGAGGGTCCATACAAATTGAAATGCTTAACATAAAATGTTATTGGCGATATGAGATATACAACATGTTAAGGTTTGTGCATGATGACAAGGCAGACAAAGACAAGACATGTTTCAAGAGAAACACTTTCCTGAGGAACAAGTCCTAAAGTAAATTCTTGATTTTTCCTTGGCAGCAACCTTGGCCATTGAACTTGTAATCTCATTTCATTCACAAAGACAACATTGAAAAATACCTCTGTTCTCATCTGAGAGAAAATTTTCCACCAGTCTCCCTAAAAATGTACGACATTGGTAGATGCTCTGATTGGCTCCAGAATGCCTAAAGCTGTAAGTATAAAGTTTTAGACTATGGTAGTTATATCTTGTGGTAAAAATTGTTCATGTTAATTTAGATGTAATACAGGACATACACCACAAAATGATAAAATTCTAAATAAATAAATACTAAATTAATCAACGCAAAGTTTCAAGCTGAAAAAGATCCTTAAATTACAGGTAGCTTTATGTGGCGCACAGGCTGTAGTGTGCAGGACTTGAGAACTTGGGGTTGCTGGTTTGAGTTACCAACTTGGCCAATTTCTTCCATATGATTTATGATACTATACTAGTCACTACAACAGGGTTCATTTCTCTTTCACCAATATCACTGTTTCTATGATGGTTATGTGGGAAAGTCGCAAATAGCTTGGGTAATTTGCTGTCTACTGGTAGAAGAAAATCCAGGAAACCAGGGAGAGGTTACCTTCAGTCGGAAGGTCTGCTCCAATGCTATTTTTGTGACTGTTCTTCGCAGATACCTTCATATCAGTCTTCATTAACTCGTTACCATAAAATCAAGACTTTTAACGACCCTGAGAAACAAGGCCTTTGAAAACATTGTGGGAAAAGGAGAAAATGCTATTAACTAGCATTTTCTCCTTTTCCCACCATGTTTTCTACCCTTCCCAAATCAAATCTTGATTTTTCAATCATATTTATTTTGTTGTCTGCAAATGTTTTCAATTTGGACCAGTTAATAAATTTGTCGTTTGATAAAGAGTTAAATATGTCTGAAAATAATAAAACAGTTCTAAGGGGCAACATTTCAAATGACAGCTAATAAAATCTAATTCAGAATCGTCAGATTTTGGATTGTGTGGTATGGAGTTAAGGGTCATTAAAAACTCTGCTATTCGCTGATTCGGTAAAAGAGTTGAATGAAAGAGAACTTACTTTTGAAGAAATTGCACGCTCTCCTCCAACATCCCCACTTTTATTCACCAGAAAGATCTATCATCTGTAATCCAAAGTCTTAAATGAAACAAAAGTATCCTAACATTTTAAAAGTCGGCCTGAAAACATTTAGTGTAGGCCTACAGCAGATTGTTGAATCAGCTTTAAAAGGAAGGGGGGGGGGGCATAAGTTTGTAACTAGTTTTCGTGGAGTTATGATTTGTAGTAGGTCTACTAAATTCGAGTGTCAACTGTTAAAAATTGGAATTGTTGTATTTCATTTCAAGTTTAATGCAACAAAACTAGCTGCTAAACTCATTCTTGTGAAATAAATTGAAGACCAACAAACTTTGTGCGGCTGTATCCCGCAATTTTTGACATTTTTACCTTCATGTACTAGAGAATAATAATTTCAAAGTACTGAGAGTGTCGGTGAGGGTTTGTAAGTTTGTACAGATAACTGTCCCCAAAGGCGATGTTACTTTTTGATAACAGTAATAACGTGCTTTGTACAGTCAAATGTCCCAGTGACAGTCCCACAGTCAAAAATCTAGAAAATTGTCACTTTTGGTCAAAAAGTCCCTCTACTGAAGAAGAAATATGGCCATGTATACGTCTGATTTGATGATTGGTTTGTTATAATCATACTGATTAAGAAAGTATTCAGAAAAAAGCTTGTGATTAAAGATATCTTGAAAATTCCGTTGCTGTACCCAGATTATGGAAAAAATGGTTTAAAATCATCTTCTGGAAATTAAATGCATGAAATCGAATCGATGGGATACAGGTAAAAGTGAACACTCGCTAACTAGTTTGTAGAGACCCTGGACAGCTAAGAAGATGCATATAGAGCTAATAGAGCTATAATTGTCAGTTTGTGTTAGAACTATCAATCTTTGTTGCCAATTTCACTGAAATTTCACGAGCTTCGTGATGCAGCCGGGTGGCTTAAATGAATCATCTGAGACTTGCCGAATGCAGAACTCTCTTTGGAACTTTCAGCAAACCTCATGATCAGTCAGACAAGCTTACGGAATTGGCCGTGTTGTGACAAGTGTTTCAGAAATATTTAAAGATCAGAAAAATGTATATAATATTCTACAAATTTCAGTACATCCCTTAAAGATTACGAAATCGGCAGAGTTTTAAGAAGTGTGAAAAGGCTGGCAAATATATACTTCTTTCAAGGTTTTTATGTTTGGTTGGAAGTTAGTGAACAACTTTTGGAGACATTATTGGGGAAGGGGAGCTGCTAATGCAAGCCATTTTGGAGTATGCTACTATTCTTTCTACTTGCCATTAACTTATATGAAGTACATATATATCACATTTTTTGTTTTTGTTTTTTAACAGATAGTTTTTTTTTTTTTTTAAATTTTGCACATCAAAAGCTCACCATGTCTCTAGAAGATTACAGTAAAAACAAGATGTTGGTCACCGTGCTCAATTCTGATAAATTTGCCTTTGAAAAAGATATATACATGTATACATACAGTTCCAAAAATCAGCTTATAATCGAAATCAGCTTATATCAGATATAAAGCGCTTTCTAAAATAATAGTCGGTGAAACAGGAAAATTACAGGAAAAACATACAAATACCGTATACATCATTTTAATGAAAAATCATTTAGTTTTGCCAAAAAAAAAAAAACAACATAAAAAGTCTGGTTATGAGCATAGTAAATGTTTAACCCATTACCACACAATCCCTTCTTTTGATGCCCCTGAGAAAGAAGCCTTTTGAAAACACTGTAGGAAAAGGAGAAAATGCTGGTAACTAGCATTTTCTCCTTTTCCCACAGTGTTTTCTACCTTTCCCAAAATCAATTTCATTTTTTCAGTCACCTTTATTTTCTCGTCTGCAAATGCTTTCAATTTGAACCAGTCTAAAATTTTGTCGTGTAGTAAAGAGTTAAACATGCTTTTTTATATTTCCGCTTTGAAAATTATTGTTGGAAAAAGAGAAATAGATCCTTCTGAGCAATTTCTCATATTTCCTCTGTGTCTGCTGAGCTTTTATCCCTTTTAATAAGCATGGATAGGAGCTATTTCAATTTTTTCTTAATGACTACTATTGTAAATACTAACAGTATGGAAATATGAAGAAAAAACTGTCTGTTAGAAAGTATGTCCTTATGAAAGATTAACCCTTAAATTAGACAAATTATCTCCCTTTTAAATTGGATTGTCTAGCTATACATACAGCTGAAAATGTCCTGCCATTGTTTCCTTGTTCGATGTGTAACACCCTGTCAGCAGCATTTTATTACAGAAAATATATAGACCTGTGCACTTTTCAATAGCCACAGCAAAATACATGTGAGCAGTAGGATTCGCTCAAACATTTATCATGTAAGGCCTTCCTTATCAATTATTAATGTACATTGATTGGACATCCCTGTTTAACAAGTTTTTAGATAGACAGATAGATAGATTTCTGTATGTATATCATATCATTCAGATTTTGGTGAATTGATGATTTCCATTTTATCTTTTTTGAAATGAGTAAGTTAATTATTAGAATAATTAAGCATTGGGTATTTGTAGCAAAATATCAGTTTTTAACCTGATGTTTGATGGATTTAGATAGAAAGGAAGTAAGGTAAATAGGTAGGTAAAATTTTGAAAGATGAAATTATCAGGTAGATCTGCATAATCTAGATTTATTGAATTATTTGAAGATATGGTTTTTAAAAAGCTCTTTTAGATACATACATGTATTTATGGTTCATTAATGGAATATGCCAATTTTTCAAAGGAGTCAAAGGTGTCGGGTACTATAAAGTCACATATCTGGCTTGATAAACACTACTGTGCACACTTGCCATTTACCAGCATTTAAACTGGTATTGTTTGTTAAAAGCACTCTTAAAGGTGGGTATTTACGTTTTTTTACATCACACCAAATTAAAAAATATATATATCACTGAAATCTATATGAAAAAACAATACAAATCATCATAAATTAAGAATCATAAAATTACAAAAAAAATCTTTTCATGGTATTCCCTTAAAAGGCTACGTAGCCTCTTAAGGACGTTTATGACAAATTCTTCCAACAAACAGATTTTTTTTAAACTTTGCACATACAAAGCCCATCATGTCTCTTGTAGATTACAATGGAAAAAAAGCGGGGTCCCCGTGCTCGTTTCCGAGAAATTCACATTTGAAAAAGGTATATACAGTTCCAAAATTCAGCATATACTGGATTTAACACACTTTCCTTTAATAGTCAATTAAACAGGAAAATTACCAGAAGAATATACAAATATACATCACTTTAAAGAAAAATAATTCAGTTTTGCACAAAAAACAAGAAAAAGCCTGGTTCTGAGCATGGTAAATGTACCAATATGCATTTTATATATAGACCATTGAGTTAAAAAGGGAGATAATTTGACCGGGTTAAGGGTTAATCTTCAATAAAAACATACTTTCTAACGGACAGATTTTTTTTTTAAATTTCCACAATCATAGTACTTATAAATCTTGACAATAAGAAAAAATGAAAATGGCACCTACCCATGCTTCTTTCCCCAGGAAATAGGGATGAAGGTCACGTTGGAAGTTAATTTTTTTCAAGGAAAACTATATAATAGAAGCTCAGCAGACATAGACGGAAAGAAGAAATTGTTCATGCTCATACAAAGTGATTTCTCCTTTTTCCACATTGATTTTGGATCCTATACTCCTTCAAAAAATGAACATAGCCTATATACCTCAAACCCTTCATTATCTACATGTAGTTCTTTTTTTTATAAATTTGCATACATGATTGTGGCCATACGGCTCATAGAAATACAAAAAAAGAAATGCCTGTGGAAAAAATGAGATAAAAGATCAGCAGACATGATGGAAAAAGGAAAAATTGTTCAGCAGAAAAAATTTCTCCTTTTCCCACAGTATTTTTCAAAAGGAAACAGCTATACTTCAAGAAATAGGTACACTTCAACAGCTTCAATTTTCTGCCCGTTTCATTTTGTAACTGGACTTTTTTTCCAGCTAGTTCTTTACCAGTCATATCATCCTTACACTGGCAGGCCAATTTTGATGCTATCACCTTATTCCTGAAAGGATAGCATGACAACTGGCCTGCCATTGTCAGGAAAATGTCAGAAGCTGTATCGTTTTCCCCGTTGGATGGCTGACAATTTCCTTTTTCCATGACAAATAAGCGTTCGTTTTGATGAAAACTTCCCCATTTTATTTCGACCATAGAATACCGTGGCTGGTGCAACCGTACTAGTATCATCCGTAGAATGTTCTACTTGTAAAAGTGCACAGTCGGTCTGCTGTTACTGTTGCCATTTGAGTGAAAAATATGCAATAGCACTGATAGTTTTACTATCTGTGAGAAATACACATGCGCAGTATGGATGCGCGTGAACATTTATACCAAACGCCATTAAGCTCTTTTTAGATTTCTCGCCAAATATAGAAAAATGTGTGGGAATGTTATGTGGCTGGACGTGACTAATGACGCTTGAATTCCATAACATTACAAACATGTAATTATTTTCCATAATTATTTGTCTTCTTCGGACGATATGTTTGAAGGTTGGTCTGTATATTTCCAGTATGTAAACGAATGAGGTGCTCATGTAAAAATAGATCGTGTTTCCCGTTGGTGTCGACCTGGGTTATGGTAAATCTTAAATTTTTCTTGTTGTTGGATGGTTTTTGACCACTTGAGTTTTATGAATGAAAATTGTAAGGCTTTGGTAGTATAAGGATGATTTTTTCGTAATTTTGTAAAATTTTCGTAACAAAATCTGAAGGGCCACCTTTAACCCTTTAACCAATCAAAGAGGAAAAAGACTTCTATAAACATCACTGAAAGAGGATAAAATGAGTATAACCTTTTTTGAAGCTACCGATGAGGTAAACAAACTGTGTGAGTTTCATGAAAATCTGACAAGAAATGCAGACTTGATCATGTAAACAAGACTTAGAAATGTTCAACTTGAAATGGCTACTTTTCCCATACTGTTTGTAGGATTTTTTTTCAAAATCAATAGGGTTGAAGCTATTGATGAAATAAAGAAACTCTGCAAGTTTCATGAAAATCTGGCAACAAATGCAGACTTAATTTATTGCGTAAACAAGAATTGGAAATCTATAACTTGAAATGGTTACTTTTCCCATACTGTTTCTTGGATTTTTTTCCAAATCGATAGGGTTGAAGCTATTGATGAGATAAACAAACTTTGCAAGTTTCACCAAAATCTGACTACAAATGCAGACTTTATTGTGTAAACAAGAATTGGAAATTTTCAACTTGAAATGGCTACTTTTCCCATAATGTTTCTTGGATTTTTTTTTTTTCAAAATCAATAGGGTTGAAGCTATTGATGAGATAAACAAACTGTGCAAGTTTAACGAAAATCTGACAACAACTACAGACTTTATTGCATAAACAAGAAAAAGACTAACAGACCGACAGACAAACGGACAGACAGACAGACAGACGGATGACGGAAACCCCGCCATGATATAAGCTCTGCTGGCTTTGAGCCATTAGAGCTAAAAACGAGAGAAAGCTCCTAAATATCGCTGTGGATCGGTCTCAGGTCTGTCCCAGATACGTTCATTGATCAGATTCCATTGTGATTTTTATGGTCAAAGGGAAAAAACTCGAACAATCTTGTATCCGTTAGTTATCAAGAGTGCTCTCCCTTATTGTCAAACCACACCCCCTTCGGGATAGTCTTTTTTGCAACTATTACAAACAGGCACACCAAAACTTTCAGAACCGGTGCAGGGTTAATTTATACCCTAACGGTCTATTGAAAAACCTGAACCCTCTGTTAACACTTATTCTGCTAAATAAGAGAAATGGGACTTTCAAGCCGATTTTGAAACCCAATCTTTGCTTTTTAAAAGGAATTTTCTTTTGGAAAAAATGTTCTGAATGGACCGTGTGGATTCAAGATCAGCCTGCACGGTCATTGTAAGTACACCCGAGTTAAGTCTGTGCTGATGGTTTCCCCGCTGATATTTTTTAGTCAAAGACAGGATGCTGGATCGCGTTTTTTTTTTAAATTAAATAAACTTCTTGTCTCAGGGATGAAGAGTTCAAATTAATTTAGAGTGACCTCACCTCTTACAACCCCCCTCCACTAAAAAAAAGTGGGAGGAGGGGGTGGGGGGGAATCTAAACTGGGACCAACATTAATAAATCGGGAAAAAGCAAAGCTTTCATCTCCATTCATAGCTTAGAAGATTCAGACACGTATGCCTTCACTATCTGTCCCCTAGCTGTTCCTTACGGCCAATGATCAAAGAAATGATTGGAATTTATCGATTCAGCCCATATTAATTAACGATATTTATTAATAACCACGAAAACCTAATGAAACGAAAACACGTCGTTGGTTCATAAATTTAAATGTTGTAACATAATAAAGCTTCTTTATCGTATACATGTATTCATCAGTTGATGAATTTAATTGTCAAAATTAAATTTAGATTCTGCTTGAGCTCTTACTTTGATAACCGAATGGTTACTTCCAAGTTTAAATTTCGGCGGTCGCCTTGCTTACAAATGTAACAATATATAAGGGAGACTACCTCTTGATTATAAAATAGTAACCACGTCTGAAATATAGTTTTTCTTTCTTTTGTCTTCTGTCATGATATTTTCAGAAGTAACAGCATCTGCAATTATGTCTTGAACTTTACCAGAAATAATGACAGCTCTGCGAATATTTTTTTTCCGATACAGATCGTCTTTACAAGCTGCAATGGTGTTTATTCGTCTTCGGTTTTATGCTGTCTACAAATGTAAGAGAAGTAACTCTGTCCTGATTAAGTGATGTCAGTGAATAGGCGTTTTCTCCCTTGGACCATAAAATTACTCCCATTTTTAGCCGGACTGGTTTACTGCTTTGTGCCACAAACAACTTCCCATTGACGTAAATCAGACAGTAAAAGTGTTCATGAAATACAGGAACTTCTAACAGTCGCACAAATTAATATGAAAATAGGCAAAGCCTAGAAACGGACAAAAGAGTCTTTTTTTTAGGAAAATGGAAAAAAAAAAAACCCGCTGGTTACCAGAATTTTCTCCCCGCAAGGTCCTCAGAATCCTTCTCCTTCAGGTTCGGTTAGACTCGGGATTGTGTTGTAGAGAGTTAACTTGTGAAGGAATTTAACTCCAAATTATCGAACACCAAATATAAACACCGAATGAGAAAACACATAAGTTTTTTTAACTTACTTTAGATCTACGTCATTTCAACAGATGTAAAAAAAAAACTTTTTCATCAAACCTACATGTACATCACAATATTAACGGCACAATAAAAGTTGACAACATGGTGGTAAACTATCGTTATATGTATTAGTATGGGTACGAGTTCTCCAGAAAATCGTATCCAGGGTACGGCTTCTCTGGAGAACTCGATTGTACCCTTGAGATTGGGGTATGAGTTCTCTAGGATACGAATTCTCCAGGGTACGACTTCTCCTGATACCCCGCAATTTGAAATAATAGTGTAAAGTCGTCTAAATATGCGGAATCCTCGGTTACCTACCCTTGCACTTTGTTGTGAAATAGTAAACATTGCGACACATGCAAATTGACAGTTCAGATAATAGCCTCATTTTATGTCTGTAGTCAGAATAAACGTACCAACAGGCTGAAATCAGTTGAAAGATATTAGCAGTCGCAGTGACTTAGTTCCTGTTTAGTTTCATCAGCGGCAGAAATATATTCGACACCGTGACAGCTGGAGAACAGGTCGGTATCTACCTTCACTCTGAAGCAGTGAAGGTGTCTGCTCCGCTGCTATTTTTGTTACTGTTCTTCGCATACCTGCGGAGACCAGAAACAAAAATAGCATCGGAGCAGACCTTCAGACTGAAGGTAGTCGGTATCGTGTTCACTTTTACCCAAAAACAAAATTGTAGGCATATTCAAATTAACTCATTGCCAAACGACAAAGTTTTAGGTTTGTCCAAATCGAAAGCATTTGCTCACGTCAAAATAAAAGTGGCTGAAAGTTTGAAATTTGTTTTGACCTGTTCTCACACTGTTTTCTACCCTTCACAAAACAAATTTCAAGTTTACAGTCAATGTTTTGTTGTCTGCAAATGCTTTTGATTTGGACTAATCTATTATTTTGTCGTTTTGTAATGATTTAATAACGAGGTCATCTTGGAAAAGGTTAACATTGAATTTCAGTTAACCCTTTGACCAAAACAATCCCTGATTTTTACAACCCTGAGATGGGAGCCTGTTGAAAACATTGTGGGAAAATTGTGGTAACCAGCATTTTCTCCTTTTCCCACGATGTTTTCTAGAGGCTTCTTTCCAAGGGGCGTCAAAAGTAGGGATTGTGTGGTAATGGGTTAAGGAGTCTACAGTCTCCAACTCTCATATTAAAAGACAGGAGCTACCACGATTGGCCCAATAGCTAGCCTATACTAAAATGTCGGTGATACATTTATTACCAATAAGATTTGGGAGCGTAGATGGTAAAAGAGTGTGTTTTGCAATATGGTATATGACATACATCTCAAAATAGTTGTCTATTTGTATCCCCAACAGTTGGCCGCTGCCTTCAGCTCAGTCGGTAGGTACTTGGTAGCATGCAGGACTGGAGAACCGGGGCTCGCTAGTTAGGTCCCTGGCTCAGCCAAAGTTCTTTCTAAAGTTTGATGATTGTCATCGAAACAAGAGTCATTCCTCTCTCGCTATTGACCATTGCTTTATGATGGGAAAGCAGCCAGTAGTTGTACAGTACTGGTACGAAGACTCCAATAAAGCAGTATTTAGTATGCCTGAAAGTTATGCAGCGTTTCACTCATTACCAAACGACAATATTTTAGGCGTGTCAAAGTCGAAAGCATTTGCAGACGATTAAAGAAAAGTGACTGAAACTTCAAAATTTATTCTGTGAAGGGTAGAAAAAATGGTGGGAAAAGGAGAAAATGCTGGTTACCAGCATTTTCTCCTTTTCCCACAATGTTTTCTAAAGGCTTCTTTCTGAGGGGCGTCAGAAGTAGGGATTGTGTGGTAATGGGTTAAGGTATTTGTTTTCTGGGACTGACAGCATTTATAATGTCTTTTTCAGGGTGAAAAATGCCCAAACAACCAAGAACATCCAGAAATGCGAGTAATGTTGTAAATGAAGAAGACATTGAAGAAACAGATGTTAGTTACGCAGCTGGATTCAAACCTCCAACTACACTGCAAATGAGAAAGGCTATTGGATTCACTAAAAGTATTCCAACTGAGTTCGAGTTCGATAAAGAAGTTACCAAAACTGAATTCTTTAGACCAGTGCCTAAACCCTCCCATATAGACGACTGGTTGGCCCAATATAATGAAGAAGGACAGACATACAGACAGTTTTTGCAGGAATGTCCATGGTTGTCAAGTAGAAAGAGAAAATACATGTCTCAGACATTTCTACCAACGGGTCAAACTTTACCGAAAAAGTATCCAGACGGAAAAATCTACATTGTGCCTGTTGGCGACTTTGATCAGGAAAATTGTTCATTCTATGAAAGTCTGCTGGAATACACAAAGATATTTCTTGGTTTGCCTGTAGTTTCTCTACCAAAGATCAATTTGCAGGTTGATAATGGAGAACTTTACTGGATAAATGAAAATGAACATAAGCAGGACCTAGGAAGGAGAGCAAGTCAAAGGGTCAAGCGCCATAGACTCAGCAGCAGGTTTAACAGTTCTACTGGAAGATTTCAGGTGCGGGTGGATTCAAACCTCATACAGCTACGATCTATGATTCCATCCGATGCTATTTGTATGATTGGACTAACAATGCTTGATTTGTATGGCGATGACAGTGATTTATTTGTGGCAGGGATGGCAGCAGGGAATCAAAGAGTTGCTATTTTTAGTTTATATCGATATGACCCAAGGTTGACCTTCTCAACGCAATACTGGTATGAAATAGGAGAGTCAAATACATCTTGTGATGAAGACCACCAGACAGTTATTTTACAAAGAAGTTGTAAACTACTGGTGCACGAGATTGGCCATCTACTGGGGATTGACCACTGTATATTTTTCGACTGTTGTATGAATGGTTCAGGTCATCTTTTAGAAGATTTTAGGCAGCCAATGCACCTTTGTCCAGTTGATCTCCACAAGTTACAAACACTGATAGGTTTTGATATTCTAGAGAGGTACAAGTCATTACTGAGATTTTATAAAGATCTAGGTTTTATCGAAGAAGAGAAGTGGGTGAGAGAAAGAATTAAATTTCTTGAAGTGGGCTCATAAAGTTTATCAGATGTACATGTATTTTGAGATGAGGTCTGGGGATAAGGGGTGTTTAACCTTTTACCAGATGACAAAATTTTAGCCCTGTCCAAATCTGAAAGGAATTGCAGACAAAAAAATAAATGTAACTCAAAAATTGAAATTGGTTTCCAGCAGGGTAGAAAACATTGAGGGAAAAGGAGAAAATACTGGTAACCAGCATTGTCTCCTTTTTCCACAATGTTTTCAGAAGGCCTCTTTCTGGGGAAGCGTTAAAAGTAGGGACTGTGTGGTAAAGAGTTAACTGTTCCAAACAACACATATTGGGCTTCTCTGTAGAGACAGCATTAATTTTGCAGAAAACAATTTTGAAGTTGATGCAAATGAGTTTGCTTTCTCTGATGATGTATTAAACATTGTGGGAAATGAAGAAAATCCTGGTGACCAGCATTTTCTTTATTTCCCACATTGATTTCAAGTTTTCTTCCTCAGGGTCATTAAAACGTCAGATTATTTAGTACAGGGATAAACATCTTCATAATGCATTATACTAAGTAAGTTATCACACAGTTAGGGATCTATAAAATCCAGCTTGTGTTATAATTAATCATTCAGTAGAGTGGTAATTTGATATGCAGAAAGTTTGCAAAAAGTGTCAGCCAATGAATGGCTGCTTGGACTGTGAAATCTGACAAGGGTTAATACTTTCTGCGAATGCATTAGACACCCCTTTCACAGAGTATGGTTCATGTATATTTTTATTTTCATGGCAGCTATAACTTGACTTAATCAGGGAACAAAATTTTAACCCTTTGGGTGCCCAATAAACCATATGGACATTTTCACTTGAAATCAAAATCACAAGTGATATCAGTTTCATGGTTACCAGCATTTTCTCCTTTTCCAACAGTGTTTTCAAAAGGCTTCTGTCATAGTGTCGTCAGAAATCGGAATTGTGTGGTAAAGGGTTAAAGCATAACTGATAGACCTACTAATAGAACTTTATAAACCTCTAATTTGTTGGGATCATAATTATAGATGACATTGCATCAAACTTTGTGATATTGTTTCTATTACATGTATTTATTTTTTTGTTTATTTTACTACACAATGAAATGTTAGACTTTCACATTTGAAATGTTTGCCGACAATCAAAGGTTACTAAAATGAAGAAATTTGTCCTTAATAGGACAGAAAACATGGTGTGGAAAGGAGAAAATGCTAACCAGCATTTTGTCCTATTCCCATGTTTTGAAAAGCCTTTTTTTGTCAGGGTTGCTAATACTTGGGACTACATTTAAGTGCTGAAATGTTAACCCATTACCACACAATCCCTACTTTTGACGCCCCTGAGAAAGAAGCCTTTAGAAAACATTGTGGGAAAAGGAGAAAATGCTGGTAACCAGCATTTTCTCCTTTTCCCACAATGTTTTCTAGCCTTCACAAAACAAATTTCAAATTCTCAATCACTTTATGTCGTCTGCAAATCTTTTCAATTTGGACCAGTCTAAAATATTGTCGTTTGGTAATGGGTTAAAACATGATTTATTCTGCTTTCAGCTGTACTTTATTAATCGGAGGAACATTTTCACCCTTTACCATGCAATCCAAACTTTTGACAACCTTAAGAAAGAAAGCTTTTGAAAATATTGTGGAAAAAGGAGAAAATGCTGGTAACCAGCATTTTCTCCTTTTCCCACAATGATTTCTCTTCTCTTTGGTACAAATTTCAAAATTTCAGTCACTTTTATTTCAATGTCTGCAAATGCTTTCAAGATGCAACAGTCTACAATTTTGGCGTTTGGTAAAGAGTTAAGTGTTACTGTCTTTAATGGGCACAATACTATATTGGTATGTTATATATAAGTGATATTTGATTTATTGATTCATGTTAAGGAATTACATGCGAAAGATTGAAGTAAAATGTAATTATAAAATATTCTGTTTTCCATTCATTTCACCTTGAGTATCAACTTAAAAGAAGTATTTACTTGCCTGTTCATCTAAGTTTCCCTCCACATTTGGGTAAACTCTTTACCGAATGACAAAATTTTAGACTGGTCAAAATCGCAGGCATTTGAAGACAATAAGAAACATCTGGCTGAAAAATTGAAATATGTTTTGGGAAGGGCAGAAAACATTGCGGTGAAAGGAGAAAATGGTGGTAAGCTTTTGGTAAAAGGAGAAAACGCTGGTAATCACCATTTTCTCCTATTCCCACAATGTTTTCAAAAGGCCTCTTTCACTTGGTCATTTATACTCTGGACTGTGTGGTAGAAGGTCAAATCTTTGAATGTTATTACTTAATGAAATTGTCTCATGATAATTCTGATGTCTGATGAGTACCCACAATACATGGTTTTTGTCAGAATCGTGGAATGATTCAAATGCTGAAGTGAAGATACTCACTTTCATCTAGTACAATGATAAAATTGGGCAAAAATATGTTTTTCGTGTTATCAAGATATTTAAAACTTCTGAACTTTAATTAAAATTCCTAAAATTCAGATACAGAATTTCTAAGTTCCTGAAATTGGCCCCAAATGATAGCACATTATACTTGGCTGGGGCTCTTTATTACCTAAAGCTATTGGAGGAGGAAAGGGCTCAGTCCCAAATTTATTCATTATGAATTCAACGCTATAATACTTCTATATACAATCCCGTCTGTTGCTTACCTTGACAGAACTTTTTCTGCTTCTCAAAGGACCAGTCTACTTTGGCTAATTTGGTAAAAGGAATATTCTAACTTATGTTAACCCTTTATCAAACCACAATATTTTATATTGGTCAAAATTGGAAGCATTTGCAGACAACAAAATGAATGTAATTCAAAAACTGAAATTTGTTTCTAGCAGGGTAGAAAAAATTCAAACTGCACTCATTTTCTTTATTTTTAGATCTAATGTTGGAGTTTCTAAAGCCCCTTCCACTCATATTTGTATGGTGCAAGTATAGAATAGGGAAGCAATAGGGAAGCAATTTTCAGATCCCCAATACTGAAAATTAACCAATAGAACAAAAGTTAATGAGCAGAGCAGTGTGTGGGACCCGCAAAAGTAACCTTCACCAAAAGTAGTTCCAACACATTGCGATTTTTTTTTCATGGAGCTATGAACCAACTAATCTTCATGAAAACAACCGATATTAAATAATAAAGGTATGAACAACAAAAAAACTGTTAATGGCAAGACTATATTCTCCATATATATGTATGTGCAAGAACTGTATTTGTTCCTGTGATGAGAATCTATGGTCAATAACACAATGTGAGAATCTGCAGGAAGATCCTGAGGAGTTTCTCAAGTGTATCTTAACATATTAACCTTTTTTTACCTTGAATTGGACAGCATATTTTGAAGACAAACAATTTCTTTGGTTGACAAACAAGAATAGTGTTCCATGTCACTGGTGATGGTTCAGAATGGATAACTGAGAAGTGTTTCTCTACACAGCAAACAGTGTGGACCTTGATAAAACTGTACATTTTCACATCCTGGGGTGAAAAAAAGGTTTGTATGTTGTTCGTCTACAAGAACTGTGTTCCATGTATCTGATGAGAGTTTAGGCAGGATAACCCAGTTAGGTCTACAATTGTGTGAAGTGAATCATCACAGCCCAGTGGAGACTTTGATCAGACAGTACTTTTTCATGCCTTTAGATGACAAAAGGTTCTATGGTTGTCCGTCTACAGCTGTATTCCAGGTCTCTGATGAGGGTTCAGGGGGGATAACCCAGTCTGTGGGTATACAGGAGGAGCCAGGAGCGTTTGGCAATGTCAAGTACATATCCCATGCTTGTCTGAAAATAAGAAAGAGCACCAGATAGATGGTTGGTTGGTTGTATTTGGGTTTAACACCACTTTAACAGCTAAGGTCATATCATGGCGGTCGGCGACGCACATGCGTTTCCTGGCTTTCTCACAACTTTATTTCCAAAGCCACCAACTACTTTTCTCACATGCTTCACTAGAGGTGAGAAGTGAAAATACGCCGGTTCGTTTCAACCGGGTATCGAACTCACAACCACCACATCATGAGTCCAAGAGCTCCAGACAGAGGGAGTGATTTTGATTTCATAATTGAAAATAATAGTTTTCTCCACTAAACCGTATATTTTGGGTACTCATTAGAATCGTCTCATCGAGACGATTCCAATGAGTACCCACAATATAGGGTTAGGAAGAGAAACAACAGATTTAGAATGCCATCACTTCCTCTTATCTGGAGGTCTGAAGAAATTTTGGTAATTTCCTCCTTCAGACTTATTTCTCTAGCAGGAGATCACTTAAAAACTATTTTGACAAAATGAAAACTAACCGGGTACTCATTACCATCATTTGTAGCTCAACTGAGCACATATTCTATGCTCACTTTTGTGATCATGCTGTGTCTGTCAAATATCCTGAAATGTCAGTCTTGGGACAAATCCTAGAAAAATCTTACCTACATTCTAGAAGTCGCATTTCAGTCAAATATTCATGAAACACTGTCAGACTGAGCACCTCTATGAAGCTGGATAACATCAGATCAAACAGAAGGTCAATCAGACAAATCTTACAAAAATGTATTAGAAGTATGTGCTCTTGAGGTCACATTTTCAGTCAAATACTCCGTAAAAAGTCTAAGAAAAAAAGGGGGCATAACTGTCAAATATATTTTGGTGGTTACCTGCTCTTGTTGTACAAGTTCTACTTTTAATAACAATAAGTTAAAGTTTGAAGTAAATATCCATTGTAATGACAGACATATTATCAAATGTAAAAGATTTTGAAAATTCTAAATTGGCATAATGAAATTAAATGGGCATAATGAGGTAAAAATATTATCGGATTTACTTGCCCCAGTTGTACAGGTTCCCCATTAACATTTTACTACAGAATGATGACATTTTGACGCTCCTGGAAAAGTAGCCTTTTGGAAACATTGTGGGAAAAGAGGAAAATGCTGGTAACCAGCATTTTCTCCTTTTCCCACGATGCCTTCTACTCTATCAAAGAAAAATTACACCATTTGAGTCTCACTGAAATTGTCGTCTGCAAATGCTTTCAATTTGGACAAGGCTAAAATTTTGTCCTCTGGTAAAGGGTTAAATAGTTAATAACTATCCGCATTTGAGGTAATTACAGAGATGTTCTGAAATGTCAAAGTTTTTTGCACAACTACGACAATGCCAGGGCTATCACAATATCTTGATGTTCTCTTCAAAAAAAGCCCAGCTAAAAATTACCTTATTGAGACCAAGGCCTCTAAACTATTCTCAGCCATTGAATAATACTGCCAGAATGGATATAGTGGATCTCCTGGCTTTGGCTCCTCTGAAATAAAGATCACTTGTTTGAAGTATGAGTAAAAAAGGTACTTGCCTTTAGCAACTCTTCTCTTACTTTACCAAAATGACATCATGTACTGTTGGAAAGAATTACTTTTTTTGGTTTTTGAGATCTTTAAATTTGAAAAGCAGATTAACATAGGTTTAAAATATGAACATCTAGTTAACATTCAGTGACATTGTAACTCTTTTCCAAACAACAAATTTTGTACTCTGTGAATTTAATAAGGATCTGAAGGCAATAATTTCAAACCTGAAAAAGAGAAGGTGATGTTGCTGATAAGGTAAAAAAAAAAAAAAAAAAAATAGAAAAAAGAGCAATGCTGGTTACAAGCATTTTTGCCTTTTCCAACAATGTTTTCAAATGTCCTTTCCCTCAGGTTCAACAAAAAACTCTAGATTATTTAGTAAAGCATTATTATAATTATTTAAAGGTATTCCTGGTTGGCATGTGTGCACACGTATGGTCACATGACCAATGGATAAAAGAAAACAGACAAATATAGCATGCATAGATAAATTCTATAATTTGAGCCTTTCTGGTCTTCTGCAAATGCAATTTTTACAGATTAGTCCAAAACTTTTATGTCTTGTACAATGTAGAAGACGAAACAACCAAGTGTATAAAGAACCAAAACATACTTTGATTTCCAAAAAGCATTTTATGTTCAGCTAGTCTTTCATTTCTTTGTTTGGCAAGTTGTTTTTGCAGAGCTTTTTCTCTTTCTTTTTCTCTGGTCTCTTCCTGCTCTGTCTCAAGAATAACCTGTAGAAAACAAGAACACTGCATGCTAGTACAATTGCTCGGCTGCGATTGTCTGATTTTCAGTGACTGATGCCTCCGAAAACAATTTAATCCATTATCTCACAATCCCTACATTTGACGATCCTGACAAAAAAGCCTTTAGAAAACATTGTGGGAAAAGGAAAAAATGCTGGTAATCAGCATTTTCTTTTTCCCACAATGTTTTCTACCCTTCACAAAACAAATTTCAAATTTTCAGTCACTTTTATTTTGTCGTCTGCAAATGATTCTGATTTGGACCAGCCTAAAATATTGTCGTTTGGTAATGAGTTAACCCATTAGCACACAAACCCTACTTTTGATGACCCTGAGAAAGAAGCCTTTAGAAAACATTGTGGCAAAAGAAGAAAATGCTGGTATACAGCATTTTCTTTTTCCAAAAATGTTTTCTACCCATCACAATACAAATTTTGGATTTTCAGTCACTTTTGTTTTGTTGTCTGCATATGCTTTGATTTGTACAAGCCTAAAATTTTGTGGTTTGATAATGAGTTGATCTTTTCCTGTAAGCTGTTCACATGAACATCGACTCTTACAAACACTTCTAACATTGCAGTGAATGTGACTTTGGACATATGTTTAATGTGGTTGCAAAGTAATTCCAAAACTTATTCTTAATTAACCTTTTTCCTGCTGAATAACTTAACTCTTTACCAAATGACAAAATTTTAGGCTTGTCCAAATCAAAAGCATTTGCAGACAACAAAATAAATATGGCTGAAAATTTTAAATTTATTTTGTGAAGGGTAGAAAACATTTTGAGGAGAAAATGCTAGTTACTGGCATTTTCTCCTTTTCCCACAATGTTTTCTAATGGCTTCTTTCTCAGGGTCATCAAAAGTCACCATTGTGTGGATATGGGTTAAATGAAATTTTCGATTGCAGATTCTGTGTAATTTGATCTTGATCTACACTTTCCACTAAAAGTCAGCTAGTCGCGATTAGCAGCCTATAAGGGTTAAGAAAGTCCCAGGCTGGAAACAAACACTACATCTATAACACTTGACCTTGCAACGACTTTGACCTCTAATCTACCTACACGACAGCATTTCCTATTCCAACGATGATTTCAAAATTATTCTTCATCTGAGTCTTCAGTTCTTTACCACACATTCCAGAGTTTTCACAACTTTGAAAGATGATTTGAAAACATTTTGGATAAGAAGAAAACTGTAACCAGCGTTTTTTCTTTGCCCCACCATGTTTTCTACCCTTTCAATGACAAATTTTAGTTTTTGAGTCACATTAATTTTATTGTCTGCCATTGCTTTCAATTTGGATGAGTAAAAAATTTTGATGCTTGGTAAAGAGTTAACCCATTACCACACAATCCCTACTTTTGACGACTTTGAGAATGAAACCTTCAGAAAACATTGTTGGAAAAGGAGAAAATGCACAGCATTTCTACCCTTCACAAATCAAATTTCAAGCTTTCAGGCACTTTTATTTTGTCGTCTGCAAATGCTTTCAATTTGGACAAGCCTCAGATATTGTGGTTTGGTAATGAGTTAAACAAGGAGTTGTTTGGTAAAGGGCTAATATCAGAGATAATATAAGGTTTACTTTAAGAGTATCCTCCTCGGCTTTGTATGTCTCTAACTGTTTGTTCAATAACTCTGTCATGTCCAAGATCTTCCTCTCAAACATCAAACTTTTTGTTGAACTATCTCCATGACCTTCATACATACTTAAAATTCCTGAAGTATAGAACAGACAAGAGAATGCACACCCATTTCTAGCCATATATGCACTTTGATAAGCTGTAGAAGGCCAATGCGAAATTCTGAAAATCTCAAATAAATATGCAAAAATTCTGTTGAGCCATGCTCTGGCAAAAGAAAAGTTACTAGATGTGTATCCATTTACCCATTTTCTATCATACACAAGAAACAACTTGTTTGAAATAAGATGTCAGTGAACAGTTAATTTCTTCTACTTTATAAGTACAAATCATATAAACTTGGCCATGGACTCAGCCCATAATCTACTCAATACAACATGTCCCTTGAAGTCCTCCATTATGTACATTATGTACATATACTGAGCAAGTATGCATTTCTCTCAAAACATGTTTTGTTTCGCAGGATTTGTGGCCTCCTCAAGTCTACATATGAAAACACAAATATCTTTTGACATGAACTTTTTCTGGTTTACAGTAATTATTCTGCGTTCATTTAATCACCCACCTTGTCTGGCCAATCTATCTTTACGCAAGTTTCTCAGTTTCTGTACACCATTTAAAAGCTGGACAGTTTTATTTGCATCAGAAATCTTCTTCCTCACTTGTCCCAGAATCTGATCAGCTTCTTTCTTCATGTCCTCCTCCTGTCAGCAAAAAAACAGTGTATCAGCAATAATGTTTTCAGTTTTTAACCCTTCAAGTGCCTCTCAAAACTACACCACACATCCCACTTTTAACGACCCTAAAAAAGAAAGCTTTTGAAAACATTGCAGGAAAAGCAGAAAATACTGGTAACCAACATTTTCTCCTTTTCCAACAATGTTTTCTACCCTTTCCAAATCCAATTTCAGTTTTTGGTTCACATTTATTTTGTCATCTGCAAATGCTTTCGACTTGGACAAGCCAAAAATTTTGTCATTTGGTAATGAGTTAAAAGCAAAGTTAGTGGTGTCTAGGGTTGTAAGGTAGAGCTTTGGCCTCCTATCTGTAAGGTCAAGAGTACAATCCCATGGGCAGGTGTCAGTTTTGAGACTGTTCACTGGCCCAAAGATTCGGCACCAATATTGGTTTAGTTTCAAGAACCCAGAATCCAGACAAGATAGAATAGGATGTGAGAGCTTGTTTCTCAATCAATGTAAATTAAATATGTTCTAACCAAAAGCAAAGTTTTTGGAAATGGTACTAGCTAGTATATCTAAAAATAGTTTCTATGGTAATAGGCTAACGCTGTATCCTCCCAAGAAACATACTTGCTGCTGACTACTTTAAACTCTTACCATACAACAAAATTTTAGAAATTTGATTTTTCAAAGCATTTGCAGAGAACAATTTAGATCATATAAAATATGGCTAAAACAATGTAATTTTCTTTGGTAAGGTTAGGAAATATTGTGAAAAAAGGAGGTAAATGCAGGTAAGCAGCATTTTCTCCTTTTCCCACAAAATTTTAAAAAGCCTTTTTTATCAGGCTTTTTTTTAAAGTCAGTATTGTGAAGTAGAGGGTTAACACATCTTTGAAACATAGACGATAAATTTACTAATACAAACTAGGAATAAAATGATGAAATTGACACTGCCAAAACAATGTAGCATATGGAGACATTTTACAAACTTTATCACTTTACCAGATCACAATAATGTTGCCATTTACAAGCTAAAATAATTTGCAGACAACATTTTGAATGTTGCTAGAACAGTTTTTTAAAGTCTTTGACAGGATACAAAACAGTGTGGTAAACTGAAAAAATGCTGGTCATCAGTATTTTCTGCTTTTCCAACAATGCTTGTAAAAAGGCGTCTTTCTCAGGTTCTTTTATTGTGCAGTAAAGGGTAAAATTTCAACCAAACAGTACCTACTTTTTACAAACCTGAGGAATAAAAATCTTAAAAAAAAAAAAAATTGCCTCAAAGTGAAACTGATGGTTGCAATGTTTTCTACCCTTCCAACAACAAATCCATCATTTGAGTTATATATTATTTGCTGTCCACAAATGCTTTCAATTTTGACCAGTCAAAAACTTGGATGTCTTATAAATACTAATTACAAGACCACATAAAATCAACCTGTTTTTTCAGTCTCTGTTTTTCAATGACTTGCTGCATGCTCTTATCGATCTTCGCATGAATCTCTTCACGATGAGCCAGCTCCTCCTGTCGTCTCTCATACTTTTCTGCCTTGCATCTTCTGATTCTTTCCTGATGACGAGTCAAAATAAAAAAAACAAATGAAAAACACCCAAATTATAGTCATGAACTTTTTGCATGCTTCAGCAAACATTGTATATACTGGTAAAGTGGGGGGGGGGGGGGAAGTGTTTATGCAAAAGTACTGTATTAAGTCTTTATAACCTTTATCACACAATCCCAACTTTTAACACCCCTGGGAAAGAAGCCTTTTGAAAATGTGGGAAAAGGAGAAAATGCTGGTAACCAGCATTTTCTCCTTTTCCCACAACGTTTTCTATCCTGCTGGAAACAAATTTCAATTTTTGAGCCATGTTTATTTTGTCATCTGCAAAATGCTTTCAATTTGGACCAGTCTAAAATTTTGTCATTTGGTAAAAAGTTAACTGAGGTTAGCCTGTGCCTTCCACCCATGCTGACCTGGGTTGAAACTTTTTGTTACTGGTCACATTTCTGCATGCCATAGGACCAATTTAACTCATGACTCAGTCGGTTACTGAATCATTTACTGTCAAAAGGTTAAAGACCCTTAGGAAAAGGTGTTTTGGAAACACCTTGGAAGAGCACAAAATACTGATAACCAGCAATTCCTCCTTTTTCCACGATGGTTTCTGTCCTTCCAAAGGTGAATTCCTATTTTTGATATGCAATTTTGCAACCTGCAAAAGCTTTCAAGTTAGGCAAGTCTGAAAGTTTGTCATTTGGTAAAGTGAATAAGAGAATAAATCAAGATCAGATTACAAAATGTGTGGTCTACAGATCCACTCTGCCCGACATTTGGTGAGAAATACTTCATAAAAGCCTGGAAATCATTTATACCATTGTTTTGGCATTAAAAACATTTTATTTTTGTAAAAAAACTAGTGAAATGAATAGGAGAATTTGTATACCTAGAGACATCATGATTAAAGTAGGTCATGATGCAAGATTACAAATGAATGATAAATGAATGCATGAATGAATGGATGAATGGCAAAAATGTTACACAGGAGTCTCCATATCTCTCCGTATTGCTCCCCTGAATTTCTATATGCAAGACTCATAACAGTCAAATAAAAAGCAGTTTTGATAATTGACAATCAGACATGTAGTATCTGATATAACTTTGCTGTCGAAACGAGATTTCATCTGACGAGAAGACCGTTATCTATAGTGAGTTTGAAAGCCAGCAAATTTCAGATTCCTTTGAATGAATAACTGTATGATTATCTCAGCACTTCTATGACAGTAGTGTGCACCCTAGATAAAAAATAGCTCAAAAGGGGTAAAGCTGCTACAATAATCAATTTTGACAGTTTAAATGACAGAATACGTAGGGTATCCATGTTTTGTACCACACAATTCTGACTTTTACTGTTAACTCTTTACCACACAATCCCAACTTTTAACGACCCTGAGAAAGAAGCCTTTTGAAAACACTGTGGGAAAAGGAGAAAATGCTGATAACCAGCATTTTCTCCTTTTTCCACTGTGTTTTCTACCCTTCCCTACCCACACCTTAATTTTCAGTCACCTTTATTTTGACGTCTGCAAATGCTTTCAATTTGGACTGGTGTAAAATTTTCTCGTGTGGTAAAGAGTTAAAGGCCAACAGGAAGAGAAAGCAAATCCAGCATTTTCTACTCCTCCCAATTTCCTCCTTTTTCCCTAATTTTTTCTATTCTATGAAAGACAAATTTCATGCTTTGAGTTGTACTTAATTTGTTGTCTGCAAATGCTTTCAATTTGAACAAGGCCAAAACTTTGTCATTCAGTAAAGACTTAATTCTTTACCACACAACTTCAACTTCTGATGACCCTGTGATAGAAGCCATTTGAAAACGTAGGAAAAAGAGAAAATGCCGGTAAGTTGCATTTTCTTCTTTTTCCACAATGATTTTGACCTTATCAAAGACATACATGTAGTCAGTTGGAAAATATTTAAATTTTTCTCTGTAAATTCCTTCAATATGGATGAATCTCAAATTTTGCTGTGTGGTAAAGATTAAATGCATTATGAATATGCATTAAACTCCTTTTTGCTTGCACCCCACCCATTTGTAGGAAAAGAATATTTGCACAAGTTAGTGCAAACTCTGAACTTTGGAAGCTGTGTTATAAGCAAGACTTGCTCTTTACGTGATTATAAGAGCATACAAAGTACATAAACATGTAGAAGGATATTAACACAAGGATATAGTATTCCATCAGCAACTTCATTTGTCATTGGTCATTCGAAATAAAGACCACTTGACGACTCACTGAAATAGTAAAGGTTTTAGGTGTAAAGTAAAAATTATCTTTTCTGTTTCCTTCGTAATAAGATACATGAAAGCTTTTATCACTTTTTTTCTTTGAAGCCCACAAAATCAAGCAACATTTTACTGATTACATTATCGTAATTTTCCATTTGGAAGAATCGATGGTTTGTTGTTTGGGAAAGGGTTTATACATGACTCCCTTAATTACAGAGATTTTTCTCCTTTTGCCACATTTTGTTATCATTTAACCCTTTACCACACAATCCTGACTTTTAACAACCCTCAGAAAGAAGCCTATAGAAAACATAGCGGAATTTCCTCCTTTTACCGCAATAATTTCTATCCTATCAAAGTCAGAAATCATCATATAAACAAGAATTAATTTGTTGTCTGCAGATGCTTTGAGTTTGGTCATGTCGAAAAATTTGTTGTTTGGGAAAGAGTTAAAAACAAATCAAAACTATTTTTGAAGTATATTGTTCCAAGAGGTGACTACCTCAAATCTTGTGCCAAGAGGTAATGTATTAAATCTTTACTTCCTGTTGTGAAAAAACAAGGGCACCTATGCAAATGCCAATGCTCGGCTTAATTTTGAGAAAAATAATCTGAGTAATGAACGGGGGCATAACTGTCAACACACATTGATGGCTACCTGCCCTAGTTGCATTGTTTCCCTTTGATAGTGAAAACCCTGTCCAAGTCTAAGAAAATATTGTTATTAATAACAGAGATATCAGAGCTCCAGATAAACAGGAGTGATGGAATTTTAACCCTTTCCCAAACAATCCCTAGTTTTTACGGGTCTGGAATAGTAACCTTTTGAAAACATTGTGGGAAAAGGAGAAAATGCTGGTAACCAGCATTTTCTCCTTTTCCCACGATGTTTTCTACCCTATTATAGACAGAAATAATCTTTTCATCAAGAAATGAATTTCCCTCTGCAAATGCTTTCAATTTGGTCTCGTCCAAAAGTTTGTCGTTTGGGAAAGGGTTAATGTCATTTCTCTTCCAAACCCTTTGTTGTAAGTACTCATTAGAATTGTCTCGATGAGAGGGTTCTAATGAGTACCACAACATATGGTTTAGAGGAGAATAATAAGTATTTGCAATTCTGAAATCAAAATCACTCCTATCTGGAGCTCTGGATATAATAAAATAATAAAATGTCAAAGTTTCTGCATGATGTGGCAGACGTCAAGGCTATGACAACACCTAGATGTGGCTTTTTTTTTTTAAAACAGCCCAATAAAAATGTAATTGATCCTTCAAAGGTTAAAGCTGACATGCTTTTTGATGCCTAAAGATGCTTCTAACCACATAATATCAAGTTTTAATATCTCTTGAGCTGAAGACTTTAAAAAATATTGTGGGAAAAGGAGAAAATGCTGTTAACCAGCACTTTTGCCTTTTTTCCAACAGGTTTTTTACTAGATCAAAGATAATTTCCATCATTTGAATCATATTCAATTTGTTGTCTGCAAATGCTTTTAAGGTTTGATGAGTCTAAATTTTGTTGTTTGGTAATTGCAAACCCTACATATTTAAAGAAATTTTCACACAACTACATACCCTTTTCTTTCTTGTTTTTTCAACCCTCTTCTTCAACATAGACAAAGTTTTGCCATCTGTGAGTTCTACATGGAGGGTTTGCAGCTCTGTCTGCAGAGAAAATACAAAATATCAAAATTAATACAAAGAATACAATTAAGGGCAAGGTTATCCATAATATCTGATAGAGTTTCAATCTATAATATCATCTTTCTGCCAGCACATGTGCCTCTTTATAATTTATATTACAATACCAGACCATTATACCGGTAGTTATGTTTGGTATGCAATGTTAACTCTTTACAAAACGACAAAATTTTTGGCTTGGCCAAATTGAAAACATTTTCAGATAACAAAATAAACATGACTCAAAAATTGAAACTTGATTTTGCAAGAGTAGAAAACAGTGGAAAAAGGAGAAAATGCTGGTTTCCAGCATTTTCTCCTTTTCCCACAATGTTTCAGAAGGATTCTTCATCAGGGTCATAAAAACCATTGAACTATTATGATGCACACTAATGAATGTGACTGAATACCCCTACCAGCACTTTGACAGAGACAATTACTAGTATTCTGTACACAGACGGACGTGAATGGAAAGACAGGCTGATTCCAGTATACCCCCAAAAACATTCATTTTGCAGGGGTATAACAAGTGGAAATTTGACCATTTCAATTCATTAAGTAGTAGGGGATGCATGTCTCTTATCTTTATTTAGAAATATTCGATAACTCAGAGAGAGGTCTCTTATCTTTATTTAGAAATATTCGATAACTCTCAGAGAGAGAGAGAGAGAGAGAGGGAAGAGAGAAAGAGAGAGAGAGAGAGAGAGAGAGAGAGAGAGAGAGAGAGAGAGAGGGAGAGAGTAAGAGAGAGAGATCCATTAATTAAATACAGTGTTGCTACATATTACCAAACCTTTATTTGAAGGACTTCTTTCATCTTCTGTTCCCAGATTGATTTATCCTCATTTTTCATGGATTCTAGGTTAAATTTTCCTTTCTGAAGTCGAGCTAGAAGCACCATCATATGCCTGGTCTTTTCTTGTGCCTCTGATACCTTTAAAATCAGAAATTATTGGGAAAAAATTTTACAAATTTACAAAAATTGAAAAAAATCTTGGACATGGGTAAATGTATGGTAACTCAAATATACATATGTCATTTAACACTGTTTTGACTTTACAATCCCAGAATTATAAGGTCTTAGTGATCACCTTATGATACCTGAAAACCCCTCAGATTTTTGTTTTGAGACTTGCAGCTCAATTCATCCCAACCCAACATAAACATTCCATAACAAAAAATAAAAAACAATGATATTAATTTAATATGAATAATTTCATAACGGCCAAAAACAAAATGGACAAAAAGTAACTTATATGCTCAAGATAGGCTTTCATTACAATATTGTGGTCTGACGAATAACACAAATACCACTAAAATACCCCTCTTTTTTTTTAAACCATTGTACTAAGATTTACTGAAGTTGTAGTTTTTGTCACAAATTATTATCATACTGATGAAGGACAGAGGGAAGGTTGGTTTAACACTTAGTATCAACATAACATCATGCCTTTCAGACCCACTAAAAAGAATGCATACCTGAACAACTGTACTGTATTGCAAATGCCTGCCAAAATACCCTTGCCCATGATGTAGTGGATCCTGTTGATTCAGGAACCTACTTCCAGAATCTCACTACAGTGGCTAACATGAGCAAGGTTGATAGGTCTGATTTTTATCCGTAAGTAGTAAGTATGCTAGAAAAATTAGATTTCCTTTTTCATACTGGGAATAGGGAATTGAAGAAATACGAAATCAAAATACTGCCAAAATAGAAGTCATTTTGAATCCTGAGTTAACACGTTACTAGGCTAAATTTATAAGACAATTACAATTGAGCCTAATAATAATCATATCACTTTAGACATAATGACAAACTTACACATTAAACAAGTTGAATGATGTTAGCTGAACATTTTCAATTAATATGATGGCTTCACTTAAAACAACTAAAGAGAAGGTGCCGAGATATTTGGGTGTTTTGATAGATCAGAGACTGACTTCATGCAATGTCTGAATTAGGTCTACTTTTTGGGCAAATGAAGTTGATTAGCATATGTCTATCAATCGAAGAAAAGAAATAATAAATATAAGTAATAATGTCATACTGATAATTCTTTAGGCTAGACTGGTGTACAGGTATAGGCCAGACACGTGAGTATTTCGATGATTATTCTCCATGTGAATCAACAATTGTTGATTATTCTCTACATGAATAAAAACGATTGTTGTATATTAACAAAATTAATCTTCTTAACCCTTTACTCCATTGATACTCATTTCTATGCACTGCTCATAGGTGCCTTTAGAAAACACTGTGGCAAAAGGTGAAATTGCTCGTGACGAGCAATTTCACCTTTTGTCACAATGTTTTCTATGCTATCAAAAGCTGTCATATACACATAAGAAACGGCTTCATCCATAGAAATACCTTGTGGGGTAAAGGGTTAATAATGAGTAATGCATTAATTGAGTGTGATTGATTTTCAGTTAGAAAAAAAGAGATGAAAAATCCTGCACACTCATATCAGTTATCTCCATCCACAGTAAAAAAAGGGGGTGTTTCAGTGGTATTTTGGTGATTTGTCCAACCACAGTATTGGCCTGCACAGATCATGCACTCTGATCAGCAATGAACATGAATCAGTGCTTTTCAGTGTTTTTTTTTTTCCTGGGAAATGTTCACTAGCTACAATATCACTCACCGTTATTGTATGTTTCTTTCCAGTTTTATCACCTTTTCCAAGGCTTTTAGTCCACTCTGCTACCCACTGCTCATCTTCTCTTTTTTGACATGCATCTTTTCCCAATTGATCATTTTCCGATGTACAAGCACTGACATTGTTTGCATTCTGATGTGAGGGTGGATAAGAATTTTGTAGGAAGGGTCTGGTTTGATTTGGTGAAAATTGAACTACTGGAACATCATGTTGAGGAAGAACTCTCCTTGCACCACTTTCTGATGGTGGTCTAAAGGAATGAGGTACAGGCTGCATTGGTGGTGGTGGAAAGTTGGGATTGAACATCGTACTGATAGGTGGTGGTGGCCTATTCAAGTGTACATGGGTAACTGGCATGTTCTGATTGACTTGATGTGGTGGCATGTTTGGATTGATTCCAGGCGGCATGTTTGGATTCACTCCAGGCTGTGGTATATTCGAAGCTCCAACACTGACTGGTGGGAGAAAATGATTTTGGTGTTGTTGAAAGTGCGTGCTAGGTTGATGCGGAGGCGGCGTTAGCATTCGGTTACCCCCAAAAGGTTCTGAAAAGTTATGATGATGCTGTTCACGATGACTGCTCGAATATGCATTCTGCTCATTTTGAATGGGTCGTGTAAAATTAGGACGATGAAATCGGTTAAAATGTCCAGGTAATGTTGGGCGATTTGGTCTTGACAGACCTGGATCTGAATGCTCAAATCCAAATCTAGCCTGTCGCATTTCACCTCTCAGTTTAAACTGATTTTCACCCATGATTTAGCTTATGCTTTCGACGCAGTTTTCACGTTTTTCAGCAGATCCTTCACGGGCGCCGCCATTTTTGTGTCATCGTAAGAACCACTTTTGAGTGTGCCTAACTCCTAGGTTCCCGACTTGTTCGTCACAAAACCCGTTCGTCACTGGGCTTGTTCGTCCCTGGACTTATTCGCCCGGGCTTGTTGGTCCCGCACCACCATTTCGATCTTATTGAAACAAAATCGCTTTGTGCTCTCTAATATGAATTGTTATTTTACGCACAAAAGTAATTTGAATAAAACATTTTTATGCTTCTTTTTGCATGCCTCTCTGGTATTTTATTCAGAACAGAACCTTTATTAACGATTCCAGACCTGAACGCTAAAATTATTGTCTCCGCACACCTCTTACCTAAGATAGGGGCCTTAATTTAAAGGTGGCCCTTCAGATTTTGGGACGAAAATTTTACAAAAGTGCAAAAAAGTTATCCTTATACTCCTAAAGCCTTTTATTTTTCATTCATGAAACCCCAGTAGTCGAAATCCGTCCGACAACACGGGAAAGTAGAGATTTACTACGGCCCAGGTTGACACCAACGGGAGACACATTCTATTTTTAGATGATCAATTCGTTCATTTACTTACAGGAATACACAGAAGAAGCTTCAAACATAGCGTCCGAAGAAGACATTATGGAAAATAATTATTACATGTTTGTTATGATAGGGAATTTAAGTGTTATGAGTCACGTGCCATTCACTTGACATTCCCACGATGCTTTATTGATTTTTGGCGCGAAATCTAAAAATAGCTTAAGAGGCTACGTAGCCTTTTAAGGGAATACCATCAAAAAAAAAATAATTTTTTTTTTGTAATTTTATGAATCTTAATTATAGATGATTTGTATTATTTTTTCATATGAATTTCATTGATATATTTATTTTTTAATTTGGTGAGATGTAAAAATTCTAAATACCCACCTTTAAAACACAATATAAACTGAAAATCCATATGTACATAAATTCAATTTCTTTTCTAAATGCCAGGATGGGGATACCTTCAGTCTGAAGGTCTAGCTGCTCCGATGCTATTTTTGTTTCTGGTCTTCGCAAACCAGAAACAAAAATAGCATCCGAGCAGACCTTAAGACTGAGGTAGGATGGGGATGACTTTATTGACATTTTTCATTTACTTTGGTTTCTTCTCTAAACGTAAAGATGGGAATGACACCATTGATACTTTTTCTTTTACTTTGGTCTCTTCTATAAACTTGATGAGGATCTTGAGAAAATGGAAGGTGATAATGAGTAGCTAAAACCTTTTCAAAATCAAAATCAGAGAACAACTGACTATGAACACATCTGGGACAAACAAGCTTAGACGAATGAGCCTGGACGAACAAGCCCAGGGACGAAAAAGCCCGATACCGTCAGAACGGGATCAAAACGGCCCACTTCCAAAACGGCCCGATACCAAAACTACTCAGTGCCGAAACGGCCAGGTAACAAAACGGTTCACTTTTTCGTCATTAATTAAAACCCACTGAAGAACCGCCATTTGGATCATATAATTTTATTTATAACATTTCTATATAAATTTACTTATTATAACTTTGGATAGGAATGTAAGACAATTTTTTCCACACAAAGTATGGAGCATCAAGGCCCAAGCTCAATGAATAAAATTCAATATTTGAAAATAGATAAGAGTTAAGAAAGTTATAAAATCCACTGTGTCGAAATTGGTGGAAATAAAACAGTAATTAGTAGTTCAATAGTGCGCATGGGCTGTTTTGATACCCATAATATTGGGCTGTTTCAGTAAAGTGTGCCATAGTGGAAATGGGCTGTTTTGACCCTTTTCCCTGAAAAAGGGGTCAAAAAGAATCCGCAATAGGTTTCTTTTTAACGAAATAGACGAAATGGAAATCGTTTTCACAAAATGGAAATTGTCTACGACTTACATTGATGCCTGCTTCATATGGGATCACATTAACCGTTTACCAAACAATCCCTGGTTTTTATGACTCGGGAGATAGAAGCCTTTTGAAAAAATCGTCGGAAAAGGAGAAAATGCTGGTAACCAGCATTTTCTCCACAATTTTTTCCACCCTTCCCAGAAGAAAGTTCAATTTTTGAATCACATTAATTTTGTCTTCTGCAAATGCTTTGAATTTGGACAGGTCTAAAATTTTGTTGTGTGGGAAAGAGTTAAACATGTTATGCTATCATTTCAATAAGTTTTTTATGAATATTGCATAAATATGAACTGTTTCCTCGTAATTTAGCGTTTCAATGTTCTTTTTACCCTTTAGCTGCAAATATTGGTAATGGAAATTGCAGGGGAAATGGTGTTTGATGAAATATAACCCAAACTTTTAGTATTTAGTCATTTTTTTGTTCATGCTTGATAGAAGTTTTGATAGGAAATAGAGGAAATGGAGATCAATCTACGATATTGAAATCGGCATGTCTTGAATATTTCATACATCTACTTACTTGAGGTCAAAATAATCTTTAAACAATATAATTTCAATACCCTTTTAAAGAATTCAACACAAGATAAGAAATTTTCAGCACCATGTTCATATTTCAGTGTCAAAATTGTCTTTTATCCAATGGAAATTTGGCTTCGAAATGGAAATAGTTTGACGAAATGGAAAATATTGACTTGAATCAGAGGTTAGCCCATCTTTGCAAGCCAAGGCTGACAATTCACTATGCTCCTCTACCCTTGGCGGATCGAGATTGATTTTTACATTCCCCTGATATGCTTTTTCATTGGATGCAGCCAGCTCTTAACTGCAACAAATGAATTCGCTCGTAGCATTTCATCTTTGATAAAAATAGAACTAGGTCGCTATCTTTCCAATAGAAGGTAAACATGGAAACCCACGTGGATGTCTGCTTATCGCTTCATGTATATTCATAAGCAGTTTGTAAAACAAATTTTCATTGGCTTTTAGAAATATGATGTAGGGGGGGGTAATAACCAGCATCCAATAGAGGATGAATCGCAGGAATCTCAAAATCTGGCTCAATCAGCCAAGGTAACATCCATGTGGTGATCATAACCTTGGCTCGCGAAGATGAGGTTAGCCCAGCTAAAATTAGGCTATATAAAAGGAGACATTGCAGAATTTGCAACATCCTGTCTTGAGAGCATGTAGTTTCCATGATTAAATGAGTAATAGAAAATAATACTTTTTGCTTGATATTTTCCATAATTTTCAAATTGAAATCCATACCACACCATGTGAAAGCAATCTCGACCGTTGCCCATTTTATTTCTTTTCCATCCACATTTTTATTCAGTCTGTTATGATATTTTTTTTTACAAAATAGCGTTTATGGCAACAGGGATTACAGATAACGTTGTATAGAATCCCTGATGGCAATAAATTTTAATGAGTTTACGCAGATAAAAATTTTTAAAACTCTTTACTCTTTACCAATAGACAAATTGTTGGACTTTTCCAAATTGAAAGCTGTTGCAAGCGTCAAACTAATTGGTACTCTTATCATTGAAATTTGTTAAACCCTTTACCACACAATCCTGACTTTTAAAATCCCTGTGAAAGAAGCCTTTTGAATACATTGAGGGAAAAGGAGAAAATGCTGGTAACAAGCATTTTCTCCTTTTCCCACAATGTTTTCTTTCTTTCCTAAAACAAATTTCAATTCTTTAGTCACATTTATTTTGTCGTCTGCAAAGGCTTCCATTTTGGACTTGTCTAAATTTTGTCATTTTGTAAAGAGTTTAGGAAATGTAGAAAAGATTTTGAAAAGAAAAATAGAGAAAGTTTGGAAACCAGAATTTTCTCCTTCTTCCTTAATATTTTAAAAGCCTCTTTCTTCAGGGCCGTAAAAACTTGAGATTATGAAAATTACTCACATATTGTAGGTAGTACATGAACATTCATAATTTAGTGAACATACGCAGGTAAAAAACTTTACCGAACGAAAAAATATTATAAGAATTTTCTCAGTCGAAAGCCACTTTTACTTACGCTGCACTCTATTCACATTGATTTTCGTCAATGGGAAGTTCTGTGTGGCATGAAGCGGAAATCAACTTAATTTACAAACAATTTTATGGTCAAAGGGAGAAAACTCGTACATACCGGCATACTTTCTTAATGGCAGAGTTACATCCCTTATATTTGTGGACAGCATAAAACCAAGGACGAATAAACGCTGCTAATTTAGAAAGTATCATGACAGTAGACGAGAGAGAGAGAGAGAGAGAGAGAGAGAGATGCAGACGTGGTTACTTTTTTGCAAAGAAGTTTGGTAGTCTTCCTTGTATATCGTCAAATTTGTAAACAAGGCGACCGAATGTAAAAAATCGATTTCAAAGTAAGAGCCCACGCAAAATATAAATATAATTTTTATGATAAAATTTATCAATCGATGAATGTATACGATAAATAAGCTTTCATTATGTTACAATTTAACTGCATGTATAAACGAAATGTTTTCGTTCAATTAGGTTTTCGAGGTTATCAACAAGTATCGTTAATATCTAATTAATGTGCTGAATTGTCAAATTCCGATCATTTCTTTGATCATCGATCGTAAAGAACAGGGGACAGAAAGTGAGAGCATACCTGAATTTTCCCAGCTATTAAATGGAGATGTAAGCTATGTTTTTTCCTATTTTATTGATGTTGATTCCAGTTTAGGATCACCCTTTTTTTTTATTTTGAAGGGGCGGGGGGCGGGGTTATAAGGAGGATGCCACTCTGTATTGATTTGAAAACTTAATCCCTTAGACAATAAATTGATTTTCAGAAAGAAATGCAACGGCATCCTGCCTCTGACAGAAAAACACCATCGGACAAACCATCACTGTAAGAATCAGCACATATTAAACTCTGTTGTACGTATGAACTTGAAGTCTGATCTTGAATCCACACGCTCTAATTAGAATATTTAAAAAGTCCTTTGAAGAGGGAAAAGATTAGGGGTCTAAAATCGGCTTGAAAGCTACCTGTTACAGGATAAAGGTTAATAGAGGATCCGTGTTTGTCGGTAAACCGTATGAGTATAAATTAACCTTGCACCGGTATGACTGTAATAGTCGAAGAAAAGACTATCCCGAGGGGGCGGGGGCGGGTAACAATAAGGGAGAATACTCTTCATTACTCATGGACTAAAGATTGTGCGAGTTTTTTCCCTTTGACCATAAAATCACAGCAGAATCTGACGACCGTTTCCCTACCTGAGAACGATCCGCAATGATAGTTAGATACGGAATCCTGTTTCCGCCATCCACTTTTCGACCTACGAGGAACTCGAAAAGTAGAAATTAGGCACACTAACTTGCACTTTTCTAGCAAAAAAGTTACCTCGAAAAGTCGAAAAGTTGAAGTTTTTGACCTGACAATTGTCATAAAACTTTCCACTTTTCGACCTCACGCTTGTCTAGAAAAGTAGAAATTAGGAAGCACTAACTTCCACTTTTCGCCTTAAAATGCTAGGTCGAAAAGTAGAAAAGTGGAAGTTTTTCACATGACAATTGTCAATAAAACTTCCACTTTTCGACCTAGAAAAGACAAAGTCGAAAACTTGAAAAGTCGAAAAGTTGAAAAGTCGAAAAGTTGAAAAGTAGAAGTTAGCGTTAAAACTTCCACTTTTCTAGTTAGGACTGATTATCACGGGATGCTTGTTTATCAGCATCGAAAAATGTTGGAGCCGGTGTAGGGGTAAAAATTCCTGTGTCACCGGTATTTGGGCCCGGTGAAAGTTAAACCTCCACCGAATAGGTGTAACACCAGAACGAAATGCTTCCGGGTCGTAGTAAGCAAAAGTAGTCCCACTTGAAAATTTGATACCAAGCCCTCTGCCACACTGTTTTATCATGAAGTATGAGAGGACAGGTCTAAAATGTTTTTTTGAAGTTAATTTGATTAATTCCTCAGAGAATGAATGCATTTTATGTATTTCTTTTAGGACTATTTTTTGATATGTGACCAGGCAAAGAGACATGGTCTATCACCAGTTAGGGCCTAGACCAACAGCAATTTTCCGAGGGTCCATGTGTTTGAAGAGGAATAGCAAAAAAGTTCATCGCTCATGGTGCCATTTTCTGCTGCTTTTTGTGGAGAGCATTGAACATATATTTGAAGGAAAAAAAAAAACTGCAAAGCTCTCGCTTTGTCAGGGATTCAGCAGCAGCCAGTCAAAGACAGTGGTTTTTACTCTATTTTCAATGAGCGAAAAAGTTACCGGTGTGACACCGTATGTGAGGTAACGAACGACAACTCTGCTCGGAGATTGGTAACCAATCTCCGAGCAGAGTTGTCGTTCGTTACCTCACATACATCTCTGCGATGGGCTAAATGACAAGAATCTTGTCAAACCGAGGAAAAGATGTTTTGTTACTGTTTAACTGTTTCATATGTAAAATTGTAAGTTAGACAAAGGAAATATGATTCTGGGTACATTATAGGTGCATTCAAACTGATGAATTTACCTGTATTAAATGGAACTATTTTTCTTTTAGCCTCTTCACTTTTAAGAATCTTACGCCGATTGTAACAAAAATAGCTGCGCCCATCAATGATGACGATTGATTTGACACACCGCTGGATCTAAGTTTGTACGATTAAAAATCAAGTTATCGTCCTATAAAGATATTTAGGCTTTTCAGAAAATCCCTCTTGTGTTCATTAACTATCGTTTATGTCTGATTGGTCCCATGCTGTTTAAACAGCACACGAAACGATCGGTATTGGTCTTTCTTTCACCGGCGTTTGTGTAGCTATTTTGAGTTATGGTCATGTGACAAAAATATGACGTAATGACGGTCTACTTTCTGAGCCCACTACAGAGGTGAATGTAATGATCCGGAGTGCAAGAGAGTGATTGGTAACCTCTACCATTCGCTCCCGCCATCTTCTTTTGTCCGGTGTACATTTAAAATAATAACGCGGCCAATTTATCCTGCGAAAAATTAGTCCTAACTAGAAAAGTGGAAGTTTTAATCGGCTAACTTCCACTTTTCGACTTTTCGACTTTTAAACTTTTCGACTTTTCAAGTTTTCGACTTTGTCTTTTCTAGGTCGAAAAGTGGAAGTTTTATTGACAATTGTCATGTGAAAAACTTCCACTTTTCTACTTTTCGACCTAGCATTTTAAGGCGAAAAGTGAAGGTTAGTGCTTCCTAATTTCTACTTTTCTAGACAAGCGTGAGATCGAAAAGTGGAAAGTTTTATGACAATTGTCAGGTCAAAAACTTCAACTTTTCGACTTTTCGAGGTAACTTTTTTGCTAGAAAAGTGGAAGTTAGTGTGCCTAATTTCTACTTTTCGAGTTCCTCGTAGGTGGAAAAGTGGATGGCGGAAACAGGATTCCGTAGTTAGGAGCTTTAATTTATCTCGTTTTCATTGTTTTTGTTTACTTTTGATGTGTAAAACGTTTATTTCCTCCCCTAGATCTATTGTCTACTGCCTTCATTTGCAATTTTGCTGCAGATCAAGATCAATATTAGAATTTGATTTCCTTATCACATGTAGTTGACTGTTTAGGACAGGCCTACCTTCGATTTGGAGGGTAGCTCAATTGTTATTATTTTTGGCTTTGTCTGGAGCTCTCTAGGCTATAGCCCTGAGCGGAGAGACAATCACAAGCATAACGTTTGGGTTCCCCTTTGTTTTGGAGTTGGAGAGGGGTTTGTTAACCCATGTGACATCCTATCTGGATGTCAGACACTTAGACCCGTGACCATTTAGACCACTTTAACTCTTTATCATACGACAAAATTTCAGTTTTGTCAAAATTGAAAGCATTTGCAGAAGACGAAATAAAAGTGAAAATCTAAAGTTTATTTTATGAAAGGTAGAAAATATTGTGGGAAAAGGAGAAAATGCTGGTTACCAGCTTTTTCTGCTTTTCCCACAATATTTTCTAAAGGCTTCTTTCTCAGGGTCATCAAAAGTAGGGATTATGTGGTAATGGGTTAAATTTGGGTGACAGGAAGACCCCTGAGATGCAAAGACCCCTATTTCAGTGAGACACTTAGACCTTTTTTTCACAAAGAAAATTTGTATATTTGATTGACTATGTTTATGGATTGCATTAGTTGTAAATCTTATCTTTTGACACATAAAATAAATATTTTGACTTTTTAGACCATATATTGATAAACAGAACTAGTTGATGAAATGATTTTGAATAACCAACAGTTAATAGAAAGATCAAACATGCATGCCGATTTTCAGATTCTTTTTTTTTCTATCAGTTGGTTCTTTCTCCCATAGTATGCTATTTGCTTTCATTTTTTTCATTATTAGAGTTATGTTTAGTTTGTCATCTGCAGGTACTTTCAATTTGGACCTGTCTAAAATTTCGTTGTTTGTCAAAGAGTGAAGAGACAAGACATACTGGTCAGTTATTTTGATGTTACTGTAAATGTAAAGAAAAAAAAATATTGCCCTGAAAATATGCATCTAAATTTTCTCCCATCTTGTTGGAAAAGTAAGACCTTAACATGCGCAAAAAGTCTGATAATTCCATTTAGAAAAATACTAAACAAGATTATAGTTACTTTAACTCATTACCAAATGACAGTATTTTAAGCTTGTCCAAATCCAAAGCATTTGCAGATGACAAAATAAAAATGACTTAAAATTTGAAATTTGTTTTGTGAAGGGTAGAGAACATTGTGGGAAAAGGAGAAAATGCTACCAGCATTTTCTCCTTTTCCCACAATGTTTTCTAATGGCTTCTATCTCAGAGGCGTCAAAAGTAGGGATTGTGTGGTAATGGGTTAATTCTGAATACTTCAAAAAATTTCATAGGTTGCATTTTAATATATTAGCCGTGCTCTCGCAAAAAGGGGCCTCATGCATCTCCTGGTTGCTTAATACCAAAGCAGGTCATCACAGTATTGGTTCATAAAAAAAAACTGTTCTATATGAGAATCTATGGAATCATGATGTAGACTGATCCTTGGCTATGCAGAAAAATTACGAATAGCAAAAAATATGTTGATGCTTTTTCCAAATGCACTGAGCCCCTTTTTCACAGAGTATGGCTCATATATACATAAAAAAAGTCCTGTATGCTACCATTCTGCTACCAGGGCCCCACCAGGTAGGATATGTACTGAGCCCAGTGGCCTCATCTGATTCACTATTCAGGTCTAAAATGAAACTGCATTAACCATTTCCCAAACAAGCCCTTGATTTTAGGTGACCGCAGTACAAGTCGTTTGAAAACACCGTGGGAAAAGGAGAAATTGCTCGTAACTAGCAATTTTTCCTTTTCCCAGTGTTTTCTACCCATCTGGTTAACTTGATGCCATTTTTATCAAATTTGAAATTAAAGTCTGCAAACTTTTTCAGTTTCGAAGAGTCTAAAATTTGTCGTTTTGGGAAAGGGTTAAAAGTGATGTAGGAGTGTTGTTGCCATTCATTCAGACTTTGAGCTACTTTTAATTTGTGGACTGCAAATGCTTTCAATTCAGACCAGTTTGGCAATGAGTTAAGTCTTTATCATTTGATAAAATGGAGGATTTCCTATAATGTAAAGGATTTGCACAGTACAGTTTAGATGCATTTCAAATGATGGGGCTAAAAAAGATAGATGAATGGGTTATAAAAGATTGTGGGAAAAATGGTAACTAACATTTCTCCTTTTCCCATATTTTTTTTGGTGGTTTTCTTCCCCAGGTGAAAACAACAGGTTTTTAATTTTGGATAATGGATAATGATGCACCTTGAACAGGATAACACTGATTGCTTGGCTGTGCCTTTCAAGCAATTGAGTCTGAAGCCTTAACCCTTTACTCCATAAATACTCATTTCTAGGCATTGCTTATAGGAGCCTTTGGAAAACATTGTGGCAAAAGGTGAAATTGCTCGACACGAGCAATTTCACCTTTTGTCACAATGTTTTCTATGCTATCGAAAGGTGTCATATACACATAAGAAACAGTTTCATCCTTGCTATTATTAAGGGTCAACTAGAGATACCATAGAAATGCCTTATGGGGTAAAGGGTTAAACAGGAAAATTGTCAGAAGACAAGCCTTTTGCTAAAGAAGCAAGGTATGTGTTGTATTTTATCAAACCATTTTACAGCTAGGCTGCATAAAGTTTAAGCATTGTTATACACTTTCCTATGTTGATATTTAACTATTGGCAAATATTGTGGTAGCTAAACTTTTCAAACCAAAGCTCAGAGTGTTTATTTTACCCTTATGGAGAAAGCTTTTGAAAACATTGTGGGAAAAAGATAAAATGCTGGTATCAGTCATTTTGTCCTTTCTCACAGAGGTTTCTTGATTTTGGAAATCAAGTGTAATTATTGAGGCCAAATGATTATTTTTCTGAGACTTTCAATGCTTTCAATTTAGCAAAGAGTGAGGAATCATTCATTTGCTTTTATTTAAGATTCCTCTCAAAATAAAATTGCTTTTAGGCCTTGAAATTCAACTGAGCAGAAAGTGTTCAAGTATGCTTGATCTTTGTCTGTCCTTCCATGATCAACTTAAAAATTACTTTAACCCTTTCCCAAAATTTTGGACCAGACCACATTGAAAGCATTTTGCAGATGACAAATTAACAGTTGCTAAAAAGATGATTTTTCTATATGATAGGATAGAAAACATTGTGGGAAAAGGAGAAAATGCTAGTTACCAGCATTTTCTCCTTTTCCCACAATGTTTTCAAAAGGCTTCTATTCCTGACCCGTAAAAACCAGGGATTGTTTGGGAAAGGGTTAACCCTTGACCAAACAAATCCTGGTTTTTACGACCCTGAGATAAAAGCCTTTTGAAAACATTGTGGAAAAAAGAGAAAATGCTGGTAATCAGCGTTTTTTCGTTTTCCCACAGTGTTTTCTAACCTGCTGGAGACAAATTTCAATTTTTGAGTAACGTCTAATTTGTGTTCTGCAAGTGCTTTCAATTTGTTTGTCTAAAACTCTGTCGTTTGGTAAAGGGTTACAAAGTTTTCTGAAACTGAATTACAAATTTTTCAAACATTATTATACAAATGTTTCTTTGAAAACCATGCTCCAACATTGCTTGTTCAGTTCAGTTCCTGTAAATGGTGTAGCTACCAGAGCTAATTACAGGAATCTTTACCACAAACCTAAACTTTTAACAGCCATGAGAAAGATGCCTTTTCAAAAGATAGTGGATGAAGGAAAAAATACTGGTAACTAACACATTGTCCTTTTCCTATGATGCTTTCTCTCCCTCAAAACCAATTTTCAGGTTTTGAATCACATTCATTTTATTCCATTTGAGTAAATGGGGGGCATGTCTAGAATTTTGTTATTTGGTAAAGGGGTAAACTATTTTCTAGATAAAACAGTGTGGAAATTTGAATTAATTTTGCCAAAATGTTTATTTGTTGGACACGTCTTTATCAAATGGGGGGGGGGGGGGGAAACTTTAATCGTTCTATAGGTTTTCACCCTCTCATACTCAGGCCAAAAACACAGCGCTGGAATTGAAGCCCATGAAGTGTTCATCTGCCGAGGACTTAGGTTGTTGAAAAACGGCACACCATTTGTGTGAAATATGTTACGTTTTTCAATTTTGAAACATGTGACATGTTTAAAACTGGAACACTAATGTTTTCCAACCTGAATGCCACGTGTTTCAAAAGGGAACGCGTGAAACACCGAACGTGTTTACCCGAAGTGTTTATGCGTTTAAAAAGTGTAACAAGGGATGTGTTTCGCTTTTAAACTCTATGGTCACATGTTCCAATTTTAAAACATCTGAAATGTTTAAAACTGAAACACTATTCTAATGTTTCCCCATCTGAACGCCATGCGTTTCAGAAGTAAACACGTGACGCATTCTAAATTTATGCGTTTGAAAAATTTAACAGAAAAAGTGTTTTGAACAATATGTGTGCAAAGGTGGAACATCTGTTTTTACAGTGTACAGCTAGGCGCCGCTGTCCCAATTCACGAGAGCGATCCAGGGTCATCTTGGCCCCCTTGTTTAAGATTTATGATAGTCTTGTGCAAAAGTAACACAACTTCTGATTGGCTAAATTACTTGGTTTAGCCAATCAGAAACTGTATTACTTTCAAAAGTGGAAAATTCTTTAGAACCAAACAAAGAATATTTGATGAATATAGACTCAGAAAATTTTCGACCAAAAACCCTAATATCGGCCCTGCCTAACGAAGGAAAAATAGATCCTAATTGTAGATACCGCTACCCAGTTGAAAACCTAACACTCTATATTTCTAATCACCGGGCACTGTTCACACCAAATAACCATGTTGCAGTGTCAAATCTACATTTGCGAAGGAATCCGTAAAGTAAACAATGGTTGACAGGTGCCCGTCACGCGCCAACTCTAATAAAATGCGGTAAAGGACCGGAAGATATCCGAAAATCTATCGGAATTCTTTGATATTCAGCCCGAGTCAACACTTGAAACCTGACAATGTGACGACCAGCCAATCAAGAATCAATTAACCCTTCCTGTAAACCAAAACAGTCAAAGAAATGTTTATGGTAGGAACTGCTAGTATTTTGTTTACAAATGTTTTAATTTTTATCAATGCCTGCAAGAAGACAGATGTCAGGCATTCCGACAACGTGCATGATTAAATAAAACGCGCCTTTTCCGGAGAAAGGTTTTAACATCGTTTGTGCTAGATCCTGTCAAGGAAAGAGTAGTTTGTGGGGAAGAATTTAAAATTATTGTCCCGGCTCGGAAACACCAATCCGCAATTAGCGGAACGACAAAGAGAATTTTCTTATCTCTCGCTATATCAGATTTCGGCGAAGTGCGGTCTAACACCAGTAGAAAACAGAAGTCGTGAATGATCAAAATGGGAGCGCCCGCCAGTCTGGTGACGATCGTAAAAGAAAGTTCTCTTAATATTGTTACATCTAATCAGGATATTTAGCCCCAGCCTTTGATAGTTTTGATACTTGTACATAATATGTGTACATCTAATTTAATTCTATACATTGTTCATTTCTTTTATGGTTCTTTAGAACTGGGGCCGCTGGAGTTCCACTGGTTTTACAAGGAACACCAACATTTTATTGCTCCATTTTTGGGCATCGTTAACTAAAAGTAGAACATTGATGCTTCACCTCTATTTTGGCAATAGAGGCGATGCACCATCCGGAGTGCGATCTTTAGCTGCATAGTCGGAAGCCTTTGGCAGCTACTTGCGCTGAGCAGAAAATACAAGGGACTTACTGCAGAGAGACAGATCCCGCGTCAGGACTCGAACCTAAGACTGCACTATTTTGAGCCTGCATCTGAGAGATCGCTCTCGAACAGCAACAGCAACAGGTTCAGCTGGTATTAACTCATTACCAAACGACAATGTTTTAGGTTTGTCCAAATCTAAAGCATTTGTAGACGACGAAATAAAAGTAAACATGGAATTGGTATGGGATTATCTTGGACACTCCACTATCCCTCGAGTACAAAACGAATGTAATGAAAATATACTTTCATGTCCCAAAAAGCGTTGGCTGCTCTTCATAGATAAACGGTAGCAGGGATTTGACCACGACATAGCTCCTAAGATGGCGGTGTCAAAACTCTTTCACTGTACAAGGTTTATGGCGTAATAAATTACGAAACTACCGTTATTAGTCGCCGCGCAGAAGCGCGCGACTATATTTTTAATAGTTTTTCGAGTTAGGACATGGATAGTGGGAATTTCGTTTTTATAGGGGTGTTAGGTTAACAAGGAATCTTTCTAACGTTACTTCGCCTTAAACTGGCTTTTTAATTCATTCTTAAACTTTGAAAATTGCAATACGATACTATTTTTGTTCTATTAATACTTACAACATCAAAAAACCGCCTAATTATTTCTTTTATTGTCGCTATTCGTGAGAAATGGACTCGTCCACATAAATGCCTTGTTTCAATTTTACCACTTTGTTTCTCTTTGTTCCGTGTGTCATTCTGGCCCGGTATCCCCTATCTTCTGATTTTTCACAATATTTTCTACCCTTAGAGAAAAAAATCAAGTTTTGATTATTCTTTAATTTGTCGTCTACATATGTTTTTAGTTTTTGACAATATCCTTTTGAAAACAATGTAGGAAATAGAGAAAATGCTTGTAGCCAGCATTTTCTCTTTTCCCCCCACAATGCCTTTTACCTTTGGAAAAAAAAAAGTCTGGTTCTGATTAATTTTTAATTTGTCGTCTGCAAATGCATTCAATTTAGAAACTTCTAAAATTCTGTCGTCTGCTAAAGGGTTTAAGCAATCGACAAGATGCCCCACACAAACATATTTATGAAATCAAAGAGAAACTGACAAAAGCAGTGCTTTCTCTCCCCATTAACAATCGATGGAAGAGCTAATAGAGTTTACATGCTTAGACGCCCGTGGTAACAAAAGAGGAGGGGAAATAGAAATATGAAATATAGTCAAATAATTATTTTACTTCAAGTTTTTTTTCTCTCCCTGCCTTTTCGTCCCCTCCGTTTTCACTAAAGTTGAACACTGAGTTGTAATTGAACTTTCTAAGACTCAATCCTGTGATTTAGCAAATCCGAGATAAAGGCCCCTTGAAAACATTGTGAGAAAAGGAGAAAATGCTGGTAAACAGCATTTTCTTCTTTTTCCACAATATTTTCTATACTTCCCAAAACATTTTTTATATATGAGTACCAGTTACATTATCGTCTGCAGATACATCAGACATATGCAGTTTCTATCGTGTCCTGTCTAAAATTTTGTTGTTCGGTACGCTTTCTGCGCATGTCATGTTCTTCGAAGGTTGGAACTGTCTTATATGACACATCACTCCCCCAAATATTGGGTGGATTGTAATAATACACGCTATAAAGTAGCAATGTAGAAAATGGCTTTTACCAATACATTTGAGGCGAAATCAGGCCTGTTTTAATTCCAGATTTCTCTAAACTGCTGACCATATATACCTGGATGAATCGCACCAGGTAGCGTTTTCTGGAGTAAACGTTCACTTAAGTTTGAAATTCAAAGTAACGGTTGTCGCGTAGAAAAGTAGTCCGGTTCTGTACCCAGGATGCCCCATTGTCTGCGCATGTCATATTCTTCGAAGATTCGACCTGTCTGATATGACGCATCACTCTCCCCGATAGCGGGGAGACAGAAAGAATACGCGGCATAAAGTAGCAATGAATATAATGGCTTTTATTAATACGTTTGAGGAGAAATCAGGCCTTTTTTAGCTCCAGATTTCTCCAAACTGCTGATCATAGCTAAATAAATCGCACGAGGTAGCGTTTTATCGAGTAAACGTTTACTTTAGTTTTAAATTCAAAGTAACGGTTGTCGCATAGGAAAGTGGTTCGGTTCTGTACCCAGAATCCCAAATTAGTTGAGTATTTATAGAATGCCATCTAGCGGTAGATAATGAGGATGCCCAAATTAGATAGATGTATATTTGTAGAATGTCAGAAAGAGGGAGATAATGTTTTCGGCAAAGTTAAAAAAGGGGCTGTGTCCGAACCCTTTGCCAGATACATGTAATTTTAAAGATCACAGGTGAGAACAAAAAATTCCAGGAAAAGGAGAAAGTTGCGAGTAACCTATCATTACCGTATCAAGACAATTGCTCCCCGGACAATTGTCCCCTGAGGACAATTCCTCCCGGACCATTGCCCCCGAGGACTATTGCCCCCCCCCTCCCCCAGGACAACTCCCCCCGAGGACAATGCCCCACCCGGACCATTCCCCCCGAGGACTATTCCCCCCCCCCCCCCCCGCCAGGACAATTCCCCCCGGACTATTGCCTCCTCGGAAGGCAATAGTCCGGGCGGAATTGTCCTCGGGGGCAATTGTCCTAGAATCATTATTTACAATATATTCTGTCGTTTCGAAGAAAATCCACATCATTTTATCCAAAATTGACTTATATACCGTCTACAACTGCTTATTTATGAACAAGTCCAAAATTTTGATGTCTGGTTAAGATTAAAGTTTATCGGCATTTGGTTTGAAGGTTTAAAGCCCCAAAAGCGGCCTATAGTAAACTAAGCTGGTGTTAAAATGCATTTAATTCAAATGATACCTTTTAAAAGTACGAAAAATATCGTGAATACTACAACCTGTTATTGTACAATAGGTCCAAGTGGTGGCAGCCAACAGAAAACATGAACTTTTAAATCAAGTAAAAAGTAAACAAAAGATAGAGCGACCTGATAACTTTTGACCAAGATTTAGATTCATTTTCCTGCGATCGACTAACACTTAGATCGACCGTATAAAGACAGATCGTATTTTTCACAATTACTTTACATATTAGGAATTTGCATTTTTGGCAATTATTTTACATACTTTGAAATGCTATGGTTTATATCGTTATGCAGTTACACCAGCATTGTCTACTTTTGGCCGCAATTTGGGCTTTAAGGTCAATAACCCATTCGATGTCAAAGGTTGTCATATTGCTTTCGCATAGCGTTTTTTTCAACGCTAAACTCTTTACCAGACGTCAAAATTTTAGACAGATCCAAATGGAAAGCATTTGCAGACGAAAAAATACCACGTGGCTAAATTATTGGGTATTTCAATGAAAGGATAGAAAACTTTGTGGGTAAAGGAGAAAATGCTGGTTACCAGCATTTTTTCCTTTGCCCACATTGTTTACAATAGCCTTCTTTTCCAGGGTCATTCAGCACGAGATTATGCAATCTCCCAGTATATAGTTAAATAATATTCTTCCCAAACCATGAGCACCTTTCCAGCACAACCAACTTCCAAACAATGATCAACCGTGAGACAGGAACGAATATAACCGTAATGACTGTCATCAAACCCTTGGAGAGAAATTTATCGAGCAGTGGGATTCGAACCATCTATCCCATCGGTTCTTAAGTGTTGTACACCACCTTCTGCGTTACCGTGGCTCGCAAAAGGGTATAGGACAACAAACTAATATCGCGATGACTGTCACCAATCCTTGGAGAGATGCTAGCCGAGCAAGGGGGTTCGAACCTTCTATCCCATCGGTTCTTAACCCATTACTACACAATCCCTACTTTTGACGACCCTGAGAAAGAAGCCTTTAGAAAATATTGTGGCAAAAGGAGAAAATGCTGGTAACCAGCATTTTCTCCTTTTCCTACAATGCTTTCTACTCTTCACGAACATGCTGGTTAGCAGGATGTGCTCTTCTTTTCTTCCCCCATGCTTTCTACTGTTTTTAAAAGACATTTCTTCAATTTTTCAGTCACTTTTATTTTGTCGTCTGCAAATGCTTTCGATCTTGACAAACCTGAAATACTGCCGTTTCGTATTGAGTTAAGTGTTGTGCAAGAGTGACTGCGCTACCGAGGCTCGCAAAAGAGTATAGGACAACAAACTAAGTGTGCACCAATATTTTTATCAATATTTTTCTTGATGTTATCTCTGTGACAAAATAGTCCCGTGGCCTAACGACCTAGCGCAAGAATACTTTAAAAAGAATTATCTGATATGGAGAAAAATGCTGGTAAGCAGGATTTCCTTCTTTTCCCACAATTCTCTCTTGCCCTTTAAAGACAATTTTTATGTTTGAGTAACATTTTATTTGTCGTCAGTAAACATACTGAGTTTGGACAGGTCCACCATGAAAGTCATCTGGTAAAGAGTTAACCCTTTACTAACAAATCTCGATATTTACGACCCTTGGATACAAGGCTTTTGAAAACATTCTGGAAAAAGGAGAACACGCTGGTTAGCAGGATGTGCTCTTCTTTTCTTCCCCCATGCTTTCTACTGTTTTTAAAAGACATTTCTTATGTGTAAGTAATATTTAACCTGTCGTCTGCAAATACTTTCAATTTGGACATGTTGTGTCTAAAATGAGTGTTGTCTGGTAGGGTTATCTCTACCAACAAAAGCAACACTCCCTAATTTTACCGACCCTTGGATACAAGGCTTTTGAAAACACTGTGGGAAAAGGAGAAAATGCTGGTAACCAGCATTTTCACCTTTTCCCACAATGTTTCCTATCCTATCATAGACAAATTTCACCATTTGAACACTAATCAATTTGTCGTCTGTGATTGATTTCAGTTTAGACCAGTCCAGAAATTTGTCGTCTGGTGAAGAGTTCAACAACGCAGCCGACTGTTATATCTGTTGACTAACCGGTATCATTCCAATTGTTTCACAAAAGATGTTTTATTATATTCTTGCTCGAGGCTGTCTCAACAATTCCATTACGTGTCTATAGATAGCGAACGATCGCAACCAGACGATAAATTGTTTGGCCCTGACCGCCATTAGAGCGAGAAATATTATCCGGACTTTCAGATGCCAAATTTTTCAATTCGGAACTTTGTTATTTTTGCTGCTGAATCACGTTGCGGCATGGCTCAAATACTGTTCTCCAAGTACAGGTAGTCATTTTTTGTTGGCGTATAGCTGAACATCGTCGGTTTCCTTCAAAAACCTGGTAACTACAGCTTGTAACAAGCTGTATTTAAGAGGCTTTAGAAGTAAACCGGCGATATGCTGATAACGAATGAATAAATAGAAATTTGTGATTGGTCAAATATTTAGACGCCTTTTTTTATCAAAAGGTCCCTATCTATTTCCTGGACAATTTACGTCGTCCATCTTTTTTTGGAGATATTTCTTGTGTGTAGTCTTTCAGTTATTTAAGTTCTAATTTTTAGCCCAGCTATTTTCAAGTTATTGTCGTAGCTCTAGCCGTGTTTCCGTCTGCATCGTCTTGGGGTAAAAAATGACGCTACACCACATCTCTGTTATTAATTAACTCTTTACCCCATAAGGCATTTCTATGGTACCTCTAATTGACCCTAAATAACAGCAAGGATGAAGCTGTTTCTTATGTGTATATGACACCTTTTGATAGCAGAGAAAATATTGTGGCAAAAGGTGAAATTGCTCGTCACGAGCAATTTCGCCTTTTGCCACAATGTTTTCCAAAGGCTCCGACAAGCAATGCGTAGAAATGAGTATCTATGGAGTAAAGGGTTAATAAAGCTATTTACTTCCATCTTGGACAAGTGTTGTTTACTATGGAATGGAGGACCCATAAAAAGGGACGTGACACAGTTGAGCTCCTTTTTCATTTCAAAATTCACGATAAAACATACACCTGCAGCCAAACGTTGGCACTTTTAGAGCATACTATATTAATTTTTAGTCTTTAACTTATATCCGAGTTACCATTTTTCATCGTCTTTCAATTATCGATATTACTCATAGTTTCATTTATCATTTTGGGGGAAAACAAACGTGATTTATGAATTACTTTGGAGTTTAACCCTTTATTTGAAGCACTCTGTGGCAAAAGGGGTCGTACAATCATATGTGCATATGTACAATCGTATGTGCGTATGTACAATTGTATGTGCGTATGTGCAATCGTAATGTACGTATGTACAATCGTATGTGCGTATGTACAATCGTTATGTGCGTATGTACAATCGTATGTGCATACGTTTTATCGCATGTGCGTATGAACAATCGTATGTGCTTATGTAAAATTGAATGTGCGTATATGAAATCGTATATGCGTATGTACAATCGTATATGCGTATGTACAATCGTTTTGTGCATATGTACAGTAGTATGTGCGTATGTACAATCCCAAATAATTTGCGTATATCTACGCAGTTTATAGAGAGATATCCATGGCCTGTCCGTCCATCCATCAATCACATATAACTAATATCTGAAAGGACCGGTAGTTGTCGAATGTCTATAACGCTAAATAAATTACCGGTAAAACACAGTATCACATCAACAAGTAAACCTTTTTAACTCTTCACTAGATAACAAAATTTTAGACTTGTCCAACTAGAAAACATTTCATTACGACAAATTGTGAATAGCTCAAAAGATCAGATCTATCTTTGAAATGGTAGAAAACAATGTGGGAAAAGGAGAAAATGCTGGTTATCAGCATTTTCTCCTTTTCCCACAATGTTTTGAAAAGCATTTCTAGTCAGGGGCGTTAAAAAGCGGCATCACATCAACAGCTAAAGCTTTTAAGAGACATTGGTTAAGCCGCGATCTATCGGGGGAAATTACGCTAATTTGGCAGACACGAAGTGTTTAAAACAGACAGCGTTTGACCATTTTTGGATGATACGAGATTGTAAGTTACTGGTGTAAGACGCGAGTTTCCTTTTATCTCTGTTCTTGATTCATTAACTTTTTTTTCTCTCTTAAATTGAAGAGGAAGGTACCTAGGTTTAATTTCATCATCCTATCAAACTCTGAAACAGATATAGCTCGCAACACTCCAAAAAGGGACATTCGGATGTTTGCGTAATCAGCAGGCTAATCCGAGACGGCACTTTACGACTACATTAGATTTTGTGCTACAGTAGACTTGCACAAAACAGAAAAATACATCAAAACGGAAAGTGTCGTTTCAGATGAGCCTGCGAAGTCCGCGCAGGCTCATCCAAAACGAAACTTTACGCAAATGGCCGAGTGCCCCTTTTCGCGTGTTGAAGGTCAATGAACCATGCTTTGTGAAAAGGGGGCTTTATTATCTGCAAAACTTATCAAAACATGTCAACCCGTCCATTTTGCGCAGGTTGACCTGTTGTCACTGTTTATAGATTCTTAACAAGAGAAATGCATGTAGATGTATTTGTCAATGTTGGCAAGATTTTTTTATCGTCTTTTATTAGGGTAAATGTACGCGCCAACATTACATCTACCAGAGCGACTTAAGGACGTGAATCATTGAAGGAAAAAATCTTGAAAACGTAATGGTAAATGTTGGAAAAGTACACCATTCTTGCGACAGTAAGTTTCTCCTTTTCCAACGATGTTTTCAACCGGCCGATCTCCAGCCAGCCAGCCTGCCTGCTAGCATGCATTATCATCGAGCTAGAAAAAAATAGCCGTCAGGCCGACCGTCTGCCCACCGGACCAACCAACCGACCGATCAACCAACCGACCGACCAACCAAACAACCAACCACTCAACCAACCAACCATCCAATAAACTAATAATCTTTTAACTTACCACCCATCCATTCAACCAACTGACCTTTCAACCATCCATTCATCCATCGATCTATTCTTTGATCCATTGGTGTGATCCATGGTTGATCCATCGGTTAATCCATTCGTCTATCGATTCATCCATAGATTGATCCATCCATCATCCATCCATTCGTCCATCCATCCATCCATCCATCCATCCATCCAGCAAGAAAGCAATAATTTCCTGTCAATTATTCTTCAAATTATTTTTCAAATTACGAATCATAATATCGATGGACCAACCAACCACAATCCAGTGAGTGAGTGAGTGAGTGAGTAATTCATTTATTCATTCGAAACGATAAAAAATTAGGCAGTTTGTTGAGATCAAGCGGTAAAACTTTCACAAGAAAACCTTAAAGATCAAGAAAGCATTATATCTTTTGCGACGCCAAATCCTAACTAAAGAGAAGTCATTAAGAATAAGGAATATTGCCTTTTATCTCCGTGACACTCGTTCATTGTCAGCGCTCATTTTAGACAAAAAAAGCAAATTATACCTAGTCTAGATTTATGAATACATGTTATCAGTGAACGCTGTTATTTCATGCGGTTTCAGATGACATTGTGGATTGAAGGGAAATTGTTCTAAAACGGTTATTGTAGAAACAGGACTTTAGAAAGATTCTTCTAATTGTGGATATTTTTCCCCGGTTAAAAGGACGGAAATGGTCGTTGAATGTCATTTTATATATTTTTTTTCCAAATTCTGACATCACTTTATTTCTGTTTTCTTTTGGTTCTGTGCAATGTGTTAGTGAATGAATGAAATAGACAATGTAAGTAACGAAATATTGTTAAAAAAGTTCCTTTTTCCAAGTTGCCTGTTTGTTTCATCGGCTGGGCATTTATTCCTAAAGTAATCTACTAGTACGTAATTTTATCAATTTAAGGTTGAGCGTTTTTATTTCGAATAATTGTAGAGAAACTTTGACAAGTTGATAAAAAATATTGTGATAAAAACTCACATTATACTTTTTTTCTTTTTACAATTACCTTAAGTTTTTTTTTCTGGATCACTTCTCTAAAAGGTTAAACGGTTTTCTTGATCATATGACCTGCAACATGCAAAAAGGGGCTTTCGGACATTTGCGTAAAGTGGCGTGTCGGATCAGTCTGCGCAGTCCGCGCAGACTTATCCGAAACTACACTTTTCAATTTTATGTAATTTTCTGTTTTGTGCAAGTCTACTGTAGCACAAAATCTAATGTAGTCGTAAAGTGCCGTCTCGGATCAGCCTGCGCGGACTGCGCAGGCTGATCCGAGATGACACTTTACGCAAATGTCCGAATGTCCCTTTTCGCGTGTTGCAAGCCAATTATTATAGTGTTGAGTACATTTTTTTACTTTTGAATCAGCAGAATTCAGGAATGAAAAGAAAATGTAATAAAGCTAAAAGAAATAATGACACGGACTTCGGCTGTTATCTCTAAAATTCATACATGTTTTTTCTAATTAATTGTCATATGTAAAAGACTTTCCTTTCAGTCTATCAACATTGAAAACAATGTGTGTAAAGGAGTTATGCGTAACAAGCTATGTTTTTAAACACATTAGGAATGTAGACTAATTACCCGTTACCAACGTGCAAATGATTAAACGGCCCTAGCTCAAAAGATTTTTGAAAATATCGTAGGAAAAGGGGAAAATGCTGGTACCCAGCATTTTCTCCTTTTCCCACAATACCTTCAATCCTTCCAAAGAAATACTTCAACAACAGAATCACAATTAATTTTTTATATGCAAATTTATACTTTCAATATGATTTACATGTACATGTATATAGTCTTCATATTCAACTCTTTACGAAATTACAAAATGCTGTTAATAAGCATTTTCTTCTTTTCCAACGCTGTTTTCAAAACGTCTCTTTCTTAGATTCGTTTAAAAGGGTTACATGTGTAAAGGGTTGAAGCATTCGCTCAGATAAAGTTACTTTCTGTGAAAGAGTAAAATATTGTGTAAATATGACACAATGCTTGTAACTAGCTTATGTCATTTTGGTATTATGCTTCCTACCCTATTAAAGACAGAACTCGTTATTTTAGCAATTTTCAATTTGTCATTTTCTCGATTTGTCTGCAGTGCTTTCAAAAGCCTTTATTATCACAGTCATTAACCCATTACCACACAATCCCTACTTTTGACGCCCCTGAGAAAGAAGCCTTTTGAAAACTCTGTGGGAAAAGGAGAAAATGCTGGTAACCAGCATTTTCTCCTTTTCCCACAATGTTTTCTACCCTTCACAAAACAAATTTCAAATTTTCAGTCACTTTTATTTTGTTGTCTGCAAATGCTTTCAATTTGGACAAGCTTAAAATGTTATCGTTTGGTAATGAGTTAAAGTTCGAAATTGTATGGTAAAGGGTTAAAATATTAGTGTTTCTTGGACATTAGCTCCCCAACACAAATCACAATGGAAATTGTCGGAAGTGAATAGAGAGGCGTTTATGGAAACTTGATACTATTATTGGAAACTTTTGTTTTTCATGAATAAACATTGAATATAGTGCGGAAACAAAAGCTAATGTAATAACTGGATTATTTAAACGAATTTGTGAGGGAAGAGACTCTGATTGAATAACATGGAATGGATGCTGGTTATAGTTTTGCTGTTGCTTGGCCCGAAATTGTGCGGCCCAGGTAAGTGATTTTTAAAAACATTTGTTTGTTTGTTCGTTTGTTTGTTTGTTTGTTTCTTTCTTTCTTACAGTGTGGCTCAAATGATGAAACCTTCCTTCGACTGTATACAAAACATTGCGGGAAAAGGTGAAAATGCTGCTTACCAGCATTTTCTCCTTTTCTCAGATTTTTCTTTTAAAAGACTTCTTCCTAAGGGTCAATAAGAATATGCAAACTAAGTAGTTAAAATACATGTATTTATTTTTCAATTAAGACTTCCTGATGGCGACTTCTTATCATCAGGGCTCGTATTTATTAACCATTCTTAAGAACATTCTTTGTCTAATTCTTCAGAATTTTCTATATTTAAAAGTAAAAGAACTTTTGATTGGCTGAACCATTCGGTTTAGCCAATCAGAAGTTCTGTTACTTACAAATTTAGAAAATCAAGAAGAATAAGACTAAGAATATTCTCAAGAATGGTTGGTGAACATAGGTCCCGGCTATGTACTACTTTTGAATAAATTGTAGCAGAAGGAGACATTGTGCATAACGGGCATTTTTTTCATTTGCTACATAGTTTCACATGTCGTTCACGTGTTAAACGACATATGGCTTTCAACACGCAAAAAAAAGGGACATTCGGATATTTGTGTAAAGTGTCGTCTCGGATCAGGCTACGCAATCCGCGCAGACTAATCCGAAACGACACTTTCCGTTTCTATGTAATTTTCTGTTTTGCACAAGTCTACTGAAGCACAAAATCTAATGTAATCGTTAAGTGCCGTCTCGGATTAGCCTGCGCGGACTGCGCAGGCTGATCCGAGACGACATTTTACGCAAATGTCCGAATGCCCCTTTTCGTGAGTTGGGAGCCAATTATTATGTTAATTGTAACATGTTACGAATTTATTTTGTAAATTAGTTCATTATCATTTATGCCTGTATAAGTATTGTAACCATTTATATCTAGACTAGAAGCTGTACAAGCTTTTGTCGAATAAAATATGTGTATGTCTTTGTGAAAAAAAAATATAGGAATGATTTCAAAAGGTCTAGCTCTGCAAATAGTGAAAGAAGGTCATGAGTGCTAGGAACAGATGTTAACAGAAATCATTTCATGCTTTCCGGAAGGATATCGAGAAATAGCAGTGAAAATATTTTTCGATCTTACACTGGTACCACCAGTGAAAATACCAATTTTTCACGTTCTTGTTGCCTAGGTTAATTGCGCGTGCCTCACAACCAGATGGAAATATAACGTCATTTACCTTACATTTCTCGTGCTTGGCGTAATATTGTAATGCGTTGCTATGTGGGAGGGGTACGCCACGGGGAATAACGGACAAGAACTGTAATAGATTTTGAAAAAGCTCCTCCAAGAAGGTGTTAAAAGCATAAAAATAAATAGGATATTTGTTTTTTTCGGTGAAAGATCGAAATTTATTTCATCTCGTGAAGACCATAGGTAATATTTTCACTCGTGGCTGCACCACTTGTGAAAATATTACCGGTGTCCACTCGATGAAATAAATTTCGATCTTACACCGAAAAAAACAAATATCCTCTATTTCCTTAGTCACTTGTCGCAACTCGGCCGATTCCTTACTGCATCTAATTTGATGAACTAATCGCCTGAGGTTTACCGGATGTTTGTGAATTAGGGAAAACAGATCAAAGTTCGCCTTGTGTTCACCTGGTGGGGGTACAATATGAATAATTGATCTCTTATTGTTTATATCGCAAATATTGTTTCAGAATCCTGTTCCACTTTTGTGGAAACTATTTTTCGTTATTTTCACCCATTGAAAAATCGCATCGAACAACATTTATTGTGGGATTCGCCATTGATGGGATAGAAAACAAATAAGGGAGAATGAAAAAAAGCTGGGTAACCGGTATTTTATCCTCTTTCAACGATGTTTTCGGAAGGCTTTCTTTCTAAGGGTTCCGTTAAGACACAGCCTCGTTTCATTACCCTGTACCACACAATGACATCTTTTGACGACCCTGAGAAAGAAGCCTTTCGAAAACATTGTAAGAAAAGGAGAAAATGCTGTTAACCAGCATTTTCTCCTTTTCCCACAATGTTTTCTACTCTATCAAAGAAAAATTACATCATTTGAGCCACATTGAAATTGTCGTCTGCAAATGCTTCCAATTTGGAACAGTCTAAAATTTTATCTTTGGCAAAGGGTTAAAGTGTTCACTCTTTACCAAACGTTAGAATTTTAGATTTGTCCAATTGAAAGCTTTCGCAGACGACAACATAAACTGTCACTTTGAAGAGTGATAAAATGATAAAATGTTTTTGAAAAGGTAGAAAACAACGTGGAAAAAGGGGAAATGCCGGTTACCGGTATTTTCTCCTAAAAGGCCTTTTTTAACATGGTCCTTAAAGTGTTTTATTGTGTAGTATATATAGGGCGATAGGGTGAAAAGCAAAAGAAGAACTTCAAATGTTTCGCTTTGACTTTCATATATTATTATTCTATAGAGAGAAATTGATTAGACCCTTACTTGATAATTCATTGTTACCACAAACCGAGGAAGATTCTTGAAAACATTATTGGAAAAGCAGAAAATGCTGGTAACCATCATTTTCTCCATTTCCAGTAACGTTTTCTGTCATTCAAAAGACAAATTCCTTCTTTGAGACGCATCTGTTTTGTCGTCTGCTTTTTTTTTCTCGGAAATTACTTCTGGTCCAACATTTTGTCGTTTAGTAAAGAGTTACCTACCATTTGACGACTCGAAAGAGTTCATTTAAGTTAATTACTAGTATTTATTTTACTGTTCAAATATCGAAAACGTACAAATGGCTGTGAAAATTAACTCTTTTCCATATGACAAAATTTTTCAGAATCCGAGGTTTTAATGGAAGCTTTTCGGATCATTTGGTACAAATATGAATTTCATGTTTTTTGACTCTTTACCAAACGGCAAAATTTTGGACTCGTCCGAATTGAAAGAATTTGCAGACGACAAATCAAAAGTGGTTCAAAGGATGAACTTTGTTTACGATTTTACGGTAGAAAAAAAAAAAAAAAAAACATTGTGGGAAAAGGAGAAAATGCTGGTTACCAGCATTTTCTCCTTTTCCCACTAGGTTTTCAAATGCTATCCTCTTCAAAGCCATAAAAAAGTCGGAATTGTGTGGTAAAGAGTTACACCACGATTGTAAGTCTCTCACGTTCAGATGTTAAGGTACTGAACATAAACATAGATTAAAACATCGCGGTAAAAACTGCGATTACACGTTATGAATAATCAATCCTCCCACCACGAGGAAAACGCTGGCGGCTGCGCATAAAGCCGAGAAAACGGGGCCGCTGGCTCGAACCCCCTGCTCTGCCAGTTAACTCTTGTCCATCTATATATCTAAAATGAAATTTACAATTCGATAATAAAAGCACAAATATTGATGTTTCAAAGATATGTTTTTGGGAACAATATCTCCTAATCGGACAGTGTGGATCTAAGATCAGACTGCACGTTTTGTGCAGTCTGATCTTGGATCTACACTGTCCGCAAAAGACCAGTTAGTCGCGCTTAACAGCCTAAGGGGTTAATAATCTAATCATTGCAATATAGGACTCATACCTCTCTCGCTGCCGGTCATTATTTCGACGATGGTAATATGGGAAAGAAGGCAATGGCTTGGGAAAGTTATTGTCTGAACTAATGGTAAAAGGAACGCCAGGAAAACATGCATAGGTACAGTGGCCGCTGTAATATAAATGAAATTGAGTTAAAAACGGCATGAAACATCTATCAATCGATCAGCCGACCGACCGACCGACCGACCGAGCGGTCGATCAATCAGTCAATCAATCGACAGTCTTCGTCAGTAAGGTAGCAAACCGTCATCTGTACGAGGAATCTCGTAAAGTCAAGGAAACGGCTTTTTTTACAGTTATAGTTCTTATTATTCGTCATGAGCAGTTTATATACTTTCGTCACAATGCTTTCAAAAGTTGTTTGCTGTAAGATCAAAAGTCGCAAAAGATCGTTTTCTGGAGAAAATTGGAAATTTGTGAAGTCACAGAGAACGGTGCCATAACAGTTTTAACAATTAGTTGACGCATAACTTCACGATAACTTCCAGTCCATTAGAGGGCCATAAAACGGAACTAATAGTTTGAGACTTCACAATTTTCTAAAACAGTGATTTAATCCTTAACCCTTTACCAGACGACAAAAAAATTAAACCTTGTCCAAATTGAGAGCATCTGCAGACGACAATTTCAGCGTGGCTCAAGTGGTGCAACATTTACCTCTTTACTAAACGACAAATTTTTACACTAGTCCAAACTGAAAGCATCTG